>JANATG010000002.1:1570494-2200741 GCA_029449235.1 Linnemannia schmuckeri
GTCCTTGCAGTTTTGGTGATCAAGATTCAAGCAGGCAAGACTATTGACTGCGAAGTTGGAAAGGTATGTGTTGTAGTACGGTCGAGACACAAAGGGTTACTTGGTTTGTGTTTAATTTTGTGTAGTCTTAACCCTGTTGTGCACAGATGCTAATTAATATCCTTCCATCTCTTCTATTTTTTGTATAGGTCTTTGACCATTACGCCATCGCTTGCCGTGGCAGCAACAAGATCGGGGCGGTGAGCCGAGGCGAATACCAAGATCTGATCAACATGCTCGAGGCCAACGGATTGGTGACACTGAGTAAGGCCAAGGAGGAGCGTCTTCGCAAGTTGGCCTTGGTACCTCGCGAGAATGAGGTCCTGGATGCCATCAAGGATCAAACTATTCTCGAGGCGATCCTCACTAAGGCCGGCGTCAAGCTCAACACCGCTGATAGTGAGTAACGGTCTTTCGTGATCCGCCCCTGCCACTATGCCTATCCTCACTATTTGTTTAAGCTCGCTTTCTTTTTATTTTATTACCGTCTCGGGTGTATTGATTCCCTCTTTTCTGTTCGTGCTACTGAGCAGGCTTTTCTGCCATGCACCTATACCTCCTTCCTCTCTCTCTCTTTCTCTTTCTCTCTCTCTTTGTCTCTTTCATTCGTTCACTCTATTATCTTTATTTTCTTGTTTTGTTTGTTCTCCTCCTTTGCACAGTTTTTTTCTTTGCTTGAACCCCACTGTAACTATAGTCCTGTGTGCGTTTTCCTTCACTCTCGTTCTTGTCTTCTTTTTTCTTTACTGCTTCTTTATTTCTTACTCTTTCGATCGTTCCGCCTACGTTTGCATGGTGTCCTCCACCTGTCAAAACAATAACAAATAAATAACCTCTTCTTGTACGGGAAAAAAAGAGTTGAGAGCCAAAATTGGGGGCCTGTAGAAGAGATGTCATCATCGGTTTGCTTCAAGTGTGATGCAATGATCAGAGGACCCTTTCCTTTTTGTTTATCTTTCCCAATGTTCTTTTTTTTTTTTCTTTGCTATTCTTCTTCGGCTGACTAGCAAGCAAGCATTGTCATAAATGTGACTATACTGTATGTACGTTATCCATGACTTTTTTTTTATTGTTTCTCGGTAAAATGGACGAGTCAGAATGCATGGAATACCCGAAGCTAGCGCATCTCTTAGACTCCAACTTTCTATACACAAAGGAACGAAGGAGGAGGTAAAGCAGGGGGATGAAAGGACAAAAGCAGACAAATAGATTGGATTGGACTGGACCAATTGTTTTGGTGGATAGATGGAGGGGCCAAGGCGTTTTAAAACAAAAGAATAATCAATGAGTTGTAGAAAAATGGGATGGGCGTTTCAAGCTACATGTATTACGTGCCTAAGAGTATGTACCAGCACTCTTGCTCGTGTGAGCGCCTTTTTTTTGTAATGGTCGTGTGAGTGGAAAATAATGTGGCTCTTTTTTTTTTTTTTTTTTCCTTTGTCGTGTGAGTACAAAAGGATTGAAATCAAATTTTTTTGTCTTTGTCGTGTGAGTGAAAATTATGTGGACAAGCCCCTCGCTCCCCCCACTCATTGTTTTGTTATTTTGGTCGTGTGCTCATCCTGCTTTTTTTGTACCCTCGAAACTCCAAACCGAGGGTTATGTTGTTGGCTCAGCTCTTTCGCTCCTCTCTACAATGTACTCAACTTGGCGCCAAAATAAACCTTGTCCGACGACTTTTTTTTTTCTATGGGGGTTGATTGGTCAAGCTGAGCTGAGCTTGGAGCCAAGGAAATATTGGAGAATAGAAACAAGGGAACGGGGACAAAAAAAGGTGAACGAAGGAGTTCTCTCACTGAGTTGGTGAGTTGGTTGACTCCCATGCCTTGGGTTGTGGGTTGTGGGTTGAGGTTGTGGGTTGAGGGTGTGGGTGGGAGGCGGAGAAGGAGGAGGGGATATTTTTGGTCTGGCGCCCATTCAAGCCCACTATCTCGCCTTATCAACCAACCAACCAACAACCAGTCAACCAACTGTTCAGCCATATTTGTTGTACCCCTGCTTATTTGAATGCTGAACCCTCAATGACACTAAAAGCAGGGAGACTAAAACTTTGCTTATATCCTCGGGTTTTTCATTTGTTTCTTCTTTTATATATGAAGGGCAAAAGGCCAAAAGAACAACGGACACAAAAATAAAATAAAGGGGAGAAAGGAAGGAAAGTCAGCTTGAGAGTTATCCGGAACAATGAAAAGACAAAGGGACAAACGACAAAGGATGACAGGCAATGATGAGGTAGAGTCATGCGGATTTCTTTTTTTTTTCTTCTTTGTACTCCAATGAAAAAGAATTGATGGAAAAAACGGAGGAGATGACCCTTCAAGTCATATTTGTCAGTCAGACAGAATACAAAGGCAAGGCATGAAAGATCCATTCAGAGAAAAAAACATAACATAAAAATAAGGAAAGTCCATCATCATCACCACCATCATCATAACAGAAAAGTAGGTAATTAAAAAAAAACAAGTACAGAGGCTAAGAATTCCTTTGTGCACTTGTTTGTTGTGGATGATTGTGGTTGTTGCAACTCTAGTGCTGTCCTAGTATTTTCTTTTGTAGTGTACTTGTATTTCGTTTTTGATTCGCCACTATTACTGAATCAAAGAAGGGCATACGAGAACAATAATGATCGAACGGACAAAAACGAGATGGACAAGCGGATGGACGGGTGGTCAGCCCAGTAGTAGATTGCTTTTCGGCGCATATCAGACAAAGAAAAGTAATATTTCCATCATTTTAGATGCATCACTCCCTTCCCTCCATCTGATGTCAAGCAACGAGAGAGAGTGAGAGAGAGGCGGCACAAAGGTGGTCATCTTGTTATGTATACTTCTGTAATTTGTTGCGTTGTTTGTTATTGTTATTTATTTTTTTTATATTTTGTTTATTTGAAACTATAGTACATGCGGGGAAGGGTAGGAAAGAAGTGAGGAAAATATGCGAACTGGGTAACTGTTCTTTGTTTGTTTGTTGTTGTTGGTTGGTAATGAGGGGTGGGGAAGACGAAAGAAAAAAAAGAAAAAAAAGAGGGAAATGGAAACCCAAGAAGGGAAGTACTTTGTACGTAAGAAAAAAGAACAAGTGAGGATGATGATGATGCTTTGCAAAAAAGGGCAACTCAAAATCCTGTTTCTCTCTCTGTAGGTAGTGTTCTTGTCCTTCTTTTTCAAACACCCGTCATCCTCTTCCTCCTCAAAGCAAGTGAGCATTGGGCGTCGATGAGGGAAAAAAAGAGTAGTCGAGTGAGTGAGGGTGCTCAATTTTTTTTTAGGCGGTAGTGACCCAGAAAAGATCCTCTTGACGTTTGGCCAGGGATCCGGACCGCTTGAGGTTCTTGTAGTCGCGCGCCCAGCTCTGCAACAGCTCCCGGCGTCTCTTGATGATAGAATCGAGCTCGGCACAGAGTCTTGTCCGCTTCTCGATCAATGCTGCCTCGTCCGCTGCCTCGAACGGACTTCCTGATGTTGCTCCTGTGATGTTTGATGTGGCTCCTGTGGGTGATGAAGGGGAAGAGGAGGAAGGCGACTTGCCGTTCAACTGTTGGGTGATAGCAGCAAGTTGATCCTCGATCGCCTTCTTTTCATCGTCCAACGTCTCCAGATCTGTATCGATCCTCTTTCCGCTGACGGGCGACATCATGTTGGTGGGACTGTTGGGTGAGAAGGGCGTCTTGGACTCAGCCTCGTGCTCTGAGCCGGACGAGTCTTCGCGCTGGAGGACGGAGGGGTCGACAATGACGTTGATGGCCTGACGCTCCTTGAGCTTGTTCTTGTTGGCCAGGTAGGCCTTGAGGGTGTTCTTTCGGCGGAGACCACCAGTGGCAGTGGGAGTAGCACCGTCGGTGGTCGACTTGGGGTCGGTGGTTGTGGTGGCAGTGGAGGTGGTGTTGAAGGGGGACTCGGTCAAAGGTGAAAGGATATCCATGGTTGCTGTGTGTTGTTGATGATGATGATGATGAAAATGGTTGGTAGTTGTTCTGTTTGTTTGTGTTTGGTTGTGTATGAGAGGAAGAGGGAAGAGAGAGAGAGAGAAGTAAGCGCTGGAAACAAGAAGAGAAGAAAAAGAAAAAGAAAAAAAAGGCGAAAGGACCTTTTTATTTGAAATGAGCTTGGTCGTGTGAGACAGTACTCTTATGTACGGAAAAGCACAAAAAAAAACTTTGTTGTCTGTGGTGTATATGTGGGTGTGCGTGTGTGAGGGTCCTTTTCATGCAAGATCATGGCTCGAGTGAGTGCGTCTGTCGGGCTTGATGTCGGCCTGTCAGTCTAACAGCCGAGGACATAAGGAAAAAAAAGAAAAAAAAAGTCAAGTGGGTCTTTGGATATGAGAGCAGACAAATAACAACGATGGGGACAAATAATGAGGAAGAGAGAGTCGTGTGTCTCTGTGAACAACAAGGGGAGTATGAGGATTTAGGAGGATAAAAAAGGGAGAGAGCAGCGTTCTCTTTCTTTCTCCATGCGACAGACATAAGACAGAGAGTGGACAGCCACTTTTCAGTTTTCACTTTTTATAACGCCCATGTGGGGCAAACGATTGGTGTCCAGTCCATCGGCCTGGGAATAGGGAAACAACACCTCACAAGGTAAAAATAACAAAAGATTTCTTCCACAAGGGACTAGCACGCACAACTCGACTCAACTGCTCTTCTTTTTGACTTTTGCTCTTACTCGCTCTCTGTCTCCTGTCTGCCTAGTCTTCTTCCTCATCCACGACCCCCTTCCACCTAAAACACTGTGCAGTCAGACAAAGAGAAAGAACGAGAAGAGTGAGGGTGATGATGATGATGATAAGTTCTGCCGCAAAATGGCAGCTGATCCCTCGCCCTTTTGCTCGTCCAAGCTCACTTAGTCCTTTCGCAAACAGCAACTCCTCTCCACGGGCACGTTTACGATTGCTGGCTCCTGTCTTGTCCTCCCAGCTTGGACTTCTTTGTTTTTTTTTGGCTTGTGCTCATTTCTTTTACTTTTTTGCCCAAAGAGAAAACCCTTAGTTCTTCAAACGATGGAAAATAGTGATCTTTATCCATCCACTCACAGGCCAAGCCTCGCCCCTGCTGCCAACCATCTCATTCTCTTTTGACGTTCTCATTTTTTCCGTCTTCGTTCTCGTCCCCTGGATGACCTGCCATAATACACATCTGCCTTGCTGGTCTGTACTTGCTTAAAAGGTATCCTTTCATCCCTTCCTATCTAACTTTTTTTTCCTTCGTTTTTCTCAATTTTGACTTTAATCTATCGGACTGTTGCCAAGTCTCTTTGTTGGAAATGCTGCTGGCTGGTTGCCATCCAAACCTTGACCTTCATACTCATAGTACGAAAGCCATTTTTCCTTTTTTTTTTATACAAGGAATCTATTCTTGCTAGAGTGATGATGGTGACGCCCATGATGTTGATGATACAACGGACTTTCAGGAGACAACCAGCCAGCCGGCAACACCAGCCTCACCAGTCAACCAAGCCCAAAAGTGAAAGTAAAAAAAAAAGTCCATGGGCACAAAGTGCTTTACTGACAAAAAATACATAGAGAATATAAAAAAAAGAGAGACCGACGCCATTCGAGAGCGTTTGGGGATACGTTTTTCACGTTTTTTTTTTTTTTTTTTTTTTTTTTTCAACCAAGCTGACTGACTGGCTGACCTTGGCTGGCTCTCTCGCTCTTTTTTTCTTCCCTTCAGCCTTTGTGCCTGTTGGTTGAGATCTATTCTTTATCACCTTGGCGCTCGCTTAGGTACTTTGAATGCTACTATGCCACTCCACACGTTTCTATTTTTTCGTTGGTCTTTTTTTTGTTGATTCTGATTGGAACCATTTTCTGGTCTCAACCCCAGAGAGACACAAAGACAATTTGCCCAGGAGGAAACAAACAAGAGAAGAGAGAAGAAGGAAAGAAAGAAAAAAAAAAGAAGGGGTAGAAATGAGGGGAAAGCTGGGGGGATGAAAGTAAGGAATTAGAGACTAAAACGAAGGAATTGGAGAAGATATGGAGTAGTAACAAATGATCCGAGCTTGGATCGATTGTTGTTTTTCACTCGCGTGGCAGCAGTAAGCGGAAAACCCCTCTGTAGAGATACGGGGGTGGGAGGCTGTCAGAACTGCAGGTGAGTAAAGGAGCTTACCTACTTGCCTCCTTTTGTTTTGGAAGTGATTGGACCTTTTAGACATGCAGGAACGATGCCATTTCGATTCATGGTGAGGTCGTATGTATATGTTGTGATAAGCTGGAAGTTGATAGTAGTAGTGGCAGTGACACATTGTTGTTATTGTTGGTGATCCCGCCTACGCCCATTGTGGCGTTCCTTCTCACATTACATACTTTTTCTTGGCTTACCAACACAGCCATGGGCTGTTGCCGTTGCTAAATTACGTTAATTTACAAAGGAAGGCATGCATATATAAAAACGGACGAACGCCCACCTCTTAACCATTATAGGACAGGCAGGTAGCCAGACAGGGTCTTCTTTGTCACTCCTTATCTCCTTGTTTTGTTGTTGTTGTTGTTGATGTTTCGCGTAGGGCGTAATGGACGTTAAAAGGGAAAGCAAGGAGGGTCAGCAAAGGTATCTTTTTGCATGTAGAGAATTGGAGTGGAAAAAACTGTGGGAGGGAGTGGTAGACCTAGTGGCTTTTTCAACAGTGTACCTAAGGCGAAAATTATGAGGCTCCCCCGGCCGTGGAAGCCTTACTTTTAAAAACAAAAACCCTGAAAACCCCCTTAAGTCTCACACTAACTGTGTTTAAGAATTTTCGCCTCCTTAAGTACAATCTTTTCTCGACACACGTCAGGTAATCAAAATTTAAGCTCGTCTAAAATCTCCAGGAACCAGCCAGGACTTTTTTTCAGGTACCTCTTATCAGAAACCGCTGTCTGTGCGTAACTGCGCCTTTTGCGCGCCAGGCGAGAGAGGTCATACAGTACGTCGTTGTTATTCATCTCTATAGGCCAATAGTGAATACCCGAGGTCAGAAGGTATGATTTTTGTTTCTTTCATACGAGTTTGCCCAATGTTCCATATGTTTGCGGCAACAATGACCAAGGCATTCTCCGCCTTGACTTTTGTCTGATTATCATTTTTTGCCTTCTTCTGTAAGATAAATCCCACTTCCTTCAATCAGCATCCAATTTCCTGCTTTCCTTTATCCCAGTATCCACCTACAAGCCGCAGTGAAGATCAGCGAGTAAGGGGGGAAAATGTATGGGTATTCATGGCTGTTAAAACATCTTTCCTTCTCCTTTGCGCTCTGACCCATGGCATTTTTACATTCTTAAACGGGACCATTTTTTGTTTGCAAGTCGGCAAAGTAACCAAAAATGAAAGTCATACAAGGCTCCCAACCTCACCCTTCACATCACCACTCTGTATGCATGCTAAGCCGATCTCATGCTAAGCCGATCTCCTTTCTCTCTATCGTTCTCTCCCATCTCTCCTTTTTCGCCCATGTCTCTCTCGTATTCTTTCTCACGACCGCTGTTACTTTTCTGTTTTGATTTTCGCTTGCAGGACATATATTTCTTTCCTATCTTCTATTCAACGTCCTCAAGTCCTTCTCCTTTATTTTTCATGGCATCAAGAAGGCTGAAGCAGTAGTAATATGCATATCTACAAAGATGGATGGATGGATGATACTTTGTCCGCTATGACTGCTTTACTAGGCGCACGAGAGGATTTAGGAGACACAGACGCGTTCAGCCTGCAGGCTTGGCTTCTCTAGGAGATTAACACGCATGTCGGAGAATGCACGCTTCTTAGAGAGAGATATGCATAGAAAGAAAAAGGGATTATGGAAAAAAGCACGGAGGGAAAGGAGAGTAAGGAGGGTAATAAGGCCCCAGGCCAGCTGTGGTACTTCTTTGTTAGAAAAGGAGAAGTTCGGAAGAACCATTTATGAAATTGACAAATGTACTGCACGCCCATCATGTTGAGAGCGAACGAGTATGCGTGGAATAGAGATTTTTGATTACTTGAACAGAAAAGAAACGGTATCCAGTATTCCGCAGGAGAGGGAAAGGGAGAGGGGAGGTTGGTAACCCGGAAGGCATTCTTTTCGGCGTCTAAACTGGATCGATTGAACCCAGCGCCATATACTGATGGCCCCCCAAGCCGAAGCCGATGCGTGCATAATGTAGGTAGGTATTTTGTGAGCTCTCATAAAAGACGGGAAATGACGGTCACAGTCATGGTCATTGGCAATGATAGCAGTGCAGTGGTGGTGTGGAGTGATGGTCTGTATTTTGTCTGTATGAGACCCACTCATCACCCACCTACGTTACTGAGTGTATGTGTGTGAGGTGAGACATATTAAGTGAACAGCACAAAAAGTGATGTGCTCACCACTCCGCTGCCCAATGTAAGGATATTGCAATTTCCAAGAGTGAGAGTGAGATATGCAAGGGATTTTTGAGAGGTGCAATTGAACCTGTGGAAGGACCCGAAAGAAAAAAAACAAAACATCAAATCATCTAACACGAAGATTGTTCCTATATCTTGTTCCTACCACCCAGTCCAGTCGATCACACCATACACATGCGCGCCGTAGTTCGACAAGACATCAAAATCAGACAATGCAGGCCACGCCAGACAGGGCAGCCTGGACCTCCTCCAATCGTTTCTTCTTTTGATTCCTCCTCTTCCCTCCTCCTCTTCCTACTTTTGTGATTCAGAGCCACTCCTCTTTGCCATCCTTCTCTGTCTCCTCCACGCCCTATGCACCATGATCTGCAAGGCCTTATTTTTCAAAGCACGGCGCAATTTAACCTCATTTGCTGGGTTCACCACTCCAATTTACTCACTTAAACGCACCGCAACACCAATACCTCACCCGCGGAGTATGTATCCATGAAAGAAGAAATGCGATGACGAGCCTAGATCTGGATGCGACGTCGGATTCCAACGGTCGACTTACACTGGGGAGTTGCCTGGTTGGCTGTTTCTTCTTTTTTTCTTCTCTCGTGGACATACTCGCGATGATGTACTCATCTGTGTTGTCCTACATTTGCGATTAAGAGAGCGATAATGCATCAAATGAAGCACACAAATTGACCCTTTTCTGCACTGTTGTCTTCTTGCAGGCAAATCCGCCCCTGCACACAATTGAGAGCCGCAACATCAAACAATTTCGTTTGATAAATTTTTTTTTGTATTCATGAGAAATGAGGGAATGGAAGGAATGAAAAAAAAGATCCAAGAGAAGGGGGTTCGAGCGGAAGAAGGAATGGGAAGGGAAAGAGGGAAGGGAGGGAGAGAAAGATGGAAAAAAAACATGTCTCGTTTCATGCAGTCCACGTTTTTTCTGTTCTTGTTTCTGTTTGTTTATTCGCTGTTTTATTCTTTACATATCAAGCAAAACAAGCAATAAACAATTGTCGACTATGCCGTTGATGAACATTCCTTATAACCCTTCTATCTCATTCTACAAAGGCCAATAAACATTCTTCAGAGGAAAAAAAACAACCATCGATGGTGATCTCATTGCCAGACAATGTTATCCTTCCTTCTTTTCTTTTCTTGATGTGTTCATTGAGTAACAATACATTCCGCCGGATGGATGAATGAGTTGAACATTTTGGTTCAAGGACCAGATCGAGATGCTAGGCCCTTCCTCCATCGTTTCCTCTCTATCATCTGTTTGTTCTCATTCTTTGTACCAGTCAGGAGATACAACCAGCCCGGAACGCGTCTCTTATTCAACAACGCGACACCTTATTCCCTCAAGCAAGACATGTATGTTGCCAAATGTACACCTAATATTCCAGCTCCCTAGTTGCCCGTCTTCTCCTGCCTCCGTGCCCCCCTGCTCCAGCGCCTTCATCATCCGAACGCACCTCTCTCCCCCATCCTTCATATACTCTCGGTCCCAATTGAAACCTTCTCCTACTCCCTTCCGTCAACTATGTACCAGGACTACCTTCCTCTCCTCGCTCCTTACTGATGACTGACTGCCTTTTAGACTTCCGGAGAAATCAGTGAGCCTCTTACACTTTTTTCGATAGTTTCGAACCAGGTGGAAAGTTGACTCTCTCTCTCTCTCGCTTTCGCTCCAATGAACGTCCATCATCGTCTAATAAGACTAGAAGGATATGGATATGATATCTTTCTTCGGTACCTGTAGAGTAGTATTGTCATACCGGGTTATTGTTTGAGCAAAATAAAGAATAAAATACAGACCTGGGACCATTTCTAATCGTTGTTTGTATTGATATTGCACCGCGGAGTAAGGTAAAGAGGGGGGGTCTCGTTAGTTTGATTATGATCCGATTGTGTTCTATTGAGAATATTATCACTGGAGCGAGGAAGGAGTACATGCAGGATGTGTGGAGGAAAGGAGATAGGAGCGAGATAATGTACGGCGAGTGTGTAAATAAAAACGTGCTAAAGTCAGAGTTTTCGCTTCGACGGTAAATAATTTCTCACTTAATCTAGTGCTGTGTGTTTTTTTTTTTTTTTTTTTTTTTTTTTTTTTTTTTTTTTTTTTTCTTCGCTGAATCAGGACGACGCGGTTGCATACAAAGTCGAGGGCACATGTCGATGGCGAAAAAAAACCATAGCAGCAACTACCTAGAAGAAGAAGAACAAAGGGAGTAGAGGAGAGTTATATTACAGATTCAACTGAGAGGGATCAAACAAGTTTTTGTGAGTGTGTGAGAGATGGGTGCCGAAAATTCGGAATCTTCATCGTAAATGAGCTGAGCTTCCTTCCTCCTCCTCATTCCTTCCCGATCTTCTTCATCGGTTTCCCTTTCAACTATCTGCTATTCAACCTTCGAGTGTCCTGGTCTTGGGCCCTTTTTGGATGGAAATGAGCGAGTTTGGTTCCAATTGTCGGATGAACAACAAAGGGCAGGGAAGTATGGTTCACCAAACATTGCGCGGGCGGGTGAGACAAAAATTACGGATAAAAGCAACCAACGAACAAAAATTGAAACCGGCTTGATTTGCATGGGTACGGAGGATATGGAACCGAGGAATGGAGAGAGTGATCCCTGCATTATTAATCGTAAAAAAGGAGGAGGGGACGCCGGGTCTAGTCAATGCTAATATTTCCCCACCAGTTATTGTTTTGTTCTCACACGTTTTTACGTTGAGGTTAATATTCGGCAGGTCATAGGGTGAATGGTCCGCAATTGCAATGAAACGTTACTAAGAATGTAACAAGAGCGAGGAGAGAGAAGGTATTGGGAGGAGGAAATGACCTGACAGAGGGAGAGGAGAGGGAAGAAGATATCAAGAGCAACCACAGAAAATACAAACAAAACAAAAACAAAGTTGGCCTCTTTTGAGGAAGGTCAATAAGCTCGAGATGAGATGAGTTCCGTGTTGTTGATTCTCATTTGCGCTTTTTTTCTTCGAGTCATGGTATAATGATAGGGAGCATGCGCGTTGAATAAAAGGGTGAAGAGGGAAAGCGACAAGAAGAGGGAGAGAGTAGGAGAGTAAAGTAACCATAGTTGATTCTTCGTGTTAATATTTTCTTTTTGACGCGTTGCGTATTGTGACCCTGATCCTTGGAAAAACGGTTTTTTAATTGTCCGTCACCAAACCAAATCAGTGGCTATCATTGTTCCTGCATAAGTATTAGTGCGTTCTAGTAAATGGATGTATCGTAGTAGAGGCACCGTCGGGATCTAAGCTAAGATACAAATCATTATGGTGGCGTAATAATGAGTTGGGAAGGTGATACTGTTTTGACTGTTTAACTTTCAATATGTTGTTGATGTGCTCATTTCCTGTTTTCTCCACTTTTTTGAAATGAGTGACCACCACAAAGTTGAAATTGCAATCAAACGATAGTTAGGTTTCCAAGTGGGAGGTGAGCCAGGGCGGGAAGAGTGGATTACGCAGCGAGTGAGTTGATTTTTTGGCGCAGGGCAGCCAGACCAGGCGGTCTATGGATTGGACAATCGATTGATTATGTCTGTTTTGTGTTGCTGTTTATTTGAGAGCGATCACGGAAATATTGCAGTGGAAAAAAAAAGTTATTTGTCCGCGCAAATTATGTGTAATATGCAGTGGTAGGGACCTGGGAAGGTGTGCCTGGTCTTGTTTGAGGTTGTCTCTCTATCTCCTTTTTAAAATGAGCTGAGCTGGACTGAATGTCTTTTTTTTTTCTACATCTTTTTATTTCTTTGGCTATATTGGAGCAAGAGTGGGGATAGGATGGAATGGATCGATGGGTAGGATAGGCATGTCGCTGTTAGATCATCCATCTTGTTCTTGGAGTCAATTGATGATTGTCTCTTTTGTTTGTTGACAACAAAGATAATTCACTCATTCCTGAAGATCGTACGATTACATGCCAAAGGTTGTCGATTAACAGGCATGTAACCTATTGAGGCATGGACATTGTGTCAGATTTACATACCGTGCTTATTATGTCGTAATCTTCATCACGTCCCTTTATTCTCTTCACAAGCAGCACTCTCTCACTCCTTCCAAAATCCCTTCACTTTGCTTTGTTTGTCTTGTCATTGTCTACGTTTATTTTGTTCAAACCAAGGCTTGCCTGTCGTTTCGCTCCCTCCATCTGTGTACATGTGTGGTGCTTGAAAGCTGTTTTTGTGTTTTTGAGTTTTCGCAAGAATACCTTAATGCCTCCCTCTTATTGCTTCTCGATCATTCGCTTCTTTCTCGGTTTTGTTCCTTACCTACCTTTAGAACTCAATCTCCATAGAACGACTCTCTCGTTGTTGAGGTAAAAACAATATGAAAGAAAACAAGAAAGTAGGGTTTGTCTGTTGTTGATTTTCTTGCTCTCAACAACACATAACAACCAATTATTCGATTATTTTATCGCTCTCTTTCGATTTGTCTCCGGAGGACTGAGAAAGGTACCTCCAAAATGGTACCGTCATTTTCTTTGTGTTCCGCTGTCTCCTAATCCAGTCATTCATCTTACCTTTACCTTCTCCTTTCTCCTTGAACCACCCCTGGCTGGGCTTGGTCAATTCGACCTGGTTTTTTCATCTCCTCAAAGGGTATAAAAGCTAGACTGTCCCTGGCCGTTTCCCTCTTTTTTTTTCTCATCATCACTCACCTCCACAAGTTAACGATCCCCTTCCTTAGCGAATCCCCTCACATACTAACAAATCCTTGTTAATACCCTCAACCTCCTTGCATACCCTTCAACAACCTCCTCTCAGCCTTCAACCTCTCCTCAACGTTTCAAGATGCTTAAGACTTCCTTCATCGCCATGGCCGCCGCTGCTTGCCTCGCCATCCTCTCCTACACCCCCATGACCGAGGCTCACGTCGGTCTTCGCTCCCCCTGCCCCCGCTACGGCTCCTTTGCTGGCTGCCCCGCCCCTCCCAAGGGCCAGTCCATCGACTATGACCTCAACTCGCCCATCGGCACCCACGATACCATTAACTCGCCCATCTGTAAGCACACCGTCCCCGCCTCGAAGCGCCAGACCTTCAAGGCCGGTCAGACCATCAAGACTGAGTACTCAATCGGCGCCTCCCACGGCGGTGGACACTGCCAGTATGCCCTCTCGTACGACAAGGGCAAGACCTGGGTCGTCATCAAGACCGTCATCCGCGACTGCTTGAAGGGAACCACCTCTTCCTCCAAGTACTCCGTCAATGTCAAGATTCCCTCCTCTGCTCCCTCCGGTAACGCCATCTTCATGTGGCTCTGGAACAACGCCGTCGGAAACCGTGAGTTGTACTCCAACTGTGTCGACATCAAAATCAACGGCAAGAACGGCGGTGAGATCAAGGGTGTTGCTCCTCTCATTGCCAACTACGGTCCCAAGTCCGCCCGCATCGGCGAATTCCCCAATGCCAACCAGCCCGATGGTCATGAGCTCTTCGCCAAGCGCAAGGCCATCACCGTCAAGGTCCCCAAGGCTACCGCCTCCAAGTCCAACAAGTAAAGACTTCTTGAGGACCTTTTTCACAAGCATTTGTCTCTTAGCATTTTCTTTTAACGACTCTTTCCCTCCCTCCCGATTCGCTATCCGCCTCTAAAAAATCATTTTAAAAAAACCACAAAAAACACTTTTTTCATTGTTGTGGTCCCCTCTCCTTTTTTTATTCCCTCCCTGATGTGGCCAGTGTGTTCGCATCGAGAATAAGAACAAGGCACAATAATAAAAAAAGGAACATTTTTTCAGGCTTTTGTTTCGTTGCTGGTCAACGAACTTCTGCCGCCCAAAAAAAATATATATATACGTAACTTTTCTTTTTGATTGGTTGTTTATGGCAATGTTCTCTGAGCGATAGTTCCACGTTGTTGTTGCTCTTTCCATTTGCAAACGATGTCAACAGCGATGGTTAATAGTTCCATGCTCCACTTTTTTTTATGTCATGCTTTCCGTCTCTGATTTTGATAACAGGGCAAAAAGGGAAGGTATCCTAATCGTTCATGATGGAGGAACCAATGGAGAAGCAAGACTGAAGGGAAAAGTGGCAAATTGATAGAAAGGCAGAATTTAATAATGCAAATGAAATGAAATAAATGAAAGATGAACCATAGAAAAAAGATCAAAAAAATTACAACGAATTAGCCCCGTTTTCACCCTGCTGCAAGGTTCAAACAAAAGAACAAGGGGAAGGACGGGGGGACCAAACCACATGGAAAAGAAGGGAAGAAAAAGACAAAAAAGGCATGAAAGGCAACAAACCAGTATCATCAAGGTGATATATATCTCAAATGGAATGAGTGTCTTTCAAGTCCCGGATCTTATCATCTTCATAACCAAGCACAGAACTCAAGACCTGATCAGTGTGCTCACCCAAGAGTGGCGGTGCTGTCCGGATCGTCGGCTTGGTGTCAGAGTATTTGACAGGCATACCAATCAACTTGATCTTGCCCGCCTTGACATGCTCCACCTCATGCACCATCCCCCTTGCCAACACCTGCGGGTGTGAGAACGTCTGTCCAATATTATGGATCGGCGCAAAGGGGACCCCCTTTCCTTCGAGGGCCTTGAGCCAGAAGGTGTTCTTCTCTGTCTGCAAACGATTAGTCAGGATCCGGATCAACTCGTCTCGGTTCTGGACACGGTCCCGGTTGGTCTTGTAGAGCGGATTGTCGGAAAGAGAGTCGAGCTGGAGAACTTTGCAGAGCGTTCGGAACTGACCATCGTTTCCAGCGCCGATCATGATGTGTGAGTCGCGTGTCTGGAGGACTTGGTAGGGGACAATTGAAGGGTGTGCAGTCCCCATCCTCTTGGCTTCCTTGCCAGCAATCAGGTATGAGCTTCCAATGTTGGCCAGTGTTGCGACCTGGGATTCGAGCAGTGAGCAATCGACGTGTTGACCACGACCGGTCCTGTGGCGTGCTAACAATGCAGCCAGGATCCCACCATGTGCATACAGCCCAGTCGTCAAATCTAAATTAGCCGTTGGACAACGTGATTTACGTTAATTTGCTGTCACTATCGTGCCCATAGTCCGGATTCTCTTGTTTGTTCTTGTCGTCCCTAATTCAATGCATAAGATAGGCACAGAGAGAACGATTGTTCTTACCGGTGACGGCAACACCCACTTTGACAGGGGGACCATGTTCCTCGCCTGTAATATACATGAGTCCAGCCTCGGCCTCAATCATTACATCGTATCCAGGTCTTGACGCATATGGTCCTGTCTGCCCATATCCTATTTTTTTGCAGCAACCGTAGAAAGAAGAATGAAGTAGAAATCGAATTAGACAATTACTTCCTTTCCATCAGCACTAACGACCCTCACTTCCTCTGAATATTCATCCTTCGTAACTTACCAGTAATAGAAGCATAGATAAGCCCAGGATTCAAAGCGGACAGATCCTCATATCCAAGTCCCATCCCCGCAAGCTTGCCTGGCACATAATTCTCCACCAGGATATCACACTTCTTGACCAGATCCCGAATCAACTGCTTGCCAGCCTCGGACCGGATATTGACCGTGATAGATTTCTTGTTACGGTTGACACTGAGGAAGTAGGCAGACTCGGTCTCGGACCCGTCTGGGTTTGCGGCAAAGGGTGGGCCCCATGCGCGGGTGTCGTCTCCGCCCTTGGGGTTCTCTACCTTGATCACTTCCGCGCTAGAGGAAGATAACGAGGGGGAGAGCGAGGGAGGTTAGAGGCCATGAACGCGGTTAGCAACAGCAAAATCGAGGTTGAATGCTGAAGAAACAGATGAGTGCGTGGGTATGTTCGAATGAAGTGAAATGACGAACAAACAACAATAGCGTGGGACTTTTCACTTACCCTAGGTCGCCCAACAACTGAGTACAATACGGTCCCGCTAAATCAATATCCGCCCAGCGAGCAAAGTAAACAAGCGAACAAAAAAATAGAGCAGCGAGCAGGTCAGTTCGATTAGTTGGGTGACCCCTGAAAAAAATTATTTTTTTTCGTAGGTGATCAGAGAACCCGAATCAAACACTACTACACAACGGGCAACAAGAACAAAACGGCAAGAAGAGTCCTTACCAAGAACACGCGTCAGGTCAAGAACACGGATCCCATCCAGCGGTCCCGGTTCCGCCTTCTTCTTCGTTGCCTGCGAGTCCTGGTCATGAGGGCTCTTGGAAAGCAACGACTCAATCGTCTCGTTCGTGTTGGCCTTGTGCTCATGTTTTTGGTCTAGCAAAGGTGTCTGTGTCGAGAACGCGCGTCTCAACAGTGGAAACCTAGTAACAATAGCGGCACCTGTGGTACTTGACGCAGAGGAGACTTGTGGAAGGGCAGAAGTGGTAGTGGTGGTGGGCGGTGGTAACCTAGAAGTTTGTATAGGTCTTGACGCGGTAAGGGTACACTGGGCAACGGAGGAAGTAGAGTAGGAGGACGAGGAGGAGTGCTTGAAGCCTCGGAGCGAGAGACTACGACCACTTGACAGCACCGAGGACGAGGAAGACGAGACTCTTTGGACGGAGACCAGCAGTCGTGGAGACTGATTCAGGGCAGACTGCATCTTGAGAGAAAAAAAGTGATGAAAGGATGAGATGAGAGTACAAGGTGATGAGGTTCCAAAGCTGATGAGGAGTGGAGTAGGTGGTAAGAGCAGAAACGCGCGATAGGGACAGCGACGAGTTCGTAGTCTCTTTATATACCCGTCGCCTTCTCGCTATCGTTGGTCGTTGGTACTCTTTCGCTTTCGCTTAGCGATAGAGAGAGATTGAGAGAGAGAAGAGTAGAGCAACGCCATGGATAGGAGCGAACAATCTCATTGTGGCCGATACTACAGTGCTCTACGGAGACTCAAATAAGGCGAACTCGAAGTCAGCGAAGAAGGGTGAGGAGGTAAGGAAGTTGTGGCTAGCTCGCGCCTTCTACCCGCCTCGTTTTTCTCTAGGTTAATAGCACCAAGCGCAACTGAATAGAAAAGATACGAATAAGTAAAAAGGGACGGACCCGAGTCGACTTTTTGCCACACTCCTCTTTATCTCATTGTATTTTGCTCCGCTTGCTTGCTTGCGCGTACCTAGGCCAGTCCAAAGGAGACGTAGGGAAACACACCAGAAGTTGTTTTTCTTCTTCCTCCTAGGAGCTCTCTTCCTTTGCTGGAAACGGGTAGACCTGACATAGGCTGAACTGACGACAGGCTGCAGCAAATGGCCAATCGAAGGACTAGTGAAAAAAAAAGAAAAGTAAAGTAATGAAAAGGGCAATCGTCCGATAAAAGAAAAGAAAACAAAAACAAAGGCAGAAAGTGAAGGGGACAGTGGTAGTGGTTAGGATATGAAGGACACAAAAGGACGATAAAACAACAAATGAGCATCCCAACCCACCCAAAGAAGGAGAAGGTGCATGATTCAATAGGACTGAATGGGGAGCATGTACCTTCACTATTTAATTAGTAACTAACGAAAAAAAAAAAAATAAAAAAAAAATTGTTCGGTCCGACAATGGTCCCCTCCAATCCCCCAAACTCGCGCCTCCTTCCTCCTCCTCCTTTCCTTACTGACTACTACCTCATGGTTGCCTTTCTACCCGTCGTCGTCGCTGATACTACTACCGATGAAGTAGCACCCCCTCCACCCATCGCTCCCTTCAACGATCCCAAGTAGAACTCATTAAAGTCCAGCCTGAAGCTCAAGAACCGCAAGTCAGAGTCTCCATCTGCAGAGAGAGTGATCAACAACTGAGACAACTCCCTCTTGAACTGCATCGAGTACTCGTTCAACGTCCTCAAAAGGCCCGGAACTAACTCTTCAAACTGCTCGTCAGGAATCCGATCCAGCGTCTCATCCTGGTCCGTTAGTCCCCACTGTCCATGTCGCGTCCTCCGGTCGGCTGTCTGGGCTAGTCGCTCACGACGCTCAATCTCAGCCAGTGCATAGTTGTACAGATTATCCTGCGCGATCTTGTAGTCCAGAATCGTCGCTAGGAGTTCCAACAACCGCGGCATCATGTTTGCATCGTGCGACGCCGCCAAGAGTCCCTTGGACGTCACGTCTCGCAGATACTTTGAGTGCGCCTCGATGAGCGAGTCCAGGTCTGTGGTCGTGTTGTTATTCTCAATCGCCTTCAGCAGCTCGTCCCATGAACACTCGAGAACTTCAAACAGGATATAGTACTGAAGCTGATACACAAAGTGAATCATCTCTCCGCACACTATCCTGCAGTGGTGGAGTTCTGGGACAAGTTCTATTTTGTTCAAACATTCAAATGAACCACAGCAGAAACGTAAGTCAATTGTGTTCTCGTGGAACAAGAGCTGCCAACAAGGTATACCCATAGCGAAAACAGCGAGAAAGTGAACAGAAATAACGAACAGCAGGAGCATGTTTTGTCACCCTATAGCTTCTCCCATGTCCTCACTCTTTCACTTTCATATGCAATACGACATTCGGTGTGCTTAAAAAAAAAAAAAAAAAAAAAATGAAATCACATAAAGAAAAGGTACACACCACCCAAAAATCCCTTCTCCGCCCTGTTGTGCATCCTTATTTTGTTCTCCCCCCTTCTTCCCAGATGTATGTGGCATAAGCAAACGGAAAACAGCACAGAAAGGAGAGATAGGATGATACCAATACGGTCTAAATAGGTAACAATCGCATGATGGACCCATGAAACTCAATGAACTCAATTATGCTCTTTTACGTACTGCTTATGTGCCGTTGCTCTGCTCCGGCGACAAAGGACGACCCCAACACGACCAATAAAAAACGGGTCATGCTCCATTCACGCACCATCACCAAAACATAAAAAAACTAGCTTCATCATCGACTATTGCCCGTAAAACCTTTTCTTCCGTAAGTAAACTTTACCTAGAATTGGCCTGATGGCTCTGGCACTCGTCGTCTGGCGCCTCCAAGCAGAAGACAGTGCATGCTCCACTCGCTTGAGACGCCACAAAAAGTTGAACATCTTCAAGTACTGGTGCATTGCGACGGGCGTCAAGATGGTGTTCACAGGCGAGTCCACGTGGTAGTCCAACGAAAACACATCCCATCCACTGTCTCCCGGGGATATTTCCAGGAGGCGAACATCCAGGCGACGTAGGATGTCGGGGTCGTCGTATTGTGCGTTCGAGCTCCGGATGGCCGTCTCCAGGGTCCCTGTGAGGTTATGTCGAAAAAGAGTGTTTGCCGGCTGGGAGAGATTGGTTCTAAAATAATGCACCATGAAAAAGGCAGAAAAGAAAAGAGCAATGATATCGTTCAAATGAGGCGACATTTTAGAGCTCCGTCTATCATCATTCTTCCTTCAGCTCATTTTTGACTCTTCTCTGACTCTCTTCTACTCGCCATTACTCCCCTCGCAAAAGCTCTTCAACACTTACCCTAACGACTCCATTAAATGTTGGATAAAATCTCCTTGACCAAGGAGGATGTATCTCTTGATGGCAGTGAGGTGCTCAATCAACTTGAACTTGGTTGACAAAAGATGAAGTAGGCGTTGACTTGTACCGACATAAGCCGCGTCAATAGACCCCTCCAATTCGGCGATATCGCCATACTTGAGTGCTGAATTAGTTGTCGTGATCGTTATAAAGTGAACACACAGGCGGAAAGATGAAAGAGAGAAAAAGGAGACATGTAAGTATACGATAGCGTGCATGCAGTATGGCGGGCTTTGGGAGTACAGAAGAAAAACAAAAAAAAAAAAAAAAAAAAGATGGACTACATCACAATGGAAGTAAGAGGGCTCATAAAATAGCGCGATCTTGAGCAACAAGAAAAACTCAGCAGACAGAAAAGCAGATGGTCCTTACACTTTCCCACGCCGTGGTTTTGCAAAATCCAGTCCGAGTCATCGCACTTGTGTCGGAGGAAATTGAGCGATTTTCCTATAGAAAGGATCTATTGTAGAGGGAAAAAGTGAAGGTTGGCAAGCTGTTTCGATTCTCGAGTATATCAGATCGAAAGCACGTAGAAAAGTGGTCTATGGATCCGTATCAGATTACAAGTTACATATACGTACCTTTTTAGCCAAAGGCATGCCAATGAAGGCCGGCAACATCTCCTCGCGAATGAAATACTTGCTCTGCCACATATCCTCTTCTTCCACGTCGAGATTGACCGCAATAAAAAACTCTGTTCTCGGATCTTCCAGTTCGCCTTCGTAGATCCAACGTTGAAGCATGACGTAGAATGGGGCCGAGATACGTTCAAGCATGTGATGAATGAACTGCTGGATGAGAGGGTCGCCATGCTGGGTATAATCGTGAACCATAGAAACAAGAGCGCCCCCTTGTAAGTCTATATTTTTTGTTATAAAAGGAACAAACAATGTATCAGGTTTGTGGTGAGACTACTAGAAAGTGATAACTCCTTTGTTAGCTCCTAACAATAGCTCGCAAATCAAAAGTAGGCGTACCTTGACAGCATTCCACCAAGACCGACATCAATCGCAGGCGCTGCAACGAGTCTTGGGTCCAGACTAAGAGTCGCTTTAGTGTCAATCCCTTCGATCCCGTCGCGTCAGCATCGTTTGCGATATGTGACTCTAAGACCGCAATGAGCCTAAAATAGTCCACCAGTTCGTGTTGCAGTGCGGAACAAAAACTCTATTGTTGCAAAATACCATCATAAATAATATCATCTTAGCGTTGACTTCTTTATAAGCCGCAAATGTCTTCTCGGTATTCACTCAAGTGTATCTGAAGAGGGGCTTACCTGCTCGACAAGTCCTGCATCACCCTCATTCAATGTCTTTTGCACGTATTGGTTGACTTTCTTGTAGAGCCATCCCAGCTCCGTAAGCCGATTGACCAAACCCCGGGTCGAATGTGTGATACTGAACGAAGGGTCGATGGTGCATGTTCTCGACTCTGAGCCAAACTTGACCATCTTTCCATCGATCCCCTGAAAGACAAACATCAAATCTCGGAGAAGAACAGACTCTTCTACCTCGTGTATGTTACTGCTGCTGTTGTTTTGCTGAGAGTTGTTGTTCTGTTGTTGATCTCCTGTTGAAAGAGCGGCATGACCTATCGTCGTTGCTTTCCGAGACTGTTGTGATAAAGGAACCTGCTGAGCCCCATGTCGAGAGTGCGCTGCCATAGTTGTGTCGGATTGTTCAGTACTCGTCCGTTCTCGCGCCCGTCCTACTCCTGTCTCCAGGTTGTGTAATCCCAAAAACGATAGTGGCTGCTGGTTGGAGCGACCTTCCAGAGTGGCCGCCGATGATTGGTCGCTAATAGCGAGCAAGAAGTATAGGATGGACCATTTCTTGGTCAACACAGACTAGTTCATTGTAGAAATTACAATGGGGTGTTAATTCGTTGTTCGTCACGTACGTCGTTGGCATAGGTCATATACGTTGAAGAGCGGTCCATTAAAGTGAAAGTGACATCAATGGACTTACGCAGGAGGAGAGCTTGGTATAAAGGTGAGAGAATCGAATGGCTTTTGCGGACGAAGGGTCTTCCCGGACAACTAGAGAGTACACAACAGGCAAAGAGATCCAATGCATGAAGCAGATAAGTTCATATGTCCCTGTCTGGTATTCAACAAACCAGTTACTCCTGCAACATCCTGTGAAATTTTCTTCCACATGTTCTTACGCTTCTTCTTGATGAGGTCTGATATATGAATGTCATCTGTAACAAGAGAAGGAGACAGCCGACTAAAAGAAGTATGAAAAATGACGACGTTAATCCTGATGTTGATAAAGCCGGCTGCTTTCATTTTGATAGCCCAGTGTGTATTATATGACGTATATGCAGCCAGCAACACCATGTACAAATCCTTGACCAAATCCATTTGTAGGGCTGTTTACCTTCCAAGGATTCGCAGACAGTACTCCCGAGCAGCCTTTATCTTGGCCTCTTCGGCGCCAGACACCGCTTGACCAACGGAATCATGGTCCAGGTCCATGGCGTTTCCATTATGTGACTCACCCTGCAGTAGCAATCGAACAAGCACATCGACTGCCTGTGTGAGCTGATCTGCGCTGTCCATTGTGCGTGTGTGTGTTTATGTAGGTCCTGACTCCTGAGGGCGATGCACAACAATGGTCCAGACGTGAGTTGATGTTTCGCTTTTTGTCACGGGCAGAAAAATAAAAATGAAAAGGTCGTTTGCAAGGCAGAGGAAAATTCAAAGCCACTAACGCGAAAAGGACGCGATGGTACAGCGAAAATTAGTTTTTATGTTTATTGCACAGTTGACATTATTGGAAAGGTAGTGTTACAAGTGACATTGAAGAGGGACAATTAGGGACTCTGGTTCAGCTCCATCTTGGCGATGGTCGCACGACGCTTTCTCGAAAAATAGTCAACGCTGCGTCCATCTAGCTGGATCTGAAGCGGATCCACAGCCGCGTCTTGATCCGCAGGTGTCAAAGGCCCTGACCGTCGGCGCTTCTCGCCATGTTGGATGGGGGCGACAATGTTGGTGTTGGTGTTGGTGGTGGTGCTCTGAGAGAGTGGCGAGCTCGTCTGTCGATGGTGACCTCCCATCATCATCTCTCCCACTCCACCTCTGCTCTGCCTGCGATCATTCAAACGCCTCTCCTCCATCGAAGGTCGATCGACAGCCTGGGAAGCCCGACGACGTCCCGCAAGAGTCGACGCCACAGCGGCATCCATCGCATCAGTGCGTGCCTTGACACTCTGTCGTTTGTTCTGGAACCAGATTTGCACGGTCCGAGGGCACATCTTGGTCTGTTTCGAAAGACGCAAACGCTCCTCGGTCGATGGGAAATATGACCGCTCAAAGGCTGCATTCAGAACCGATAGCTGCTCTGCATTCGCTCGCTTGCGCTTGGCCTTCACGCCATCCTCAGGCATGACTTGGTCATCTTCCTGATCGCGCTCTCTCTTGGTGGCCTTTGAGGGTGAGGTTGGAGTATCGACTGGCATGTCAAAAGGATGGACAGAGTGGACTGAGCTTTTGGAGCCTGGCTTTGACGACGAGTGACCGTACCCTTCTCCGCCAACGGAAGAACGCATTCGTTGCAGGTCACACTCGGGTGTGGGGGGCGTCAGCGGCAAGACCGATTTGGCAGACCAAGAGTCGGGATGCGCTCGATGTTGAGACGATGGACCCACACCTGATTCTCGGCGATCGCGCGAAGGGTATATAGACGAGTCATCCTGTGCATGAGATGTTCGAGGTTGAGGCTTGGGTGGTACAGCATGGGCATAGTGCTGATACCAGCTTGGAGGTTGGATTTCCATCGACGAACCAGCACCTGACTCTCGTCGATCGCGTGGGGAATAGAGCGAAGTATCTTCCTGTGTAAAAGAGGCTCGGGGCTGCGACTTGTGTGGGACGGCGTTAGCGTACTGCTGGTACCAGCTAGGTGGCTGAATATCCATCCTTGGCGAATGCCCATTGCGATCCGATGATCGCGGCTGAGGGGCTGGTGCCGGAGGAACAGCTGCTGAAGGTCGTCGGCTGTCGTAAGCTGTGTAGTCGTATGAAGGTCGATCTATGATCGAGTTCTGATAGCGGGACTGGTTATCATGAGGGTACGATGTTGCTGAAGAAGATCGACGTTCTTCGGCGTAGTGGTCAAATCCTTTGGCAACATTCTGCGTGGAGGGTCTCCGCACATAGTCTATCCTGTTTTGCTCAGCCGCGTCATATGAGGGCTTGGGATTAAATGATGAGAAAGAGGCTAGACCTGGGCCATCCGCGGCGTCTCGTCCGTAGATTCTTGCGGACTTCTTTGTTTCCGATGAAAGCATTGCCTACAGTAAAAAAGGTAATTAGATCAGTTTGAGACGTTGATATATGTAGAAGCGAACAGAGCAGAAGAACATGCCAATCACCCATTTAGGTTAATAACGTACATCAGGCGGTGGCAGCATTATTCCTTGGCTTGGCCGCCGAGGGTCGCTCTGAATGGGTCGGTAGGAGGAGTGAGCATTATAGTAAGGAGGCCGTGTATGGTCCTCAGGCGAGGCGACATTTTCACGGAGGTAAGATGGTTTTGGCAGCGAGGGTGGTGGCGTGGAAAGGTCATTAGCGTGCTGCGGGTATACTTGAGGGCGACTTGAGGAGAACAATACTGCTGGGGGTATCGTAGGGGATGCATCCAAGTAAGGCCCATAGTTCTGTTGGTGGAGAGCATAGTCGCTTTTAGAACGGTCGGTTCTGCGTTGTTGTTGCTGCTGGTCGACCTCATAGGGATGAAGCTGATCATGGTAGAGGTTGATGCTCAATGAGGCCGATCGCTGTCCGGAAGAGGTTGGACGAGAGGCAAAATATCCGGGATCTGTTGTTGTGGATGGCGGCGACGTAGGCGGGTCCCTCTCTGGGATGATGCTACGCGACAGTGTTTCGCGGACTAAAGCCTTGTAGGAGCGTGAGTAGTTAGGATGAGCTGGCTCTCGGTTATCGAGTTCTCGCCGTCCCAAGCCCGAGTCGCGGCGATCGTTCATGTCCATCGGGTGTCGCGGCGATGTTGTGTGAGAATATGAATAGCCTGCTCGTCCCAAAGGTGATGTAAGGCTGGAGGAGTAAGAAAAATGCTTGGCAAGGTGGTTGACAGGACTGGATTCGACTGGGGTCTTATTGAAGGTGGACAGAGGGGATGTGAATGGATGGCTGTCGTATTGCTCTTCTGCATCAGAATCAGAATCAGAGTCCTGCCGTTGTTGTTGCTCTGAGTTGCGATTGATATCTGCTGGCTGTTGGAGTGTGCGAGGCTGGTTGTGCTGCTGGGATGGGTCTTCGAGATGGAGGGTCTCTGTCCGTGGAGAGTCCCAGGGCGCAGACTTCGTGGGCTCTGCAGCTTCAATGGAGCAGAGTAGGTGTGAGATTTGGATACGTGAGGTGTTATGTTGCTCCTTATGTTCAGGACCCGTGGCTGTGCTCTGCTGGTGAGGTCCGCTCATAGTGAGAAACGTTGTATTGGTTGAAGGCGTTAAGGAAATGGAGAGCAATTGGTGGGCGGGTGTGAAGAGCAGGTATTGTTGTGGTGAACGCCGTGAAGGAAATGAAATATGAAGAGATGGCGAAGATGTCCTGCGAAAAGATTAAGAAATGAAAAACAAAGACAGAGAGGTTTAAAGTAAGTTTTGGTGTTATCAGGGAGTATGGGTCGAGATGGAGAGAGTCAGAGTTAGAGAAGGATCGGGATCTCTGTCTATGGTTCCTTCTCTTTTCATAACTGCAGAATGAAGGAGTGGTCAAGTGTGTGTGAGTGTGCCGAAGAGAAATATGTACTTAATATGACATTTTGTATCAATGCAAAAAAAAAAAAAAAAAAAAAAAAGAGATGAAAGGTGGAGATGTTGTATGTTTTTAGCAGGCAATTATCCGAGGAGAATTACACGAAAAAAGGGAGATCATGCACATAAACAAAATCAGGCGGTATGAGTATCTAACTCCTGGGTCGATGAGATGCCGAGTAGCGGGAAGGAAAGAAGGACAGGAAAGAAGGAAGGAGACAGAAGAAAAGAAAGAGAAGAGAGCGTGAAGGGGAAAAAGGGCGAAAACGAGGAAACATGAAGGAAAGATGGGTTGAACGATGGAGGCAGAAGAAGGGACAAAGGAAAAGAAAGTGGATTGGTAGGTGAGGGAGTACAAAACGGAGAGAAAGAGAACAATATACCCGAGTCTCTTCCTTTTTCAACGACTGGCAACGTTACGATGCATTGACGATTCTCCGAAAGGAGTGAGGACAGAACAGAGAGAAGGGAGAATAAGGAGAGGGAAGGATATGAAGAGATAGAGACAGAGAGAAAGGGGGTCGATTGGACAAAAGAACGATGGTTGGCATGAATAAAGAAAAAAAGGTGGTCTTCTCGATCTGACTACTGCGTCCCAATGATGTGCTTTAGTTCTGGTGGGTCGTTGTGGTTGTTGATGTTGTTATCGTTGAAGATGACGATGTTGTTTGCTTACCTGGACAGAGAGAAAGGCGACGACAAAGGATTGAAGGGGGTGAGTGATTGAGGGGTGGGGGAAAGTAAGCAGACCGCGCTTTTTGTCGCTTTTTTTTTGCTTATGCACAGCACAGGCTGGAGAAGTCAGAAGACAAAAAAAGTAGGGGGGAAGAAGGATAGAGTATGGAGGGTCAAATAAACACAAAATTAATATTAGTGTTCCTTTAGTAAGAGTCGAGGCTTGGAGTGCGCAAGACGAAGGAAGAAGATGCAGAAAACGAAAAGGATGAAATAGGAAGTGGTACGTTTGTAGTAGAGGGAGTGGAGAGAAATGAAAGGAAAGAAACGAGAAAAAGAGAGAGAAAGTGGGGGGAGGAGGAAGGGCGGGAGTAAGACGAAGAGTAATGATATCAAAAAATAAAGAGAGAGAGCAAAGATGGGCGAAGGACGAAGAGAGACTGAGAAGAATATAAACCCCCTTGCTCTTGCGTTCGTTGCGTTCGTTGCGTTCGTTCGCTATTGTCGTCTTCACTTTGTTTGTTCGTATGATCGTTCTAGAGTGTGTTGTTCGTGCGTTGTAGTTGCAGTGCTTTTCTCTCTGTAATTTGACACGCTTCAATAATATGTTAATATGAAAAAAAGAAAAAAAAAATCAAAATCAGGGGGTAAGGAAGGGATGGGAAGAAGGGAAGAAGCTCAAGTGAGCAGAAGGAGAAGCGGGAAGGAAAGGAGGGAAGGGAAGATAGAGAGGACGAGATGGTGGAAATGAATGAAAAGGAGAGGATATGTGCAACCAACAACGCACTCGACCGATCAAAGTAATTATAATTATGAACCCTGTTTGTTGATTTGCCCGAGGGAATATGTAACATGTAGGGCATATTCTACTTTCTGAAGGATTGCTGCTAGTAGTGGTACTGGTACTAACCTTGGGCCTGACTGACTCGCTTGCTTTCTTGGCGGCTGACTGGCTGACTGATGCAGATGGGATGGAATGCGATCTTTCAACTCTGGTTATCCTCTTTTGTTTTTTTTTTTTTTTTTTTCGATGGGATCGAACAAGGGCCAAGTGACAATGATGAAAGGACAAAAAAAGAGCTTAAAAAGAGGAAAGGTGCTTTCGTATGAATTAAAGACGAGGGATCGGGTCACTGAAGAGTTCAAAAAGAGGAGAGATATTACAAAGGAAGGAGGCAAAGGGAATGTTTGGTGCTTAAGTATGTGTATATGTGCTTGTGCGTATCTGTGTCTGTGGTGTAAGAGTATCTGCGATAAGCTTAGCTATACCAGAAAGTGAGAGTGTGCGTTGCCTGTGCTGTGAAAGAGTTTAAAAAAAAATGGGAGACCGCGTTGCTTTAAATTGGTGGCGAGGAGATAAAAAAAAAAGTCAAAAAAACGTTGTGGGTAAAAAAGTGATGGACACGGAGTACTGGAGTTGTCGGTTAAAGTGAGATAATGCCGAGAAGGAGAGAGGAGAGAGGAGAGAGGAGAGGGGTGACAAGGGAAAGAAGAAAGTAAGGAACTAGCCAAGGAAAATGAAAAGTGGGCAAGGGAATAAATGGTGTGTATATGTATGTATATGTATATGTATTAGAGAGAGAGAGGATGAAGGGAGATATTAATGAAGAAACGGGAAGTGGTGACAGTGGATATGAAGAGCGAAAAATGAAAAAGTGGAGGGAGGAAGAAGAAAAAAGAAAATGAAAAAAAGGGCAAAGAATAAAGGAGATATTGGTTGGTGTAAGGGCGTACAAGGGAGTAAGGGAGTAAGGAAGTAGGGGATAAAGAAGGGATATAAAGAAGGAAGGAAATGGAGGAAATGAATGTAGAGAAACAAAAAGGGAAAAAGAAGAAAGAAAAAGGAAGGAGGAAAAAAAAGAAAGAAAGAAAGAAAAGCGAGGGAAACACGGAAGAAGTATGTTAATAAGGATGTGCGATGTGTGTATGTGTGTATGTGTGGGTAATGTGTGTGGGTGAATGAGAGTGGGGTGGGTTGTATGTGTATATGCGTGTGTATGTGTGTGTGTGATGGTGCGACAAAGGGGGCTGTTGTTGATTCTGACCATGGGACTCAACAATTGAATATGAATAATATCATAACTTACCCATGAAGCATGAGTACATCACTGATGGGATGGGAGGAGCACCACACCACCAGCCAGACAATCACCTCCAAATAAATCCGAGAGCTAAAATCTGACAGAGTACCAAGTGTGAACATAACGAGATAAAACGGCCGATCGCATTTTTTGTTCCCTTAGTACTTGGTGTCTATGCCACCTTCACATTCACAATAGCACGCTAGTTCATTCGCTATATAGTAGTGCACACGGCACTCACATTTCCAGTCATTCATTGTCAAAGCTGCCACATCCCCATTCCCGGATGCTTCAATGGCCTCGAATACCAGTGCGGAAGGAAGAGTCGAGTTCAGTTGTCTCCACCAGTCTCCACCTTGTGTCTCTTTTGTCACCTTTTCTTTCTGCCATGTAAAAAATAGAGCGCGCGGCTCTGCTGTCTCTTTTTTCCACTTTTGCATTGCAATCCAACCCCTCCTTCCTTCCTCTACTTCACCCCCAATGACTTGCTGAACCAATGGTTTGTTTTTTAATACCATTATTTTTTCAATTCAATTCATACTTCAGTCTACCCAAAGGCTCTCTTTCTTTTCGTTTTGTTCACCCCTTGAAAAAAAAACAAATCAAATAACATTTTGTGCAACCATCCAACCCACATTCATCCATACATACATACTTACATACTACCTATCCCCTTCCTGCTTCCCTTCTTCGGTCGGGCCGACCTGTTGCTCAAAAAAAAAAAAAAAAAAAAAGATGGCCGTCTTGTATTGAACCACATTGCATCTGCAGCAATAATAGAAACGAAAACACAAGGTAGCAGAAGGGGCAGAAAAGGGCAGCACGTACTTACACAGACAGACAGACAGACAGACAGACAGACAGACAGACAGACAGACAGACAGACAGACAGACAGACAGACAGACAGACAGACAGACAGACAGACAGATAGACAGGCAGACAGACATAGGGATAGATGCGAATGTTTGAAATGAAGAGCAGATGACTGGTACGATGTAGGGAGACAGGGTAGGTAGAATACATGAATAATGCATTGTACTCTGCCTCGCTTCCTTTCTTGTTTTGCTATGTTTCTAGGCGGCAATGAAAAAAGAGATGATGCAGGTCCAGGTTGATGGATTGTCCTCCCCTACTACGCCAGAACAGGACGTCTTTGTTTTCTTTGTTCATCTCTTTCCCTCCCTTCTCTCCTTCCTTCCTTCGTTCTTTCGTTCCATCGATTCATATTAGACGTGCTTCTTGCTCATCTTGATATCTCATATTTGCAAAGAAGAACATATATGATCGGAAGTTTTTGTTAATTAGTAAGAGAAATATGTAGCGAACAGACTCAGGAAAAAGAGATGAATGATGATGTAGAGTGACAATGGGCGATGCCCTTGATAAGAGGCGCTCTGACCGACACATAAGCACAAAAAATAGCATTTAAAATCAAAGGGCGGGAAAAACGGAATAGACTCTATACATATGCACATTTCAAGCACTCGATTTTATTCACTAGCATCAATCATAAGCACATATACCCACTGAACCCTTTCTTTTTTTTTTCTTCGGTCTTCATCTTCGGTAGTATTCAGTTCTTCATTCTATTCTATCCAAATAGCTGTCTTCGTCGACTGACTGACTGAATGACTTATACTAACTGCACCTTCGCAAGCAGAGCAAGGAGATGGTAAAAAAAAGTAGACCATGCTCTCGAGGTGTCGGAAGAGGAGGAGACGAAAGGAGAGAGAGAAGAGTTTTGCATTGACGAGGAGGTTCTCTCATCCCACAAGCACAAGGCACAAGCACATAAAATCGACAATAAAATCGCAAATGCAATGGGCGAAGAAGGGAAGACCCACACACGGAGAGAGAAAGAGTGAGAAAAAAAAAGGATGCCGTCAGCTGGCTCATGGCCCTATTTTTTATTTTCCTTGCTTGAAAAAAATGCCTTTCGCTTAGCACTTTTTTTTTTGCTCATCCAGGGCCTTTCGCTCTCGATCACTTGCGTTTGGCGCTGCCTTGTCCTTGTCTAAGTTATCCTTGCTCCTGCTCTGTTCCCATCGTCCTTTTTTTTTTTTTTTTTTTTTTTTTTTACATGGGTGCTGAAGTGTTTTTGTGTGTATGTATGTGTGTTCAGTCGCATTCATTCCAGCCTTTTTATTCATACTTCGACCCATTTTCACCCCCTTGGAGACCAATGACTAGAAGACAAACAAGAAAAAAAAATCATGCAGGACCAGGACCATTCATATTCAATTTCGCACTTCTGACAATGAAGGACCGATTAACAAACGGCTATGGCAGAAAGGAAAGCGTAAGTAATATGTATGGATCACGCTGAACATGCGAACAAAGAGACACACTTAAGAGAGAGATAACAAAGGAAGAAGCAAATAAAGGGGCGGCAGAGGAAGGATGAAAAGGAGGACGAGGAGTCATGATCCAAAAACCGTTTATTTGAGTGTGTATATTTATGTTGTTATGTTGGCATGAAAGATAGAAACAAGGAGCACCAACCACGCAAGGAATCGCTTGAATAAGAAAGAGCAGGGAGGAGTAGTGCTCGATTCTTCTTTCTGACTGACAGTCAATTCAGCGAAAGCTCAAAAGGAAGAATCACGTCCCATTGCTTGTTTGAAAAAACGCCGATGATGGTGGATTGAGATTTGGGATGAATGGATATGGTAACTGAAAAATAACACACACGAACCTTCCTTCTACTCCCTCCGAGTAACCAACCCATTCCATATATTGCATTCAGAGTCGCGAACCAATTGGTACTGCGATTGTCGCAAAAATATCCACAAGCATCAACAACACAAAACATCACCTTGCATGGATGGTCGACCGAGGCGCGTTTTTATTATTTTGGTACTTTCTTAGCATTGTAATTAATGTGCAGGTTTGTTGACATCCAAAAGTACCACAAGTGCACAAGAAAGAGTGCTGGGGCCTCCTTTCTATTCTCTCGTCACTCTTGAGTCGACCTGTGTTCTATCCCTACTAAGCACACCCCTAATACTCTCTTCTTTTCTCTTCGCCCAATTCTGTGAGGTACACATGAAAAACGTTAAAAAATAATTCAAACCCGTTCTCCCGACCGACGGCCGTTCATCATTTTTGGAGTTGAGGTTGGTGTTGGCAGGGATTGGTGGTAGGTGTTACGGGCAGGGGCGGGCAGGGATGAGCTGGAGAAGGAATTGGAGGGGACTGGGGGACCTTGAGTTCGTACTACCATTATCAGGGTAACCAGTCCTAAAAAAGGGGGGGTAGAGACGATGTAATCATGTGCGTATTGCTGGTGCGTCGCAGCGTCTGGTCTTTGTGTCACAGTAACCAAACCATTTCTTTTGTCAAGACATGGCATGAGTGTCCTTGGTTTGGTTTTCGGTTTTTGTTTTTGCATGAGTAATGCTAGGCCTAGATGTATTATTTGCTTTTGAACTTGGTGTATTTATTCACGAGTCTCGACAGGTTTTTTTTTTTTTTTTTTTTTTTTTTTTCAGCATGTCTTGACTTTTCTTATCCTCTCGATTAAGTTCTTGTTCTTCCAGGCCATACCACCCCTGGGGTCCACAGTAGGTTTATACAAGGAGGAGGATGAAAGTAGGGGGTCATGGCTCACCCATCATCCAGTGGTCATCTCCAACCCCCTCTTTTTTTTGTGTTTTGGTTTTTTTTCTCTGGTATGTTGCAGTACAGCCGCTCCCCCATGGTATTTTTGGCATCACCACTGCATTGCCGCCCATTGGTTCATTTCTTTCTGCATCTTTTTTTTTTTTTTTTTTTTTTTTTTCATTCGACTCTCGCCCTTTCTTTGTACTCCGGAATATCGAATCATCCATGTCCTATTTCTTCTCTTTGGTACCATTCCCTACTGCCTTTAGAGAAAAGGCAATAAACTCAATCTTGTTTTTGCAGAACTTAATTCGAAAGGGAGGTATGTTGTAAGTACCATGCCCCTAATGCTCTAATCCTCCTCCCTCCGGTCACTCACATTCTGGGAGTACTTACTACAAGCATACATGCGTGAAAAAAAGGAGCAGGGGGAAGTGGTGAGCGGTGTACGTGTGTACTCGATCGGAGAAGAGGAGTCTTCTCATCGCAATTTTGCGCTGGTTTTTGTTGGCTAAGGAAGACACCTATGAAGCTGGCACTACAACATCAAGAAAAAAGAGAGTTTGATCTGGGACAGGATAGTCAACGCATTGAGGAGAGCTATCATCAATTGTTTCTACTTGAAAAAGTCTGTGCCTGAACTCATTAGGAAATCCATAGATGTTGTTGCTCAAGAAGAAACCGTCGTCAACACAGCTTTCGTCAGAATGACTTAAGCCCTCTGCTCTTTCTTCGAGACACAAACCCTCCATCAACCTTTCACCTCTTTTTTTTTTTTTTTTTTTTTTTTTTTTTTTTTTTTGGGTCCTCTTTTTCCTCTACTTGCATTTTTTCCCAGTCTACTACTCCTACCCCTTGAGCCTATAGTAGTACCTCTCCAATTTATACCCATTACGCCTCAAGAAAAGAAACAGTAAAACAAACAGGCATTAACATGTCCATCTTCAGGCATATTTCCCCGCTTATCTCATCCGTCATCAAGGAGTGCAAAATAATGCGGCGCTTGCTCGAGCGCGCGCGTATGCTTTGTTGTCATGAACATAAAGAGGGTTATGAACGTGAAACGCAAACGAACACAAAGAAAAAACAAGGAGTTAGTTGATTTGTTAGTTGCTTAGTGTTGAGAAAGCGAATATTGAGGATCCACTTTCTTCTTGTTGTGTTCACTGTGCTATTGTCATCTTTCTCCGCGGGCAAGCAATGAAGGTAAAAAAAAGACACTACCATTTACATTTTTGCATATCTTTCGTAATTGTAGCATTGAACAAAAAACAACACGGACCATTTCGTTGTGCAAACCAGTAATCATCCAAAGGGCGGTTTTGTGTAACTTTGCGTATGTGTATTGATCTTTTTTAGGTATTCAGTCTATTTTGGATATTTGGGATATTGGATGCTTTTTGAGATGCAAGAAAGGACAAGTAGGAACAGCACTGGAAAAGAAGGCTAGCATATTTTGTGGATAAGGAAAAAGTCGCAATTCATCACGCGTCATACGGCAGTAGCTCTGACATTAGACGCTTGAAAGAGCGGAGCTGTATGTTTCGGTGCCTTGGCCTCATCCAGCGAGGCAAAGACAGACTTAACCCAAGTGGCCGTGGTAGGTGACACGGGCGAGTCAACATCCTCGTTCTCTTCTTCCTCCACCAGATTCTCGACATGGAGTCCTGCGCCCTGTTGCTGATGCTGCTGCTGCTGTTGGAGATGTTGGTGAAGTGTTATTGGTGTCGATCGTCCGGCAGTAGTACCACCGGTGAGGACACGAGGCGATGGAGAAATACCTCCTCCGATAGAAAGGGTCCTCGAATTCCTTCGCGACATGGGACGCTGTTCCTGAACACCAGACATAGTCGTCTTGATTTTGAAGAGATCGGGTATGGCAGAGGAGGTAATGATGTGCGAGACCTGGTGTTCGGGGAGTTCAAGCGTAAAACTGGCGAAGGACTGGGTAATGTTGGTCATCGATGCATTGTACTCCATCTGGTATGGGCTATTCTTTTCCTTACGGAATGATGCTTTTTGTAGTTGTTGTTGTTGCTGCTGTTGTTTCTGGTGGTGGTGGTGCTGTTGGTGTTGTCCTGTTCCAGTGTGCGCCGAAAGTGGTGGTGGGGCAAAGCTGCGGTCAAGAATTTCCTCATGAAGTGTCTCGACATCAAAGGCATGTCGTCCTGCGGATTCTGGCACACGGTTAAGGATGTCTCTGCCTGTCGCAGCAGCCAGGAGAGCCTGTTCGCGGGCTTTGCGGGCACGAGGGGAGTCGGATTTGGACGACCGTGAGGACCGATGACGAGAGGAGGAACGACGACGTTCGGCATAGCCGAGTTTGAGAGAATACATGATGCTCTCCTCCAAGAGGTTTCTCCTCCAGACATGCGATTGACCTTGGCGGTGGCTGGTAGGGTCTGTGTTGGTAGTGATGGTAGTCGAAGGACGGGTGTTGTAGGAGGTAGCAGTGCTGACCGTGTTGGACATGGACAAGGTAGGCGACCGACCGCGAGGGACTTCATGTTCCATATGGGCTGAAGCATGATCGCGGTTTCTATAATGGTGTCTACTACTTCTGTTGTTACTGCTACTGCTGTTCAGAGTACCATCTTGAGAACTGAGGTGGCTTTTGTCGCTTCTCCTGCTCTGGCGAGTTCCCTCACTGCTCCTACTATTCCTGCGTCGATGGTCGGCATTTATGCGATCATACTCGTCGGGAACAATCGTGTCCTGAGTGTTGAGATTCGTCTTTGTTTGGTGAATGGCCGATCCAGTTCCTGTGGGCACTTGGTCCTCTGAGAACGAGTTTTTCTTGGTGCGACCATCGGTATTAAACAATCCGGAGAGCCTTTTGTGGGAATTGTTGCTATTGTTGGCTGTGCCGATGATCTTTTCGTTCAAACTGGACTGACTTGAGGCTGCTTCGAGCTTGTAGTTGCTCATTCGTCGGCCCAGTCTGGTCGAGGTCTTAAGATAGTTCCTTGTCGATTCGAGAAGTTGAGTCATTCTTTGTTGAGAGTGGAGAAAGGGAAGGAGGAGAGTGAAGGGGAAAAGGGTGGAGAAGGAGATGAAGAGAGGTATAGAAGTGTACTAAAAAGGTGTGACACAGACGCAAGTAGAGACGTGTATGGTGGGACGAAAGATATGTAGAATGGAAGAGTAGGTATGACAAGAAAGAAAAAAAGGAGACAGGGCGAGAAAGGAGGAAGCGTGGGAGAGAGAAGAGAGAAGGAAGAGGTGTAGAGCAAGTTCTGGAGAAGAGAAGAATGAGATAATCAAGAGAAGTCAAGGATGACGGATAGAACAGATAAGAGAGTGTGTGAGAGAGAAAGAGAGAAGATAGATGAGAGTGATAGATTAGAAGAAAGGGATGTGGGATGAGATGGTGACAAGTGAGAAGGAAGAGAAGGAAGGAAGAGAGGGAAGAGCGAGAAATGAAGATAAAGAGAGGGAGAGAATGGTTGGACGGATGGAGTAATTATGGAATGAAATAAAAAAAAAAAAAAAGATATAAAAATAAAGGGGACAGGGAATAGCAGGGAAAAAAGAATAAAAAAGTATATGTCGTCAATGGGTGTCGTGAAGTTTCGTTCAGGTCGTAAGGATCGTTAAGGTCGTTAAGTGGGATATACGAGAGCAAGAAGAGGCAAGCTCTCAGGGGAATGGTCTAGTGGTGGGGATAGTTGTTGCTGGAGTGATGAATCAGCGGATGGAGAATGGGAGATGGAGGGTAATCAAGTGGGATGAAGGAAGCGATCACTCTTGAACTAAAAGATAGAAGAAGAAAGGGAGAGGGGGCGGGTGTGGATGCTTCTTTTTTGTTGTGCGATAGAAAGAAGGATAACGAGAAAGGGAAAAGAAGAGAGGACAGAAGAGAGTGAAAGAAAGGAAAAAAAAAAAAAAGGAAGAAAAGAAAAAAGAGGAAGGAGAATCAATAGCAACAGCGCCCAGGGGTCACCAAAAAGAGAGAGCGAAGAACAAGGCTGGCAAGGAGGGAAAGGCGCCCAGGTTGGTGCCTGAATGTGATATTGGAATAGATCACCCATTCCATCGCAAAGTGAGAATGGGTTCTCTCCTTCTCTTCCCCGTGCCTGGCACAGGAAAATTATTCTGATGCCTTGCTTTTGAAATGAATCAAGACTTGCACAGTACATGTAGTATTCAACTGCTATTCTTGGCTGCACAGTGCAGATACCCATTTGACAGCCAACCAAATTGAAGACAGTCACCATCACTACTACTTTTCCAGACGTTTCTTCTGCACTGTTCTTTGGCCATCCTTTTTTTTTTTTTTTTTTTTTTTTTTTTACTTTCTCCATTTCACACATTTTCACACACGTTTGCACGCATAACAACTCTTCCCTACTCCTCGCAACCATCAAAGCCAGCCAGTCAGCATCCCATGTCCGCCATCAACTACTCAAAGTGGGACGACCTCGAAATCTCGGACGACTCGGATATCGAATGCCACCCCAACGTATGTCTCTCTTTTATTTGCTTGACAGAACGAGATCACACCTACTGCATATAACAACAACAACAAAGACGCCTTGTGAGCACCGCACACTGACCAGTTTAACGCTTTCAAACTTTTCATACAGGTCGATAAGCGCTCGATGATCCGCTGGAAGCAGGAGCAGATCCACCGCGAGCGTGACGCTCGTCGTACCAAGATCGTCGCCTTGAAGCACGAGGCTGACACCCTCAAGAAGCAGCTTGACAGGATAGAAAAGACCGCCCAGCAGCCCGACCTCGAAAAAAAGTACAACGACACCCTTGCTCAGCTCCACAAGCTCGAGATGATTGAGAATAAGAAGCTGACCTCCGATAAACTCGTTACTGGATTCGACAAGACCGTAAGCGTCATCTTTAACTGTTACTGTTGTCGTACGCGCCTTTCTCTGGTATGGTTGTATCGTGTCCTTGTCCTAATACCCCGTCTTCTTGTCGATTTCTCGCTTTTAGGCTGTCACCAAGGCTGTTCAGCCCCCCAAGAACGAAAAGCCAGTCAAGAAGGCCGTGGAAAAGACAAAGGTTATCGAGACACTGAACCCTGGTAGCGCTGTAAGTTATTTCTTGAGCAGGACACCTTTCTCGGTAATCTCCAAATGCGGTTTCTTATTCCATGCTAATTTCTTTCCTTTCAATCGTGTCATGTAGGGCGGGGTTCCTGCACCAAAGGGCAAGAAGGCGCCAGCACCTGCACCAGTAGTGGACGATGATTCAGATTCGGAGGATGATGTCGAGGTGACAGAGGTCGCCCTCGGCTTCTCTCGCATCAAAGGATTGGACGCCTCCTTGGCCTACATCTCCAAGCACCCATACCTCAGCACCCAAAAGTACTCTGATGAAATCATGGCTCAAGCCTTCAAGGCTCAAATGGACGGCGACGAGGCTTATGCTAACACTTGTGTCCACCAGGCTCTTATCCTTCAGTACTGCGCTCAGCTCGGCAAGGACGGTGTTGGTCTCTTCTTCCACCGGTAAGTCAATTTTGATGGCATATGAGCATTCTCGGCGATATTACATGGCACTATATCCCAAGTGACACGCACTAATGCTACTTTGCTACTGAAAAAAAAAAATGAATAGCATTCGTGATCCTGGACACCCTGCGCTCAAGATTTTCCAGAACGACTGGAAGGATACGTACACAAGGATCAAGGAGCGCTGCAAAGTGCTTGCTCAGGAGCGTGCTGTCAGCGGAGGGCCTGGTGTCGAGACTATTCAGCTTCAGGCCGCAGACCCCGGCACTCAGATTCACATTACCGGACCTCCTGAAGACGCAGACCCCAAGGTGCACGAGATTTTTGCTGCTTTGCCCGAGGATTTTCAGGAGGCCATTCTTTCTGGATCACTGGATAATGTCAACAAGTCGCTGGAGGGTATGAGTGTCCAGTTGGCAGAGGAGGTTGTGCGCGTGTGCAATCAGGTTGGATTTTTGAGTATTGAAGGCGATATCATTGACACGATCAAGGGAGAGACCATTGCTGACCGTCAGGCAGAGATGGCTGCTGCTGCTGCCGCCGCAGCTGCTTCTACTGAGAGCGATAAGGCATAACGCAACATTCTCTTGTATTGTGCACATCCCGCACTAAATAAACTATTTTTTTTATTCAAAAAGTGCTTGTGACTGTTTCAACATGGAATAATGTTTTTTAATAGCTGCCTTCGCTGCTTTTTTATCTGTTCGCTTTCAGTTCTACTCTACCAACGGGACAACCAACACCCCTTTTTTTTTTCTTTTTTTTCTTTTTTTTTTTTGCAACGCGCATTGGACAGAATGGATTTCGGTCAAGGAGCAGGAGAACGCAGCTCGAAAAATTCCGGCAAGACCTCCACATCCCATTCCAACAACGATGTTCATGCAGACATCCTCGCCGATTTGGAGGCCTCATTCAAGGCCAGCCAGGAGCAGAGCGCGTCCTCTTCCTCTCCGTCGGGCAGCCACCCACTTTTGACGCGCCTCAACCAGAACTCGGCCGAGAGAGCACATGTCGCGGCGGTTGGGCATCAGTTGGGCCCAGAAGGGACACTTGCCGCCCCTCGAGTTATCGGCGATTTTGTCGGTCTACATAGTAACATTGACGTCAGGAGCAGTACCGGCGCTGCCGACAGTATAAGCGAGGCCATCGATAACATTCGTCTTGGAGGCTTGGATGATGCATTTAACGATCTGGATGCAGTAGAAGGCGAGGAGTACGAAGATGTTGGCGATTTTGAGCTTCATATCAGTCAAGGTTTGAGCCTGCAGACAGCTGACAGTGAGGCTGAGAGAGTGAGGAAAAGCAAGGGTAAGCAAGTGATCGCCTCGACTATGGCAACCTCTGTCGACCCCACGCAACTATACGGTGCCGCAGGAGATGGGTAAGTTATTGTGAATCCAGGAGCTTGTATCACGTCAGGCGCTGGAAATGAGCTCAAAGCGGCTAACGAATACTTTTTATCAATATTCAGTTTATCAACACCGTGGGAGATTGCGGCTGGGTTAGAGCCGAGTATGCAGGATGATGACGATGACGAACTGGATCTGGATGTAGACGACCCGGCAATCGAAGAGCTTGGACTGGCCTTAGCTCCCAAATCAAAACGTGAAAAGAAAAAGGTACTTGTATCAAATCAGGACAGTATGTTGCACGTTAGAATCAACAAGTTATTGGACGCAAGCTGCACAGACTAACTCATCCCACTTTCGCTTTCTTGGTTTTATAGATGCAAAAAAAGGGGATCATCAGCTACCCTCCTGAGGTTCAAAAGTTGCTCGGACTTGCCAACAACGCCTACGTCAACAGGGACTATGATCAGGCAGTTGACTACTTCCAACAGGTCATCGTGACCCATCCCAATGTTTTTCAGGCATGGAACATTATGGGAGTCATCCAAGAGGAACTGGGGAACACGGAAAAGGCTCTTCAGCTCTACCTCGTGGCTGCTCACTTGACACCCAAGGATGGAGCACTCTGGAAGAAACTGGCTGTCATTTCCAAGTGAGTCTTGTTCACACCACTTAGAGGCGATAACTGACATGATCGCAGGGGATTTGGAATGTATAGTAACACGTTTGCATTTTCCTCCAACTAGGGACTGTGGTTACGATCAGCAAGCGTTGTACTGTTTCACGAGGGCATTCCGTGCGGACAAGAACGACATGGATGCGCTTTGGGATCGGTCTATCATGTACCAGATTTTGAATGAACCATTCAAAGCCATCCAGGGATTTCAAAAACTGTTGAAAGTGAAACACCACTATATGCCGGCGCTTGAGGAGCTGGTCAAGCTCTACAGTTCATTGGACCAGGATAACAAAAAGTACCGGGAGAATATGCACCAAGCCATGCTAGACTATGAGGCGGCTTACCTCCACTACTCGTCGCTTCCGGACAAGTTCTCGAACAACAGCACGGACCCCTTTGACGTCGCCGACATAGACTACGACAGTCAGCAAAGCGAGCCATTTGGATACTCTGCTCTCAACATGCTGAGCGAGCTGTACATTATGTTTGAGGAGTACGAGAAACCCATCGACATGATCAAGACTTGGTCCCGGAGATTACAGCGGAGGTCCCACCAGACTTGGTGGGATGATTACAAGGACGACCGGGAGTTTGACACAGAGCCAGATGATGAGGAGCTTCAGGCATCCTTAGGTGAGAGCCGGACACGCGGACTCCCAATCGATCTTCGCGTTAAACTCGGAATTTGTCGACTCATGATGGAAGAAGTCAAGGAAGCCAAGGTGTGCGAATGCAATGCTATGCTTTTGAAAGTACACTGAGTTTGAAGTAAATTATTCTAACAGAACCTCCTCTAACTACCACATAGGCACAATTCAAGTACCTCTGGCGATGCAGTGTTGAAGACTTTCCAGATCTGTATGAGGAGATTGCCGAGCTGTACGTCACCAAGCAGATGTGGAAGGATGGATACAACGTCATTAGGGCAATGCTTCAGTATGACGAGATGGACATTCCCAAAATCTGGATTATGGCCGGAGAGTGTCTTCGCCACATGCGCCAATTCAAGGAGGCCAAAGACTATCTTGAACAAGGTAACATAGACACCTAGACCTCTGAGGAGGAAACCACGCTTTGATTTAGGAGAAGACACGCTCTGATCAAATCATATATTACTCTTCTTTTAATTATAGCGCACCGAGCGGACCCCGAGAGTGTTGAACTCAGCATGATGTTGGCCGAAGTGTACGAGGAAACAGGGCAGCTGCAGCAGGCTCTGAAGCTCGCCAACTTTGGTAAGGATCAATAGGCCAAGGAATTATTGATGGCTAAAATTAGTAGCGTGTCGGCTTAATTCTTCATGACAAACTCACATTCTCCTATTCTTTTTTTCTGCCTTCGCGAACAGTGAGGCGGGTCAATGCTGAAAAGCAAGCAGAAGCAGACCAGAGGCGGAAAGAAGCCAAGGCGATCAGAGACGCCAAGAACAAGGACACACCATCTACACCTAGAACATCTGCAGGCACATCAGGCCATCCGGTGGACAATTATGGGTACCGTGAACTGGCTCCTCGCCAGACTACAACATCGGATGCTGCCAAGAACGCTTTGGCACGTATCACAGAGGCAAGTCGGAGCAGGACAGCAGCTGAGCGTTACAATAGCGCGGATCGGGATCGTGATATCCAGTTTGTACGAGCCGCACGAGAGCAGGAACGCGCCGACAAGTTGGCCGGCAGAGAGTTCCACACACAGGAATTGCGGGAAGTCATCGAGAAGTTCAATCGGGTGGATCTGATTTTCCAGCGAATCGATGAAAAGGAAAAGTCAAAGGTGTGGGAGAACAAGCGGGAGGCTGTCGACTTTACGCGTGAGGACAGGACCCAGTACATCCAAGTAGCTCGAGAGCTGATTGACATGTTTATGGGCAACAGGGCTTTTTTTGTCAAAGAGAAAATGAAGCCCTACATGGGCGCCGAGACCCGTGCATGGCGGTACCGACGCAGTCACAAAGAGGATCAGGATATTGTTCTATCGGAGCACGCCACAGAGATGTCAGACAGATTAGGCAGGATGATGGGCCTAGCACCACCCAAGCCGGTCGTTCCGGAGACCGTGGAGGCGGCGCCACCCCGTGCGCCTGCGACTTCGTACAAGGACGTGCCGTTTGATGCCTGGTATTTGCTCATGATCCGCCAGGCTGTCTATCTCACATTCGAGGATCGATACGAGGAGGCGATCGATTTGCTGATGGTCATGTACAGTGCTAACGTCTTTTACGCGGTTCCTCGTCGGCGATCGGGAATCATGCTGGTGGTGCTCTCCTGCTCCATGTGGGTTGGCGACTATGACGCGATCATCAACGCGGGCCGATGGCTGTGCAATTTTGGTGGCGTCCGACCTTTCGCACTCAAGCTCTTCCAGTCGATCTTTACACATGGACCTCGGGGACATCAACGGTTCTTTGCCTGGGTTCAAGCCAACACGTACAAGTACCTCAAGCGGAGTATTGACACGATGCGGACATGTCTCGGCAGCAAAGCGCACGCCATCCGCAAGGTCCACAAGGTTGACAGAAAGACTAGAGTGTATCCGAAACGGAGAGGACCCAGGAAATCCTTCCCTGCCTTGAATCCGTCGCTGGCTTCACCCAAGAAGCGACTCCGAGGCGATACGGAAGCATCGCCTGTCAAGACGGCTGCTTTCCCTTGGAGAGGTTCCTCCAATGTGCTCCAAACGCCCGTTACAATAGCCGAGGCCGTCACAGCCAACGCGTCAAGGCAGAGCACGCGGAGTCGATTGTCTAATGTGGGCACGCCGGCAGCAGTAGACGAGGATCCATTCACGGAGTCAGGAACCCCAGCCTCCTCATCCAACGGTAGGGGCGATACAACAACTGAGGGATCAAACTCGACTGCCACAACTCCCACTGCTGCAGAGGGATCGACCAAGTTTCAACGCCCTAAGGTTACGTTTGCCAAAGCCGGTAATGCAGGAATAGGATCAACGGCTGCACCGGACGTTGGATCGGACGACGCTGCTGCCAATGGCGAGGGACGTGTTTTGCGGAGGAAGCGACGGCTCGAGGTCGACGATACTGCGGAGGCCAATCTTGTTGAAAGCGGTGAGGATGTCGACGATGAGGATGAGGACGACGATGACGACTATGATATCCACGACGAAGCCTACAAGACCGACGAGGATGAGGGTAAAGAGGCAGAGCATGACCCGGAGGAATACGAAACCGAGTGGGACCAGGACGACCCTGACTTTCCTCGACCAAATTCCAAAGGTTTTGGAAAACGACGAGGAGGACCTCTCTCTGGTACGGGTAGTTATGCTGACGATTACGAGGATGACGAGGAAGGCGCCAACCGTGGGTCGTCACGAGGATCAGGGAAAGGAGGGGGGGGAAAGCCAAATGCCTGGCGGGATCAGTACAAACAATCGAATCGTTCCGACGGTCAAGGGGGGGTTGGAGATGACCTGAATCAGAGTCGTGGCAGGGGCATGAGGATGTTTACAAAAGACGTTTTTCCAAAGTTTCAAATGTCGCTCGTGATGTTCATGGGACATATCCTAGCCCACTCACGAACCCATCGCGGCTCAGCAAGTACGTTCGCTGTTAGTGTTGACCTTCATAATGCATGCGCTGTCGCATGGACCATATTATGTCGATTAACCTGAATTATTTTTAATTTTTTTTGACTACTCTGTAGTCCATTTCGCAGAGTGCATGGAGTATGCGCCTGAAAACCCGATGATTCAACTCTACCTCTCAATCCAGTTCTTCAACTTGGCGATGCAGCGAACGACGACCAACCGACAAGTGGTCATGGGACAGGCACTGGTTTTTCTCCAAAACTACTATCACTTGCGCAGGGCTGGGCGCGGATCAATTGCATTTTCTGAGCGAGAGAAATTGAGCAAGTCAAAGGGCAAGTCTACCGAAACCGCTGCCGCTGCTGGTGCCCCTGTTTTCCCCATCATCAAGTCAAAATCGGAGGACTGGAAGGATCAGGCAGAAAAGGCCTCTGCTGAGGCTGTTCGTGCCGGCAGTAGTATTGTTGGCGTCTCTGCGTCCACGATCCCTGCTCTCACGGAACCTTTGTCGACTAAAGCTGCACCGGCACCCGTTGCGCCTGTTGGTTCGTCCTCATTGTTACTATCAGCATCCAGCTCGTTATCTGCGGAGCCGTCGCGATTGACGCAATGTCAGCAGGAGGCAGAGTACAACTTTGCGCGTGCATTCCATCAGATTGGACAAAAGAATTTGGCCATTATCCACTACCGCCGTGTTTTGGAGTTGCCATCGTGGCGTCAAGTCGAGCGGGAACAAGAAGCGGCCCGCAAGGTACAAGAACAGGTACTGAAGGATGCTCGCCGGCAAGAGAGGGCTGAGGCTCGGTCGGTGGCAATTGAGAGGAAGATGGAGCGTGCTCAACACATCCGAGAGCTTCGGGAAGCAAAGTTGGCATCGAAGGAGGAGGCCAAGAAGCAGAGAATGGAGGAGAAGACAGCTCGTGCGGATGCCAAGGCCAAGGCTATGGCATCTGACGTTACTGTTATTGCTGAGGAGGAAGATGATGTGGAAGAGGAAGAGATTGAGGATATGGATGAGGACTTGGACGACTTTGCGACGGAGGAGCTTGAGGATGAAGACGAGGACCTTGTTAATGACGATGAAGGACAGAGCGATGAGACCTCGGCCTCGGCGATGCCTTTGACGCGTATTCAGATTCAGGGCGTGGATGATGAGGACCCGACGGATCTGAAGCGGGAGGCGGCGTATAACCTTGCCAAGATATATATGCTCAGTGGCGCGATGGGCGAAGCGCAGCTTTTGATGCGAAAGTACTGCACTCTGTAAAAACAACAACCCATATTCTTTTGAAAATAATACACTACATTCACCCAGACTGACAAGCACCTGTTGCCAAACAGGTTGATAGAAGAAAGGAGAAAGCAATACCAAGGCATAAGAAAACATGGTCAGAAACAAGATGAGCATGCTTGCATAAAGCAAGGAGTGAAAGCAAAGAGAGGTAGTAAACGCGTGCCACTTTGATTCCTGCCTGTTGCGGTTGGTACTTTCCGAAAATTGGCAGGTCGACAGCTGAAATGAATACAACAAAAAAATATAGAAAGAATGGCACAGGGCATGGGCAGACAGATGGGAAAGGGTGTCAACCGAACAAGGAAGAGGAACCACCATTCGCATTATGGTTGTAAATGGTCCTCTGTTCCATTATCGTAAACTCATATTGATGGAGGCACCGTGCACCTGGAAGTGATGGCAAAGCGCTGCAGATTTTAATAAATCAAATGAGTAAGGGAAAAGCTGTCTGACGCGTAAAAATCGCGTGGATAATAAAAAAGTCACTCGGAACTATTTTGCAGTGAGAATGCAGGGATACAAATGCGTCCTGGATCAAATATAAATAAAGAAACATTAGCTGACAACTATTAGTCCAGCTTGGTGATAGCCAGATGAGGCGGCTTGGACCTGTACCGATCCACCGTCCCCGTAGGATCCTCCAAACTGTCAGAGGCGATAATGGTCCACGCCAATTCTAACTCCTTTAATCAAATCGGTCGGTCCCCGATCCTGGCCATCGCAGCCGCTACTGCATCCTTTGAGGAAAGTGTCTGATCATGGGGCTGCCAAACTTGTTCCAAGGTCAGCTTCTCAAGGTTGGACAAAAACTTCCAGAGGTTGAACGATTTCGCAGGCGTTGCCTGATCTCAGATAAGTTCCAGCGTTTCCAGCTGCGGGAAGGTGCATGATAGTTCCAGGGTTTCCCTTTTGGATGGTCGAAATCCAAAGGGATCGTATGCACGGGAGTAACAGTGGAGCTTTAGGAGGAGTTCCAAGAGCAACTGAAGCCTCAGGATGCAGACATCGTTCTTGAGCATACATGAAATCCCCCGGGATGAGCCCAAACTCATCCAGGCGAAGCCATGCAAATGGAGAGACTCGAGCAGCGGGTTTATGAGAATCAAAAGCCAGTACCGCTGGACTGCGATCAAAGCTTTCATTCCGCGGGCGCTATTGAGGTTTTCGTCGGACGGTGTAAGACTCTTGAGTGACGGGGCGATCAGGTAGTTGGAGCAGTTCTTGTTGACTCCGTATCTTGTCGAGGGTGTTTTTCTGGATCGCCAATCAATTTTAGTCTGTCGATATCCATAACAGGCAAGGAGATTTAGCATGTACAGGCTCCTGTGGCGACGGCAGCTTTGACGGTGGCATCCCAGTGAGTCGTCAGGTGTCGAATATGGTGTCCGTACTTTGTGAAGGCGTCGCGGAGCCATGCCCCGAATACCTTCCTGTGGCTTTGAGCACCGCACTCCTCGATCGGGCTCTTGATCTTGGAGAAATACTCGTCATCGATGATCCTCCAAACAAACGGGGTGAAGTGCTGGTTTCAGAGGCGGCAGACCTGGATGCAGCAGAGCAGATTGTGACGGTCCAAGTGCAATCCGGTAACGGTGCGGACCTCGGGTAGGTACGCGACTGATGTCTCCTGAGGTTGATCGACATGGTTGACAAAGGAGGGATGTAAGGGAGAGGAATGGCCGGAGTGGAAATGAAGGTCCCAAAAAAATATGACCGAGATCACGATTTTGTGTGACATTCCTTTCTATGTAAAAAAAAAAAAAGCAAAAGTTCCACGGAATTGTCTCCCCCCTCGTCACAGCCCATTCTCAGCCCTCTAAATTTCTTTATTTATTCTGCAAGGGGTGCTAGCGATGGATACAAGGGTGGGCTGTTTGTTGAATGTGAGCAACAATAGACAAAAGAAAAAGAAAAAGGATGATCTATTCGTTCCACTCTGAGAAGGTCGTATGAGGCAAGAAGGGCTTGACGTAGTCCTCCATCATCTCCTCAGGACATTTCAAGCTATCAGGGGCAGGAGATGTCCGCGTCAATACCAACTCCTTTAATCAAATCGGCCTATTTCCGATCCTAGCCATTGCCGCTGTCACTACATCTCCCGAGGAAAGTGTCTCATCATAGGAACGCCAGACTTGTTCCAATGACATCTTCTCAAGCTTTGGGAGAAACTCCAAAAGGTTAAGGAATGTCGCTGGTGTCGCTTGATCCAAGATGAGTTCAAGTGTTTCCAGTTGCGGGAAGGTGTGCGAGAGTAGGAGGTTTTCTCTCTTAGTGGGGCGAAAGCCGCAGAGGATATACGCACAAGAGTAGTGAAGGAGGTTTGGGAGCACTGCCAGGAGCGTCTGCCACTTGAGGATACGGACATCGTCCTTGAGACGCGTCAAGTTAGTGAGAGATGCCAATTAGTCGTACATGAACTGGTCTGGTTTGAAATCGAGTTCGATCGAGATATGACGGTCCAAGCGTAGAGATTCGAGCAATGGGTTTGTCAAGGTGAGAAGCCAGAACCGCTGGATCGTCCTTCAAATCTTGATGCTGCACTTGTCATAGAGGTCTCTGTCCGAGGGTGTGAAATTCCTGCGCAAAAGGGAGAGTAAGAATTTGAAGCAGTCTTCCTTGTTGTGGTTTTGGTGTCCTGTCGGGAGTACCCTCTCGGCGTCGCCAAATAAGTTCAATCTTGAGGCGTCAATGACAGCCAAAGATGTCAGGCGCATTGCAGGATCCTGTGGCGAGGGCGGCGTCAGTGGTGACATCCCAATGAATTGTGAGATGGCGGATGTGGTGTCCGTGCTTGAAGAAAATGTCTTAAACCCGGGACTTGAAAAGTTCTCTATGGGTTTGAATGGCTCCCTCCTTGCTGTCGATGTTGAGTTTGGAAAATTATTCGTCGTCGAGGGCCCGCCAGACAGAAGGGGTGAAGAGCTGGTTCCAAAGGTGGCAGACTTAGACGCAAGAGAATAGGTTGATGCCGTCCAAATGCGGTCTAATAACGGTCAAGATCTCGGGGAGATACACGACCGCCGACACCTGAGTATTGCTCAACATGATGGAAGAAGGAAAGAAAGTGAGCGAGAGAGGGCAGGTTGTAGATAAGTAGGAGAAAAATGCGAATAAAGAAAATTTGAAAGAAGTTCACGCCTTTTATTTTGTATTTTTGCATGCATGATTTGCTATGGAAAAAAAAAAAAAAAAAATCCAAAATCCAACGGGTTCCTCTCCGCCTTCAGCACAGCCCATATCCCACCACTTCCATAGATTTTTAACGGAGAGTTATTTATTCAATAAATAATTCAGAAAAAAGTGTATCAGATAGGATCCAATTAAGACTATGGATTCTGGCGGGTAAAGGATTCGAAGTGCTGACATGCCGGGGCTGTTTGCTATTAGGAGGAAGGAAAGACAAATGAATGCGTTGGATGAGCGAGGAGAGGAATGAATGAAAGTATGGAGGGTGTGAGCGAGTGAAGGGAACTGAAAGAAGAAAGAGAAAAAAAGCAAAGTTGAGTCGGCGCGCTGTACTTTTTTTTTAATTTATTTCTGAGCAAATGGTGGGGGAGCTTTACCACTTCAGAAGGGAGGGTTGGTGCGGTGGCGAACGGAGGGCGCAGCAGTTTCATATGTGTCCACAGTTTATCCGTCTTCCGGTAACGCAAAGGAAGGGTTAGGATGGAAAGAACCGCCAGACCACATAGCACCTGAAGACGCGGTCAGTTCTCAGCCATCCATGCCAGCTCTTTCTTCCCAATCCGAGGGTCGACTCCCTCAAACCCAAACACCTCCGGACTCCCCAGCGTCTTTGGCCGACCGAGTCCAGACTCTGGCTCCAGTTGAGAAATGTTGTGAGTGGATTCGAGACCTATGTAGTAACGCCAACCATCCACCAGGGAGATCCCGAGCCTGTTGCTCTTGCGCGGGATAGGATGTGCTCTATGTCTCTCATCGACACCGACTTTGAGCACCCTCAAATTGACCGGTGTACCAAGCACGTCGTAAAATTACCAATGTTGTTCCTGGCTGCGCTCATGTTTCTCTACAATGCCCTGTAATCCAATTGCAAAGATGTGGTCGTGGGCATCATTGCCGATACGTTCTGTTTCTTCTCATCCTCTGCATATGTTGACACCTGCCGACTCGCAGTCCATGACCCGTATGCTGCTTCCTCATGTGCAGTCAATCTGTCCAATTCAATGATCTGGCAGCGGAGAGCCTTAAGCCCTCTGCAGGCCAATGGAGCGACCTCTAGCAGCGCATTCAGCTCGATTTTTTTTGGAAGAGCGCGTCTTCTTGAGGTTTGGGGGTGAACACAAAAGCAACCCAGTGCTGTTGATCTCATTGGTGTAGGATTCGGATGGAACTTTATGGATTCTAGCCGTGAGTAGTATACTTCACTTCACAAGAGATGTAACGGTCATGACAATGAGTCCTATCCTCATGGTCAGCTTGGTCAAACAGGATAGTCAGGAGCGAATATGATGGACAAGTTGACAATGTCGTCGCCCCCTGGACGAGCCGGAGCCGGCGTTGTACGACGGCTCCGGGAGTTGGCTTGGAGTGTGTCCAATAATGGCACCTACGTTCACGACGTCGTTTTCCATAGGCCTGGCATGCGCAATGTCAGTTTTTGAAGATTTGAAACGTATCGAAGGAGCTGCAAGACGGATGAGCATTGTGCAGACCAGGTTCCATCGTTGCCAAAGTGGGGTGTTTGGAGCTGAGGAAAGCTGGTGTCGAAATCTACTCCTTCCATGATATTGGGTATGTTTTACAGAAGAGTGGATGTGGCAAGTGTAGTGTCGAAGCGTTAGAAGCAGGATCAAGAGGTTTTGAGACGGAATCTCCATGGTATCGTTAACAAGTGTGGTAGGATTGACGAGTGAAGTGAGTGCTGTGATGATAAAGTCCTCGAAGAAGGTGCCAGGGTGAATTGTAAGCACTTTACCAGATCCAGACTCTAGAGAAGCGTGTTCTGAAGGACCAAAAGCCAGCACTGTGGAAGCAGGATCCATGCATCATATGACTTTTCAGCGGTCAGACTAAACATGGGACCGATAAGCGGAGGCAACATAGAAGACAGCAGGTTGTCCTTGAGTATCCGGCAGAGTTGAAGCTGCACCTGAAGCTGTCGTAAGGCTCCTGCGATTGTGGCATACATCTGGGTAGGGTCCTCAGGTTGGCGTAGGTCCCTGCCGAGCTTGTCATTAATAGGGTAAACCCCTAGTCAGCGCGGAGGTGTCGGATGTGGCGTCCATAATTCGCGTAAACGCTCCACAATCAGTCTGGGCCTTTTTCTTGTCTATGGGGTTGTAAATGTATCCGCCGTATCCAATTATTTGCTTGAGAATTGTGGGCCATGAGTGAAGGCAATCGTCGATGGTTGCTCATAGGATGGGTATAAGGGGTTCGTTCCTGTCCCGACAGTCCTTGACACAGGAGAGGAGGTCTAGATGGCCCAGACATGAACCAATTGGAATCAACTGTTCTGAGAGATAGAGGCCTCGTGCGTATGATAGGTGAATTGGATGTGTTCGTCATGGCGGCGAGATGGACGAGTTAAGAGTTGATGATCAAAACGTAAGAAGGGTAAGGGATAGGAACGAAATTAGAAGAAAAAAAAAGAAAAAGAAATAGGAAAAGAGCTGTAAGCGAGCCTCTCTTTTGCTACTCACCTGTCCCCTCCCCTGCAGCGTTTTTTTCCCTCGTTCGAGTCATACGCCCATGCGTCCTTCCTTGTCCTCTCATTCAATTATGCATGCGTGCTGTCTTTCATTTTTCCTTTTTCCATACACAACATAGAAAAAATCTAATACATCTTAAAAGACCCGAAGCAGTCGTTTCAAGCTCATGACTTTTTTCGTTCTGAAATGTTCAAGCTTACGGATGGTAACTGTCCAGCTGCCAAAGGGGAAAGAAAGACAACCCTAAGGTTTCATACTACATCTTGGACTCTAGCTTCACCCTCTACAATGACTTTTCGTATAAAAATACGCGTTCACAACATTTCATCACCCGCTTTCCTGCATATTATTTCGCAGCGAAAGCTTGTTTTTTTACGCCGTTTATTATTTTAACTTGACCATGCATCAGCATGTCCTTGTTTTTTTCTGCTTTTTTTTTTTCTCAAAAAGACAAATTCCTACTAGATAGCAAGCGAGCAATTCTAAGCCATCGTTGCTCGCGGCGAGTACTATGGCATTTCGATCCTTATCAATAAACCAAAAACAAGTAACACAAACGCCCTGCCTACGCATTCACACAAAGGGAAAAACACATCGAGCCTGCTTGTGGATTGATAATAGATGATGGCGGCGAAGCAGAAATGACAAAAAAAAAAAAGCGCATGCAGGTGCACTGATGAATTGGCTCACCTATTGAGGGCATTGACAAGTCGCCTCACCGCTCACTCCTACCTACCACCATTACCATTACCATAACCACCAAGGTCATCGTCTTTGCGAAGCACTAAAAAACAAGGCTGTCCATGTGTACACGTACTCACCTACAATTTTTTTTCTTTTTTTTTTTTAGTCGCTTAAAGAGATATGCATCGCCCTATTTGCGCAGTGTGTGTGCTATCCAAAACAGGAAATAATTGCACCATCCTTCCAAGTTCCAACATGCTTATTTATTTATTTTTTTGGGTTTGTCATTCCATTTTTCAAAGGCGACGAGAGGCGCGAACATGGCGCATTTCTTTGATCTAATACCATGGACAGCAAAAAGCAAAAAAGCCCAGACACACATACTTCCTAGTCTTATTTGACCACGGGCCGGCGCTTCTTTCCCGTTCACAATCGAATTGAAAAGAATAGTATGAAAGCAACCAATGGGATAATGGTACAAATCTTGCCGCCACTGCGCTCATTTCTTCAAAAAATTATAAAAGGAGGCCAAATCGACTACAAATTCTCCATCAAATTCAAGCATCAACACCAACATCACTCAAACACACAAATACACACTCTCTCCCCTCTTTCCACAAGTTCAAGAACAATCCCAAAATGGTCAACGCAACATCCCGAGCCATCCGCGTCGAAACCCGTGGTCCCGCATCTGTCCTCACCTCCGCCACTATCCCCCGTCCCACCCCTAAGCCCACTCAAGTCCTCGTCCAGGTCGCCTTCGCCGGTATCAACTTTATTGATATCGCCGAACGTACAGGTGCCTTCCCTATCCCTACCTCTGTCCCCTTCATCCCTGGTCGTGAGGGTGCTGGTGAGATCGTTGAAGTCGGCGCCGAGGTTCAGCATGGGTTCAAGGTCGGCGACAGGGTTGCGTTTTTGGGTTTTGCGACCTATGCGGAATATGTAGCCGTTGATACGGTCAATTTGGCAAAGTTGCCTGATTCTGTCTCCTATGAAGACGTAAGTATTCATATCTTTTCTTTTTTGTTGAGCATGATGTATTGATGTGAAAAAAGATGGAAAACTAGATATTAAACGAAAGCTCTCTTTCTTTTCCTGATTGATACAAATAAATAGGGCGCGGCATTGATGATCCAAGGTCTGACAGCTCTTTCCGTCGCCACAAGATCCTACTCAATCCAAAAGGACGACATCGTCGTCATCCACGCGGCCGCAGGAGGCGTCGGCCTCATTCTCTCCCAAATCGCCTCCCGCCTGGGCGCCACCGTCATCGGTACCGCCTCGACTCCCGAAAAAGCCGCCGTCGCCAAGCTCAACGGCACGCACCACGTCGTCATCATCCCTTCTATCCCCACCCCAGGAACCAAAAACCCTTACGAGCCCCTCGAGACTCTCGTTGCCTCCCTCACCAACGGTCGAGGCGTCCACGCAGTCTTCGACAGCGTTGGAAAGGCAACCTTCGAATCCGACCTGGTCATCGCCCGCCGCAATTCCACAATCGTCATCTATGGCGCCGCAAGTGGACCCATCCCAGATTTCAACATCGGCCGCTTGACCGCCAAGAACTTGAAGTTGACCCGTGTCAGTTTGTACAACTACATGACGACGTTTGAGGAGTTTGATGAGTTGTTCAAGGAAGGGCTGGAGTTGTTGAAGGGTGAGAGTAAGATCAAGTTAGAGGTGTCGAAGGTTTATGAATTTGAGGATATCCAGCAGGCCCATTTGGATTTGGAGGGTCGCAAGTCGACTGGAAAGCTCTTGCTCAAGGTCGCTGGCAACAAGTAAAACAGCAGCCACCACAACATTGACACCAACGACAACAACAGTGATTCGATCCTGTGTCCTCCTCCTCATCTTTTTTGCCTTTTGAAATATAAATAACAAAACAAACGTATCAAGGAAAATTATGAACCAGAAACGGACATGAAAGAGAAGCGGCGATGATTTTTTTCTTTGCAAAAGATTCAAACAGGGGTGGAAATATTTTATTTTGTACAAGTTGAGGGGGTGTGAGGCGCCATGGCCAGTATTAAGTATTGGTATTATGTAGATATAAGTAGTAGAAAGTAAAGGTTATGCAAAAAAGATGGGAGGGGTATGGATGGTTGATTGGTAAGTTTAGAGGACGGCCTTGGTGATGCGAAGAATCAACTTCTCGACCTCACTCAAGATGATCAAGATGGCACAGCAGACGACGATCTTGACCCAAGACATGCCGTTAATGGGCTGAAGCTGAAGGATGTCGTTCAAGCCGTTGACATAGATACCCATGATCATCAAAACGAAACTGAGAAGAACACCAGCGATCATCCAGCGGTTGGTGAAGGGATTGATCTTAACGACTGACGTGCGCATGGTACGCGACAAGAAACCCTGGAGCAGCTGGAGCGAAGTCAAGACACAGAAGGCCTCAGCCTGAGCATACTTCTCAGCCTCTTCGTAATTGAGGTCATTGGGTTCTCCGCGACCGCTCAGCATGTAGACAGCAAAGGTCATCATCGTCATCACCAAAGATTGGAAGATAATAACGGCAAAGGAGGCCTTGGTAACGATACCGCGCTTGGCAGAACGGGGCTCGCGCTTCATCAAACCAGGCTCGGCAGGTTCAACACCGAGAGCCATAGCAGGAGGAACGTCAGCTTTGAGAAGAAAGATATACAGAAAGTTGTTAGATGGATGAAGACTCATAACCTTGCGCGCTAGGAGCGATAGTAGGCGATGAAACCGGATCATATGAACTTACCAATGATGTTGGCCCACAGAATCATGATAACGGTGAAAGGAAGCTCCTCACCAAGGGATGCACAGAGCAAGAACAGGAAGATTTCGGCACAATTACAGCTTAAAAGGTAGACAATGAACTTGAGAATGTTCTCAAACACACGACGACCCTCCTCGACAGCAATGACAATGGTGTTGAAGTTGTCATCTGACAAGACAATATCGGCGGCCTGCTTGGTAATATCTGTTCCTGCAATACCCATAGCAACACCAACGTTGGCAGCCTTGATAGCAGGGGCATCTAATGAGTGAAGAAAAGAAAATAAACAAAAATAAGTCATCATGCTCTACATTGCTTATTTAGCACAAAGCACACAGATAAAAAAAAAAAAAAGGAAAGCTTACCGTTGACACCATCACCAGTCATGGCAACGGATTCACCACGGCTCTGAAGGGCAGTGACCAGCTTCAACTTGTTGTCGGGCGAGACACGGGCAAAGACGTTAGGGAAAGGCTTTAGTTCAGCAATAGCCTGCTCGGACAAAAGATCCAGTTCCTCTCCCTTAATGGCACGACCACCCTCCTCCAAGATTCCGAGCTCCTTGGCAATGGCAGACGCAGTCTTGATATGGTCACCAGTGATCATGACGACGGTAATACCGGCCTCCTTACAGATGCGGACACTCTCCTTGACTCCAGCACGGGCAGGGTCAATCAAACCGATCATACCAAGGAAGACCAATTCGCTCTCGGCATAACCTGGGGGGATCTCCTCATCATCGTCATCATCGTCCTGCTGGGCGTTGGCAGCGGTAATCATATCCAACTTGGTGGGCTTCAAGGTTGAAGCAGGGGCCTCCTTCTTATCCTTGATGTTGTTGATGTGGTCCAGACCATCGCCCAATCCTGAGGAAACAGCACCACCGCCATTGACCTTAACCTTCTTGTAGGCCAATCCCAAGACTCGGAGACCGTTGTCGGCCATGCGGCCGGAAGCCTCAGTCACGCTATCGTAGAACTCCTCGGTAACAGGCTGGGCCAAATCATGCTCGTGGGGCTTGAGGACATCCAAAGGCGAGGGAAGGGATCCAGCGCCGATGGTGGGCAGGTAGCCGACACAACGGTTCAAGATCTCCTCGGGAGCACCCTTGGCAAGAACAAACTCAAAGTGGTCTCCCTTGGCATCCTCGCGGTTCAAGGGAGCCTTGTAAACGACACTCATAACCTTGCGCTCACTGTCAAAGGCCTGCTCATAGATACGGGTATAGCCCAGGTCGTGGAAGTAGGACTTGGGAAAACCAGCCTTCTGGGCAGCTACAACAAGGGCAACCTCGGTGGGATCTCCAATACCCTTCCACTCGGCGGACTTGGCGGGGGCATCGACAAGTTTCTCCTCGTTGTTGTTCTCCTCGGCAGGGACGGGGACGGCAACAGCGCTGGCCTCAGAGACCTCATCGGCACCCTTCTGGACGACAGAGGAGTTGTTACAGAGAGACGAGACCATCAAGGAAATAAGCATTTGAGCTGGGACCTGCTCGAGCGTCTTACCCATCACCTGAGGCTCCTCGGTATCGTTGGTCTTCATGGTAACATCACCCTTGTTGGGGTCCAAGCTGGTGCTTTCGGTGAATCCATAGGCAACACCGTCACTGGTCCAGAGCTCAGCAGCGCCCATTTTACCCTCGGTCAATGTTCCAGTCTTGTCTGAACAGATAAAGGTAACACTTCCCAAGGTTTCGACGGCAGGAAGGGTACGGACAATAGCCTTGCGCGTGGCCATACGGCGAACTCCCATAGCCATGGTGACAGTTGTAACGGCGACCAAACCCTCAGGAATGACAGAAACAGCCAAACTATTAGAGATACAAAATAGTAAATCAAGTGTGTTAGCAACGTCCGAGGGGTTGATATAGGCGGTGAACATAGTAAATTTGCAGCTGGTTTTTACCTAATAGCGATAATGATAGCATGTCCGACTTCTTTAGAACGATGGCCTGAAGGGTAGCGTTTCTGAATGTAGGCAATCTGGATACCTGCCATGACGGCACAGAGGACAAGAGCAAAGACGACCAATAGCTTTCCGAGCTTGGCCAACTTTTGCTGGACGGGGGTTAAGATCTTGGGGGCACCGGCGATGGCAGCACTAATCTTTCCCATCTCGGTCAAATGTCCAGTACGAACGACAATACCCTTTCCACGACCCTTGGCGACAACAGTGGCCATGAAGGCGTTACCCTTACAGTCACCAAGAGGTAACTTGCGGGTCAGGGTCTTGATCTCCTTGGGATCCTTGTTCACAGCGACGGACTCTCCAGTCAAGATGGATTCGATAATCTCCAATTGGGAGACCTCAGCGAGACGTAAATCGGCAGGGACGGATTCACCCTCTTCTAGGATGACGATATCACCAGGTACGAGCTCCTCAGAGTTGATCATCGAGGTTTTTCCATCGCGAAGAACCTGGGCGACGGGGACCGACAGCTTGGACAGGGCATCCAGAGCTTTTCCGGCCTTGTACTCCTGAGTGAAACCGATAATGGCGTTAAGAACGACGACAATCAACAGGACCGCCATGGAAATGTACTCCTTGATGACAGCCAGCAAGATGGCGACAGCCAAAAGAAGCAAAATCATAAAGTCGGTGAACTGGGTGAGGATCATCTTGATGATCGAGGGGCTAGGAGGCTGAGGAAGGATGTTACGTCCGTAATGGTCCTGCAAAGCTGGAATGGCTTCCGAAGGCAAACCAGTGTCCAATGAAGTCCTGAACATTTTCAAGCATCGCTTGATCCTGCGATCGAAGCAAAGGGCTATAGTGATAACAAGTGAAATTGGTCAGCAACCAGCGTTGGTAATTGGTACACCGCTGCATTTGCTCAGCAAAACGAGAAAATGATCTGTTACCTTGGGGTGCGAGAATAAGACCGCCCAACTCGGGCATCTTTTCGGCCTTGACAAAGTCAGCATGCTGCTTCATGCACTTCTGGACCTCAGGATGGGCCTGACCCTTGACTAATTCGCGCCAGTCAGAGAACTGGGGGTAAATGGTGGTCAGGAGGGCAATCAAAGCGACAGCAGCCTGCTGCTGTTGCTCAGTTGAAGATGAACCACAGCGGACATCTAGCTTGAGAGCAAAACGGAGATCCGAGACGGATTTCTCGCCCACCGCCTGACGGAACTCTTGGACTGAGAGCAGCAAAAAAAAGACCAAAAACATGGTTACTTAGTAAGGCTGTGTAATTTAATGATGATACACATGCAGTTGAGGAACGACACACGAAGAGGACAAAAGCAATTGAATTTGCGGTTATGGTTGTGGTTGTGTTCCTTACCTTCGAGCAAGAACTCTCCAAAGAGCTGGAAGGCAACATCAGCCTCCTCCGTCAAGCGAGTCTTGCGCTTTTTTTCGGAGTGGCCCATGTTCATGAGGAGACCGTCAGCAAGACGCTTCATGATGTCATACTCGAGGCTAGGGTAGCGTCCACCCTTGATACGATACTCCATGACATAACGGAGACTGTCCATGACCTCCTCCAAGGAGATGTCCTTGTTGCTTTGGACATCGAACAAGTCGACGACTAGTAGTATATAGGAGAGGAGGACAATACAAAGGTTAATCTACTATTTCAGACATGGACAGTAGGAGAGAAGGGGAAGGGAGTCGTAACAATGGAAACAAAAATGTCGCTTCGTTTTTCCGGCAATTGATGGCTGAATATTGGCGATGGGATGCGGAAAAACACAAGGGACGAATGGTGTGACCGTAGCGGGGAGATACGCGTCGATAGTCAGTCTCAATGCCGGGGGGATGAAAGGGAAAAAGAGGGGATAGAAGAACGCAGTACGTACCGTTGATCTCAATCTGGTGCTCGATACTGACCTATAAGGGAGGATGGTAGGTAGTATGAGACGTATTCCACACGTATGCGACAAGGCAGGAGAAAGGACACGCGACCGACCAGCAACAAAGTGACAAGAGAGAGAGAGGAAAATTGAAAGGGTTCGGGACAATAAGAGTAAACCAGGTCGGGGATCCAGAGACAGTAAGGGCACCAGACATATGTGATTCCAGGCAGCACAATTGAAAGGAGTGAAAGTGAGTGAAGGGGGAGACAAGGGAAAAAAGAATTATTTGTTAACAAGCATATTCACTCATACATTTTCAGCACATTAAACTTTTTTTCATCAAATAGCTTAAAAACTCTGCAAAAAACGGATTGGTCTAGTTACCTTGCCGTCCTTGACGTTGGAGTAGATGGAGTAGCCTTCATTGGTACCGCTGGTCGTGGGCACAATGCCCGTCAACGAGGCAGGGCTGTCAGCAGGGGCATTGCCAATCTCGTACAGGTTGTCTTTGGGCGCGAACGAGAGGTTGTTCTTTGCGTGGTGGTGCGAAGAGGAGGGGCCAGTCAAGTCCTTAGCATGAGCGGCCGTGGTGGTGGAGCTGGCGTGGTCATCGACATGAGTGGTGAAGGCGTAGGGCTGGGTCTGGGTGACGGTGTGGTCGGAGGTGTGAGTGGAGTTGCTTGAAGGGGCAAGAGGAGCGACAGGGGACTCGGGGCTGGCAGCAGCAGCAGCGGCGATGGCAGCGGGTTCAGCGGCAGGGGTGACGGGGTTGGCAGGGTTAGCGGGGGCGTGGTTCCCTAAACGCTCATTCTCGGACTTGGTGATCGGGGGTCGGTCGTCGGCCATTCAGAAATGAGAGTTGATGGGAGTTTGTTTTCTGTGTTTTAACTTTGTTTGAAGGTTTTTATATAACAAGCTGGGAATTGCTTGGTTGCTTTTGCTTTGTGGTATGAAGGAGAAGAAGTAGGAAGGAAAGTAAGAAGAAAAAAGGGAGGCAAGTGGATCGAACGGGGTCCTTTTTATATGTGTGTCAAAAGAAAAAAAAAAAAGGATCGTTGCCTGATTTGTCCCACCCTGCAGCCCAACAATATCAAAGAAAAAGAAGCGGACAGGCCTCTTCTCTTCTTTACATACAAACTTTGTGCAGAAGAAGCACAAGAAAAAGAAAGAAGGAACTCTCAACGGAACAACTTCTTCCCATCCCCCAAGCCAACTGCTCTCTTACTCTCTCTTACTCTCTCTTACTCTCTCTTACTCTCTCTTACTCTCTCTTACTCTCTCTTACTCTCTCTTACTCTCTCTCTTTTCCCTCTCTCCCCCCCCCCTTTTCATGCTTCTTGTTTCTCGTGTTGCCCAGGGAGACGGGCATGAGAACCACAATATAATTTAAAAACAATAGCAAACCCTTAGTTTACACCCTTAATCCCGATCCTGTCATCTCTCTTGAACCGTCTCCTTTCTTCATCCTCCTTCTTTCTCTCGCTACCTCCCAGGCACCAGCAATGAGGATCTCTCTACCCTCTCATTATGGAGGATGATGGTAGTCCAACTGCGGGCGGGAAGAAGATATTCCTGGCAGGTCCAATTGTATTGTGATGACAGCGTGATGATATTCGTTTGCGTTCTGGCCACCCAACATGCCTTGCATGCAAGGTTACCAGAGACTCTCTCTTCTCTCTACCACTCAAATACATAACAACATAAAAATGTATCGATTTTATCCCCTCGTCATCACCCAAACAAGGGCTCTCGTCTCTTACTTCAACGTACAAAAAAAAAAAAAAAAAAAAAAAAATATCAAACAACCTCCGAGTATCGGCTCATAATGGTCCCTCTTTCTTCTCTACCCCTACGCTCTGTTCATTCCTTTTTTTTTCTATTTTTTGGTGAATGGTCGATCTAGCATGAATAAAGACGTCCTTTCTCTTCTTATTTCTTCTTAGTATCAGACCAACAGTAAGTAATAGGCTCTTTGTTTTCAAATGAGTCTCAGCATCCCTTGCACTTTCAAATCCTTAAGGTAACTTTATACTTGTATCTGACCATAGATGATCAATGCCTCAATTAATCACCAGACTCAGTGGCTGAGACCACATTGTCATGGTCCCTGGGATTCCAGTTCACCAGAATATTGAATTGAAACAGATAAACGTTCTTATGCGCTTCATTGGCTTCCTGTTTTTCATTAATCATTAGTGTCGGAATGACCCTTTACATGTATAAGCCCCTCCTTTATGATGGGGCCTGCTTTTACTTTCAAATCCTCTCGTCTCATCCTGTTTTCCTCCTACCTTTGCATATCTTTAGGATTTAAAATAAAATCGTCTCTCTATCTCCCCAGGAGACTCACACTTTTCCCTCCTTCTTTCCTATGTTTATGTGCGTCATTGCCTTCTAATTTTGGAGTTTAGCCCCCGCTAACATCAGAGAGAGAGAGGCTTAACACCTTTTTTGAACGCGGCCGCAGCTCTACATCAGCTGACTTTTTTTTTCTTCGGCCTTCCTCGATGTTCTCTTCCAATGAAAGCATTGGAAGGCCACAAAGAGCACTTCTTTTATTCCATATTCGTCAGAGTGGAGGTTGGGTTGGGGTGGCTCTTTGGTGGGTATGGAGGAACTACCAACAGCTCTTCCTTCGAAGAAGGATACATGGAAATGAAGAGAGTGGCAGTGTTCATTGTCCGAAAAGGCAGAGTGAGCATTGGAGGGTCTTTCTTTTTCTCTCTTTCTCTGTTTTCTCTCTTGTCTGTTTGCCTAATGAAAGTAGCAAAATACCTTTGCCAGCTACTTTGCCCAACTTAGCCAGTATCTCGATCTGTCGGACATACAGTATCAGGCACCAAGCAAGCCATTCAGTTTCGTAGTCTCATGGATTCCTAGAGTTCCTCATTCTCGAATGCGTAACGAACTAGTAAAAAGAGATAGGATCTGCTTTCAGAAACGATGAGGCGGTTTATGGGAAACAACCCTTGACGTAATTGAACAACTAAAAGAGCACCATTATACCGTTTTCTCCCACGACACCCATAGGTGCAGGGAAACACACCAAACAGAGAAATAAATGGTGAATTTGGACAATCTAGTCTTATTCTTTTCTACGCAGTGGACAAATGCACATAGAGAGCGCTACCTTTTTCGATAACTTCTTTATTCCATTCGAAAGAGTCAACATCCATCTTTGTATATATTTTCTTGGATAATCCCTTGTTCTATGCGGCGTATTCAAGAGGCGCCTTGGGATCCATGAACGCCAGCCAGTCCGAGTGTGAAGTAGGAAGCAGTCCCATCGCGTTCAACTTGTACATTCCAAAGAGAATGGTCAACAGCTGGAGGGCGACAAAGGTCACCTTGGGCAGGGCCAACTTGCTGTCCATAAAGCTGACCTTGACAGGCGAAGGTGTCTCGTATCTCTCAAACACTATTTTTTTGTTGTCAGATCCAGATCAAGAAATGAAAGAAGTCGTTGTTAGTCTCGCCATCATCCGCAAATCCCACTCGTACTCTCTTATTTTGTCGCCCGTGTAATCACTGCAAATGCAATAAACACGGCTTATTTTACCTTGTGACATGGACATGAGGGCCCTGATAGGCGAGAACATGAGCATGGCGGTAATGGCGACCGAGAAGATCTGAACACTATTTCCACTCATCCAGAGCATGAACGCCTGCATCGGCAATTGCTTTCCTGGTGCCAATGCGACATCCCATGCTTTCTAAAATACGTTCCACAAACGTTACAAGTCATTTGAGAAAAAGAGAGCGCGAATATTCATCCTATCAGTCTCCGTTTTGACAAGGCCTCATAACTTCTCATAAGGCAAATTCACAAGTCCTGTAGATATGATCCCTTTGTTGGCATATGAGCTATCCTGTACCTTGACTTTCAACAACTCGTTATCGACCACTGGGCCTCGATTTCCCTATTTCACATCCACCACAATAATAGATTGATCTGTTAGTTTTTGCTGCTCTCACGCAATCGTATCGCTTACAATGTTGTCGAGAGTACGATGGCTGAGTGTCTGTGTACCTGGTTCTTTGATGCGACATCCCTCAAACCAGAAAATCCTGGTGGGTCAACAACAGTGCGTCTACAATGATCGAATACAAAAAAACAGGGTGACACGTAGTTAAGTAAAGGCCGTATCCTCTAGTTCCTTGAACCTGTACCCATCATCCTGTGCTTTCTGTTGAGCTGCATTCCTGGTCATGAGGTCTGTCCTTATTACTTTGGTTCTGAGGTTGCAAAGTCAAACTTCCAGTTGTGTGTTGCCATGATGATGATGTCTGTTGTCGTTTCCTGCTGTTGGTGGTCGGTTCGAAAGATGGCCAAAAAGGAGAGGGAGGGTGTCGGTGGTCACACTTGATGATGGGACTCATCTACTGGTCAGAAAAGAGCAGCTGGAAGACTGCTCAAATGTGGCTTAGTTCTTTTCCTTTTCGATTACCACCATTCTACAAATGGGCAGGCCTATCAGTAACGGTGTGGTTTAAGCAGTTCAAGCGGGACGCTTGTACAGCTAAATCTATCGTACCGCTGAACCCTAGTCATAGCCTGAAGGAGGTAGCCTTTTTTTCTTCCTTCCTCCTTCAGAGATTAGCTCCAGTTATAAGGGATGGGTCGAGACTACAGCGACTCTTGCGTGAGAAGAGTGCCAAATAACACCTTTTCCTTACTTAAAGTAATACTACTACCGTTTAGCGCTAATGTAGGCAAGGAGGTTGTGGACCAGGTAAACGCGATCATGAAGAGGAAGTATAGAAGCTAGAAGGTCGAATCGAGCGTCTCTTTGGCTGCCTCGGTGAGAACTACGGACGTAGCCCTGGTTAGAGTGAAGTGAAACGCTTTGTTCCTGACATAATGTGTTGTCTAAAAAAGTGGTATGATGCATGCCGCGCGTATTCCCGTAGTCGACACTGCCAGCTGTCTTTCAAATACTCCGCCAACGATAATGAGAGCGTAGGAAGTTCAGGGACCCAATCTGCCTGAGCGGTGGACTCACATACATGGTCGTATAACATCTTGCACAGGGTAAATACCGGACCATTCTTGACCACGGCAATTGACGATAGCGAAACCCTCTTTGATAGACCATTGTCGCAGAAGGACAAACTGTTGACACGCCACAGGAGAAGGAGAAACTGCATAATAATAATATAAAAATGTCGCTCGTAGTCGCACAAGCGAAGTAAAATGCATGTGCAAAACGAATTGAACTCAAAAACTCACTAAGGAAGAGCGAGAGAAAAAGAGCACTCCTTTGCGTGAAGAAAAGCAAACGCACTGTTTGTTTGATTATGAGTATGAGTGTTATTTTTAATTAGCGTACAGTGGAGAAAAAGCGATGTGCTCGCTCCGCTCGGCTTTTATCCACAAAGACCTCTGTTCCTTTTTTGTTAAAGGTTGGCAGTTGGTCTGAGGGTTGAGTTTTGACGGCGTGGTTATCAGGTTGAACTGAATTGACTTGAGCTAGCGTTGCGACGGCGGACGAGCCGGGGGTAAATTGGGTGTTCTTCTAAGCTTCTGTCGCATTGATATGAATGTGGAATGAGTAAGTTGAGCTGAGGAGCAAAGGACAATTGTTTGCCGCTGTTGTTCAGCCATGTCTGTTCATTCAAGCTGCATTGCTCCTCCCTCACTCGCCTTCTATCTCTACGCCAACAGCCCATTTTTGGTTGAAAGTAAAGGAAACTTCAGTTGATTACGGATGACAAAAGTCCACTCCTAACGGGAGTATAGACCAACAAGACAAGGGGCCAGAGAGACAGAGATGAGAGGGCGCGGAATTGAGCATGAGAGAATACAAGTGCTCTCAAAAAGACAAAAAAGAACCAAACAGGGCACACACACACACAAAGGTACATTCCAATTATCGTTTTATGCCCCCGCCGCACACATCGACTATTGTCCTCTCCACTGCTTTGACTGACTGACCCCTGTCCGTCCGTCCGTCCGTCCGTCCGTCCGTCCGCTCCTTCGTTGCTCTTTTCGCTTGTTTACCCTTCCTTCCTCGTCTGTTGTTATTGTTGTTCGTGATTGTATCCTCATTTCTCCACCGCCACCCCACGGCTCTGTCGTTTCTACTTTTCGTTTTATTTTCCGTATCTTCGCTTTTTCTTTTCTCTTTTTTCTTTTCTTTTTTTCTTCAGTTGACACTCCCCTTCCCTTGTCCCCCACACACTAATACTACACCCTTTCAACCCCCTCTTCGCCTTTCTCTTTCAACACCCTCTACTACTCTCACTCACCATATCACAGCATACAAATCATGCCTGCTGCAAAGTCCTCCATGATCATGGCTTTCTTGGCCCTCTTTGTCTGCCTTTCCTCGACCGTCATGGCCGCTGAGCTCATCGACCCCGGCAACCCCTTCAACTGCACCACCTTCCAGACCAACTGCAAAGCCTTGGGTGTCGAGGTCTACGGAAACGGAAAGAAGTAACGTCCTTTCCTCTTTCTCTCTCTTTCAAAACAATCCTTCTCTCTCATTTTTTTTGTTTTCGACTAGACGACAGGGGTGATTCCACCATCAATCTTTTTTCAAAACACGACTTTTTTTTTCCATCATGCATTCCATTTTTCTTCAAAGTTGTTTTTGGTCATTAGCATACAGGTTGAAGTGACGCCTTGTACTGACAACTTACTTTCCTCTCTTTTTGGCTTTGCTTCAACTTCCAATAGCGCCACTTTCAGTGGCGCCAATGCCCTCTGCAACGTCACCAACGTTTCCAACGGTATGGGTCCCTTATTTAACTTTTCTTGATGGGATAACTTTCAGGGGCAGGGCAAAGAAAGGAGAGGAATGGATTCTTGCTCCTCTCCCTCCGTCTTAATGATTATTTCATATGGGAAGTGTGGAGAAGAAGAAATCAACAGAAATACCCAATCGAATCACCGCTCAACTTCAATCGCCTGTGTTGCTCCCACCCACACGCCACTCGAAGTCCAGGGAGTGTAATTTCAACCAGGGAGCCCTTTTTTTGAGTGCTCTTAACGGTCTTATTCACCACCAACCAACCAAACGCCAACCAACTCACACCAAAGCAACAACAAATTCAACAACCATAATGCAGACAACGGCAACTACCATGGATAAAAGGATACATACACCTTCGCGCCATCCTGCTCAACGGGCACCCTATTCCTTTAGCATACTCAATTGAACGACAAACGCCCACTCACACACCACCTTCTTACAATTCCTCCAAACTATGTAGCCAAGCCCCTGTGCGGCATCAACGTCGTCTGCACGGCCACCTTCCTGGTCCAGGTCGCAGCCCCCGCTCCCGGTACCCCCTCTTCCTCCTCATCATCCGCCTTCGTCGCACCCACCGCTACCGCTAACGGCACCTCCCCCACCCCTACCCCCAAGCCTGCGACTGGCGGCTCCAACGGCGTCTACACTATCGCCTCGGCCGATTTGACCCCCCAGATCTTGGCCAAGTACAACCAGGACCATTGCCCCAAGTCTGCCGCCAATGCCAAGATGGCTACCTCTGTCGTTGCCATGGTCGCCGTTGCGTCTATTGTTTCTTTCATGAGCGCTTTACTTTAAAAGGAAGATTCGTTCGATCGTCTTGTCTTTCATCTACAGCTCTTTTCTGGTATCTTTTACGTTCGCTGAAACATATAATACACTCGTGCTTTTATTTTATTCTTCATTGGCAACGGATATGAAGGTAATGAAAGGTTGTTTGTTTTCAACAGATACGAAAAAGATGACTGAAATATGAAGAGAAGACAGATGGCGGGAGAGAGAAAGTATATACAGATTGGAAAGGAAGTAGGAGATGGCAAGAAAAGAGAAGTAAACTTATCCGTGAATCCACCAGCGACCCTTGGATCTCCAGTACTTCAAATAAAAGACCGCAAAACTCGACAGGGTCATTGCACCACCCGAAAAGATCACCACATAGATATACGTCGTATTGGGCTTGGTAATATCCAACAACCAAGCCGAGACAGGGGATCCAATCAGGTAACCGAATCCAATACTTCCATACAACAGACCCGTCACGGTGGTGAGACGATCGAGGCCATAGATGTCGGCAATGACAGAGGGGATGACACTAAAGTAACCTCCGCAAGTGAATCCGTAGACGATGGAGAAGATTGCGAGGACGGCGACGGAGGAGGCGACGGACCAGATGCAGAGGATACTGAGACCGCTGATGAGGGCACAGATGAAGAGCATGTTGATACGTCCGACGCGGTCGGTCACGAAGCTGAGGGAGAGACGGCCGAGGAGGGAGGCACCGTTCATGATTCCGATCATGAGGGCTCCTGTCTTGGGGGTCTGATCGTGGAACACAGCGAATGCTATTCATATGATAGGAAATGGGCAAGGGGCGGGGAGATGGAGCGAGGGTTAGATGGAATGTCCTTTTGTAAATAAATCCGCCGATCAACACAAATGAAGCTGAAGCTTACCAGAGAGAAAGAAGAAGGGGATCATGTATCCGAGAGAAGTCAAGAAGTTGGCCAAGGTCAACGTAAGGAAAGGCACCTCTTTACAGATAGTGAAGTCCATAGGCACACGCTTATACTGTCCGGGAACCCGCTTAACACGCGTCTTGAGCATCATGCCTGACCCACCAATTCCAAACAGACACAACATGCCCTGGATCCTCAACGTCCACTGGACACCGACCGCCGTAATCAGGTACTGAGTCAATGGTCCCAAGACAAGACCACCCAATCCAGATCCACAGACCACAATACCGATCGCAATTGACCGATACCGTTCAAACCAATGGGCGGGACAAGAGACTGCAGGCAAGTAAACAAGACTCGACCCGACACCCAGAATCACACCCTGGCAAATATACAGCGTCGACAAGTTCCTCGCGAAACTGGCGCCAATCATACCAACGCCCATGATGACCGCACCCAGGACCGCCGAGACTCGGTACCCAACCATATCGGCAAACCGACCGCTAAAGGCTCCCAAGAGGTATGTGAAGGTCGTGGCCAAGGTTCCGATCATAGTGATCCCTTGTTCAGAGGTGTTTTTGAGCCAAGGTTCGGCAGAGGCGGAACCATAGTACTCCTGATAGACACCAAAGGTATGCTCTGTTCCAAAGACAATAAAGTAGATGGTGAAGCAGCAGACGACAATCACGTATCCGTACCATGAGCTGTCCATGGGTGGGGAGCCATCGTCGACCTCAGCCAGGTCTGAATGCAGGGCTGACTCGAGGTGTGCGCCGTCCAGTCCAGACATGGTAGGTTCATTAACACCTGCGTGAGGATGACCGATTTCCTGCATACTCGGCTGTGACGCATTATGATGAAGGTGATCCTTCTTTTCCTCAAGCGAAAGCTGCTGTTGCTGGAGACGATGGCGTCGGAGAGAAGAGGCAGCAGTCCTGTTGGAATGGATGGATGAAGCAACCGAGGATCGTCGCCCAGCATTGGGCAATTGCGTGATCGCCAGCATGGGGTCTGAGAAGGCAAGGCCCAGACTGGACGAGGCAAGGGCATCGGGGTGAGAAGAGATATCCTGCGAATCGATGGCTCGGCGCTGGTGTGGCTGGAGGGCTTCGTCCTCGTTTAAGGAGTCCAAGGAGTCTCGCGAAGTGTATTCGGGGACCTTCTCCTGCTCAGTGCTGTTGATCGGGGTATGAAAGTAGGTGCTGTCATCCTGAGCGACAGCAGTGGTGGCGGCAGGGGTTGCCACGGTAGTGGTGATCTGGGGGATGTCCAAAGAGGGTGTGGACATTGTTTCTGCTATGCGTTTGGCTGTTTGTATGTTTCTCGTATGTTGGATGTGTGTTTGGGTTTAGTGTGAAACTAGTGGCAGTCTAAAAAAAATTGTAAGGGTGCGGTGCAGGGTCCAGCTGTATATGTGGGTGTATGAATGTATCTGGTGTCCTCTTTTGTCCTGTCGACGGTAAAAAAGGATCTGCGTGTCCGAGAAAGGGTGACGGGTGACGGGTGACGGGTGACGGGTGACGGAGTAGATTGTCCAGGTGAACGACGGCGAAGTTGGAGCGAAGAGAAAATGAAAAGAAAAAGACAATGAAAAAGAAAATGCAAAGAAAGACAGAGAAGGGGAGGTTGGTATATGAACAAAGGGAGAGGAGTGGCGATTGATGGATCGACAGTCAGAGCAGAACAGCAAAAAGAGAGAGAAGAAAGAAAAGTGCTGGTGAGGGATTCTTCCTCCGCGCCAATTGAGGTTTTTATATGGTCAGCAATGACAGAAGGCTGCTTGTTGTTGAGTCGTTCGATTGAATTGCTTTGAGTATTTTTTTTGTCATGTATTCGCCGTGGATGTACGAAGTAACAACATACAACATTCAACATGCGGTCGTAGCGGAGCGATATCTTTTTCTTTTTTTTTTTTTTTTTTTGTTTTCGCACGCCCTTTTTTGCTAAGTGTCAAGTGGTTTGTTTATTTTGATGAATGATAAAGAAACACCCGTCGTCGTTGGTGTTGCGCCTGCGCTTCGATCGACACAGTTCATCCAGTACTAAGAAAAAAAAAGTCATCTTCAAGTCATCTCCAAGTCATAACTGAGCTCACTAGTGTGAGTGTTCAATTGCAATAATGATCCATGTTCGTTCAATATTCAATACCACACAAAGGATATAGGACGATGGGCGTACTGCAGGGGCAAGCACCATCAAAAACGAGGTTGATTGAGTGGTGCGAACCCTCTCTCTCCCCCTGCCTGTATGTCGTGCAGCAGAGTACAATTTGTATTATTTCTGCTCTGATCCTTTCCCAGTGCGATGGCAGACTGCAGTCAGCTATTTTTTCGAACCCCTCCAGAACCTTGTTTGCGGAAAGAAAAAAAATATGGACAAGGTTTGGATCTGAGTAGAGACAAAAAAAAAAAAAAAGGAAACCAAACAGACAGCAGCGACCACACAACAAACGAAAGGGTTTATTCATACTCCTTATTCATTTCACCCACGCGGGAATGCTTTGCATGTTGTTGTTGTTGTTGTTTTTTGCTCCATTGTATATATCGCCCCTTTGTTTCTGTCGGCATCTCGGGCAGAAAGCATCTTTGCAGTATAAGGGAATCTTAGCAGCCTTCGTTATTTATATTCGCGATTCGAGATGTTGCTGTATGGGTTGACTACCTTGAATCTGGCGACCACTTTTTTTTATCTGTTTGTTGAACCAATTGGTTTTCGCCCTTATGCCTGTTGACTCTTCATGAGTTGTCATCTCTTCTCGTTGTCTTCCTTTAGCCTAGCTCCAATTGTCCTATTCTTTTTGTTGTACATACCAGGCAGAGCAAGGCTGACGTGTGGACGGAATCATGTTTCTCTTTCTCGCTTTCTCTCTGGGATTTAGGATTGTCCTATTGATTATTTTTCTCTTCACCCTTCCTTACTTGTCTTGCATATTCACGTTGTTTATGTTTTTTCTACCATCGCTCTCACAAATTGGCTGTAAACAAATCAACAACAACAAAAAACAAACAACGACGACAATAGAAAACTTCTTTACGCGACTTTACTTGATAATCTATCATTCCTTCGCCTATCCCGCAATTCACACACAAAAACACCATTGGGAACGGTATGTGGCAATGCGCCCCTTGCTTCTAAAAAGCGACCAAGGCAACGACACTTCTTAAGAACCATATTTTCGAGATTGTTTCTTCTTCGTTATGTCGCCGGCTGCTCATCCGTGAAATACACGCAGAAAACAAGAATGCCACCTCCCGCCTCTCTTTTTATTTGATGTGATGGAGATCGAAGATGTCGGACAAGCAACCAAAAAAGAACAGTTTTCTGGAAACGCAAACGAGTCTGCCAGCTCAGCTCAGATTCACTCAAATCCTAACCTCTCGTGCACTCCTCATTCGCTGTTTGTTTTTTTTTTTTTGCTTAGTGTCTGAACCTTGGCTATTCTGCATCCGTATCTCCACCCCTTGAACAAATTTCTCCGATATGCTGTAAGAGTGAGAGAGTCATTCCAAAGCCAAACGACACCCACGAATCGCTCTTTTGCCACCCCCTAATTTTTGTCGGAATAATCTTTTTTGTTGTTGGCTGGATGGCTGGCTGGTGCTGGTTGTGGTGAGTGAGGTGAAGTGAGTGAGCGTAGGTTGGGTTTATGATGAAAACCTTGAAACTTTTGAAATGGATTCATTTTTTTTGATTACCGTCGTTGAAATGTCCGACGGTTTGCCTTTTATCCGTGGGATGAGTACCGGGAGAGTACTATACTGTATGGCGAACATGTAGTTTGCCTGTAAGTAGAGACCATTCAGACTCAAAGGTGAGTGTGTAGATGCAGTAGGTAGAGTGGAGGTGGTCCAAAGACGCGAGGTTGATACGCCTTATTTCCTCACATTGACCTGTGATTGGCGTTAAGGGAGGGATCAATAACTTTTTTTCTTTTCCACCGCGTCTTTTTTTTTTTCTTCTAGTTCTTCACTCATTCGGATTCTTGTTTCTTCCCTCTCCTCATTCATCTCATTCCTTCCTTCAATACTCTTCCTCCTCTCCTTCTTCCCTTCTCTTCTCTTTTCTTCTCCACTCCACCTGCCCCTGCTCATTATATCCACTTTCTCGCACTTTCACTCGTGCACTCTCACCAAGAGTGCGTGTCCTTGTCTATGTAATTGATACACCGAGCGCCATTGACCGGATTCTCTTCTCGTCTTCCTTTCCGCGTCCAGCTCGCCATTCATCGCTCTTACGCCTTATCTACAACTGTCCAAGTACTCGCACCAGGATTAATACTCAAGGAGTCATGCCACCGGTACCAGAGTCTGTCGATCACTCTATCATTGACTTTCGGCGGTATTACTTTTACGCCACCATCTACAACGTACCTCCAATCTTCCTTACCTACCCGTTCAGAACTGTGCGCTTACTCCAGCAGAGCAAAACCTCGATCCCCGTCTCAACCTCGGTCTTCAAGGTCATCCGAAATGTGTACAAGAAGAACGGGTTCCGAGCCCTGTTCGCAGGGTCGGCCATCTTTACTACGGGAGTGACGACGACCAAGATTGTGCAGTTTGCGACATACGACTACTCTGCCCAGAAGATCAGGGAGAACAAGTACTTTGGGTTTCCTGTCCTTCAGAACTCGAATGTGTTCAGTGGTGTTTTGGGGGCCTTCTCGGCGGTCGTTACTACGTTCTTCATTGTGCCTTTTGACATGGTAAGTAAAATTGCAGCAGTTAGATATGTTTGTTAAGCATGCAACAAGCAAAACAAAACCTGCTGCTTTGCTTTGTATGAATTAGATTCCCATAATAGAGAAGTAATGGTGTTTTGCTCATAGTTCGGTCATCGCTAACTGTGTCCTCTTTTGCTTTCCTGCTTGCCTGCATACTTGTTTGACTTTATTCGTTTCTTTTACTCTTGCTTGCCCTTTTTCTTCATACTCCGACTACTTACTTAGGTGTCGCAACAAGTTACTATCGCCAAGGCAGGAACTCTGCCCAACGCCTCGGATCTCCCTCTCTACGTCACAGGATCCAACGAGCCTCTGGAGCGACCAGCACCAATGACCATCTCACAGTCTCTGCGCGCCCAGTTTAAACAGGAAGGGTTACGGTTTCTGTTTCGAGGTTACTATGCCTCCCTCCTCTCGACGGGCCCCTTCTTTGCGGCGTACTTCCCGGCCTACGAGATCTCTCGAGTCTGGGTCAAGGACGGGATCGACTACATTCGGGAAGTTCAAGCAGCACGTTCGCACAACCCAAATCCGTTCCCCCGCAAAAGCTCACACCAATTTCTGATTTCGTCGATTGCAGGAAGCATCGCGTCATTGGCAGGAGTCTTGCTGTCGTCACCGGCAGACATGGTTAAGACACGAGTGCAGACAGAGCAGAGATTACAGCCGACGAATGGATCGGGGATCAAGCTGCCACTGCCGTCCCTCAAGTGGATGGATGTTTTCAAGGAGGTTGTGAAAAAGGAAGGGCCGATGGCACTCTTTTCGGGAGCCAAGGCGCGAGCCATGCTTGCCGTCCCTGGAGGAGCGCTTAATTTTATTATTTTCGACCTGGTCCGAGCCAAGAGCCTCAAGGAGAAGCAGCCGACGACCATGCAGGCAGAGCGACAGGTCATGCTCGAGACCTTATTTGTGCTGGATAAGCAGTTTCATGACAGTGTGGGAGTGGACGAAGGATCCGGTCAGTCTATGTTGCTTGCAACAGGCGGTTTGATGTCAGACCAGGAGGAGGCAGAGACACACATGTTCAATGCTCCTGTTCCACCTGAGCCATCAACAACGATGACTCTATCACCCTCACCTCTGCCACCCCTTCCACCTCTCACAGGACCATCAAACAAACCAGCAGAAGGAGTGAAAGCAGAAGAATCAGGTCTGCCTGCGCCAGCTATACCCTCGTCTCATCTAAGGTCACAGATGTCTGACCGTTTCATCCATCTCACCCTCATGCAACTAGAGAGTTATTAAGTGCACATTGTTTTTTTTTTTTTTTTTTTTTTTTTTTGCTGCTATGATACCCATTTTATCACCCACGCATGAATTTTTAGATAGACAAAACTAGAACCCACCAATGAATGGGCTAATGACACTTGCATTTTCCTGAGATAACGGTCAATGGATTAAAGCCTCGATCCTATTTGGGCGTAATAGGCTCGGCTGCTTCCTCTTACGCTTGTTTGTGTTTCCTTCTTGTAAACACAATGTCCTCATCTTCGCGTGAAAACACAACGACAAGGGGCTCTACTGATAACAGAAAAAGGAAAAGGACGACGAACCAACCGGTTCGCTCTCATCAATAGAAAAGATACACGCATGGACAGGGATTTGCTCAGAAGTGCGTGGCCCGAGCGTATGAACTAGAGTGTCGTTGTATTGTCGATGAGTAAGGAGGCAGAAGGCCGAGAGCAAACGAAAAGAGGAGTGAGTGGATACCCAACCCAACAGTTAGCATTCGTCCGGTGGCCTGCACATGGTCGACCTCCTTTTTTGGGCTTCTGCTGGTCATCATTGATACCCTTCTTCGCCTTTTACTTGCTTTTGCTTCTTTCTTCTTTGTCCATTCTTGTTTTTTTTCTCTTGCTTCTTCTTTCTCCTCCTTTCTCCCCTTTCCGTCTCTTCCTTCCTTTGTGCTTTCTTTTTCAATCCTTCTTCCTTCAGTTCAACTCAACCATACGCTCACACATCCCTCCCCACTATTATCCTAAACGCGCGAGTCAACTCACAACCAGCCTTTTTTTTCTTTCCTTTTGCCGCTTGGTAAGTTGCATTAACATGATGGTGGAATGAGAAGAATGAATGAAGCATACATTCCTAAACCCGGTGCTCATTCCTTTTCTTTGCCCACCTCTTTTTGCTTCTTCTCCTGCACGGCCCTGTCTCATGTTAGTCAAGGAGCCTTGTAGTTCACCTCTTTTGTACCCGCAAGGATACAGGAAAGCCGCAACAACCACAGCAGAACACACATCTTTCTCGGTCATAACTCGCAGCGATGACAGAGGTTGAACCCCCAACAACAACAACGACAGTCGCAGGAGGAGACGTAAGCACAGTTCTGTCAGAAGTCCCTCCCGAAGCCGAGGACCTGAAGGCGTCAAGACGAGCTGACAAATCCTACCGCCATACATTTGCGGTCCATACCAAGCTTGCCCCGAGCCCACTCTCGAAGGAGGCACCTCCAGAGAGCTATCGTGGATTTGTCAATCTGGGAAGTAAGTCATCATTGTGCCTGGTTGGTGTTTGGATATGTTTATATGTTTGTGTGTGGGAGAAGGAAAAGACAACTTGTTGTGGAATATGGATGCATTTACCACTGTCCATTTACAGTTGTTGGGCGACGCCTCTTTTTTTCTTTTTTTTTTTTTTTTTTTTTTTTTTTTTTTTTTTTGGGTGCACGTGCATGTATGAATGAACTATTGTGTGAATTATCTGGACAATTGCTGACATTTTTTTTTCTTTGTTTTGTCGGGGCTCTCGTTTTTATCCCTTCTCTCTACTCTTCTTTCTTTGCCTTTGCTCTAACTCATTGCATTGGCGCAGTGCTCTTGCTGTTTGGCAACAATGTCCGACTCATTATCGAAAATTATCAGAAATATGGCATCCTTATCTCCCTCCCCGGATCCAAGGTCTCGAAGGAGGATTGGATTCTGACTGGACTCGCCCATCTGCTTGTGCCGCTCAACGTCATCGTAACCTATCAATTGGAACGTTGGGCCATGAAGCGCGCTATCGGACACCGAAAACGGCTTGCTGAACTCTCCTCCTTAGCCTCCTCGAACTCGCACGGGCACACTCGTGTTAATGGAGACGAGAATGAGAAAGACCCAAAACAGGTTCTCAAGGACCTAAACAAGACTGAGACGAGCATCAAGAGGACCCAAAAGATCTTTGGCTGGCTCCATGCCCTCAATGTCATTGCAATCCTGGCCTGGCCCTCTTACATGTCGTACTATAAGATCTTCCACCCCTTCATGTCGATTACCTGCTTGATGAACGGAACCATTCAGTTCCTCAAAATGACCTCCTACTCCCTCACCAACCAGGATCTCAGAGCAGGATTCATCTACGACCTCCCGCCCGAAAAGTTCCAGCACACCAGGAGAGTCCACGATGCGGCGTCAAACACGTTTGTCTCGCATCAGGAGGTCTACGAGTACGAGATTAATTATCCAAACAACATCACCTTCAAGGATATGGCCTACTTTTGGTTCGCTCCGACGCTCTGCTACCAGCCCTCGTACCCACGGTCGACTGTCTTCCGAAAGTCGTTCTTCCTCAAGCGTGTCTTCGAGGCCTTGACCTGTCTTGGTATGATGTACTTTTTGATCGAGCAGTATGCGACCCCAACCCTCCAGAACTCTGTCCGAGCGGTCGACCAGTTGGCCTTTGGAACTATGCTGGAGCGGGTATTGAAACTGAGCACCACCAGTGTCCTCATCTGGCTCCTGATGTTCTATACCTTCTTCCACGCCACCTTCAACGCCCTCGCCGAGGTATGTTCAAAGAAAAGGTGTCAATTTGAATAGTGTCTTCTCGTGAACTTTGTTGTCTAGGTTACTGACTTTGTCGTCATTTTCTCCTGTACGCCTAACTATATATCCCAAAATCCAATAGATGTTGTACTTTGGCGATCGTGGATTCTATCTGGCATGGTGGAATGCCGGCTCAGTAGGCAGATACTGGGCCCTCTGGAACCGGCCCGTCTACATCTTCTTCAAGCGCCACATCTACCTACCCATGGTTACAGCAGGAGCATCCCCTTTACTGGCATCATTTGTGATCTTCACCTTCTCTGCAATTATGCACGAGATTTTGATTGGACTTCCGACGCATCTGATCTACGGATATGCATTTGCGGGCATGTTCTTCCAGATCCCCCTGATTGCATTGACACGACCGTTGGAAAAGTGGCGTGGGACGGGTACAGGGTTGGGAAACATGATCTTTTGGGTGTCGTTTACGATTTTAGGCCAGCCTGCTTGCGCGTTGTTGTATTATTATCATTGGACGAAGCGACATATCGATGATGGGTCTTTGATGCCTGTTGCACCTATTCCTTTGGCATGAATGGGTAGCACATAGTCGTTTTTGAAGGAATAGCCTTTTCTTTTGTTTTTCGCCAATTGCAGTCGTCAGTAAAGAAAAAATAAGCCAATAACAACAATACCTTTGTCTCCCTAGGATTACCTGGGCTTGGAAAGTGAAAGATTATGCTGCATATAGTGGTCTAAGGCATAAAAACCTGGTTTTCGAGTCGAGTCGCGTGGGATTGTGTTATGAGGGTCACTTTCATCTCAAGTCAATTAGCCAAAGGTTGTATGGTATGAAATTAGAGGTATGGCGGAGCAAATGAACAGCTGATTGTCGTCCAGTCAATGAGGAGGAAAAATAAGAAGGGAACCCCCCTTTTTTAAGGACTTTATTGTTTATTTTGTCCATAAGCTGTGGTCTTGTCGTCGTGGTGGTCATTCCTATTTTTTTTTTTCGCACGTTGCCTCGTTCCTGGACAGAAGGATGGATTTATGGTGTGAAGGTTTTCGCCAGGTCACAATGGCAGAAACAAAGGGGTAAGTTTTCGCAGGCCGAACAAGAGAGAGTGAGAAGACGAAAGGGAATAGGAGAGAAAGAGAAAGCAATAACAACAACAACAAAAAATAAGGGGTGAAATTTGAGTGAACATGGTTGATCCAACAGGTAAGCCTAAAAGGGCAGAGGGTAGGGGTTTTGAAAGGATAAACGCGCCCGAGAGACCCAGATCGCGACACAGACAATGAAAAAGAAGAGTGGGATGTGGTGGATGGTCGGTAAAAGGGGGTGAGGGTTGTCGTTGTCGAGACATCCGCTCGTTAGTGCAAGTGAAAAGTAAACAAGAATGGTGAAAGGGAGGCAAAGGTTGTCCTTTTGAGGAGTGTTCAGTCCTATTTTTTTCGATGGGACATGGACAAGTCGAGGTCGATTTCTTTATTTCTTGCCTTTGATATCGTCCTTGTCTCTTTTCTTTCGTTTGTTCTTTCCTCCTTTGTTTTTTCTCTTTTCTCTTTTCTGCAGTCGTTACCAAGGCTGTTACGATTCGCGGCCCCTCCCTTCGTCCTCTGTCCTTCCTTTCTTCCCTGTTCCTTCCTCCTTGCCGCCCTTTTTAATCTCATCTCCTTCACTCAATGCCCCTCTCCTTCTCTCTCTTCTTTCTATCTCTGTTTTGACGCATACCATTAGTCCTTATTGACCTGCCCTTGCATCCACTGATCGATAGTTGATTCCCCTTCTTATTTTTTATGCCTGCTCGTTAACGACTTGTTCACTCTTTCTCTTCCTCAACCTCCAACCACTTCTTGTATTTATCCTTCCATTCACTTCTTCGTAATTATACCCTCCTTTAAAACCCTTATTCTATTCTATACCTCTGTAATCTCCCCTCTCATCTTTTCCAAAAAAAACTAATTCACAAAAAAAATATCACAAAAAAAATGAGCTACTATTCGAGTTACAATTCTAGTACAGCAGTACCCTCAGGACCATTACCCATGCTGAATACAGGAGACGCCCCGCCTGCCTCTGATTCCTCAAAAGTCATCGGACTTTCCCTCGCTATCGGAAGTGGTCAGTTCTCCCCTCCTCCTTCTTCTCTCGCGGCCTCTACCTCATCCCTTTATACTATCCATTTTTTCGTCCTCTGCTCTGCAACCATCTCACTTTTTTTTCGTTCTCTCTGCTCTACAATCATCTCACATTTTCGTTCGCTGGTTTACCATCTTCAACTAAAGTTCTTTCTTCGCCATCGTTTTGTTTTCTCAGCCCTCCAGCGGTCGAGGGCAATTGATCTCGACAGTTGTTGCTGTCGTTTTGTTGTTGGTCAAAGAACCGCCCTCGCTCATCACAGAGATACATACTCTCACAGGAAAAAAAAAAAGTTCAGCATGACCAACTTACCCCTTTTTCTTCCTTTTTACCTTGACATTCAAAACAACAAAACAACAAACAACAAAATAGGACTATTGATCGGGTCTAGCTTTGTGTTCAAGAAGAAGGGCCTAATCAACTGTACCAAAGACGGCATGCGCGCCGGGGAGGGACATGCATACCTCAAGTCTGTTATGTGGTGGACCGGCATGCTCATGAGTAAGTTGTTTAATCCTCTCGTCCAAAAAAAAAGGGAATTTCGATACGATGGTTTCAAAGGGATCTTCAGGTACAAAATATGATGAGTTTATTACTAACATAGAAATTATGTTTCAATTTGATCCATTGGTACTAGTGGTGGTGGGGGAGGTGTGTAATTTTGTCGCGTACGCGTTTGTGCAGCCCATCCTGGTGACGCCCCTTGGGGCTCTGAGCGTGGTCATCTGGTAAGTTTTACAAGGGATGGACGGACGAAAAGGGGAGAAAGTGGCGTATATCATGAAAACAAAACAAAAAAAAAAACAATATGGTTATCGATTTCGCATGGCGTTTCTTATTTTTTTTGGGTTTGAATTACGTGAAGGTGCATATGGGTTGGAAAAAGGAAGAGAGATGCCTTTTTTTTGACGCTGTGCCTCCCCATACCGCAAACAAGGAGAAAAAAGCTCACACAAAGACCCCTTCTTAAAAAAATAGCGCGATTCTATCATCGATATTCCTGCGAGAGCGACTCAACCTACAGGGCAAGGTCGGGTGCGCACAATGTATCGTTGGAGCGACCATCATTGTCTTCCACGCACCCGAGCAAGCATCCGTCAAGACGATCCAGGAATTCAAACACCTCATGATTCAGCCCGGTTTTCTCTCCTGGATGGCTCTTATTATCATCGCCTCGTTGGTGCTCATTATCAAAGCAGGACCTCGGTGGGGGAAAGAACATATGATGATCTATATTGGCGTCTGTTCTTTGATCGGATCTTTGTCTGTAGTCTCGACCCAGGGACTTGGCGCGGCGATTGTTCATAATATCTCGACAGGCGAGGCGCAGTTTGACAATTGGTTTATATATTTTGTCATTGTGTTTATGGTTGTTACACTTCTGACTGAGATCAACTACCTCAACAAAGCTCTCAACCTCTTCAACACCGGTACGTCAGTATACTTAGTTTTCATAGCTATGAGATAGCAACTGTAAAGGCAGACTTCTAACTCTCATTTTTTTCTTTTAACGTTCTCGAAAATAGCGATGGTGACACCGACGTACTATGTGACATTTACATCCACAACGATCATCACTTCCGCCATTCTCTACCAAGGATTCAACGCCTCCGTCACCGCAATCATCACAGTCTGCCTCGGCTTCCTGGTCATCTGTGGCGGTGTTCTCCTCCTCCAGACTTCAAAGCCCGTTGTCCCTCTACATATGCCAGGATCATCTGCCGCTAGTATCATTGGAACTATTTCGTATGACGATATCGAACCCACGGCTGCCGATATGCGTGCTTCGCCATTCAGTAGTATCCGCAGGATCACATGCGACCTTCGGCAGCCCAGTATTATTGGCACTATCGGCAGTGGAGGAGTTGGAGCGGCGGGAAATCATAGCGTATTCCAGAGCTCGCCCCTGAACCCGAGGGCCGAGAGTCTGTTACAGAGAAAGAGGGCTGCTTCAAATGCGGCCTTGAGATCTCGGCCACAGAGTATTATTAGTGGACATCATCATCTAGCGGTTCCCGGTGGAGTAGGAGCAGGATCGGTTGCAGGTGGAGCGACGGCGTTTTATCCAAGCACAACGGGCGCTTACTCAACCATGGTGATGGGCCCTAACGGCTCACAGATCCGACTCCAGCTGTGTGAGATTGTTGTGTCGGATGACAGGAACGAGACCAGTCGTTACCAAGTCTACCGGCCCGTCCCACCTCACGGCGATCTCACCACCTCGGCTCATTCTCTTAACGAAAAGGGTGGCGATCACATCCACTACCAGCAACAGCAGCAGCCTAGGCCAAGGGCAAACTCGACAGGGTTCAAACATCCCTTCCTGGCACCCCGTGGCAGTCTCCTGACCGACTCTCGATCCTCCTCTATCCGGTTTAGCGATGACCCTACCCGGTCCTCGATCGACGAAAGTATCGGTGAGAAGGATGAGCATTCCACCCCTTCGTCACCAAAATATTCGAGTCCGATCTCTGGATCCTTGTTTATGCCCCCAAAACTGGCTGTTAGTCCTCCGACACCTGATATGTCAACCAACGCTGCTACTTTCAGTCCATCACCACCTTCAGCAGGAGAAGGGTCTGATCCTAATGGCGCCTCTCAACCAGCAGTAGGAGCAGCAATAGGAGCAGGAGGAGCAACCAGAGCACCGCTCTCTGGACCCATGGCCGTCGGCGGCTCATTCTTCACCCGTCCCAAATTCCGGTCCCCCTCGACTGCATCCGGTGACATTATGGAAATGAACGACCCAGGGCATGCTGGAAGGAGTGTTGTCGTCACTATTGAACCTGTTCAACAACAACCCTTGTTCTCTCTCTACGTTCCTCCGCCACCACCGCATCATCACACATCGAAACCAGCCTTGTCGATCGTCAATTCGGCCTCTTTTACGAGCGCGACTTCCAATGCCAGTGATGCTTCACACAACGGTCATGGGCATCAGAAAGAAGGGTCTTCGCGTCCGAGTGATGCAACCACTGCTGCAGAGGGAGCTGACTCTCATGGAGATGACGATGATAAAGAAGACGACGGCAAGGATGTAAAGTCCGCCTCGGCATTAGCGGCCACAGAGCTAGCCGCAGTCTCAAAGCCAAAACGTGTAGGATTCTTTGGAAAACTATTCTCCAAGCCATCACCAAAGTCTGCCACAGCTCTTGATACCACTACCGCCGCCCTCGCTCCGGAATCAGGACCAGGATCAGAAGACCCTTTATCCACAACTCCCGACTCACCCACGACCTCTGCAACACCCCTCGTTAGTTCTACTACTCCTGCTACCGCTGCAGCTTCGCCATCCTCGGCACATCCGATCGTGTTTAATCGTACCAATCACCCGACCCGGATATCGGAGGGCGAAGAAGAAGAGGAGGAAGATGAGGAGCGGGAAGTGGATGTACCCAGGAGTTGACAACAGCCACCCTTCATCTAGCTTCGTTATTTACCACGATAATTAAAAAAAAGTTGTCTATGTCCTTATGTCTATACGAATATTACTCGTATTTGATGCACAAGGTCGTCTGGACATACTCCATCAACATCCGCGACTGTTCACAATTCAACCCAAAATGCTTCATATGCAAATCATCCTCCACCCCAACGCCTTCTCCAACCTCGGCCATACCCGTACCATCCAGTCTAACTCCTTCGTTCTCACTCGATGATCGACACCCCTAAACCCAGACTCCTTCAGCCTCATAAGAGTCCTCAGACGACCCAACCCGAAGGTCATGAATGGGTCAAGGAAGAGAGAGAGAAAGTGACAGTAAAAGTAAGATTGTCTTCTTTTGTGCACAATTTTAATTCTGACGAGTAGAGAAGGAAAGGGAGGAATGGATTGTGTTTGGAGGATCTAAAGCATGCTTCAGGTGCTGGCGATTTTTTTTTCTTTAGACGGCGCAATGCAGGGAATGAAAAGAAAATTAGATATTCGAGTGTGCGGCGAGACAGCAGAAGCGAGTTCCTGATGTTGCTTTGTCCGCAACTCCACAGCAACAAAAGTACCCAGAGTCTATTATCCCTCGAAGGTCTTGCTTTTATTTCACTTGCATTTTTTGCCGCAGTTTGCTACCATTCATCAACTTATTCATTCATCCATCCTTGTTCTCCTTCAGCCTAGTTGATCTTGAGCAACAACTTGCCAGTGGTCCTGCGGCCCTCCAGATCCAAATGCGCCTGCCTCGCCTCTTCAAACTCATACACCTTTGAAACCTGCACCCTCAACCCACCCTCATCTAACAACCTCAACGTCTTCTGGTACAGCCCATCAAACTCCTCAAATGTAGTCGTGTAATGCAACAAACTGACCCATGTCAGCTTCAGATTCTTCCCCGCTAACCTAGTCAGACTTTGAGGCGGAATATCGCCACTGGTTCTGCCAAAGAGGACTAATGTCCCCAGACGACGGACGATTTCGAGGCTCGATTCGAACGTTGCTTGACCGATGCTGTCATACACTACGTGGACGCCCTGACCGTTGGTTAACTCGCGGACCTTCTTTTCGAGAGATTCGTAGGATTCAGACTTGTTGGCGGAAACGACGACGACGTGGTCGACGCCGTTGGCGCGGGCCAGGGCAGCTTTTTCGTCTGAGGAGACGGTGCCGATGACGTGGGCGCCTAGACGGTGACTCAGTTGGGTGAGGAGGAGACCCATCCCTCCGGCGGCGGCGTGGACCACGACCCAGTCATCCTTCTTGACCGCATAGGCCTGCTCCGTCAATGCCACAGCCGTCAACCTCTGCGCCAGGAACGCCGCGCCCTATGACCAAAATGACAAAAAACATTATAGAAAATATAGTTTTAGCTCAGGACTGGAAAAAATAAATAGATTTGCAAATCCCCTAATTTCGCTGTCTTCTTTCAGTCGCTTAAGAAAAAAAAACCTACCAGCTCAAAGGAAATATGATCGGGCAACTTGCCCAACCGCCCGGTATCAACAGCCGCATACTCAGTATAGGCCCCATTTGTCATAAACGTCACCCGATCGCCCACCTTGAACCCATGCTCAACATCAGGACCCAATTTCACTATTTTACCCGACCCCTCACCTCCAGCCGTGAAGGGGACCGGGATAGGGTAGAACCCGGACCGTTGACCGACATCGCCGAAATTGATACCCGCGTATGCGACCTTGACAAGGACTTGGTTTTTCTGGGGACGGGGAGAGGGATGGTGGTGTATTTGAGAATGGAGGCGTCGCCGTACTCTTCGACGCGGATTGCGCGGATTGTTGAGTTAACCATTTTCGATGGGGAGGTTAGAGAGTGAAGGAGAGAGGTAGTGTGTTGCTGTAAGATTTGCAAGAGCTGAGCTGGGAAAAATTGTTTTGTCAGATCTCGTTGATGGAGGATAGTGATTGAGGGGAGACAACCATGCCTTCTATACCTCCAAAAACAACACAACGACAGCGATGAAAGAACAACAAACTTGGGGTATTCAAAACACAATCAGGAAAAGGTCGCACCATAGTCGCCTTGAAAATTGCTACGTTCAGACCTCGTAAGCTTCGATTCCCTTTTACATGGAGGAAGTGAATGCTTTATGATTGGGAGGGTGCTTTGATACATCTGTGTTGCATTTGTAAACTGTCGGGATAACCTGTACCCTTGGTAAAAGTGAAAGTGCACACTTGCCATACTGATAGTCAAAACGCCAACGCCTTCGTTTTGGTCACTCGCTGCGCAATCAACCAACTCACAAATAACAAAAAACTCGCAATTGTCAGCAAAGGTCATGAAACTACAATTCGATCATGAAAAAAGCACGCGTTCACCATATCTATCAACCTATGCGATGAATAATCAACGGAAATCCCAATTGCTAATCCTCTCTTGGCTTTGCCCCTTGTAGTCTAATGGCAAAAAAGTTTTCCGAGAAGCTAAAACAACCATCTTTGTTTGTTGTACTTATCGAAGGTGGAGGTCCGTTTATGAATGTTATTGCGGGATAGAGGAGCTGACATGATTGGAGCAGTCGATGGTGTGGCCTTTGCCTCGCCTGCCCTAAAATGCATATGTATCACAGGGGAGCCTTTCAGACGGCAAATTTCATGTAGTGGAAAGTCTGCCTCTAGTCATGAATGCAAGTGTCTTTATTATTTTGGGGGGGCGTTAAAAACTTCATAAAAAAAATGTAACTAGGTTCCAAAAATGGGCTGTTTATGAGAAGGGATCAAACATGCCAAGATCAGAGTTCTTGCCCTTATGCTGCTGGTTGGTTTGTCCAAACTTGTTTGCCCCAACCGAGCTTGCGTTCATGGGCTGAAGAGGCGTCATGGGTGCCATGGGCGTCATGCCCATCCCTGTTGACGCAGGTCGTGAAGGGGTCAAGGTAGAACCAGACATACCCATACCCATGCCCATACTCAAGCCCATACCCATTCCAGAATTGCTGTTGCTGTTGTTCGAGGACATGCCCAATCCCATGCCGTTACTGAATCCATTGCTATTGTTGGATGACTGAGACTGGAATCCTCCCATGCCACCGGCTGCCATGGATTGACTGGACGTAGGTGTAGCCGACTGGAATCCTCCAAAGGCCGATGATGACGTGGACATATTGCCAAGAGTGTGTGAGAGAGGAGGTGTTCCTGCTGGTTTCTGTTGAGGCTGCGAGAATGGCGGCCTCGCAGAGGACGAATAGTTGGATGAGGTCGATGATCCTGTGAGAGACTTGTTGAGTGGGGGTATAGTGAACGACGATGTGGCAGCCGTTGGGGTCGACACATTGCTGCTTGTCGATGTACGCTGTCCGCCATACCCATTCTGGTTATGCTGTTGTGACTGGAAGCCCGAGTTGCTGGTAGGGGTCATAGGTCGAGATCCAAATCCGCCCATCGAGGACGAGTCGTTTGAGGTAGCGCCAAACATCATTGGCGCTGCTGGTTTCATCACTGGAGTGCTTGCCGTGTTGAATCCCAAGGGCTTTGATGGCATTGGAGGGAGCGCTGAAGCCTATGCGGAGGTAAATAAAACACATTGTCAATATACGCTTCCACAGCTCGGTTTCGTGCTCGTTCGCAATATCAAAAAAACTTAAGCTCACAAATCATACCATGTCGCCAAGCATATCTATTGGAGAATCCTGGCCGCCATTGGTGGGAGAGAATGGGTTGTCGGATGCAATTTTGAAAGGGTTGTCGGAGGACGATTGGCGTGTAGAACTGGGTGTGATGGTTCCAGGGGCTGCGCTCGATCCACCGCCTCCACCAACCAACTTTTCAAAGTCATTTAAAGTGGATCCGGTTCCATTGGCAATCGCTGTTGGATCCGAGTTAGCGGCGAAGCTCTTTGTCTGATCTTCAAGCTTCTTCAACTCCTGAAGGTGTCGCAAGTGCTGTTGGTGAACCTTGGTCGAGAGTTCATTAATCGTCGACATAAATGACTCGAACTACGACAAGCAATATAGGTGTGAGTAAAAGGTTTGCTTTCCAAAGCTTAAATGTAGACAACGATGAGCAATATCAATCACGTCTTTGTTACCTGCTCTGCCTTAAGATTGGGACCGAGAGCCAGACCCCACAGCGAAGGCAAGATGCTGTTTCCGATCACTTCCTTGTCCACGTATTTGCCCATCTCCTGGTACACTTGTAAAGTTGCCATCTAATCATCATAGTAGATGCTTTCATTAGTAAGTATAGATAAATACTGAATCGCCTACGTATTTCATTCTACAGACGTGGTTCTTACTGTGACATTGACTTCGCGGGTCTTGATGTTGCGCAACAGTGGAATCAACTTTTCCGTGATAGTGAACTATAAAAAAAATGACCAATATTAGAGGTAGTCTTAAGGGTGCGGAGGAAGAACTAGCAGACAAAAAAGCGATAGCTTTCCGTACCTTGTCCAAGATCTTCATGATGGTGAGGAAGCAGAGAAGGGTGTTGACTTTGACGGAGAGAGTGGTGGTTTGAGCGAAAAGAGTCTATTTCATGAAAACAAAGGACGCGTCAGGGATGTGATCGAGAAGCACGTTACAGACAAAGTAAAGTGGATCACCACGCAGACTTACAGCAATTCTAGGGAAAAGCGAGGCTTTGACGGTGGTGTAGTCCAGAGCTTCCATAATGGCTGGGACAGTCTTGAGCGCCTTTTCTTGCACAGAAGGTGGGTTCTTGGGCTCAAGAGCACAGTAGACAAGCGGCATAATGTCCTCCTTGAATACCTGTCCTCCAGCCTTCTGGTGCAAAAGCTCAATCTTCTCCAGGAGTGTCAACAAGTTTTGCATGGGCTCCCTGACCAAAAAGATGGGCTTCAACGAAGGCAAGACCCTCTCCTCAAATTCCTTGGGCGACATCTTTTGAATAATGTAAAATACGTTTGGAAGGGTATATGGTAATAGAGCATGGTCCTTGAGCTCATCCAGCAAACAGGGTAGAATCTAATTTGCACAGAAAAATTTCGTGTGAATAATACTCCCTTCTGGAATAATGACGGCAAAAAAAAAGCTAAAAACCAGACGCGTCATACCTTTCTCATAAGAACTCTCTCGGGGAACTGGGGAAGGACACGTAGCAACCCCTTCATAAATTGACCCTTGTCGTCCCGAGTCTTTTCCGCAAAGTTTTCCATGTACTTCATCGTCGAGACAAGGATGTTGTCGAAAAACTTGCTAGTCTGGAACTCCACGGCGTTCATTCTCATGCTTGGCTCCCTAGTGATAAGTCGAGTCATGGCGTCTAAGATACACATGCCACGACATAAGAACATTAGTAACCTTAATATGCGATTTGGGAACTAAAGCAAGGGTATGCTCGATCTTGAACCGTGTAACCACTCTGGACTGTACCTGCAAGATGAGCAGGGAGCTTGTCAAACTGGTGCTGGTTGATTCTATCGATTTGTTGGCGATAGGTGTTCATGTTGCCGCGAGATTGGATAAGAGGGTTTCCTTTGTTAAGAACCGAGTAGGCCAAGCACCCAATCCCGAACATGTCGTTGGAAGGGTCCAGCTTTTGATCAAGGATATATTCGGGGGCCTGATAGTCCAGATCCCGCTGACAGTATGAATGAAGCTCGTGATCATAGTTCCAGTATTCGGCTGGAGGAGGGGAGCTCGCATCCCGTGGAAGAAAAGTACTGAATCCAAAACTATAGACGTAATTAATCACCGTGAGGTTCCAGGAGATCGGTAGTTAGCAGCAGATCCTGTGCACCTGCTTTTCATGCGTTTCTTCCAATGATCGATGATTTGGTGATGGTTCTCCCTTACCCTGCAATCTTCCAGTCCCCTTTGGCGTTAACAAAAATGGCGTCAGGCACAAGGTTTCCATGAACAATTTTGGCATCGTTATGACAGAATTGCAGTCCCTTTCCAAGCTGTAACAATCCTTTTTGAACCTATCGGGCGGATTATAAAGAAGCGTTAACGGTCGTACAATTTCGGCCATTTCATCCTTGTATGAGCTCCATCAATCTTGGCACAGGAATTAATTGAAGCAGTGTGCGTTACCTCCAGTTCATCCAGTTCAAATTTGCGGATGTCGTCTGAGACTAACGGCAGGTTTTCGTAGTTTCCGAGAAGATTTGACAGCGATGCAAAGATCGGTTCCGTGGCAAAGGCAATTGCTGTCCTGGATTCATCTACTGGTTCCACGACTTCCAACATGCAGGGATGCCGCAACCGTGCAAGTTGGCTCGCCTACGATAGGTGTAAGACATAAACAGGTTAGAGTCATGATACAATACAACGCAGGCGACGCTTTGACGGGATGCAAACGCAGCAAGACTGAACCGGTGCGGGGTACCTCTTTCTTTAGAAATTCATATACGCGTTCCTGATCTCGTTTCGACGGCGCTTGTCTCCTCAGTGACGAAATGGATTCGACAATATTCTTTTCAAAAATCTAATGTTTTGAAGAAAGCGAGCAGAAAAAAAACAAAACAAGTACATATGCAGAGTCAAGGATGATATAGATATGGGGGACCTGGATAAGAAGTCGAACCCATGGGTGAAAAAGAGGAGAGAAAAAGGAAAAAGGACGAAACAGAAGGAGTTGCTGCCTTCAAGCAACTACAAAGAACAGTTGCTATTCTTCCGTTAGTCGTGCTTGTCTGAAGGCTGCGAAAATGACATTGAAAGCGATCAATGGTTCAACAAAAGTAGAAAAGGAAAGATAAAAGCGACACGAGAGTGATACGAATACAGCGACTTCCTGTCCTGTTGTCCGCTTGGTTCCTCGGTGGATTTTCCAGAGTCCTGCACTGGCGATCTGCCCGCCGACTAGAAGAAGAGGGAGAGATGAGATTGAAGGTAGGCAAAGGAGTACCTGTGTGAGTAGTTTCCTACTTATGCTCCTGAGTGCGTGGTGATTACGTGTGAGATGATGAGCGGACCTTCATAGTTTTTTGTGATGGCGTTTCCCATTGCTTGCCACAAAGAGTCCCTTTTCAGGTTGCTATAGGTGCTGGTGGTAAGTGGTTGAGTCCTGGTCCTGTTGGTTGAGTGTGGGTGAGTTGAGTGTGAGTATTACCGGTGTAGTGTAAAGTGGAAAAAGGAGAAGAAAAAAAGAGAGGCGAGAAAGAGATAAAAGTAGAAAAATAAAGTACAAGCCAAGAAGAAAGCACATTCAAAAAAACCCTATTTTCGGCACTTCACATCAATTCAGCCAAGAACAAGGCCAAATTGCAGGCAGACAGGGCAGAGCAGGTGAGTCGGCGAGAATTGGATATGGACAAGACGATGCAAAGCAATACGAATCAAACGAACCCACCAATGGAAGCCATCCAATCGCATATCCTTCGCATTGGACAAATGCGCTGGAGAAAGGGAAAAAGTTGAGTCCATGTTTCTCACTTGAGCCTTCTTTGTTCATTGATTGATGTCTGATATCCCTCCTGCCTTCTGTGCCTGGACAGTTGATCGCACACCGCACTACTCTATCAGCCTCAACTTTCTTCTCCACGTCTTTCTTCTTTCCTTTTCTTTTTCTCGTTCTGCTCTCATCCATTCCCCTTTCTTCTTCCTTCTTCTTTTTTTCCTTTTTCCGTCCCTTTTTCCGTCCCTTCTTCCGTCCCTTCTTCTGTTCCTTCATTCCCCCCCCCCCTTCCTCCTTCTTCTATCCCACACACCCACTCACTACCACCACACCTCACCATGTCAAAAAGGATCGAAGAAAAACACTCCAGGTACAACAAGTCGCCATCATTAAAACCAACACCCAACTCAACTATGCTGCACTACCTTTCCCAACGACTCTCTCTTTCCCATTTAACTGGATACTCAACTCAACCACAACAGCCACCATGGGTTCATCACACCCATCTTCACTCTGCCCGTTCACTGCCTCTTCCTTCTGGCGACCGCTTCACCGTCCCTTCTCCACCTCCTGCAGCGCACTTGTCCACGCCTTTTTTCTCGCGCAACCGTAGCAGACCGAAGGACAAGGAGCAAAAATCAACGACATGGAGCTAACTAACACCGTAACTTTTTTTTCAACTGACCATGCGGCTGAATATAGGATCCTGACAGGACTCTTGAAGTTGCCAGAGAACAAAAAGTGCTTTGACTGCCCCTCCAAGGTAAAACTAGGATACCAACTGTACTCGGATAAGATTGCTTCTCTATTGAAATTGGACGAGACTTATTAAATCGGTTTCTGTTATCTTTTTGTACATGTTCTTTTTCGTTTCTGCACCCAACACCGACTTAGGTCAATGTCTATGCCAACTTGTTCAACAACACCTTCATTTGCGAAAAGTGCTCCGGATTGCTGTAAGTTTCTTTTTTTTTCCGGCTACAACCTGCACTTCGCTCCTTTTGTTTATCCTTACTTTCGGCCTGTGCTGCTGCAGAACGAATGAAGAGATACCTCCATTTCCTGAATGCTGAGTGGAGAAAAAAATGAACAAACGAAACGGATTATGTTGTTGGAGCCGGAAACGCTAAATTCACTAATTGCTTTCAAACCCAAACGACAAACAACTCATCCTTCCCCTATTCTTTCTCCTCACGTTTAGCCGTGAGTTGAACCATAGAGTCAAGTCGATCTCTGCATCAACCTTCACCTCTGAGGAAATGGCCGGTCTTCAGAAAGGAGGCAATGCTGTAAGAAGTCGTCACTCTACCCTCTTCCCTCTGAACCGCAACTGCAGATACACAGGCAGCACAGCATACATCACTGGAGCAATCGGACAATCCCCACATCGGCATTGGACGGCGGCACACAACAAGAATCCTTTTAGTTAGCAAAAAAAAGATGGACAAGGAGTGTATGTCAGCACAGTCAAACAACCAATGCGACTAGAGGTCATGCCCTCGCGCACAGGTTCACATCATGATGATAACACGCCATCGTCCAAGCGTAACACACCAAGAAGGATTTCCATGCGGTCTTTTTATTTATGTTTATATTCCTCTCATCGTTTTACTCCTATTCTCCCCCTCAACGTCCCTCGTTCACTGGTTGCTCTTTTTTTTTGATTTCAGGGGGAAAGCAGAGAGAAAAAGGACACAAGAAATCAGTTGTTCAAAATGAGTACGGGAAAGCTCAGACGACCGGCCCAACGAGCAAGCAAAACCAATGAGCCCAAACCAGTCAGGAAGAAAGGTGTGCCTTTTCTTCATGCTCTCACCGATCAAGGCGTCCCCATTTCTAATCCATTCTATCCGTCATTTCGTTCTTTTTTCATTTGTTTTTCTTGCCCGCCCTTATTGTTCTTTATGTAATATAGGTCGCCAAGAAGATATGGTTGGCTACATGGTCCTGGCGAGAGTATCCAGAGCCAGACGCTCACGAGGTTGATGATGTCCGACAATTTATGAGAGCTAAATATGTCAAGAAATTATGGTACCAAGATCCGAATGGCGGCTCTCCCTCTGCTGCCGCTGTTAATTCTGCTATTTCCGCCCCTACGAGCCCTACCGCCGGCAATGGACCCAACAGTGCCCTTGCTGTCCCAGAGCGAGTCCGCGCCATCTCTAAGAGTCAGAGCATTGACGTCAATAACCACATTGTAAGTACAAGGACGAGATCTACTGGCAGCCATCTTTTGCTCTTTTTTTTGTTATTTTTGAATGGCTAATGAGAATGAGAAGAGTTTTCATTCCCTGGACATATCCATTCCAGTTCGATTCACCGTGAACCTATTTTTAACGTTATGTATACTTCTTGTACATCTCAGGCATCGTCTAGTACACCATCTGCAGCGACTCCCGAACGCACCCTCAGCAGAAAATCATCAACCCTGAGCTCAGACAGCGGATCAACCACATTTTCGAAGTCAACAGACCCTTCTAGCGCAGGATCTAGTCCATTCCACCCAGCAGGAGCTCCTAAGAGTGCTCAGCCATCTCCATCTCAGTTCCAGGCCCAGCAACAGCAGCAACAGCAGCAACAACGGAGGCAGGGATCATTTGACAATGCGATGGGACTCACATGTTATAACCACAACAACAACAACTACGGTCAGCCAGTTCTCGGAGGGCAGACCTTTGCCGCCACACCTGCCGCAACCGAAACAGCCGACCCATTTTCATTGATGACGAATGCATTCAGTAACATGGGCATGAACTCATCGCGCTCCACTGGTATCAACAGCAACGACGCTTTTAGTACTCAGCTGAACGAAGGATATGCTGGACACTCTGCGTTCTCACAGGCGCAGGTGTCTCCATCCCAAGCCCACTCTTCCAACGACTTTTTCTCTGCCTTTTCTCAGCCATCTCCATCCGCTGCGCTTCAGGCTACCGCCAGTAATGACCCCTTCTCGTTAGCATCATCTGGACAGTCTCAGGATCATCAATCTCAATACCAGCAGCAGCAATCCTACATGAACCACGGCACATTCCAAGGATTGGACTTTGGTGGTGGTGTCTCTTCATCGGCTGGATCCGCAGCAGGAACAGGAGTAGGAGCAGGAATGATGGGCGGGGCAAAGTCGTTTGACGACTACCTCTCAGTTCTCGGTCAGGGTCAGCAGCCGCAACAGCCCCATTCACAGGCGCTGGCCAGCTCGACTGGATCCATTTTCAACTCCCCATCCTCTGCATTCTCGGTCGCTGCGTCCTCCGCAACGACCTTGTCCCCACAGTCCACTGGATCAGCCAATCCCTTTGGACTTCAGCAACAACCACCCCAGCAGCTTCAGAGAGCCTTCACGGCAGACTACATCTCTACGAGCACTGGATACAGTGGAGGCGGTGCTATCAGTGCGGGCCTTGCATCTTCTGGACAGCAGAGTAACCCATTCGCCATGTTTGCAAAGCAGAACCAGCCTCAGCCCTCATTTTCAGATCCCTTTGGTAACATGACTGTGCCTCAGCAGTACCAGCAACAACAACAACAGCAGCAATCGGATTACTTTTCGACGAATGGACTCAGCTCATCTGGTACAAGGTCACCTAACCCATTCGCGATGTCCTCTGGTGGACAACAACACGGACAGTCTGCTCCACTTCGTTCGCACTTTGATCAGCAGCAACAGGTTAATCAATACCAGCAACAACAGGCGGCACAACCTGCTTTCATGCGGTCGGCGTCAGAGTCATCATACAACCTCCAAAGCGCCTTTGGCAACAACAGCAACAACAATGCCTTCAATAGCAGCACTGCAGGACCTCCCTCATCATCCATTTATGAATCTGCATTCTCCATGCCTGGTGCCCCAAGCCGGTCAATGACTGTCCCCACTACCATCAGCAATTCAGGAGCAGGAGCGGGAGGATCAGGAAACATGAATGATATGTTTGGACAATGGATGAAGCCATCGCCTGTGGCCGCGACGTCAAAATACCCCTCGATCGACGATCTCGACCCTTTCTCTGCTACCCTTTCGTCTTCTTCTGGTGCTGTGCATGTGTCGAGTACTTCCACATCTGCGTATTCCAACCCATTTTCCTTGAACATGTAGAAAAGTTTTTATTGATAAAAATCAGTTATTGCATTAAGTTCTGACGTGAAAGTATGGCTTAAGAGAGAAGTAGTGGAATGTGGTTTAATTTGATTGATCATCGCATGAGGGGTGCGCGTTTCATTTGCGCGAAAGGAGACCACGCGAACAAAAAAGAAACAGGTTCTTTCAATACGGGTCAATCCGCCCATCATCCATTGGCTGACGATGTGTTCGAATACAGCTGGCAAACGCGAACAGTAATATTGTTTGTTTTCTTGGAAGAGTATTTGTAAGATACTAGACTGGCGCCCATTTTTTTTGCAATGACAAGTAGTGTCTGGCCACCTGGACAAGAACAGCCCAGTTTGGACAAGTATTATCTCTTTTACAAAACAAAACAAAAACTAGTACCGCGCACAGCCCTTCTGTACACACACCTATCTACACATCACAACACAATACAAAAAATGGCTACCTCAACTATGCGCGCAATCAGCATCACAGAGACCGGTACTGCCTCCGTCATCAAGTCCCCCACCGTTATCCCTCGCCCAATCCCTACCCCCACCCAAGCTATGGTCAAGGTCACCTTTGCAGACGTCAACTTCTATGACGTGATCGAACGTAGAGGTCACATGCCTGCTCAGTTGCCCCTCACTCTTGGCCACGAAGGTCGGGCTCCATTGCTGAGGTTGGGGCAGAAGTGAAGCATGGGTTCAAGGTTGAGGACCGAGTTGTGTTTTACACTCGGGGAGTATATGCTGAGTATGCTGTTGTGGAGACTGTTAACTTGGCGAGGTCGCCTGATCATGTTTCTTTGGAGACCGTAAGTTGTTGTTCAAGAGCCTAACGGATTTAAGATGATAGTTTGTAACAGCAACAGCATCTGACATCTACCATTCTTTGATTTCCTTCACTGCAGGGTGCTGCCATGTGCGTCCAGGGTCTGACGACATTGGGCCTGGTCTGAAACGACTACCCAGTGAAAAGGAACGATTGGATCGTCGTTCACGTAGCTGCCGGTGGCATCGGCTTCCTCATCATTCAACTGGCCTACCACCTTGGCGCCCACGTCATCGGCGTTGTCTCCTCCGACGAAGAAGCTGCTCTTGCCTGCGCCAACGACGCCGACCACGTCGTCATCATCTCATCCAACGGCTACGCGCCTCTCGAAGAGGCCGTCTCCACCCTCGTCAGCGGAAAGGGGGTCCATGCAGTCTACGATAGTGTCGGGCAAGCGACCTTTGAATCCCACCTGCGTATCGTCCGTCGTCAAGGAACCGTCGTCTCATACGGGTTTTTGAATGATCCTATCCCTCCTCTGGATGTCTTCCGTTTGGCATCAAAAAATATTCATCTGACGGCGACGAATTTCAGTCAGTACCTGACGACAAGGGATGAGTTTGAGGAGTTGTGAGGAGAGTTGGTCGAGTTTGTTGAGGAAGGCGAGGTGAAGGTCTTGGTTTCGAAGGTGTATGAGATTGAGGAGACGAGGCTAGCGCACTTGGAGCTGGAGGGGCGCAAGTCAACTGGAAAGTTGTTGCTCAAGATCGACTAGACTGAGCGAGGAGAGAATGGTAGCAAACTGCAACAGCAAGCGAGATTGATGTAAAATATGAGAACACGCGAAAAGTAAGCTTTTGATACCTTTTCTTGTTCGTGTTTTCTTTGCGACTGACTGAGCACAAAGAAAAACAAAGATGTGTGAACAAGTAGAGCCAAGAAGGCCATTTCGATGCATCGCCTCATTCAGACGCTTACATTTCTCAATATCGCACCGCCCAAAGAAAAAATCGCTAGCACCTCAAGCATGCATCATATCCTCCAAACACAATCCATTGCCCCTTCTCTTCTCTCTTTTCTCTCTTTTCTTCTTTTCTTCCTTCATTCTGCCCCTCTTCGTCTACTCATCCATAACAACGACAATAGCCCCCGTATCACCTCCCTTCCTTCCATTCCTTAGCAATGTCGACGATCCGCAAGCTGACCCCTACAGAGGTAGCACTATCGCTCCCTGAAGTCTTGGAAGCCATGGGTCCCTTTATTGACCCCTCCGACCTCGGATCCTATGTTTTGGTCAATCGTCTGTGGAACGAGGTCTTCACCCCTTGGCTCTGGCACATCATCGACGACGAGGCTCTCAACTGGTCCAATGTTCTCTTGGACCTGTCCTTCAACTGTCCACCGCCTACCAACGGCGACACCATCGTCGAGAAGGACGAAAAGTGGCTCCGAGCGATCTTGGCCAAACACGGCAGAAACATCCGCCACCTCAGCATGACCTGGATCGCTCTCCTCATGAATGCTGGCGCAGCTGGATCGACTATCACTCGACTGCGGTCTTTGTCTGCGAAAAACTTTCCAATGTACCACCGATTCGAAGAGGAGGCCGCGTTGTTCGACTTGCCGGTCCTGGCAGGGCTTGGGGATTATGACCGACCAACCGTGGAGCAACAACAGGTGATCATCTCGTCGTACATCATCTCGCCGGCCTTTGAAGATGCCCTGGAGCCCGCCCCTCGTCTGAGACTCTACAAGTTCATTCGCGGTGTGGTCGCCTCGCAGCGGTTCTGGCTCCTAGTTCTACAGAATCCTGATCTGGAGAGTCTGCACCTTGGACATCATCTTCGGTTGAACGGCGAGGCGTTCAAGAAGGAGGCGATGATCAAGATCATGCAGTCCCTCCCAAAGCTGACACGATTGGACAATGACATTATGCAGCACCCCCTCCAGAAGGTCCTGGAAGAGCTTCCAGGACTCCAACATTATGTGTATTGGTCGCCTAGACTTGGGCAATATTATATCCCTATCGACCTGGGGCTCGACCAACCATTCCCCCGCCTTCGCTCGCTTGAGGTCAAGGGACCCGGATTTCTACCATTGGCGTCCCTACTCAACCTCTTGGAGTTTCTGCCAAGCCTTGAGCAGTTGACGATCAGTAAACTTCAGCCTAATTCGAGGTATTCGCCGGACTCGGACTCGAAGGAGTCTATCACAGACAAGCAAAAGTTTATCACACACAAGCATTCCAGTCGTCTTCGAGGATTACATTTTGTCAAATTCGACCAAGAAGTTACGATAGCCCTAGACGAGACGATTGCAGGACTGGTTCTTCCTGCGATGCCGTTCTTGACCGAGATAACGTTGAAGGTACTGATGCCGGTGACGGTGGCAGCGCTGGTAGAGCAGTGTTTGCACCTCGAGACAGTAAAGGTAATTGACAACACTAGCTTGAACAATATCGAGATGGTGCTTCCCGCAAACATGCCGCTGGTCCTCTTGCATGGTTGTCCGACGCTCAGGCATCTGTACATTGCTTGTCACTCGGTGGATGCTCGTCTGTTGTTGGAGAAGCCTATTGTCTGTCGCGGGCTCGAGACGTTCTGCTGTCAGGTTGTTGGAGTGGATCGACTGACGCCTGAGGAGGAGGCCCTCTATGACTCTTGGGCCACCACGCCTATGCAAGAGGAGCAAACGCCAACCACGACCACAACCGCGACCACGACTGCGGACACATCAGAGGAAGAAAAACGCCGAGTGATAGAGAAGCACCAGACGAGCCAGGACCTCCACTACCAGATCTACTCCGCATTCTCAGAACTGACCCACCTCCGCCGACTGGATTTTGGGTATGATCTCCATGCCCACAGGCGCCACCGAGGCCACTGGCCACCCCTGGACCAAGTTCCCGTCCCAGAGACCATCCTTGTCGCCGGCCGAGCCTACCACAAAGAGTACCCACCCAACTTTGACACGCTCAAACTGTCGCTCGAATCCGGGCTGGGTCGTCTGAGGACTCTTGTGAGGCTGAAGGAGTTTGGGTTTAGGGGTGTCGATCATCGAGTGAGAACGAAGGAGTTAGACTGGATGGTACGGGTATGGCCGAGGTTGGAAAAGGTGTTGGGGGTGGAGGATGATTTGCATATGAAGCATTTTGGGTTGAATTGTGAACAGTCACGAATGCTGATGGAGTATGTCCAGACGACCTTGTGCATCAAGTACGAGTGAGAGAGAGTAGGCTTTTCTAAGCGTTTGATTTTTCGTGAAACGGCACACTCTCTTGAACAAAAGTGGCAAATAGAAAGAAAACAGGAATTACCTGTTTTTTAATAATTACAACCACGTTTTGACAAAATGTGTGGCTGGACGTGCACCCCTTCCTCCAACTGACCATTGGGCGCTGGTACCTTAACCCACACGTATTTTTCCAGTGTGTCCTTGACCGCTGATTTACCTTGGCTAGTCCCTGGTAATGTTTCTGATGAGCAAGATGGTTTCGAACCAATCAGACCCGCATTATAACATGAGCTCCCCCCGTCAGACAGAAAATGAAAAAAAGGGGGCTTTAACGGTTGAAAAATAAAGTTGCCCTCAAAAGGGACTAAAAACATCCGGTTCAAAGAAAGGAGGATCTATGGATAAACTTGCTAGGTGAAGTGGGATAAACCTTTGGTGCGACATTTTGTTAGATGACGACCTAGACTAGAGCAATTAGGCCTCTCTCTCATGATACATGTACACGGTGAGTCGAGAAGTCGATAGACATCGATGGTGCAACCATCAATTCGGGGACAGATGAAGAAGTGATCCACTCCGATGTAACCACCTTTTTTTTTTTTTTTTTTTTTTTTTTTTTTTTTTTTCCTTGTGAGCGGAAATGAAAACTGAAATGAAAAAAAACTTTGGAAACATCATTTCCTTCCACACATCTAATAACCCGTTAGTCCACTTTTTTCTTTGTAGCTCCCCACCTTAAAAAATAAAAGAGAGCTGCCTGGTTGTTGGTTGTTGTGGTTTGTTTTTATTTTTTTATTTTTTTTTTTTTTTGTTTGTTGGGCTGGGCAAGTTTCATGGTCAGGTCTAATAAGCACGCCCGTAGTAAGGATCGCGCTGCTGCTGTGAAGGCTGCTGTCTATAGCCTCCCGGGCCAGGACTGGCACCCCGGGGTGGGTATCCGTTGTTGTAGCCGTTTCCATGGCCATAATTGGAAGGAGGGGGTCCTCGTCCACCTGGACTTCCTGGTCCATATCCGGGCCCATTCCAGCCAGGACCGCCGCCACCGCCGTAACCGGGTGGCCCGCCATGGTGGCCGCCAGGGCCACGTTGGGGTCGACCACCACCGCCGCCATAGCCATTATAAGGAGGGGAGCCAGGGTATCCGCCATGGTTTGGTCCGGGACCATAGCCGTTGCCGCGATAGCCGTTGCCGCCCTGCTGAGGGTACCCACCACTACCGCCGCCTGGACCATAGGGACCTGGAGGGAATGGAGAGTGGGATGTTGGCGGATGCTGTGGGTATGGATGCTGCTGGGACGGATGGGCACCCTTATAAGGAGCGTAGTGCGGGCTGTTGGGGTACGAGCTAAAGTCTTCACTGAATGCGCTCTCGGCATAGGGGTCGTCATGGCCTCCTGGAGACATGGGGCTAGAATCCTTGGGTCTTGACGAGGGCTGATTGTTTCCTCCATTATTGTTATTATTGTAGGGCAGAGGACTATTGGTAGGGGGAAGAGAAGGCATCATCGACATGACTGAATCCGAGATGGCAATCGAGGCGTTGTCGTGGGCAAAGCTTGGGGTTCCAGGCGACCTTGGCTCATCTGCGCGGTTGGGCTTCTGGTTCTTGTTAGAGGTATCGATCAACATACTGACAGATCCAATGCTCTCCTTATGGCCCTGCATCTTTTTGTGGTGCGCTTGTTGGGCCTGCTCCAAGGTCATGTAGGCACTTTCGCCATCGGACGAGACAGACGACCGACGGTTTCTTGCAGGCCCTTTCTGATCGACAGGTGGTTCTTGGTGGCTGTTGTTGCTGTTGTTGCTGCTGTTGTTCATGTTGGCTTTCCGGATGTAGGTCTCTGGCTCATCCAGTCCACGAAGGTCGCGCCGGGGGTCTATGTCTTCCTTGCCAAGATAGTACTCGGGAGCTGGGGTCAGGTTGCCATGGGTGAGATCTCGAGGAGTAACGACGGAACGCTGGGCACCAATAGGTTCTTGAGGACCGTCATAGTAATCCTGGACGTCGTCGTAATAGTCGTGATGCAGAGGGATTTTGTCGTCGTTGAGGGAGTGAGGCGATCGACTATTATTATTGTTGTTACTATTGTTGTACCGGTCGTCCTGTTCACTTTTACGACCGCCGTGATAGTTGCGGTTGTTATTGTTGTCGTCGAATTGACCTTGTTGATTAAAGTTGTTGTTTCTATTGTCACCGCCTGGGCTGCCATAGGGGCCAGCCCCAGGAGGCCCACGGTTATCCTGTTGTGATGGCCGTCCATAGGGCGAGGGAGCGGCGGCAGCAGCGGCGGCAGAGGCCTCGAAGTCGGTCTCGGCAGACAAGGCCATAGGACCCGAGATGCCGTTATTAGAGGGAGGGTTTTTATGATTATTGCTGGAGTAGTTGGAGGCATGCATGTAGATAGGCTCATCCTTGTTGCCTCCATCACCGCCCTTGGACGCGGCTCCGGTCCCCGTAGTTCTCTTGCGGCGCTTGTAGAATACAACCCCGACAAGCGCCACCAGAGCTACGGCACCGCCTGCGATACCGCCAATGGCCCCTGGAGCAAGACCACCCGAAGGAGGTTCAGGGGTGGGTGTTGGGGAGATGGTTGCGGTGGTGGTGGTTATGGGGATAGTCGTTGTTCTAGAACCTCGCACAGTAGTTGTCCGGACTGTTGTGGTGCGAGCAGTTCCGGTTGCTGTTCTAGTCGCCGTTCTTGTTGGTGTGGGAGTCCTGCTGGCTGGACGTGTTGTTGTTATTGGCTGTGACATGACGAAGAAGTTGATGTAGGATGAGAGGGTGATGAGTTTTGTTCAGATGAGGAGGGGGTTGGAGGAGTGGGTGAGGTGGAGGAGCGGGGCACTGGAGGTAGAAGGAAGGGGAGGAACAGGAGCAGATATCTTTCAATCCGGGAAGGATCCACCGAGAGGCAGAGAGGGAAAGAGAGTCGAGGAGAGTGGAGTGGAGTGGAAAGAAGGAGGAGAGGAAGAGAGTAAGGAAGGAAGGAAGGGTTCGTTAAAGAGGAGGAAGAGAAGGAATGGACGAGGGTGCGAACACAAAGGGGAAAGGAGAAGAAAGAGGAGGAGGAAATGAAAAAGTGCACTAATGAATATTATGTTCACGAAAGGTGATTGAACACAAGAAGGTCAAGAAAGAACGAAAAAACAAATTATGAGAGCAAACTTCTTTCTTGTTCGCCTCTAAGGATCAACCAAGGGGCGGTTTGTAGGGATTCTTATGAGTATAAAAGCCCAGTCCAGGCCTGCAGAAGAACTGCAAAGAGATGGAAATCGATATCGATGTTGCTGTTGTTATTAGACAATTGAAAAAAAAAAAAAAAAAAAAAAAAAAAAAAAGATGATTGCTCACCTATCACAGCTGCCTTCGTCTTGGAAAATATCTCGATCCATGTGTGAATAATGAAAAGAAAAGGGCTCCAGGGATGTAAGCAACAGACAAGACTGGCAAAGAGACATATGGCAGCCCTTTTTTTCTTGTTCACAAAAGTGCTAGAGTTTGAATTCAGGTTGAGTTGCCATCGTTAGTGGTATTGGTTGTTGGCACACATTATGTGAGTGAAGGAGAGTGGAAGTAATATAGTTTACAACCCTCAGGCAACAAATGCAACGAGTGGGAGTGGCAATGGCTTCTCTACAATACAAGTGAGCCCGGTACGTCTTCCCTTTTTCTACCATATGGCCGTGTACCTGCATGATAGTTGATTGGAGGAATGCGACAAGGGGGCTGACCGTACCTGAACTGAGCTGATCATTTTCAATTACTGTTTGTTTCACACCCTGTGCACCGCACTGTAGTTTTGATCAGCGTAGATACATTTGATATCCGATACATTCCCGTGCAAGTAATGGCTGGCAACTTTTTCGTACCTGAACGGCCAGTCAGTCGAAAGACAAAAGAAGGGCATCCTCTCACTGGAGTGACAAAGAGAATACCCTCGGATGTGTCGCCTGCCATTTTGCCGGTTGTTCATTCAGGCTTACCCAAATGCAGCCATGTTTTTTTTTTTCTTTTTTTTTGTACATATTTCTGACCCCGCCAGCCGACATCCAATCAAAGTCACAGGCGACCAAAGAAAAAAAAAATTGTTGTTCCCATACAAAAAAAAGCTCCTTTACTGTTCTCTGCCTTTGCATCGTCTTTCATTCTCCTTTCTTTCTCACCATTTCCCACTCTTCCTCTTCCTTCATTCCTCATTCACTCTCACTCTCCACTTTTTCTTTTTGTTATTATTATTAATACATCCTCACACCATTCATACCGAGATATCACTACTTTCTTCACTACCATTTTCAACATATAATATGCGTACTTCTGTTGCAATGCTCGTAAGGACAAGGCTATCAGGTCTTGCCATGGCCCGATCTGCCCAGCCCGTCCGCATGGCCCTCCAGAGCCATATCAGCCAACACATCTCTTGCCAGACAAACACCCTTTCCGAGTCCAGGAGGCGCTATAGCTCCAGACCCTCGGATCAACCTGTTCACCACGGTAAGTTCGTCTCTCCTTTTATGTCTTTTTCAACTGACAAAGTAGAAAATCTTAATAAGGAGGATTGAGGTTCTGTCACACCTTGTTCATTTTATTTTTAATTTTCATTTTTTTTTTTTTGCACTTAACAAAACAATGAAAACATAAGCAAAGCGAGCCTTCGTCCTAACTCATGCTAATCGTCTTTTGTATATGTGTCCGTGTCTAAAATAGTTCGTGCCAAGGTGACATTGGCAACCTTACGCAAACTGTACAAGCGCGGCGAGCCGATCACAATGTTGACTGCCCACGACTTTCCTACAGGAACACTGGTCGATAAGGCCGGCATGGACATGACTCTCGTCGGAGACTCCCTGGCTATGGTCGCTCTCGGTTACCCTTCGACCTCCGAGATCACTTTGGACGAAATGCTGCACCACTGTCGAGCCGTCGCCCGTGGAACTCGCTCGAGCTTCTTAGTCGCCGACATGCCCTTTGGAACATATGAGACTAGCGCAGAGCAGGCTATCAACACCGCCGTCAGATTGATGAAGGAAGGAAAGGCTGAGGCTGTCAAACTGGAAGGCGGCAAGGAAATGGCGCCCACCATCGCTCGTCTCACTCAGGTCGGCATTCCTGTTCTCGGACACATTGGATTGACCCCTCAGCGACAGGCCAGTTTGGGCGGTTTCAAGGTTCAGGGCAAGACCGCCGCCAAGGCCAAGGGAATCATCGAGGATGCACAGGCTTTGCAGGAGGCAGGTTGCTTTGCCGTTGTTTTGGAGGCAGTCCCCGAACCAGTGGCAACACATGTCACTAACATTCTCAACATTCCCACCATCGGAATCGGTGCTGGCGTCGGATGCTCGGGTCAAGTGTTGGTTCAACAAGATATGCTGGGTCTTTACGGCCGTGTCCCAAAGTTCTGCAAGACCTATCGTAGTTTGGCGGACGAGATTGTAGGAGCTTTGAAGGAGTACAGCGCCGATGTCAAGTCAGGAGCGTTCCCAGCAGCCGAGCATTGCTACCCTATGCCTCAGGAGGAGCTGAATCGGTTTATGCGGATGATTGGCCAGGATGAGCAAGAAGAGGAACCTGAGAACGACAAGCGTAAAGCTAGTGCTTGAGTTTTTGTCCTTAAATAAATTTTTTTTTTTTTTTTTTTTTTTTGTTTTTCTCTTCTTTCTCGAGCGCAAACAAAAAAAAATATCAGCACCAGGAACAGAACAAACCCTCCTACGACCATGAATACATCACAACTACCACAATCAACGCCGGCATTCAAAAGGAAAATCCGCTTCGGGACAATAGACGTCGGCTCGGGCTCAGAGTCAGAGTCAGATTCAGATTCCATCGACAATCTCGAAGCGCCACCAACTCATCAGCAAGATGCACCAGACTATTATGACCCCATATACTTTGACTCTGACGAGGAGGACGAGCCTGACGCGGACGAAACCATGAATGAACAAGGACATGGCAACGACGACAACCAAGACGACGACGAAAAGGAATACGATATCCGTGCCGGCTTGACCTCAGGCCTTGACAATAGCGCCGCCGCCGCAGCAGCAAAATCGAACAGTAGTCAGATGGCCGATATTACCAAGAAGTTGGAGAACAGTTCCATGGGCGTGTCCACCAAGCCAATAAAGAAGAGCAACAAGAAGCACGCAACGATATCGGACGCCGATCTTTTATACGACCCAGACGAAGACGACAGAGATGAAAACTGGCTCATCAAGAAGATCTCGGGTAAGTAGGCAAGGGACCAATAGCAGGGTGATTGCATTCCATCCAACAATCGCATGTACTGCTACAAACAACAATTTAGAGCCAACTCGCCAAAAAAACTGACGCTACATATGTATTTGCGTTCAATAGCAAACCGGCCGCCTGGATGTCGACCGGAGGACATTTGGACTGACGCCGTCCTTTCCTGCCCAATGTGCCTGACTCAGCTTTGCTTTGATTGCCAACAGTATGTACTTGCTCGTGACTTTTGTCTGGTACAACGCCATGGATCGGATCAGGGTCGACCACTGGACACCAGACTGATCGCTCGAACTTTGCTTTTTCGTCACATCCATAGACATGAGATTTACACCCATCAATTCAGGGCAATGTTCGTGGAGCACTGTCGAGTAGTGGAGACCGAGCGCCTTCGTTTCCCTAACGTACCAATGAAGGCCCACAACAACAATAACAAGTCCAAGAAAGTCAACAAGTCAGGATCTTCACTATCAACATCATCACAAGGAAGCACTGCGGTTGAGAACGAGGCACAGCAATTCAAACCGAGTGTGGACGATGATCAGGATGCAGTCTACAATCCAGTCGTGTGTGAGATTTGTAATACCAAAGTGGCCCTCATGGATCAGGACGAAGTCTTTCACTTTTTCAATATCATTCCCACCGCCGTCTGAGCCTACAGAATAAATAAACTGATCTCTTTTTTGGCCTTAAATCCCTGAAGTGACATTTTTGAAAATGCTTTAGCAGTCCCGCGATTTCACAGCTGTGGCTGAGCTGCAAGAAAACAAAGGAGCTTTCACTCGTCTTTATTCGCACCTTTCACCATTTTTCAACGTCCGTCAGCTTTCTTAGCATATACATACACATGGACAATGTTCACAGAAGGGCACAACCCGTCCATTTGACGACACCGGTGACGGCCCTGGCGTACCATGATAACGATATCCTCCTCTCAGGACAAGGCCCATATCTGAAGGCAACTCTTATCTCGACCGCCGAAACTCTTGGATGTATTCACTTGGGTCAGGACTGGAAGATCCACCAGATCGTCATGGGTATGGCAAAGCAGAGGATTACATTCGCGTTTTCTACTCTTTCAGTCAATGCAACACTACGACTCCAAATCACTCATTTAGTACATATTTGACTTGACTCGCTAGCCAATGTTCAGAGGATCTCAGAATCGATCGAGGCGCGTCTGTTTATGGTTTATGGAGCAAAGAGTCTGAGGGTGCTCCGCCTATGCGTTGATCGGTCCTCGGAGAGCGACTCGCCTTCTGCACAGTTTCAACACCTGTGGAACATTCCTCATTTCAAAGACTGGATCGTGGACGCTCAATGGCTTTGGAACAAGGCAGATCTTCCAGGAGAACACCCAACAACACGACCCAACCTGCGTCTTCCAGTTACCACGCCGCCTACTTCTATCGCCATCGGCTACGCGCACAACTTTGTTGAGGTCTACCAGCTACCCCAGGATCCCTTTCCCATTCCAGTGGAAACAACTCACAAATTGCCGACGGACGATAACCTCTCAAACTTCCTTATTGTGTACTCGGTGCAGTCAGAGGAGCACTGTACACTTTTCTGCGGGAGATTTCATAATAACACTCTGGAAGATCTATGGTTCGCCAGTGGAACAGTGTTCTGTCATGCTTTACTCTGGAAAGTTTACCATGGTGGTGGCGTTGAGGCGCCTGTGGTCAAGAGTCTGATCGGACATGAGGGTATTCTGTTTGGCATCCGATGGAGCGACGATGGCAAGGCTGTCTGTACAGTGAGTGATGACCGCTCGATCCGCATCTGGGACATTACACACCCGATAAACATGTAAGTAATGTGCTATTGAACGATAGTGGGATCATGGATGTCAAAATGAGTTTTGAATATTTAGCTTTCTATTATATGCATCTTTGTTTCATTAGTACACATACCACTCACTTTGGACACACTGCCAGAGTTTGGGATTGTCAGATTGTTGGACCCTACCTGATTTCAATTTCGGAGGACGCTTCGTGCCGTGTCTGGAGGAACCCATTGTTGACAAACGCTGCCGAGGCAGACGATGCTTCAGACTGTCTGGCGTGCTGGGAAGGTCATGAGGGCAAAAGTACTTGGGGCGTTGCAGTGTCTGATCATGGAGTGGTAGCAACAGGGGGCGGTGATGGAGGTATCCATCTTTGGAGACTGGACAGCATCGTTGCAGGCACAACTGGTATGTTATGGGCGTGCCCTTTGATATCATGTGCATGTTTGGATCGGTACTGACAGTGCTTACAAATTTCCTATTCGCTCCAATAGATGCTGAGCAAAACACCAAGGATATTGACTTACCCGCTATTACAACCTACTTTCCGGACGCGACTGACAACGACAAGGAGTTTGTGCGTGATTTTGTTATCACTTCGCAGGAGCAGTCAGTCTACAGCACCAACGCTGGATATATTTTGGTCCGCGACGACGAGAAGGAAACATGGAGCACCCTTTTCTATTCGTCTCTCCTCAAGAACTACTCCAGCTTGGAATCTTCTATTTGTGGCCGGATCGTGGTAGCAGGATGCTTGTCAGGAAGGCTCGTGATTGTCAGTGTCGCCAACGAGTTTGAGCCGCTGATTACAGAGACCTTGGGAGGTATCAAGATCCAGTTTGTCTTTGTGCTGAATGGAACGGATCGTGACAACTTCAGGATTGTAGTGTTTAGGGCGAACTGCACAGTGGGAGTGTTCAACTTGAACACTGCAGTGGGATCAGCAACGGCGACATGCACTCACATCTGCGATCTAAAACTGCCAAACAACAACAAGGCTATCCATGCCGCCTATTTCTCACCACGCTATAACCTCGTCTTGTTGGGTTCCAGAGACAGTACTGTCTTGGCTTATAAACTATTGCGGTCGAACGCAGACATCGAGGCCATAACGACATTAGACAGCATTATCGAGCTCAAGCGATGCCACGGAAGCGAGACTGTTTCCAGTATTCTGATGGTCACTGAGGAAGGAGAGGGTGTGGGTGGCAAAGACAGGATCAGTGTCTACAGTACTGGCCGTGATGGAAGTTGGACCAAGTACCGTTTCTTGGGTCTGCCTGGAGGCGAGACTATCGGCTCTACCTCTTCGGCCGACGATGAGGATGAGGATGTCGATATGGGTGACTCTGACGATGACGGCTATGATGCCAATGAGTCCCGTGACAAGAGCGCGTTGCAGAGGGGAGAGGAATCATCGTTGGATGACCGGGAAAGTGGGACTACCATTGTGCTTCAAAAGATCTTCCGATCCAAGATCACGCGCGGCTGGTTGGAACAGGTCTTTATCATGGATGGCGAATTATTGCTACTCGGCTTCTTCAACAAGAAGCTTTTTGTGTATAACGAGTCCAAGCATTTTGAGGTAAGCTAATAGATGTAAAGATGATTGTTGCATGAATACCTTACGAGATCAAACATCTAAGATCTTATCATTTCGGATGGTGTAAATGGTAGATTTTTTCGATGCACAGCGGGGCTGCGAATAGGCGTCGCTGGAGGTTCTTAACCAACAATGCAAGACTGGAGCACACAAGACTTATGTATCACAGTGGATACAAGGTATGTTACCACCAAATCGTTGCCCCTCTGTGTTTCTCCACCCTTCTCATCTTGAAACAGATTTTAATGTTTGTATATGCGCTACTCGGTTACACAGCTTAGGAGTTTTGCAAGACAGCTTACTGCTGGATCAGAGCTGTTCAAGAGTGCCAAGCTTCAAACCAACTTTCACGGACGTGAAGTGCGCCAAATGAGGTTCCTGAATGGCGCTCAGCCCTTGATCGAAGGCGCTCCCACGCCCATCATTTTTGCTTCTGGAGGAGAAGACTGTCGCTTACGAATATTCCAATGTAAGTGAGAAATGGGAGCTCATTCCTACATGGCCATTAATTTGGTAATCTACTCGGAATTAACCTCGCGACTGGTTTTAATTGTCTAGATATCCCTTACAAAACCAAGAACTCTTGCACGGCTTTGAAGTCTCTCTGCAACTTGAAGCCGAGCGTTGGCTCGACTCTCCGTTGTCTGGAGTGGAGTTACACCTCCGACTCCCAGACTTACTTGCTCTTTACTGGTGGTGCTGTGGAGTCTATGCGAGCTTGGCAGGTTGGGATGAGCATTCCTAACAGCTACCAAGTGCAACTAATCGAGGACCAATCTGGAAATATGATTCCCGAGCATACCCCTCTGTCACTTGGGTGTCTAGAGCTGGCGCAGTGTCCTCACGCCAGTGAGAACATGGAAACTCGTATCATGGACCTCTCTGTCTTCAAACTTGACGGTCACCCTAGAAAGCACTTTGTCGCGGCAGTTTATTCTGATGCTGCGATCCGTGTCTGGCTCTTTGACGAGGCAGTCAACTCGTTTGTGCTGGCGATTGATGCGAGTCACCACGCAAAATGTATCCTTCAAGTTTCGCATCTCAAGCTGGAGGAGGGTGGAGTGTTGATGTTTACAGCCGCAACTGATGGCAAGATTGCTGTATGGGACATCACCGGTGCATTGGATAGGTTCTTGGAAGTGTACAGCATGGATGCAATCAAGGCTTCTCAGGCATCGTCGTCTTCGTCGGTCGGAAGAGAGAGGAAGCGGGCTCGGAGAGATCATGTCCAGGCTCTTGGAACGCCAGCAGTAGAAGTATCAGCTCATATGTCTGGAGTCAATGGCCTCTTCGTTCAGGACATAGGTGTCGATGGCATTGTGGCGGTGTCAGGAGGCGATGACAATGCATTGAGCGTTACTCGAATCAAGACGGTTTGGGATGCCAAGCTGCGAACCATCAAGGTGTCCTCGGCCAAGGCTGTCTACAGGAACGCCTATGCACACGGTTCAGCCATTCAAGGTACAGCGCATAAGTGGAGCAACTGTAGTATCGCTTCTGACTCAGATTCACGCAGAAAATTTTCTTTGCTAACATATTTTATCTTCGCTTGTTACCCCTTGTTTTTTTGTTAGCTGTGATCATGATTAACAATTCCGAGGTTGTCACGACGAGTCAGGACCAAACGCTGACTATGTGGGGATTGAATCTACTGGAAGATGGAGGCGCAGACATGCATATGCTCGAGACCCAATTCATCCATGTACCTGACCCTTCGACAATGGATACGATTGCTATACGCGAGAAGCAACATCCTTTGGTCGCTATTGCTGGTATTGGCGCCCAGTTCTTTGACATTGAGCCTGCCCAACAATAAAATTTTGATTGGTTGACTGGGACCTGAATCTTTTACGCCACCAACTGGCGCAGCATTCGCTGGAATTTTTGTGTGTGCGTGTTAAACAAGCCACTTGTTATTAGGCACTGCGATCAACCCAAGAGAACAAACATCTCTCGCAACTTCCTTGCCCCTTTGTTTGTTTCTGCCTTTCGACTTCGACTTTCCATCGACATCTGACCTCTGGGGAAAAAAAAACCAAGCGTCCTATTTGTTAATCGCCTAGACACCACTGAAAAATCCAGCATCTCGGAGGAAAAAAAAAAGGACAATGCCCCCAAAGAAGAGACCTGCCGGAGAGGAGGCTAATGGCGAGGAGGCCAGGAAGCGTCCCGCCACCACCACAGGAGGAGCAGCACCTGGCAAATCTGTCAGCATTACAACTCCAGGAGCTCCCGCTGCTACTAAGCCAGGAGCGGCCAGGCCCAGCCCCGCAGGAATGAGACCCGGTGCTGTCCGAGGCACACCCAAGCCAGGAGTCCGCAAAGTCGGCGCAACAGCATTGGCGAGCCGAGGAGGGACGAGGTTGCCTGGAACGGCCACTGTCAAGAAGGAGGCGCCACCACCCGTTGTCTCCAAAAATACTTTGATGTGGTTCAGGAACGACCTCCGTATGCAGGATAACCGTGCCTTGATCGAGGCGTCAAAGCGGGCTCAGATTGATCAGGAGAAGAGGAAGTACCTGTTTGGACTGTATATCATCTCGGAGAAGGAGTGGGCGAGCCATGACGAGGCGCCGATCAAGATTGACTTTTGGATGAGGAACTTAGAGAAGCTCAGGGAGTCGTTGCGGAAGCTGAACATCCCTCTGATTATTAAAAGGGCAGGAACCAAGGCAGAAGTTGTGGGTCTGGTCGAGTCGACTGTCAAGGATCATGGGGTCAGCCATGTGTTCTGGAACGCGGAGTACTTGGTTGATGAAAAGACTCGGGATGCCAAGGTCAAGGAGACACTGGCCAAGTTGCCTGGAACCTATGTTGAAGAGTTTGACGACCAGCTTGTCGTCCCTCCCGCCGATATGAAGACTAAGGTAGGCACATTAATATGCCGTGATTTTTTGTCACGTATAAAAATTTGACTTCCTATGCTAACCTATCCACATATTTGGTTTTTGATAGATTGGTGAATACTTCACTTCTTTTACAGCCTTCAGCACTACCTGGCACAACCTCGTGGAGACCAACCCCAAGTTCCTCAAGTTTTCAGAGTCTCCCAGCGCCAACCCCGACACTGCCCAACAGTTGTACGGGGGACTTTTCAACATCACAGTCCCTTCATTGCCCCAACATACAGTGGATGAAGAGGATGTTGAGAGGCTTTATCCAGCTGGTGAGGATATTGCCCACAAGCGTCTTGAGGCCTTTATCCAGGAGAAGGTCAAGCGCTACGATATCACTCGGGATTGCCTTCAGGAGCAGGATCACCAGTCCTTGAGCCCTTACATTGTCAGCGGCGTACTTTCGTCGCGTCAGTGCGTCGCCGCTGCCCGTGCTGTCAACAACAACAAGATTATTGTCGGAAACAATGGTGTCAAGGCTTGGATTAAGGAACTTGTTTGGAGGGTAAGGACTGAAGCTGTTGCCTTAATGACTTATCTACAGGATATTACAGTCAAGTGGTACAGAGTTACTAAGTCGTGATTTTGTTTATTGGATCTCATAGGATTTCTATCGGTACATTGCGCTCGCCTTCCCTCAGGTCTGTAAGAACCATGCGTACATTGCCTTCACTGAAAACCTCCGTTACAGCAACGATGATCGCAAGTTCCAAATGTGGTGTCAGGGCAAGACCGGATACCCTATCGTCGATGCTGGTGAGCCAACGCTTCTTTTTCGATGCTAAGAAATGATAAAGGAAAAATGATAATGAAAGGTCAGGTTGCTAACTAGAGCGCGTTTTTTACTCCTGCGTTCGATGTATGATAGGCATGCGTCAGCTGAATGCGACCGGATACATGCACAACCGCGTTCGTAACATTGCAGCCTGCTTTTTGGTCAAAGATCTTTTGATCAACTGGCAGAAAGGCGAGAGATACTTTATGAGCAACTTGATCGACGGTGATTTCCCTGTTAACAATGGAAACTGGCAATGGGTAAGGTGCAAGCTTGCTTACGGTCTTGTCTATGTTATTTCATTCGACTACTTTGGCCCCTAAAATATGAGCATGAGTTTCCTCCGCTAATGGATTATCATCGTTGTTGTTTTTGTCGGTGGTGTTGCATAGTGTGCTTCGACTGGTGTTGAGGGTCAACCTTACTTCCGCATTTTGAACCCTCTCACGCAGTCCCAGAAATTTGATCCTTCTGGAGACTACATCCGTCAGTGGGTCCCCGAGTTGAGAAACCTCAGTGACAAGCAGGTGCACGATCCATACCACACCATGTCCGCCAAGGACTTTGGAAAGTTGGCGTAAGTTTGGAAGCAGGTCTTTTATGTTGCGTCAATTATTTGCGCTTTTGAAGCACAATAACTAATCAAACATGCTCATTTTATTCGATTACATCTAGTTACCCCAAGCCAATCGTGGATCATGCAGAGGCCAAGAAGAAGTACGTCGACGAGTTTAAGCGCGTCCTCGCCCAGAAGTAGTTTGTTCCCCCTCCTTACTCCTCGCCCCTTCTCCCTCAACACATGTACCATATATCCCTTCTTGTCGTTTGCTTTGCATGCTCCTTAATCATTTGCGCACTCTTTGATCTGTCATTTCCTCAAGTCGTTTTTGTTCTTTTTTGCAAATCGTTTCTCTATTTTTTATTTTGCATTCCGCTTTTTTCTCTACCTCTTCATCACACTCTCTTCTCCTTTCTTTTTCGTCTAACGCATCATGTGTGTGCACACGAATAAAAAACAGAAAAATCACTCATATCCAATGGTCTGGTCGAAGGTCGTTCCTCTATTCCTCTCCTCCCTCTCGTCTTTATCCTCGAGGATCTCCTTTTCTGTCCTATGACGAATGGGGTCACCCTTTTTATTTTCGCAGCAGCCCCGTGTCCTCAATGTCCTCACACTTCACACTAATCAAGACGTCTTTTGAAAAAAAAAAAAATCTTGTTCGAAATTTTTTATTGTCCTTGCCTTGTTGCCCGAAATCCGTACTGATAGTTCCTGGAGAGTGATAAAGAGAAGGAGGAGAATAAAACACAATAGAGTGCGGAAAGGTTGTGGTAGGAGTGGGTTGCTGTTGCTGTTGCTGTCTGTTCGTTTTAGTCTACTGTTATCGAAAGGTCTACTCGCCGAACAATCTCCTGACGCGCTTCAACACACTGTCCTTCTCGGGATCGTAAGGGTGGTCCTTGGAGGGGATCTCGAGAATGGTGGGGAATGCCTGGTCGTGGTCGTCAATCAATGTGCGGATTTCTTCGGCGATCTATAATATCATTTTGATATGAAGGTATGCTTTACGTTAAACAACCTGAAAGGGCGGGCAATTGAGAGAGTACAAGCATAGGGTGCAGTTGAAAATTGAAGAGATGTGCCTTACGTGTTGATTGATCAAGATGATAGCGATGTCCTTGCGCTTGCAAAACTCTTGGAAGGCATCCTCGACAGCAGACAGTGGCGTTTCTGTTAAAGATTATAGAAAGAAGATGGTGTTAAGTTAGTTTAGTCAAGTTACTTCCAATGGGTTAAAAGTCGACAGAAGGAAAGAGACTGAGAAAAGGGTACGTACTGGCGTCGACAACCAAAAAGTTCTTCTTTTGATGCGAATCGATATGACCAATACCAGCGAGAAGAAGACCGGTGATCGAGTCTTCATCGCCAATGGCGGCCATAAACGTGCGCTCCTATGGGATTGAAAGTAAAAAAGTACACGCTAGTCAGCTTCAAAAGTAAAGTCGACAGAGTTACGTGTATGTGGTAGGTGTGTTGTGACGCCTATGCGTGGGAGACATAGCACAAAAACAGCACTGCTCGACAATGAGGTTTGTTGCCAGGATTGGACTGTACCGTTTGGGCCATTGTGAAATACCAATTGCCTCCTTGTCAGACCGAAGGACGAAAAGAGAGAGAGGGTTGTTGGTGAAAGGGGAGTAAAGAAAGGGCAGAGAGCGATGACGGGAAGAGGAGGATTGAAAAGGAAGAGAGATGCACGACTGTCTGTCTGTCAGGTTCACTTTTTGGGTAGTCTGGTCGTGCACCCCTGACAAGTGTCATGGCGGATATCACCTGACAGAAGATTGAGTAGTTGCAAATGTTACCCTCCTCGTCACTTTTTATTTTTTCTTCCCCCTCATGTGTGTGAGGGTGTGAGGGAGAGCGAAGATGAGGGAGTTGAGACCATTCGCACCCTCAGCTGTGATCACTCGTTTGGCTTCTCTCTCTCTCGCTCCCCCTCTTCGACTTCGACTTTTTTTATTTTTTCTTTTTTTGTGTACACCCCAGGCACGCCCTTTGTCGCGTCCACAGCTCAACTTCAGTGATCATCGCACACACACACTCACACACTCACATTCACACCCTCCTCTTACACTCACTCTTATCCAGCAGCAGCACCTAAAACCCCGCAGCCTCGCTTTTTTAGAGCTCTTTCTCGACTGGCAGCAAAGTGGACGAAAAAAAAAAAAAGGCGTCGAACAAGGAATAAAAAAAAGTGAGAGAGGAAGAAGAATAAAAAAAAAGGGAAACCCGCACAAAAATACAATACATATACTCGTCGTCGAACAACCCTAAAAAATAACAAAGCGCCATGGACAGTCTGATGGAGCAAGGTAAAAGAGAGGAAAAATATTAACTACAACAAACATCAAACGAGCCAGTTCACAATTGCAACAAACAGCGACATCAACAAGCAAACAAAACTGGCGGGAAAGCAAATTCATTGTCTTACTCTCATCGAAAGCTCTTGTCCAGCTGCCTCTTTCTGGTACTAACGGCTTTTTTTTGGGACTTGTCGCTTTTTTTTCACACTATGTCTATTCCACTGACTCGGAAACTACAGAGGTAAGGACAGATTGGCAAACAAGGAAGAGTTGGACAGACAGCCGCCAATACTCTCTCTTTTCGTTTTAACAGTTGCACTTTGTAGAGGAAATACTTTTTTAGCGACACCATGCGCCACCACCCCCACAAAATGATAAATACTCCGAGCACAAATCTAACTCACACTACCTACCTTTTTTATTCACCCTTTTATTGGCATCCTGATCGGTTGTTTGTTAGCTCTACTTTCTGATCGCTCGCTTCCTTTCCAAGGGACCCTGTCTAAACACAGCCGATGCTCTACTCTCTGAGATTTCACAGCATCCAGATCTCCTGCCGGTCAGGTACAACTGGAAGGGAGAGAGACGCCCTTACTCTAGAGATGAGCTGGTAAAGATTCATTCATTCCTGGGCCCTGCACAGCAAAAATCCGTTGTTCTGGAAACTAAACATCCATGTGTGTAGAATTTTCGTTTTTAACGTCCAACCCTAAAACAAAAAAAATATTATTACTAGATGGCGTTGTACGAGAAAATCGATACCGACCACTTGCCGCACCTGTTGTCGAAATTGATCGTACACGCAGATGCCCAGATCCCACCGCTTGTGCCAGGGATCCGGTCTTTGCTTTCGACAGGAGGGAGCTCTCTTCTCCGCGAAAAGGCTGAGACTGAGCGGTTGCGGATGAACCAGGACAATGTTGGTGGCCACACGCTTCAGAAGGATGTTTTCGGTCGGAGGAGCGCCCTCAAAGACAAACACACCCGTAAGTGACCTTGAAATTTTTGATTTTATGGCCTGCTTCGCTCAGCCCACACATACACACACATGCTGGGCATCCATATGTCGCTGTTGTTTACTTGAACGAAACACTGGTCGCACGAGCTAACTCTAGTGTATGATCGATTAATCAAATCCCATAGTGGCATACTTACGCGCCAAGGAGCTCAAGGGCGCAGTAATACGCGGGTCAAAGATCCCTCGATTTGTGCCGTCCCTCTTCCAAGAACTCGTCATCATGAACGGACATCGATTCCCGACATTCTGTCTTCTCTTTGACCGTACCAACAACAGGATCATCACTGGAAGCGACGACTACTTGATCAAGATCTGGAGTGCGCAATCAGGATACCTCCTCTTTACTCTACGCGGCCACTCGGCCGTCGTCACCTACATGGATCTCAGCACCGACAACACTATGCTTGCCTCTGCCTCGGATGATGGCATCGTCCGTGTTTGGGACCTCAGGACATCGGCCCCCGTTGCTGTTCTCCCCACAGGAGCCAGCGCCCGCGGCAGGAAACCGATCAGCACAGTTACCTTTTCACCCTCCCCTATACCCCAAATCCGATATCTTATTGCGACCTCACTGGACGGCTACACATGGGTCTGGAAATACGACAGGGACACCAAAAAGTTCACAACTCCACCTACCCGCCTCGACTGCAAGACATTCAACGACTCGAAACTAAAGTGCGCCACTTGGAGCTGTACAGGATCACAGTTTGCCGTCGCCGGAACTGATCTGTTCATCCGCGTCTTCTCAACCATCCAAAAGGGACCCGAGGCGATCAAGACAGGAAAGAGGCGAAAGAGCTACGACAAGTCCAAGGTTGAGGCTGCAGTCTCAACAGGAGAAGGGTCAGGCGCAGCAACAAACGGCACAACAGCAGGAACACATTCGTCAAGTGCCATGCATCAGGACTGGGGCGATCCGGTTCTCATTGCCCAACTGGATGGTCATGATGGAGTTGTAACAAGCCTGAGTTACAGTCGGCGAGGCAAAAGGATTCTTTCTGGCTCCGTCGATGGCTTTGTCAGGATATGGAAGTACGACGACCAAAGCAAGATGTGGACCTCCATGGCCAGTAAGTGGGATTCAGGGCTATTAAGAACCTAACATGCGTTTGTGGTTAGCATCTGGGCTGCAAAGGATATTGAGATTTTCTGATGTCACTTTGCCACCAATTTCACTGCTAGTTGATGTGCGGGATGAGAACGCGCAAGCCGATGCCACCATTATTGCTGCCAAGCCCATGATGCCCTCACCGATTGCCGTCACTGCTCCCTCGAACCCATTCTTGAACACCAACGCCTCCAACTTACTAAACGACGATGCCAACAACACCGACTCGGAAATGAACGGATCCACCACTGCCAGCCAGTCTCACGCAAACGAAAACACGGCAGATGAAAACGCGCAGGCGTCAGGAGATGACTCTAGGATTGTACCAACCATGGCGATCTGGTCTTTGGATGACTCAGCAGTTATTCTGACGACTTCGTTGGGCGAAATCAAGATTTTCGATTCGATCACCGGGGAATGGATGCATACGCTCAAAGGACATGCTCCACGGTCCTCCATCTATGTGGTTGATGTTCACCCTCAGGATAGCCGCATCTTGATGACAGCCGGATACGATGGTCAGGTCATTCTTTGGGATATCTCCAAGGGCATTAAGCTCAAGAGTTGGGTGTACGCGGAACAAGAGTTCCTGGATGGCCGGTTCTCGCCCGACGGTTTGATGTTCGCGGTAACGGATCAGGAAGGAAAATGTATCCTCTTTGGTGCCGGTAAAAACTTGGACGACTTTCAGGATGCCCGATCCTTTGTTGAGCAGACCTTCTGGAGTGATTATGCACCAGTTCGATATGATGCGGACCACAATGTCGTGGACGACACGACGCAGATTGCCCCCCACCTTATGGAACGGACGCCTATTCTAGATACCAACGGTCGTGACTATGCCAGGCAGAAGGGACCACGGTATGGACTCGATTTACCCCTTGGGATGCCGCCTGGTGCTCTGGAGCAAGAGGAGGCGCTGAGACGAGAGCTTTTGGAACAGGAGCTGGAAAATCTGACAGAGCAGGCCTTGACAGTCATCCCAACAACGGATAAGCGCAAGTTGTACAAGCGTCGACGCGATTTCATTCTGGAGGACGACGACGATGACGACGATCCCATGACGACCGAGGTACCAATTGTCCCGCTTCCCAATGAATCGAGTGGCGAAGAGTATGGCAACGGCGCAGTTTCGGAGCCCTCATCCTCTTCAGAGAGCGAGGGTGATGGCGATGACAGCGATTTAGCACCAGAGGATGGAGCTGACCCGGTGTCCAATTTCGTGGCAAATGACGATGACGATGATGACGACTATTTCGGAAGCGGTCAAGGATCACGAAAGCGACGTGCCCTCGGCTCTATCGGGACACCCAGGAAACAACGGATAACCAACGACAGAAAGCGCAAAATGAGACCGCGGAAGCGGCTTCGACTCCGGGAAAGTGACGAGGAAGAAGAAGCCATGGAGGAGGATTTCGAAGAAGAGAGCGACTTCGACGACTTTTCAATGTCACCCACGCGGAAGGGCAAGAGAGGACAGGGACTCAACAGTGGACCCTCAGGAAGTAAGAGTCAAAGGAGTGCCCGTCCAAAATCGTTTGCCAATGACGACTACCCTAGCGATGAGGTGCTCGAGTCCTCTGGGAATGAAGACGAGGATGTGAGTGTTGTCTCTGAGAGCTCTGCTGGTGGATCGTATTCTGGAGCCTTCGGTGCCCATCTCGTTGTTCCTACTCCAACGTCGCCCAAGAAAAAGAAGCAGTGGCGCGGCAACGGTCGTAAGAAAGGCAAAGCCGTTGTGCGGGACGACAAGGCGATGGAGTTCCAGAAGTGGCTACCAAGCGACTGGATCAAGACAAACGAGCCTCGAAAGACGCCTTACCACCCTCAGGTGAGAACCATGACCATTGACTTTCATATAATGCGTGTTTGCCGGTAGTAAAACTGACAATCATTACTTTCTTTTGCCATGCCATAGATTGGAGACTATGTCGCCTACCTTCGACAAGGTCATGCGATGTACTTGAACGAGACGCCATTGCGGCCAAAACTGGATCTTAAGATTGTTCCGTATCTGAAGGACCCATCTCTACAGTGGGTCATCTTTGGGCGCGTCTCCAGGATCACGTACAATGTGGGACCTCCAACCTGGTGCACTATTACCCTCGAGGAACAGATCATGTCGTCTTCGTGGGGCTTCCCACCCAACCCCGAGTTTTCACCTTCAAGGAGACGTTTCGAGATTGAGTTTCACGATCTCGGCGATGTACCAGACTTTATTGTACTCTACTCAGTCTTCCAAGAAGGGGTGAATGCGCAATACAACGTTGGCGAGCAAGTATGGGTGTCGTTTGACGGCAATAACTATCCTGGAACCATTTCGGATCAGGTTGTCGATGATCAAAGTCTGCCTGACTCATTGTGGATGGCTTTTGAGATCTCCTGGTAGGCATTGTCACTTACACTTTTTTTTTTGCTTTTTTGCAGTGGTCAAGCGTACAGGAGATGTATTAACTATGACCATCTATCGTGAACTCTCATAGGCCAAACAATGAAGATGTTACCAATTTGTCGCCTTGGGAGATTCAGCGGGAAGAGTTTGAGGACGGACCCCAGGGTCGCGAGGAAATCCCGCCTGAAGGTAAAATTACCATTTCAATGTTAATATGATGTCTCAAGCGCATCAGTACAAATCTTGAGCTCGACTCCCATCTCACATCTTTGCTGGCTTTCTTGAAATGTTTAGATTTCGAGCGTATTGAAGAGATTCTGAACCACTTCCTTGAGATGGAGGACATGCAGATTTTTAAGGAATCAGTCGATTTCGAATCATACCCTGATTATTGCAAGGCGATCGCTTACCCTATCTGTCTTGACGCAATTCAAGAGCGAGTTACCAGTGGATACTACAGACGGACTAGAGTAAGTGTTTGTAGCAATGTAGACTTTATGATGATGTAATGTTCGTTTTCTTCAGTGCTAATCGTCTGTATCCTTGACTTCTAACAATAGGCTGTTCAGTTTGATATTGAATTGCTGGAAAAGAACGCATTGACGTACAATGACCCCCGGAGTGGAATCGCCGTTGTAGCCAAGCAACTTGCTCGGATCTTCAAGGCGTGTCTCGCCAGTACGTCCCTATTTCTACTTTGCCAGCACACTGAGAATAATGATCCTTGCAAGCAGAAGTTTAATCATTACCTTTCTTGTTCTATTAGATCCTTCCAAGGCTCTCCCTACTCAGATCAAAGTCAAGTCCAGTCGGCGAGACGAGGACGATGAGTTTGATGGCTCAGGAAGCGAGAATGAACTTGTAGATATCGAATCAGAGCCTGAACCAGATCTCGATGACGAAGACATTGAGGACGAAGAGGATCAGGACGCAGACAATGCCTTTCTAGAGTAAGATGCTTGTTTGAAGAAGTGATTTGTCCTGATACCTTGGATGACCCTATGGATGCAATGACTGATTAAGTAAAACTTTTTTGATTTCATTAGTGATGCTGACGAATCGGAGGAAGAAGGCAGGACACGATCTCGCTCTCGGACCTCAAACCGACGGAACACCCGAGCTGCTGCTCCAACCCGGAAGGCAAAACCTACAGCAGCAGCAGCGTCAGCGTTCAATGGACGACGCAGTCGACAGAGCAGTGGCAGGGCAACAGCAACCACAAGTGGGACGAGCAAAGGTGGGCGAGGTCGAAAGGGCAAGTCCAAGAAGAAGGCCGATGATGATGATGACGATGACGACGACGGCGAGTGGGGCAAACCAGCAAGTCGCCGCGGCCGCGGTGGGGTATCTACGAAGAGGAACGGAGCCAAGGTGGACGAAGAGGATGAGGGAGAGGAATATGACGATGCGTCAACACAGATGGAGGATGAAGACGACGACGATCTAAATGACTTTAAGCAGGACAACTACCAGTCCCCTGCCTCGTCGACACGTCCTTCGAGGACCAAGCGGAAGAAGGCTCAGATAGCGGAAAGCGACGACGACTATGTATCATAGGCGCTAGAGGTTGGAAGAAAAATGAAAGACGCGTGTAACAACAAACACGAGGAGCAAACAAACAAACAAAACGTTTCTTATCATCCTATGGCATGTAGTCTATGCAGCATGACATGGTGATGGTGTGTATTACTATCCCACCTTTCGATGACAAATTGACAGAGTTTAGTATCTCGGGAAAATGTAAAGGAGAGGGGCTTGGATATGAGTTATTTTTCCTTTCGCCCTTCTTCCCACCATACCCATTGTCGCACTCCAAACGCGCTCTTTTTTATTTTGACTCTTTGTTCTTCCCTCCTTTAAAAAGACGTGAGATCTCCTTTCGTCATGACCTCCAGATCACCTCTTCTTCATCGCCATCTCAATCGAACCATCTCTCGCACACGTCTGTCTGCATCTCCCTCTGCCGCATTCACTCCATTCAAATCTTCACCTTTTATTTTTCGACCTTCCACCTCCAGACTCACGTCGTTGTCCTTTCAGAAAACAGTCGTCAGAATGTCTTCCTCTCAGGCCTCCTCTTTCACCAAGGAACCGGCTGTCGTCTACCCTCAGGAGCGGTTCCACATCTCTCAGCCCGCCAGCCCTGGCAGCTATCTTGGACCGATCGATGCGTCCTTGCCCGGAGCTGACAAGCCGCCACTGCTTTTTCAGCCCTTCAAGGTCAAGGATCTGACTTTGGCCAACCGTGTCATTGTCGCCCCCATGTGCATGTACTCGTCGCAGGACGGGTTTATGAACGCGTTCCATATGGCCCACCTGGGATCCTTTGCTATCCATGGAGCAGGGCTTATTCTCACCGAAGCCTCTGCTGTTCAGGCCAGGCAAGTAAAAAAAAAAATATGTGAAATATGCGATCAATTTTGAGTTTCACTTTTTTTGGTACACGCATTAACCCCTAATCTATGTCGCATGCATATTGCTGTGTTTTTAGAGGTCGTATTTCCCCCCAGGATGCAGGAATCTGGTCTGACGACCATATCCACAAGATGAAGGAAATTGCTGAAATGGTCCATGCTCAAGGATCCAAGATCGGCGTTCAATTGGCGCACGCTGGACGCAAGGTACTCAACATCATCCAAATGGTTACCTGAATCATGTCTCAAGAAGCAAAAAAACACAACGGGACTAATACCGCCTGCTATTTACACACTTGCTTGAATAGGCATCTTCACAAGCTCCTTATTCCCAACCTCCCCCAACTGAATACTGGCCCGACGACGTTGTCAGTGCAAGTGGAGGAGAGGCCTTCAAGTGGTCTGACCATTACGTCGCCCCCCGCGAACTCTCTGTCGAGGAGATTAAGGAGACCGTCCGTGCCTTTGGAGAGGCCGCTGTCCGAGCCGCCAAGGCTGGTATGGACACTGTCGAGATCCACGGTGCCCATGGTTACTTGCTCCACAACTTTCTCTCGCCTGTCTCAAACCACCGTACCGATGCTTATGGCGGATCTCTCGAGAACCGCGCCCGTTTCTTGCTCGAGGTCATCAAGGAAGTCCGATCACAGTTCCCTGCCGAAAAGCCCATCTTCTTGAGAGTCTCGGCAACCGATTGGGTTGAGAAGGTGATTGATGGACCGTCTTGGGAGATTGAGCAGACGGTTCAGGTGGCCAAGTGGGCCAAGGAGGCAGGTGTGGATGTGATCCACGTCTCGAGCGGCGGAAATGTGGCTCAACAGCAGATCACCGCATTCCCAGGGTACCAGGTTCCTTTTGCTGAGCGGGTCAAGAAGGAGGTTCCTGGTCTCCATGTGGTGGCTGTTGGTATTTTGACAGGTGGCAAGCAGGCTGAGCAAGTCCTTGAGCATGAACAGGCCGACCTAATCGCGGTCGCTAGAGGGTTCCTGAGGGAACCTAGTTTTGTCCTCTCGGCTGCCCGTGAGCTTAACGTCAAGGCCAAGCTCTCGCAACAGTACGAGCGTGGTCGTCGCGATAAGTAAACGTCGATGCGCAGTTAGTTAGCTAGCAATATATATCAACGTCTTCAGGGATAACAATCTAGAGATTTCTGTTTACAAGGATAGTATTACAACCCAATTGGTTACTCCTTTCTTTCGTCCGACCTTTACAAGGTGTGTCCCTAATTGGACTTTCCGGCGACCCGAGAGTGTGGAGTGCTCGGAAGAATGTGAGAAGAAAGTTGCTTAATCGTTTGTGCTCCGGGGGGTCACAAAGGAGCAATAGAAGAACAACTTGACTGAACGGTAGGAGCAAGCCGGGAGTTCAACGCGATTCTTCTTTGATTCCTTCAAATCCGCCCAAAAAGGCGAAAAAGTGTGACCTGTGACTGCGAACGGGGTCTTTACATTTCTTTTTTTTTTTGGCGAGCGTTTGGTGCAACGTTCAAAAATCGGCTCCCACACTCAGCTCTTACAACATACTGACAACACATACAGCAAACAGCAAATCTCTCGCTCAACAACACTCATTCAACCATCACCCTCTACTACCTTCACTCAACTATCACAATTACACGCTCTTCCTTACACACTCACTCTCGACATACCAGCGAATGCACCATGGATACGGCTGAGAACCACTCTGCCAGACCCCAGGCCTCGTTGCCAGCCAAGCTACGGTGGAGACCCTACTCGACTGGAGCAGCAAAAGCCGCCAAGCGACAAAAGAAGGACGATCCCAGTTCACAGGATAGCAGCTCCTCCTCCCAACAATCACAGAACCAAACCTTGGGACTACAAGCCAAAGCCCTCGCTCACAGAGTTCGTGAAAAGTCTTTTCGATCCGCCAAAGCCCACAACCCGCCCGTGGGGGTCCAGCTGCAGTGGGAGGAAGCTGAGACAATGGAGTCCATGAGCCACGGTGGACACCCCCACAACCAGCACCCACCTCTGTATCACTACCAACAACAGCAACGACAACTGCTGCAGCAACAACAACAAGAACGACGCCAACTGCAGCAGCAACAAGGGCGACAAAGAAACACGAGTGACAGTAACAGCGACACTGACTCGGATTCGTACTCTACCTCCCGTCGACTTGGTGTCTCGTCGTTGCCTTCACCGCCACCTTCAAAGTCACCTGCAACACCAGTGCGGACCCAACCCGGAGGAGATCTGGATCTGAGCCATTACAAGGCAAGGCTTCCCGGCCTCACAGGCGACGATTTCTTGGAGCATGGATTACCACTCCCCTCGATCGAGGGCAACACTGTCTACCAGGTGGCTTTGAATGAACTTTTAGAAAACCACAGGAAGAACATGCTTGCTGAGAAGGCTCCGGCTCTGGCTATCACTTCTGCCACCAACCCCTCAAACACCCTTGCTGATTCGGCCTCTCAACAGCCGAGGCGGATCTCGAGCTCGGAACTACTCGGCATCTCTACAATCGAGGAGCTCTTGGTGTCATGCGGATACTCGGAACCTATTGGAAACTACAGTGGTGATACCGCGATCCGTGCCCCGGTCTCGCCAGCATCAACGGACCAGTCACTTCACTCTTCGCCCCTCAGTGGAATTATCGACCTACAGGATCCCTCCTCCCAGATCTCGAAAACGCCGTTGGACATTTCATCCGCCTCGTTTGATCTGTTGATGGCTCAAACACCCGTGTTGTTATCCGAAGGAGACAGCAAGCAGATTCTACTTCAGCAACAGCAGCAACAACCATTAGCCATGGATTACTCGCAGAATGGACTCAGCTGGTCAACTCCGTCGCCTTTTGCACATGTTGCCGCGACGCATGACGACCCGTTGATCAACGGTAACGACTCGTCTTTCTCCTTTGCCTGGCCATCGTTGTTCCCAAAAGTGGCCGTCAGCACACAGTCGATCGCCCAAGAGAACAACACACCCTCAGCAGCTCCACGGGTTGACATTGCCATCCAAACAGACCCAACCAGTCCGCTCTCGCCGGCACTGTCAGGAGCCTCGACCTCTACCGAAAGCTCACCCATGACCCATCTTGGTCTGACTCAAGAGGAACTGGATCCTGACTGGCTGACGTTCTTGGAAGAGAACTCACCACTCTTCCCTGCTGTTACGGAATCTTCTACAGGACAATCGCCCGAGCTTTCCTCATCATCGACTTTTGCTGCTGCTGCAGCCGATGGCTCTAACACTACGCCTACTCCAAGTTTTGGACAAAAGTCAGAGCCAGTGACGCCACCGGTACGGGAGAAGGGGGCATGGAATTGGGCGGAGGATTTCCTCAAGCAAGGAGCTATGGCGCCTACTGGTCATCGCAGTTTCCCAACGGCTGGATCGTTTGGTTCGTTCAGTTCCAGGGGAGGTGGTAGTGTGACTGGTGGTAGTGGAGGTATGATCAGGACACTTCGCGGTTCTAGTGGTATTGGTGGAGGCTCTGGCGGTGTTCGGTACCAACAACAACAACGGTCGGGATACCATACCCAAGCCGCTGGTCGCGGTAGTAATAGCAAGAGAGGCATTAATGCTGCGTCTGTGGATGAGCCGGTTGGAGGGGAGGGAGCCAAAAAGGAGGGTCAAGCGATGGTCCGGATACCAAGCGAGAGTACAACTGAAAACGATAACAAGACCACAGTAACGACGACGACAAAAACGCCGAAAACAACATCAAGCACGAGGAGTGAGAAAGAGAGCCCAGGGAAGGTTGATGATGGAAAGTCGTGGAAGAAGAATTCCGCGGAGGAAGAGTCAATGCGAGGTGGGAAGGCCAAGGCGGGCACGGACTCTACCGCCACGACGGCAATGACAATGACGTCTGAAGGATTTGGAGGATTGCTGGCAATGTTCCGGGGTCTTTGGAAGGGTAATGGTGGCGACAAGAATGGGTCGTAGATGACTCTTGTTCTTGTTAGCGAAGAATAAATTATCGCTTTGCATACGAAATGAGGAATGGTTATATATGTATGTACGGTGCTTGTTGGCTGTGTAAAAAAGAGGAGCAAAAACTACATTGTTGGGATGTTTGGACGGGCGGTGCAGAAAGGCAGACCAAAAAAGTCCACAATTGCTAGTTAGTTGTTGTTGTTTAACGATATAGAGGATAGAGGTGAGGGCGCAGTTGTGGCTGGTTCAATGGAGTCATGTTTGGGCCACTAGTTCCTATAGCTCGAAGAAAAACAGACGAGCAATCGATGACTGGGTGGCGAGCAGAAGTCTCATGGGGCGGTGCAAGCAAAGCAACTCTCTTTTAGAAAAAGAACGTGAGTAAAAAGAAAGGCGAGAAAAATGTATTCCTCCTCTCTTCCCTCTCACTCTTTTCCTTCTTCGCCAGCGGATCTTTTCTTTATTCTTTTTTTTTTTTTTTTTTTTTTTTTTTTTTTTTTTCCAATCACGAAATCACATCGGCGTCTCTTTTTTTACCTTCGGCCTACTCTACCACTCTTTTTCCCGTTCTCTCTTTTCTAGTGGACTTCAGCCCACTCTTCTCCCCCTCTCTTCCTCGCTCTTAGTGACTTTACTCGCGCGCTTTTTACCTTTTCACTTTTCCTTCTTTCTTTTTCACCGATTCATCCATTCACCTCCTTCTCACCCACTCTCCCTCTCGCACCACTAATCCTCAACAACCACTCCTCGACAATCTTCTTCAACTACACCACAACAACCCATAACTACAATGGCTCGCAGAAAGTTGGTGCGTCGTGGAGTTCATTCACATTCTTGTTTTCTGCTTCCAACAAGCTCTCAGCATCCATTCCCTGTATAAGGATATTCATTCACTCCCCACACAACTAACGAAATCAACCACATTCAAAACGTACCCTCTCCTCAGATCCCCGATGTACCATGGCCACGGGCGACGCTGTTAATTGTCACACTAGAGACCGTTGTCACGCTTGTCCTCGAAAGCCTTGTTTTGCGAGAACATATCACAACGGTTCAATCGCCTCGCGATAATGCTTTGAGGTGAGAATTTTGATGGTGGTTGACCTTGTACCTGAGGAATGTTTTATTCAAAAAAGCGTGTGCTAACACTTAATCTGCATCTGGCTTTCTGCTGCGGACGCCGTTTCTTTTTTTTTTTTTTTTTTTTTGGTTCGATAGCACCCCACAAACCATCTATCCTGTCGTCTATCTCTTCGCCATTGTCAGTCTGTTCACACTCTGCGTTGATGCCATGTATCATCGCAATCAGATCCAGGTCGTGGCGTTCACTTTCTTCAACATTCTCTGTTGCACTTGTAAGTGTCTATTATGTCTTAGAATAGCTGAACAATACCAACAATCAAAGGGAAAAAAGGGCTACCTTCCTTCCCCTGCACTACCTGGCTCGTGCATTCTTGACGTATCCACCTACTCCCCCACTAGTAACTTTTTTTTATGCTTCTGCTGACCTTTTTTTCGTTGTTTTGCCTGGGATTGAAATAGACGGCGTCATTCAAACTCTCGCAGATTGGACTGCCGATGGTGCCACTACCCACTTGAAAGCCTTCAACCTTGCCATCTCGGTCACCATGGGTGTGAGCAGCATCTTTTTGATCTTTTGCGCGTTCAAACTCGCCAGAATCTTTGGCTGGGAAATGTTTCGATTCCTCGGCGCGTAAGTAGTGTGTTCCTTTTCCTTTTAACACGGTTAACAACAACTTGCCCACGGAACCATTTTGTTTCCGTTACATTTATTTCCTCCTCGTATGATACCTGACTTACACCTCTCTATCGTCCTTATTTTATCCTTTTGCTCCAATCTTGGTGCAACTCTTTTTTACATAGTGACCTTAAAATGCGGAGTAAGTAGTCTCACGTTTAGTAGAACTTATTTGGATGTCGCACCCTATCTCTTTTATTACTGCTCGCAAACAGCTCTCCTAACATCACTCTTCCTTTTATGTAGAAATGCACAAGGCCTACGAGATTCTCATTACGCTGCTCAAGTTTGATGTGTTCTTCTTTGTTGGATTTGCGATCCAAATGTTCACGCTCGTCGGGACGTCAGACCACACGTATATCGGCACTATCGGCGGCCGCGAAGTGTATCGCCAGCACTTGTTGGTCGGCCTGTCTATCCCCGCGTCTGTGATCCTCCTGGCCCTGGCCTTCTTTGGCGTCATGAGGGAGAAGAAAATCGTTTCCATCTTTGTTATTTTCTGCCTCGCGGCAGCCGAGCCTTACTTCATTTATCAGCTCGTGTATCTGCACTTGCCTCAGAATCAGGACAAGTTCTTGGCCTCGCGCAACTACCTCACCTTCTTCAGTAAGTATCATTTTCAATCCATCGCTTGATCCTTCTTAAAAGCATTATAAAGTCCAAAGTAGCTCACATTATGCTCCCTTACACGCCCACTTCTTCCTACTCATAGTCTCGGTGACACTAGTGCTGGTGTTAATCACTCTGTTCTTTATGGTATACTGCTACCGGAACTATGGCAAGGGTCTGTTGATCTCCGAAAAAAGCAGGATCATTACACCCAAGAAGCCCTTTGAAATTGACGAGGATCCCATTGAGTCTGAGCCGTCAATCCCCATGGAATATAACAATGGCGATGATGGAGCCACCCAGAATTTGATGGCCTACCCTGCCCTCAAGAAGATCCAAGAGACCTATCACATCAAACCCAGCTCTGGTCACTCGTCTACTACCCCCCAACCCCCACGAAAAGCCGGCTCCCCTCGCAGTGAACGGTCGTATGACGACAAGATGGAGATTGAGTAGACAATGCAAAATAGACCAGCGACGACAACAACAAAATACCCACGCCGGGTGGTGTACCATAGTCTTTCTTTTCTTTTCCTTTTTTTTTTCCTTTTTTTTTCCTTTTTTTTTTTATTTATTTTGCATGCATGAATCCTTGTTGAACAAATAATAACAAACAAAAAAACCCCCCCAAAAGCGAATGGCAGCATGGTTTCGTGTAGTTCTTGTTGCCTTTGTGAGACATACAGTATACATTGCTGTGGCACGTTGAAGAGTGAACTTGGCGCTTTCTTTGCCGCAGCGCCACCAGTCCAAGGGAAGGTCCACGACAAAAAGCGTTAAAACGACGTCACTCCAACTTTTTTTTTTCCGCGGATATAAAAAAAACCTTACGCTCACTTCCTTTTACATTTTTACTTCTCTTTCTTCTTCATCCATCCTCCTTCTTCACTTCACTTTATAGTCACGCTCGAACCTGAAAAAACACTTCCCTTGCTTTTTCGTTTTCCATACTTTTCAACAAGTCACCTATTTTTCTCACCAACCGCCTGATCTTCAACTTTCTTCTCACACATAACACATACATATCTTTCGGACCAATAGCCTCCGCCATGACGACTCTGACACTGCAAGAGGACTACGCCCTGAACCCGGCCTCGCGTCCACAGCTAGTCAAGGAACTCACGCCCAACACAGAAGAGTATTACCTCTACCGTCTGCGGTATCTGTCGCAGCAGCTGCAAAGCGGCGAGGTGCCCGTGACTGCTAAGGTGATCGAGGAAGCACAGGCACTACTCAACGCGGCAGAAAGCTCTAATGTTGTCCTAGATTCGAGAGCCATCGAACAACTGACGACCCAATTGGCCTTCCTGGCCTACCCCGTCAAGCCTGATCTTCTCCTCAAGCGGCTCAACCTCGACCCAGCTATCTTTCAAGCCATTCAGGGCGTGGAGGCAACTGGTGGAAATGGCAATACGACTGATGATGACGATGAGGCAGAGGCTGCTTCGGAGTCGCACGGTGTCGAGAACTTGCCGACGGCGTTGGATCCCGCCTTGGTCAGCACAGAAACTATGACTGAGAAGCTGCTGGAGGAAATTCAGTCAAACATCTACAGATCCTCGATCCCTTGCGAGGCTTGGCCTCACCTTCTTGCCCAGCCCAAGCTCGAGTCGATCGTCGACGGGCTTGATCCGGATGAGCTACTCGATCTTTTCCAATCCTTTACCCGACAGTTTTCACCCTCGAGTCTAGAGATCATTGGCCAGGCAGACTCGACCAGGATCGACCTCTTTGCTGTTAAGATCCTGCTCCGGCTCTACAAGGTACAAAAGATTGATTTCTCAGACAATCTTCTCCAAATCTCTCAGTTGACCCGTGCACAGTTGGACTGGCTCAAGAAGGAGGATCCATCGCTCATGGACAATGAAGGATTTGTGGGTCTTCTCGAGAACAGGATCGTACCGGAACCCTTTGCGGCTGACAAGGATGCTACTTACAAGGATTGGTTGGACAGGATGGTGATTTTTGTCGATGGTCTTTCGCCAAAATTTGAGCGATACAAGGTTTCGGTCTACCTTTTGAGTTTGATACACGATTTAGAGAAGGGTACTCTGGACAAGGCAAAGTTTCTGAGGTATGCATATGGATGATTATGAGCAAAAACTGGATCTTGTTACATAAAGCCGTATGTGATAACAAAACACCCTTTGACTAACAACACGATGGAACACTGGCTGTCCCCTCTATAGATATGTCGTTCTCTCTCGTGGCCATTCGCAGCGTAAGAAGAAGGGCGACAACAAACTTTCTGTGTTCCAGCAGCCGGAGTCTGATGCTTTGTATTGGACCCTTTCATCCTGGTCTTCTGTAAGTTGGGACATATTTATATTTGCACATCCCAACCGACGCTGTTGAATTAACAACATAGCGGTACTCACTCTCTCCACCTTTCTTTGCATGGATGTTACTGTAATAGAGGGTTCCTGCTGCGACGGCGGAGCGCCATGATAAAGTGGAGGAGGAGTACCTGTCTTACTTCATTCGTGAAGCCAAATCAGCAGCTGAATTTGAGCCTTATTATGAGGTTAAGGACTTTTTGAACCCTCTATTGGCGCGCATCATGCTCACTTCGGGCGACAAAGACCTTGCAAAATGGTACGTATGACGCTTTATGGACTGTCTTGTTTTTACTCCCATAGTTTATTCCGCGATCCGATACGACCGTGAGAAATTTGACGTGCATATACTAATTATTTACGTTTGATTATGTTATAGGTCCAACATGCTGTCGAAGCACGAGAGCCTGTCCTCGTTGACCAAACAGACGATCCTCGAGTTTGCATCCCACAACCCAAGCCGGTTCCTACCCTCTGACGCAGTGGTCTTCAAACTTCGTGCCAAGAACGCACCCAAAATTCTTGTGCGCGTCTTTGAGATCAAGACGTTTGATTACCTGCAGCAGCACGGAAGTGGGTTCATTGGTGAGAAACTGAACTTGGATGGATTGACGCCCAACTGGGAACACACCCTTGTTCAGGAGTATCCGGCGTTGGAGACGCACGATATCACGATTGAGTTACCCGAATTGGCCAACAAGCGAGGCGCGTTTGTGATGGATGTGATCAGCAATGGTGAGAGCAGCTCTGCTTACTTCACCAAGGTAAGATGAAATGAGATGGTTAGCCGGGTGAACAGCATGATCTATTTTTGTGCGAGGAACAGGTAGTTTGCCGTCGTATGTCCCAAGTGTTTTTTTACCTTGGGCGGAGTCAATTTGTTTTTTCTATTACTGGGATTGGCACCCTAATCATCATCGAAATTAATATGTTTCAGAACCACACACAAAAATGGATCACTGATCATTGATCAAAAAACAACTTTCAACAATTCGCTCCTTTGGCGGATCCAATGTGCTCCTTTTCATATAGGGATATTTGGACTTTATCGAGCGTCAGAGTGTTGCGGGACATGTCCTCACCATCATCGACGAGGAACAGCAAAAGCTGACCGACAAGTGCAGTGTCTGGACCAATGGTCATTACTACAAAGTAAGCAATCTTTTTACAACTGTCGCGTCTTGTTTTTTTATCATCCTTGTTATAATTCAGATCAAGCTGTTGTACAGGATGTGCTCTCACCTTCTTTAATTGTCCCTTGATCGCGTCTCTCTCCCCTTACTGTTACTAGCCAAATGGCGATGGAGATATCATTGTCCCCTACAGGAAAGCCTCCTCAACTTCAAACTATACAATCTACCTCATCCACGATGGCTTCGCGACTCGTCGTCCTTTCACTCACCGCATTGAACACTATGATCTCAAGCTGGCTTGTCATGTCGACCACGAATCCTTGGTCGCAGGGGCCAACTCCAAGGTAACATATCAACGATTAGCTGACAAACTGATGTCGTTCAAGTCCACTAATGATACAATGAAACAAGACTAAACCATGCGACAATTTTTCACCTCTGGCTCGCTAGATTGTTTTGAAGCCTACGGTGCAAATCGACGAAGTGGCGAATGTCCCTGTCAACTTGTTGGAGCAGGTTGAACTCACGATTGACTATGTCGACACCAACGATATCTCTTCCAAGACAACCGTCCCCGACTTTAAGATTCATGACGTCGACTGGTCCGAGTACACGTTCCAGGTTCCTGATAATCTTGCTAGCTTGTCCATTACCCTCTCGGCCAAGATCAAGTCTATTTGCTCTGGTGATTTCCAAGACCTTACCTCAACAAAGAAGTTCACTTTTGAAAGGTGTGTTTGACGGAGCAGAACTATTTTGCACTCGGAACATGATACAGTTTGACGTAAGAAACTAACCTCTGACAAACTGCGTTGATATTTGTCCAATATTAGCCCCAACTCGGACGAGTCGGTCAACTTTGAGATCAAGGGCAACTGGGACAACGTGAGGGTCCCCGGTGAACTCTTGACGGTGCTTAGGAAGAACACCGATGGCTACAGAGTCTTGGCGCTAGGAAAGAACGGCGAACGACGGGCGAATATCCCCCTGGAGTTTGACATTTCTCACCCGGTCTGGACCGAGGACGTCAAGGTCTACCTGCGGACTGATAGTACCGGTCAGGTATTTTTGGGTCGCTTGCAGGATATTGATTATTTGACCTGTAACACGACCATGATGAGATGGAACATTACTGAGCAGGGTCAGCATGTGTACCCTTCGACGATCAACAGCATTGAGGGAGAGACTATCTCTATTCCTATTGCGCAGGGCGATGTCGACACTATCCGCAAGGTCGCCTTGTTCTCGATCACTGAAAAGAAGGGCGAGAGTCTTTTGAAGCATCTGTAAGGCACCCTTGGTGTTTTTGCTTCTGAGGCTGCTGCTTCTATCGATATGTGTAACATGATTCGTTAACTCTGTTTTTTCATCTCACACATGTCTCCTTGTTCGCCTCTGATGAATAGCACTATCTTGGATGACCATACCAAAAACATCCATTATGAGAATGGCTTGCTCTCAATTAAGGAATTGAAGGCTGGATACTACGTCTTCTTGTCTGACATCGATACTCAGATCAGCATTGTAGTAGCTTCCTCCAAAACAACAAGATCTCATATCCAGGGACTGGAGGACTTTGTCGTCGGATCCAACCCCATGTTGGGGCTTCTGGAGAGCGCCAAGCTACCCCTGCACATTTCTCCCTCCGTCGCTGATGGAGGCCAACAAAAGATCGACATTCAATTGTACAACTGGAACCCCGAAACTCGTGTCTGTGTCTTTGCCTCCAAATTTGTCCCCTATGGCGATCGCGCGTTCAACAACTTGAACTCTTTGAATGCAGAGGAGCCGTGGTGGATGGACAAGGCTCAGCAGACCTCGACGGCGTTCAAGAGTGGACGTATTCTGGGAGAGGAGTATCAATATGTTTTGAACCGCAAGTCTCATACGACTCGTTGGGCGGGAAACTTGCTGACTAAGCCAAGTACCTTGCTAACTCCGAGGGTAAGCCGTCGTAACTCGTTTGTGGTACAAGATGAGGTCTCACTTTCTTGCTGTCTGGATATGTAATTGCTACTAAAGGTTTATTAATTTTACTTTATAGGTTGTTGCCGAGACGACTCAGTCAAAGCAAATTATGCTTGAAGGCACAGAGTGCATGAGAACCACAACTGAGGCCATGCACAAACCAATGGTTGAGAATATGTTCCACTCTCTTAGGACGCGCCAAACCGCTCGGAAGAGCACCTACGCACGCATTCGCGCACCTCCGACGCTCAACTTTTTGGCCAACCCAAGTGTAACCCTCGTCAACTTGACTCCGGATCCTGCAACAGGAGTGGTCAGCATTCCTTTCTCTGCTCTTAAGGACGGATCGTTCCTTCAAGTTATCGCATCGGACGGACATCAGATCCTGCAGCAATCGTTTGTTGTACCTCGTATTTCTGCTGCAGTCAATTTTGAGTTCCAAAAGCGCGATCTGAGATTCAAGAGTCAACTGGATCACACTAAGCATTACATTGGTGAGCGTACCGGGGTTGACCTTGATCCTAAGGCTCCCGGTGATGGCGCTGACGCATCTGGTTTGAAGTCGATCACTCTGGCATCGAACGGATCGTCGTCTGCTATTCGAGTCATCAACTCTGTCAGCCAGGTCTACGATATAATGTTGACCTTGCTCCCCACTGAGGATTACAAGAAAACTTTGAGGAAGTTTGGCTTTGTGGCCGACTGGGGTAGGTTATCGAGCGAGGCCAAGAAAGAAAAGTTCTCCAAGTGGAACTGCCATGAACTCAACTTGTTCATTTACAAGAAGGACAAGTCGTTCTTTGATGCCGTGGTCGCTCCCTTCCTGAAGGTAAGCAACACCATTATCTTGTGAAGACTAGTTATGTTACACTAGCTAGGGACATGATACTAATGTCTGCTTTCTCTACATTCATTTGCGGATGAAAACAGAACAGGTTGATGAAGTCTTTCATGGACAACTACCTCACTGGAGCACCTCTGGATAGCTACGCGTCGCTCCAGGAATTCAAACAGCTGACATGCATGGAGAAGTGTCTCTTGGCTCAACGCATCCCTGCTTTGAAGCCCGCTGTGGTTAGATGGATGAAGGATCGAGTCCACAACGCTCGAGGTGCAGGTCATGTCAAGCTATTCCAGACCGTGATGAACTCTGGCAACCTGAAGCAGACAGGGGGGGGATATAAAGAAGAGTCCGACGATGATATGGGCTTCGCTTTATTTGACGACGAAGCAGAGTAAGTTCTCATGTACAGACATCTTGCAAGTTTTTTATGTTACAGGTAAATATTGCATTTCGAATACTAACTGCAAATTACTACATTTGTTGAACGCCATTAGGGTGGTTAATGAACTAGCAATGGACATGGACACGAATTATGACATGTTAGATTCCGCACCAAGGGGAGAGGCACCCATGATGGCGACGGCCTATTCTGCTGCACCATCTGTGCCAGTGCCACAGGCTATGATGCTCAAGTCCAAGAAGAAGGTTCTCAGTAACGTTATGGAGGAGAGGTCGCGATCCGAGAGAATTGTTAGGAATCAGTTCAAGCCTGTGGATCTGACCAAGGAGATGGGCGAGACCTATTACTATGACCGGGATGACTTTAGGAAGTATGGACACTATGATGAGGCCAATTTGTTCTGGCTTGATCTGGCGCAGTGGGATGAATCCAAAGGCTCCTTCTTGTCCCAGGTGAGTTTGTCATTTTGATTTGTTTGGCATTGTGTGATAGAAAGATATTGGCAGCGTTCTGGTTAACCAACCAGCCCTGCTGATAACAATGCCGGTTTTTTTTTTCTCCCCGTGATCGAATAGAACTTTGTTGTCAACGCTGGTAACTTCACGGATGCTATGGCGACACTTGCCTTGCTGGATGTGACCTTCCGTCCCAAGGATGCTTCGCTCACACGCTCGTCTGACCAGAACTTGGTCATCACTTCCCAAGCTCCGGCCATTGTCTTCCACTCGTCTACCAAGGAGTTGCTTGAGGCTCCTGTGACAGGAACTGTCTTGGTGACTCAGCAGTACTTTGAGCAGTGTGAGAAGATGATCTATGACGAGGTATTGATGACTCAGGTGCGAAAGTACATTCAACCAGGCCAGGAGTTTAGACCTCTCGAGTCGTATGGAGCACACGTCGTCCTGATGAGTAAGTTTTATTGTTTGGCACAAATCCTTATTTTTTTGCCACCAAATTTCAAAATTAAGTGTTAACAGAATGATGTTTCATCGTTTCATCAATAGATGGCTCACCTAATCCGATGAAGGTGCACTTGGAGGTTCAGATCCCTCAAGGATCAATTTCAATCTACGGCAGCTTGGAATCGGGACATGACATTGAACTGAGACCTCATGCCACGTTCCAGTACGAGTATGGGTTCTACTTCCCAGAGCAGGGCGACTTCCCTCATTACCCAGCCCATGTCTCCAACTACGAGGACATCATCGCCTTTGGTTCCCCTGCAGTCCTCAAGGTCCGCGAACCAACCCCCGACCGCCAGGAGACCTTGACGAATACCTGGGGACATATCCTCAAGAATGGCAACCGAGAAGACATCCTCGCAAAGCTGGAGGTCAGCCCCTTGAGCAGCTTGCCTATTGACCAATTGATTCCTCGTCTGTACAAGGATCGGCAGCTACTCAAGCGTATCACTTTGGCATTGCGTTCTCGTCAGGAGTACGATTATCAGATCTGGAGTGCTGCCTTTGCAGTGCAGAACGAGGAGCTGATCAAGGAATATCTGATGAACCGGAACCCGATGGACTTTAAGGTCGGTGATTGGTTTACTTCGAGCTTCTATACTCGCCGACCTCACTGCCGGTTTGAGGGAACCTGGGATGATTCTTTCAAGTACCTCGAGTACTTCCCCCTCATCAACTCTCGAAGTAAGTATCGTGTCAGAGACCTCCATTCTGTATTGGCTTTTGTCGTACTCAAGGTTACATGCTGACTTCATTTTATTTTGTTTCCTCACATCCTATAGCTCACAAGGCGACTCGTACGGCGACGATCTTGAACGACAAATTCAGGGAGCAATATGACCACTTCTTGCGTTTGCTGAGCGAGAAGCCCAAGCATGATGTCGACGATCTTTTGGTACTCATTGTGTACCTCCTGGCCCAGGACAGGATCACGGAGGCCAAGGACAAGTTTAAGGAACTCCACGCCCTCATCAACTCTACTGGCGAAGGAGTATCTCGCGAATATTTCCAGCAGCTTCAGTACGATTACCTTTGGGCATACCTCAGTCTCTGTGTTGAGGTCCCCGCAGATGCCTCTGGATCAGACCTGGACTTGGATGTTGCGGGCGTTCAGGCGATTCTGGACAAGTACCAGGATTACCCTGTTGAACGCTGGAGCAAGATGTTCAAAGATATGCGGCTTTATGTGGATGAGATCAACCAGTCGCTTACTGCTGTGCCCGACCCAGCTGCTTCCCCTGTTCTCGATGGAGCCACCTCTGAGACCAACAGCAATGCGGAGGACGATGACGAAGAGGATGATGCGCCCGAGGTTCCAGTCACGGTCGACTTCAAGATTGGAGCCGAGAATGTGGTGGTAGTCCGTCACCGTGGAGTCCGTGAGGTCACGATAGAATACTACTCGATTGATGCCGAGGCCATGTTTTCGGCTTCGCCGTTGACATTCAGTGACCAAGGAGAGAACAGCGAATCGACAAACTCTTCCAGGGATGGTGAGGCCAGTAACAGCTACCGCCTAGTAAAGCCCAACGGAATCGACACCCACTCCGTCAAGCGCGCCGTGGCGACAGACGGTTTGTTGATGATCCCGATCCTGCCCCAGTACCTGAACTCGAACGTCATGGTCTCTGTCACAACTTCCCCGCCCGCCGCCAGCCGGACCTGGAAGACATACTACTCGCAAACGATTGTGGTTCAAACCCTGGAGCAGACGGGCATGATCAAGGTGATCTCCAAGACCGACAATAATGGACGCCCCATCCGCGGCGGGTATGTCAAAGTCTATGCCGAGATGAAGCAGCCCACCGCCGAGGGCTCGACGACCGCATTCTGGAAGGATGGGTACACAGATCTGGTGGGTCGATTCGCTTATGCCCAGGTGTCGACGGGGGCTTCGTCTTCGAGCAATGGTGGCGGTGGATTGGGCGATGTCAAGCGGTTTGTGGTCTTTGTTGATGGTGGTCATGAGGGATGTGTTGTCAAGACTCTTCCTGTTCCTCCTGTTGAAGAAAACAGAGATTTCGTCTTGTTTTGATGGTGTGAATAAACAAGCCTTTGTTTATCTCAACGAAGACGCGTTCTGGATGTGTGATAAAACAAACACAACGCTCGCATATGTTTTGATCACGGTTTCCACTGCCCCTAATTTGATAAATGGCGCGATAACCTTACATTCACAACAAATAACAAAAAAAAATAAAAAAAAAAGGGTTGTTCTCGTGCGTTCTCCCTGATTTACTCTCTTATCCAAAACCCCTTCGTCCATTTGTATTTGTTATGCCTCCTTGTTTCCCACCTCCCTTCCCAACATTGGCGAAGCAACAAATCAAGCATGGAAGGTGTGGTCACAAGGGGTGGATGACTCTCTCTTTCTCCTTGAGTCCATCTTGTTTTTTTTCCTCCTGCTCTTTGATTTGCTCTTTTTGCGTGTTTGGGGAGAAGCCGACACCGTCAGGAGTTTGGGAACATTTTTGTTTTCATATGCTTATTGTGCAAGGTCAGCCATTCATGCTAGAAGCATGTATGGTGGATGGAAGGAGAGAGTGAATAGAGAGTCTGGTGATCAGCATCCACCCAGCCCATTGATTTTCAGGCTAGAGCTGCATCGGAAGAACAGAAAGGGCAAGGGAAGGGAGAGGGACCCTGACGCTTAGGACTCAGCCCAATCTATCAAGTTAAGAACCATGTGCCAGTATACAACTAAATGCATGCTTCGTATTGTGCTCTCTGTTCATTTTGTACGTGAGTCATGGTCATGGGTGCCCATTGATGTATAGAAGTAAGAAGAGAGTGAAAGACAAAATGACGGGTGGCCTGTATGATGATGACAATGACGATGTTTTGGAGATGAAATATAAGGGTGCTATTTACTAATCTGGGGTCCCAGGAGGTCTCTCGTTTTCAATGAGCAAAGTGAGATTAAAAAAAGACAGTGAGAGATACATTTTCTCCAGAAATGGCTCTCTCTCTCCCTCTCTCTCTTATTTGATGGAAGACATACCCTCATGTTCATAAATTCACCTTTTGCTCGCTTTTTGTCTCCTTGCATTGCTCCTCAATGCTACGGAGAAAAAAAAAAAAAAAAAGGAAGTATGAGAGAGAAGCAAAGGGTTGCTGATGAGTATTGTGCATTTTCCTCGTGGTTTATCTTGGACGACTGACGGACGCTAAATTTTCATGCAAGGATTCAAAAAAGCCCCCCTCTTCTATGTCCAATGGACGACCCATTGGAAAGCGACTTTTATTCCACGAGGCAATAGAGTCATAGAGATAGACAGAGAGAAAAAGAGAGACAGGAGTAATGACCGATTGCATGCATCAAAAAACCAAGGTAATGCAAAATTGCAGGGACACACACAACACTCTCTTGCTCATTCCTTACGCCAGCCTGCGTCTTTGTTGTTTTGGGATTGTTGAGAAATGTGGAAGGCTCTTCTGAAAAAAAAAAAAAAAAAAGTACCTGTGTTTTCTCCCTCCATTTTTATTCTTCTTCATTCTGCTCTCCATCTCGACTCTACGAAACGAAAGAAAAAATAAACAACAAAACGACGTCGAAATTTGCTCTGTTTTGTTTACTTTTTTTTTTTTTTCTTATTTTAAGCCGTCGCTCTGTTTTGGGAGGTTGAGGACCATGATCTATGTCCAGGGATCGGGTCCCCCTTGGTTGAAAGCGGGCTTGCACGAATTCTGTCCTTTTCTGAATAGTTGGCTGTTACCAACCTACTACTTCAACCAAAAAGTTTTTTGAAAGCAAAGAAGAGAGAGAGATGGGCACAAAAAAAAACAAAGAAGGTTCAAAGACAGGCAAACAAAGACCAACAGATCCTTTTACACAAACGATACGATTTCTTTCAACTCGTTGATCAAAGGAGAAAGAACATGAAATTCAGGAACGAGAAACATACGAATGAGCTCATCAGCAATGGAAGATAGCAAGGCTTTTTGAACAGAGAGCACCGAAGTCAGTTCAGGTAGGCAGGTCGAGCGGTGTGCTTTGTCATTTTGAACGGTAGTTTGGGACCCCAGAGACGCATATGGGCTCGACCTCTGAGGTGTGAGTGATGATGGTATTAAGCTTTTTGGCCGATGTCCCTAAAGGGTTCTTTCTTTCTTGTGATAGCCCGTGATCGATTTCGAGGTGTCGTCAAAAAAAAAAAAAAAAAACGAGGGGACCTTATCGATGAAGGGGATATTCATTGATGGTTTTAATTATGTCTCCGTACGGAATGAAACTGTACATATCTGTGTGATTGCAGGGAATGGAGTCAAGGGCGTTCATCGACAGAGGCATGTAGGTGATAATGCAATAATTGTCAACAGGAAGGTGACAGAGAGAGAGGAAGTTGAGAGTTGTGAGTGCAAGTGAATGAGGCGAGTTCAGCTCAATGAGCCGCTAGAGAGTGCTCTCATATTTTTGTGTATGTTGCTGTTTGTGTTGTTATTTTGGTCCTGCGAATCGTCGTCGTCTGTCGTCGATTTTTTATTTGTTTCCTTCTTTTCGCTTCTTTTTTACTTTTTCCCCTTCGTTTCTTTTTTTTTTTTTTTTTTTATTTTTTCCTTTTCTCTCTTCTTCTTTCTCTTCATCATCCACCACCGCTCATTCACTTTTTTTGCTCACCCACAAGTCATTCTTCCTTCTCACCCCCGTTCACTTTCACTTTCCTTTCACCACCACCAACCAACTCTCTTTTCTTGTTCTGTAACGACCAAATACCCTTTTGTTATCTTTCGCTTTCGCTTCCATAATGTCTGATATCACCGGTATGTCCCACGCCTATCTCATTCGCTTTTGACAAAGCCTGCACATCAGCCTGCACGCAAGCTCTACACGCCAATGTGTCTCTGAATGACGCCTCTGTACATGATACACGCATACGCAGCTTCGTCTTGCCTTGCCTTTTTTTGCTCTCTTTTTGTTTCTTCCTTTTTCTTGGTTTTCTTTGCGCGGTCAAAAAACGCGCCTTGTGAATGCATTGACATTTTCTCTTCAATCCACCTCTTTACACTGTGCCTTTCTGAATGAGTCATTTGTTTGGTGTTCGCCTGCTGTCGACTCTATTGGCCGTTGGATATGCGCCTCCATGGAAAAGCATCAACAACAACAAGGGACAGCCTTGAGTTAGCGTTGACATACGGAAATCATGGATAGTGGCAGGAGGCGTACCTCGTTTTTTTTTTCTTTTTCGGTGCATTCTTTTTTTGTGTTCCCAGTTTACAACCATCATCCTTCTTTTCTTCGCGTATTTTTTCTCCACGGCGACCAATTCGTGTGTATCCTGCACATGTGAGAATGTGGAGGTGTGGAGCACAACGTGGACGAGGTTGTAGAGCAATCAAGGAAGGAAAGGATGGTCGGGAAGACGGGAGGATACCGATTATGCACAAGGAGCGAAAGGACCACCATAAAAGAATGTTGACTCTACAATTCCTTATCTCGCATGGGGTACTGGGTAACAAAAACGCCCCGGCTCCTTTTTCCCTCTGAACTGAGGTCATCAAAGGCAACCAACACCTTTTCTCCCGTTCTTTCCTTTTCCTGAGTGGAGGTTGGTTATTTTCGTACGCACGTCGTCTTTTTTTTCTCCGCTCTTCTGGGACTCTGGGAGGAAGAAAAGAAAAGAAGGGAAAAGCGAGTCCCTGTCGTTTCTTGTCGCCGATGTCCAAGCCCCTTCCAGAAGGAAGTTCTTTCGGCTTCCCTTTTGTTTTAGTGGCATGAGACGAGGATGAGAGAGAGACGATCGGGTGTCTACTTTGCATACTCCCTCTTGCATCAAGGGAACTCTCTTTTTTCTTCCCTGCCCCGATCCAACTTTTTTTTGTTATTGTTTTGGCTGTCAACTTTTGTCAACTTGTGTGTCCGTTTTCCTTCCCTTGTTCCCTTTGTCTTCCTTCCAATGCAACTCCGATAACACACACATGCACAAACCAGAATATGATCTCGTGCTCCCCTTTTTTATTGCTCCTCGTGCTGACCGTCTATGCCTTTTTCCCTTTTCTTTGGGTATTTCGGATTATTTTATCCTTATCAATTAGAGCAAACCGTTGTTGTCCCTACCACCGAGGTCAAGGAGACTGTCGCCGCCTCCGCTGTCCCCGTGATCGAGGAGGCTGTTGCCGCCGATGTTACTGCCGCTGTTGACACTGCTGCTGAGGAGAAGGCCGAGCAGGAGAAGAAGGAACAGGAGCTCAAGGAACAGGTTGAGGCTGAGGCAAAGGCTGCTGAGGAGAAGCGCATTGCTGAGGAGAAGCGCATTGCTGAGGAGAAGCGCATTGCTGAGGAGAAGCGCATTGCTGAGGAGAAGGCCGCCGCTGAGGCCGCAGCTGAGGCTGAGGCTGCTCGCATTGCTGCTGAGGAGAAGGCTGCCGCTGAGGCCAAGGCCGTTGAGGAGGAGGCCGCTCGTATCGCTGCTGAGGAGAAGGCTGCTGAGGAGAAGGCTGCCGCCGAGAAGGCCGCTGCTGAGGCTGAGGCCGCCCGTATCGCCGCTGAGGAGAAGGCTGCTGCTGAGGCCAAGGCTGCCGAGGAGGAGGCTGCCCGTATTGCTGCTGAGGAGAAGGCCGCCGCTGAGAAGGCTGCTGCTGAGGCTGAGGCCGTTCGCATTGCTGCTGAAGAGAAGGCTGCCGCTGAGGCCAAGGCTGCTGCTGAAGCTGAGGCTGCTCGCATTGCTGCTGAGGAGAAGGCCGCCGCTGAGAAGGCTGCTGCTGAGGCTGAGGCCGCTCGCATTGCTGCTGAAGAGAAGGCTGCCGCTGAGGCCAAGGCTGCTGCTGAAGCTGAGGCTGCCCGTATCGCCGCTGAGGAAAAGGCTGCTGCTGAGGCCAAGGCTGCCGAGGAGGAAGCCGCTCGCATTGCTGCTGAGGAGAAGGCCGCCGCTGAGGCCAAGGCTGCTGCTGCTGAAGCTGAGGCTGCCCGTATTGCCGCTGAGGAGAAGGCCGCCGCTGAGAAGGCCGCCGCTGAGGCTGAGGCTGAGGCTGCTCGCATTGCTGCTGAGGTTGAAGCCGCTCGTATCGCTGCTGAGGAGAAGGCTGCTGCTGAGGCTAAGGCTGCTGAGGAGGCCGCTGCTGCTGCTGCCGCCAAGGCCGCCGAGGAGAAGGCCGCCGCTGAGGCTGAGGCTGAGGCTGCTCGCATTGCTGCTGAGGTTGAAGCCGCTCGTATCGCTGCTGAGGAGAAGGCTGCTGCTGAGGCTAAGGCTGCTGAGGAGGCCGCTGCTGCTGCTGCCGTTAAGGCCGCTGAAGAGGAAGCCGCCCGCAAGGCTGAGGAGGAGAAGATCGCTGCCGAGATCGAGGCTGCTCGCGTCGCCGCTGAGGAGAAGGCTGCTGCTGAGGCTAAGGCTGCTGAGGAGGCTACTGCTGCTGCTGCCGCCAAGGCCGCCGAGGAGGAGGCTGCTCGCAAGGCCGAGGAGGAGAAGATCGCTGCTGAGATCGAGGCTGCCCGTATTGCTGCTGAGGAGAAGGCTGCCGCTGAGGCCAAGGCTGCTGAGGAGGCCGCTGCTGCTGCTGCCGCCAAGGCCGCCGAGGAGAAGGCCGCCGCTGAGGCTGAGGCTGCTCGCATTGCTGCCGAGGTTGAGGCTGCTCGTGTCGCTGCTGAGGAGAAGGCCGCCGCCGAGAAGGCTGCTGCTGAGGCTGAGGCTGCTCGCGTTGCTGCCGAGGAGAAGGCTGCTGCTGAAGCTAAGGCTGCCGCTGAGGCCAAAGTTGCCGAGGAGGATGCTGCCCGCGTTGCTGCTGAAGTTAAGGCCGCCGAGGACCAGGTTGCTGCTGAGCTCAAGGCTGCTGACGAGAAGGCTGCTGCTGAGAAGGCTGCTGCTGAGATCAAGGTTGACGAGGCTGTCGCCGCCCCTGTTTCCGTTGTCGCCGCTGTCGAGGAGGCTTCATCATCAACCCCCCCTGTCGCAGAGGAGAAGAAGGCCGATGTCCCAGAGGTCACCGCCATCCCAAGCTTGAAGCCTGCAGAGGAAATCAAGACTGCTGCTGCTGAGCCACCCGTCGCTGCCGCTTCCGCACCCGTCGCAACACCAAGCCTCAAGAAGGAGAAGACTAAGAAGGAGAAGAAGGACGGCAAGGCCTGCTTGATCATGTAAAATCACCCGCAGTTTCGTATTCTTTTTTTTTTTTTTTTGTTTTCGTTTTCTTGTTTTTGTTTTATTATTTTGTAACGATTTTTTATGACCATATTCGTACATGGTCGCCTCAACAACTCCACCACCACATACTATTCACAGCACCCTCTGGCGACCGTTACACTACACCCCTTCTTCCAAAAAAAAGAAGAGTTATGGGAGCTATCTTTTAATCCATTTTGTTTCCTAATTCCCACTTGCTTTTTGAAAAGCAAATACCCAAAGAGCACCACACATATATATTTTTCCCTTCCGAATAAAAAGAAAGAAGATAGTTGTCCCACCCATGTGAAGCTCCCCCATGGCTGTCGTGTGAAACAGCGGCGTTCACCATGACTGGAATCTTGCCTGAAGCGAGAGAATGTTTCCCTTATGAGTGGATCCAATGGAGACAGGTCCTTGAGTAGGTAGTGTGTGTAGCGTTCTGTATGCCCGAACCTGTTTAAAAGGTTCAGGTTCAGGCACGGAAAAAACGTCACCGAATGAGAGATCGGAGCTCAGGACTAAGTCAATTCAGGTTGGATTGATATGTGATGGTATGGGCTGAAGTGGAGTAATGTGAAATACAAACGTACAGGGCGCTTGTGTTAATAGAAAAAAAAGGAAAAGCCGCACGGGGGATTGACGCCGGTACATATTTCTGTCTCCTTCGCTGTCGTCATTTTTCTTCTTTCTTCTTTTCTTCACTTCCCTCCTTCACACCTCTCCTCGACCCTTTCACACCCCCGACGCATTCTAGCACTCGACATGGCCCTCGTCGCAGACAAGAAGGGCCTGGTCCTCGCAAGGGTAAGTCCTCCATGGCCATCGCCATGTGGATACAAATACGTTAACGCGACTTCGTCGCCTTCCTTGGAACACCAGGAGACTGCGAGTGGGACAAGAGTCTATTTTCTTTTGTCACTTGTTGGCAACGCAACTCATTCGCCCCATTCAACGCGCGCCTGAGAAAATAAAAACCTGATTTCTTCCGTGTTTGCCTTTTTGACTCTTGAATAGATTCCAGGAACCTCAGTTCCCTTGGCCCACACCATTTTTGGCGCGTGTAAGTCTTCTTGTCATGTCTTTGTTCAGGAAGCGAGCCGACACTGTTGGCCCTGTCCGCGGCAAACACTCAACCACGACCCATGAGAGCATGACTGTTCACATTCACTTTATTTTTTTGATTTGGGCTTCAAGGATTTGTAATGGCAAGGCAGGAGGGAGAAGTTTTATTCTTCAACAATTCGTCCGGGTTGGTTATAGGCGGCTGCGGAGTGAGCGGAAGGGACCGATAGCGACGGGGTTGTAAGAGTTGAAGTCAGTGAATATGGGGTAAGAGTGTGAGTGGGCAGTGGGAGTGTGAGTAGGAATAGGTGTGGGTGTATGTGCGCAAAACTGGTTCTTGCGCTGCTCTCTATTTTTTTTTCTAGTTATTTCCTTTTCTCGACAGACAGCCTGCTTGTGTGTGTTTTTTCTGGGTTGTTCAGTCAATCGGGACAATGGATATCCCCTTCCCTTCCCTTTCCATTTCCCTTTCCCGCTGCTGCTTCACTTTTTGCGCCTTGGACATGGCCCCTCTCTCTGCACGCAGGCACAGGGACCAGGTCGTCATCGCTCTTTTATTTTCTACTCTGTCCCATGTGCCGAAATCACTGCAAAAAAAAGAGAGCCGTCACTCGATCCGACCCTGCCCACTAACTCTATTGAATTGCTTGCTTTTTATAATTGAATGAATTCCTCTCTCGTCTTGACCCGGGACCTATTTTAGCCGCCTTCATTCTCGCCTTCATCATCGGATGCTACGGCCACTACTACAAGATTGTCAAGAATGGCGTCGCCGGTTATCCTGATGTATGTGTTTTCTACGTGCAAAAAAGAGGCGCAAAAATGAGGGATATTCAAAAACAAATGCCATAACACAATGTCCTCACCATCACCCACTTGTTGCACATCCTAGGAATGGTTCCCCAGTGTCAGCGCCACTACAGGAGACTGGTACCCTGAGCGCAACATCTGCCAGATCTTCATTGCCTTGACCTCTGGTAAAAACAAAGAGGAAACTCGTTTAGATGGAAACCAAGGATGCCGTTATCGCCCTCAAGACACTGAAATGGCGCTAACTTGAAGTTTCTTTTGTTTAGGTCCTCGTTTGGTGTTGTGCTTCCTCTGGTACTTGTTGACTGTCCGTAATGTCCCCGCCGACGGCTCTAAGGGCTTTGCCAAGTTCCTCTTGACCAACGACATTATCAGGACAGTTGCCTGTGGTGGTTGGGTCTACATCACCTCCTCGGATGACCACGACATCCACGATATCGCCATGATTATTTACTTGCTCTGCACCATTCCTCACGTTGTCGGCACCATCAAGACCGCTCCTCAGAACCCCAAGGCCCAGCAGTACAGAAAGTTGTTTGCCTACACTTTCTTTGGAGCTTTGATCCCCATGGTCCACTTTTTCATCCAGCACAATGTCCACCGAATTCCTGGAGGTAAGGGAGTCAGTCTTCATATTCGCACGATCTATTCAGCCCTTTGGTGATACCATACACAAAAGTAAGGAAAAAGGAGAGAGAGAGGAACAAAATGTTTACCAGGTCGTACTTTTTTTTTTCTCTCCCCTTGAAAATCTTAGCTTACACCTACTATGCCTTCTTTGAGTGGTCCCTGATCATCTCGGACCTTGCCTTTGATGCCGTCTGCCTAATCGACTATGAAACTTTCGAGTTCCGTGTAGTTGACATTGGCATGAAAGGCAAGCGGGACGGCAACAGCAGCGCCTTGAATGACCTCAAGACCTACGGAGGAAGCGAAAAGGGTGTCGGAGCTGCCATCGGAGGCATCAAGCCCTTTGAGGTCATCTCCTTTGCCGCCGATATCTACCTTGGTATGATTCAATCGCCTATCCTCAATATCGTTTACCATGCTGCGCTATTTTTTTCCTTGTAAAAAAAAGAAAAGCTTACTGACACTTTTTACTCCTTCCAATAATACAGGCTTTATTTTCTGGTCGATGTTGACTTCGTTGCCACTCATGATCTGGTACTTCCCCCTCTGGCACATGGGTATTTCGGGATACGAGGCTTTCCTCTTCTGCAACGTCACTGCTGGGCTTTTGGGCTTGAACTTCCTCCGTCGTGGAATTGAGCGCTTCAAGGGCTTTGTTCATTTGCTTTCCTTGGTCGGAGTTCTCTCCTACAAGATTGCTGACCCAGCCCACCGCCTTATGGCTGTTGCCGCTGGTGTGTCACTCTCCCTCCTCACCTGGGGCGCCACCTTCTTTGGCCAGCGCCATCAAAACGGACGTGCCGAGCGTGGTGTCTTGACCTTGGCCTTGGGTCTTATCCTTCACAACGTCGTCAAGCAGGCCTGGTGGGCCAACAACCCCATCTGGCCCATCATGAATGAGAACACCGGTGGGCAGAACATGATCGGATTGGTCTTGGGTGTCCTCGCTGCCGTTCAGGTCATGCTGCGCAAGGAGCCCGGTTCGGACGAGCCTCAGACCATCGAGAGCCACAAGAAGGGCGAGAGCTGGCTGTTGGCCGCTATTGGTGGTGGAGGATACCTCTTCTGCCTTCATTCCATGTTTACCGACTCGACTACTATCAGTCGTTGGTCTCTTGGTGGATATCCCAACACTGGTCCTCAGCCCGTTCCCGGTGGATTGATGGTGATTGCTGCTATGGCCATGGGTCTCACTCTTTCTTCGAAGCGCCGCTGGGTCACTTCCTTGATCTGGTGGACTGTTGGAGCAGCTGGTCTCGCTGTCCTCCACTTTAACGAAGGCGACGTTGGATTTGCTGGAGGAATCGTCTTCACTGTCTACGCCCTGTCGCTCTTCCCAGCCCTCTTCCGTTCGTTGTCTCGCCAGCCCCCAGGTCGCACTTTCTTATTGGCTATGCTCGTCTACAACTTTTTGGCCTTGGCCCACGTGTGGGTTGTCGCCTACGCCTTTGTCCCCGGCGGCGAGGTCATGAGAGAGCGCACTGACTATGTCTTGATCGCCATGCAGACCTGCTTGTTGCTCGGAATCTTCAATTCGAACTCCTCCGCCTGGACCGTAATCTCCGAGGCCAAGGCTCGTTCATCTTTTAACGCTGCGCGTGTCTATGCCAAGCTCTCCTTGATCGGTTTGGTCCTCGCCTCTATTGGTATCTGCTATAACCGTCTTCCCAAGTCGACCCCTCAACCGTACCACCCCGAGCACAAGCTCATTACTGCCGGTATCTGGACCATCCACTTTGCTATTGACAACGACATGTACAACAGTGAGCTTCGTATGCGCGATGCTATCAGGGATTTGGAGCTTGATGTCATTGGACTCTTGGAGTCTGACTTGCAGAGAATCATCATGGGCAACCGCGACTTGACTCAGTTCTTGGCCGAGGACCTTAACATGTATGCCGACTATGGTCCAGGCCCAACTAAGCACACCTGGGGATGCACCATGCTCTCCAAGTTCCCTATTAAGCGCTCAACCCACCACCTTTTGCCTTCGCCTAAGGGTGAACTTGCTTGCGCCATCCATGCTACCTTAGATGTCTATGGCAAGGAGGTCGATGTCATTGTCTCGCACAATGGGCAGGAGGAGGATCTTCTGGATCGTCAGTTGCAGACTACCGAGCTGGGTCGTATCATGCGCGAGTCTGACAACCCATTCCTTTTCCTGGGCTACGTTGTTACCACGCCTGGCAAGGGACAGGAGATCTACGAGATGCTGATGGATGGAGGCCACGTTCACGATATCGAGGTTTCGGACTGGGATCGCTGGTGCCAGTACCTTGCCTTCCGTGGCGTTAAGCGTACTGGTTACGCACGTATCTCCCATGGAGGCATTACTGATACCGAGATTCAGGTCGGCAAGTACCAGCTCTTGGAGGACCACCCCACCTCCTGGGACCGTTCTCAGTCGATCGAAGACTTTAAGAAGGAGGAGACATATGCCCAGATCTCGGAACACCAAGTGCCCGAGGGTCTTCGATTCCCCTCCATGTTCTATGGCGAAGGAGTACGCAAGCACCGCTTCCATGTCTTTGACCGCCCTTACTACTATGCATAAGTCAGCCTCATTCCATTTTCTTCACTTTTTCTTGTTGTTTGTAGTTTTGTTGTTGTGTTTTTTTTGTAATATGCCGCTGAGTCCCTAAGCAGGATAGGCAATTGAGGTGTCATCGTTAATTAGACCGTTTGCTTGTTTTTTTTTTTTTTTCCTCCAGTGCCCAACTCATTAAAAAAAATTGAATACCACTGTATCTATATATCTTTTGCTCATTTCTATCGAACTGTGATTGGTAGTAAGTAAAACGAAACAAACATAGCGACAGCGTGATTACAGACACTTAGCCTGAAAGATAAAGGATATACGCTGGAATATGTACTGAGATGCGAATAAACCATCGTACAAACTTGGAAGCGCACAATTAAGCCTGCAACAGCTTTCCTCCATCGTCCAGGAGGCCAGCATACGCTGATTGGAACGCGCACTCTACCTCAAGCAAAAATGTGAAGAAAAACAAAATCTTTTTGATTTTGTTTAACGGTATGAAGGAATCTTGTCTTGCGGATGCCATCAGATACGAATGTTGTCCACTGAAAAGAAACCACAGGCGCGATGTATCAATAATGAGTCGGCAGACTGTACTTGAACGCGAGATCAACGGGCGACTGAGTCTTTAAAAGTTCTTCTCTTCATTCGAGAGTGCGCTAATATGAATGTGGGCTTGACCGGAACGTATGCGCTCCTGACAGCGCTTCATAGAAACAAGGAGCAAAAAAAAAAGAAAATGTAACTGGCGACCGCTGACACTAATGTACAAGGATGTCCAGTGTATAAAAATAGTGCCATTGCGACGCGACATGCCTTCTCTTCTAAGCAATCACAAATAAAAACATAAAAAAGAAGAGCTCGTTTGTTGCACTATTTCAAGGCACAAAGCCAAGTGTTGCATCATCAGGAGAGATGCTCGCGGTTATCTTCATAGCTCAGAAAATATCAAGGATATGATACGTTGCGTGGTCCGGGAATCGAACCCGGGTCTACCGCGTGGCAGGCGGTAATTATACCACTAAACCAACCACGCCGTCTTATTTACTTGATAATATATGATTTCTTCGGAGCTATTTGTTTAATTATACAATTTCATATTAGCAGCACGTGGAAAGTCATGTGACTTCAGAACCTCCTTCTAGTACCAATGGTCTCTTCCCTGTTACTGCCCGTGTGGCGCTTCGCTAGCCACACATAAGGATCGAACCTGCCCTGGAGCGACCAAGGAACCATGCACAGCTGATGAGCGGCTGTTGGATAGTCTGTTGGGAAAGAGGAAGTTGTCACTGATGGAGAGGATGGGAAGAATCCCCCTCATTCGTATCTAGTTTTATTTTGTCTTCCGTTTTTGCTGTGAAGAGCAGCGACAATTGTTGCGCAGAGCCAGGCTCCGGGTCGGACTGTGACTGGCGGATGGTGTACTGAAGAATTTGGTCTGTAGTCCCCTTTACTTCCAAATGCCTCCTTTGTACTGTTTGTCAGAGAAATAAAATTGTGTACAAAAAAAAAAAAAAAATCTCTTCCCTGTTAACTGTTTTTTCCCGGTTTAGATGTAACCATGGTACTTTTTTCGAAATATTTATTTTTTTAATAAAAAAAAAAAAAAAAAAAGGGAGTCACTCCTGTAGGTGAGGAGTGTAAGTTTACTGCACGCACTCTCACGACACAATAAATTTCTGACAAACAAAAAAGGTCCCTTTTACTGGAGAAATAAATTGCGTACAAAAAAAATCAAAGGTCTCCCTTTTCAGCAGAAAAAAGAGTTTTTAGGATTCCCGCCTTTTCTTAACGAAGATGGTCAAGAGCAAGGACAAAAGCACGCGACAAAGGCAAGGACGAAAAAAAAAAAAAAAAAAAAGAGAAGTGGTTTATTTACTGCAGAGTTAGCGTTACTTTTCTCATTTCAACTTGCGATGAGACAGCGTAAAAAGAAGGAAGAAAGGAACGAAGGAAGAAAGGAACGAAGGAAGAATGTGTGGTGAACGAATAAATCAAGGCGCTCTATGCTTAGGGGTTGGCTGCGAGGTAGGCTGCGCGTTCAGCCTTGTATTTCTCGTTGGCCTCGCGTGCAAGCTCGGTGTAACGGGACTTTTCATGCTCGGGAGCCTTGCTCCAGCTTTCTGCAATGGCCTTGGCCTGTTCCTTGATGGGGAGGCTGGCAAACTTGCCGGTGGTGCGCTGATCCTGTGCATAGCGGAAGAACGAGCTCAAAGGACGCTTGGGTGCGTTGGGATCCTTGAGTGAGGGAAGTCCACGCTTGCCGGCGGCACGGAGGGCCTGACGACGAGCATTCTCGATCTTGAACTCCTCAGGCGTCAACTCTTCCAGACGCTTGCTCGTGTTCTTCTTGAATTCAATTAAGTTCGCATTGTACTTGTCCTTGTAGACCTGCAAAGAAAAAAAATCAGGTCATTGAAATGGCATGGTCAGAATAATCACATAACCTGTTCCTAGTTTCGCTAGCAATAGCAAAAAAAAATGCGCTGATTTGATTCTCTGCAAAACATGACTGGTACCTGCTTCTGGGCATCGGAAAGTTGCTTCCACTGAGCAGATGCGATAACAGTCTCGGTGGTGGGGACGACAGCCTTTCCCGATGCCCTGACCTTGTCCAAGTGCTCAACAAAAAAGAGACCCCATGCAGTGCTGGGACGCTTGGGCATAGAGAGAGCCTCAACTACATCGAGTATTTATTGTTGAGGCAGCAGTATTAAGTTCCAGTTAGAATGATGCGGTTTTCTGGTTTGTTGAACAGTATTTCAGCCTCTATTCAGGGGCTGGAGATTGTTGCATTATCCTGATTGATTGTTGATATACTGCTCCTGTCAGGTGTTGCCTCTTATCCAAGTGCCGTTTGTCTCCCGTTTGTCTCCAATGCTCGCAACTTGCCTCTTCCTGCCTCTTTCCCTATTGTTGTTTTTCCTTGCGAAATAATCGCGCGAAGCAAAAAAAAATAAAGAACAACTCCGGAAAATGCTACTGTGACACCTTAACCTCACGCGCTCAAAAAAAGGTGATTCCTGCATCATAATAACAACAAGAGATTCTGATCCTCAATGCCAAATAGGGCTTCTCTGATCCTTGATCCTCATGCCTGCTGGTCTACTCGCTCCTGCATCCTTCTCGTCGTCTGAGTGACCGGCGCTATGAACTGTAGTATTGTCGTTTTACTGATTCTCCCTAAACGACGATGGCTCAAGAGACGATTGCCAAACAGCGAATCACGCGGTGGTTGAGAAAAAGGCTTGTCGGGTTATACCTTTCTTGGGTTTGACCGGGGCAACCTTCTTTGTCTTCGGCTTAGGAGAAGATTCCTTCTTGGTGGCCTTGCCCTTGGTGGAGGCAGCCTTGGTGGAGGTAGTGGAGGACGCCTTCTTGGTCCTGGTCTTGGTTGTTGCCGAGGCAGCGGCGGCCTTGACAGACATGGCACGCACGGGCTGAGCGGCCGAGAGAGTGAGCGCAGAGCGGAAGGCTGAGAGACTGAACATAGTAGTTGTTGGTGTGAGTTGTTATGAGGATAGGTGTAATAAGAAAGAAGAGGAAAGGTGTCATCGCGGCAATTTTGATCAAATGAAATTCAAGTTGCGGCCTCGAGGCAAGACCCTTAATAACTGGCCAAACTGATAGATAGGGCACGAGTGAAAAGAAAAAGTCGCGAAAGGAACGCGTCGATGAGAGCTTAATTGCCAGGACCCCATCCTGGTGTTCTCTCACTTCTGGAAACACGCAGGCACAGACACCTTTTTCAGCCCCTCCTTGTGAATATCTATTCCGAATAAGTTCTGTTCTATATCGTCTTCATGCTCAAACGACCTCCAGCTGACACACGAGATGTTTTGCTTCGACTTCGTCAACTTCCCGTAAAACACCCCCTGACACCACTTTATCGAGCACTTGACCACCGTAATATCAGAAACAACTTTTAAGCCAAGATCCATATTGCCGCTATCATTCCCAAGCGACAGAGAGTCGCATATAAACAACATAAATCTTCCGATTGGGAACAGTCCAGTTGCATATTATCGTGGTTGCTGGATCATAATACCACTCTCTCCCCTTATTTCTTCTGCTCCCTCACCACCTCCGTCCTTCGCTTGTTACTTTTGCACTCGAGGAAACCGTTGCTAAAGTTGGAACTCGACTTGAGGCGTCCTTACCTTTTCGTCAATAAAACATTATCCTTTCTATTTTCGTTATTGTAAAGAGAGTGTAGCGAACAGTAAAGATGAAAGAGAAAAATGGCCCGCCCATCGAGTGTCCTGGTCCCATAAAAAAGCCGTCTGCGAAATAAGGGCGTCCTTTTATTAGTTGATTCCGTCATGCTTGGAAGAGTAGGTCCCAGAGTATATCTCTCCGCAGTGTCTACCTGGGATAGCATGTCAGTAATCTTGCCTATCACTTGATTGTCCCTTAATTCTCTTTTGCTCCTTGTCTCTTTTACTCTATTATCCTCATTTTCGATCTTTTCTACCTGATATATGTGCCCAGACGGTGACAGTAAAAGGATGGACAGTCGTTCCTGTGAACCACTCAGATTCAGCAGCGTGCCTCTTTACTGGCTGTGAGGGTGAATGTAGATGTGGATATAGATGTATGGAGGATGTGGATGCGTGGATGCATACCCATGTAAGAGCACCTAGTCAGGATAAAAGGTAAAAAGAGTGCCGAACGTTGCCCAATTTTTTTTTCCTTTTTTTTGTTACGAGACGTCGTTCTTACCATCCACCCATTCCGTCTTGAACCGTCTCTCTTCCCCTCTTCTCTCTTTCTTTTCTCTCTCTTTCTCTCGCTTTCTCTCTTCTTTTCTTTCTCTCTTTCTCATTCTCTTATTTTTATCGCGGCTGCGATCTTGGATTCATCTCGACCCATTTGTTTTCATCCAAGCAAACTGAACAAAATCGTTTGTCTGGGGATCAGACTCAAATACGCATCTTAGCCCCTCTTTCTCTCTAAGTCTTTTAGTCTTGTCGATTTCATCAGGTTTGCTTCCCTCATTTGCCTTTTTAATCCTCGTTTTCCTTTTTTTTTCTTCGCCTTTTTCCATTTTGCTTCGCTACCACATACCTTCGACCAGTGTGTACGCCCATACATTTATTTGTTCGTTCAGAGCAACCCTCCAATTAGCCCAAACCTGCTTTGCTCTGCACCTCGTTTTTGTTGCTGTTATACCTTGACCATTCTCAACTCGGTTTCTGCGTCACCATCGTCACTCTTCAAAGGTCTGAAGAGCAATGCAAAGCTCCCATCATTAATCCTGCATAGGTTACACCGTTCATCATCAACCTGCCATCTATTTCCTTGGGGGTGGTTTGAAGGATCCCATACAAAAAAAAAGAAAGATCAAGTACGACAAGCGCGACGATGCTCACCTATTACCGCTTTATCATTCATTATTGTCAGTAGCCCTTGCATCATCTTCGCGCCCCTCTTTCTCCCTCTTCTCTCTTCTCTCTTTTCTCTTCTCTTTCTTCTCTCTTTTCTCTCTTCTCTTTCTTCTCTCTCTTCTCTCTCTCCAAAAACATGATCAAACCCTGAGCAAAACGTCTAAAAAAAGACCCGCCTCAATTACGCTGAGAGACACAGAGCCATCAAAAGGGACAACTGTAGGTACCACGAGAACACACCGACTCGCATTGACCGAAAGACATCCCACATTCATCCTTCATTAAGCAACCTCACATTGGCACAGCTATCAGCTATGGCTCAACCCGATATGTGCTCACTTTCAACCAGCCCTGCCCTGTTTTTTCTTCCATCTTGTTCCCCTTCACCTGGCGCTTTTTTTTGATACTCCCTACCCCATGAAGTTACCTGGGCTGATCTGTTCCGATTTCGTTTGAAGCTCTCTTTCGCATTCAGTTTTTTAAGTCCTTCTTTTCTATCCATCTACATCTACCCCACCAACCACCACCTCCTTCGTTCTCCTTACTATTTTTTCTTTGTCTTCGTGTTTCTCTTCCTTTACATCCCTCTCTCTATCTCTCTTCTTTTTCTCCTCCCTCTCTTCTCTCTCTTTCTCTCTCTCCGCTTCTCCTTCCCTCCTTCCCTCCTGCTCCTGCTCCCCCTCATCTTCCTCTTCCACCACCACCACCACCACCACCACCACCACCACCACCACCACCACCACCACCACTACTTCCTCCTCCTCCTTCTCTTTCTCCTGCCGTCGACGATCAAAAAGATCACGCAAGTCCATCTTGCATTTTCATTCTCACCTCTCCTCGTTACTTTTCATACCAGACCTTCTTGAAGCCATTGTCGGGCGATTCAATATTCGTCACATCGAATTTGGTTTTGGATTCATTCTTCTCTCCATTCTCTCTCTTTCCTTCCACTCTCCTCTCCTCTCCTCTACACGCCCAGACCAGAAGCACCCCATTAACTCGTAACATTCACTTTATACACTTTCGACAATGGCCACAGAACAAAGGATACACTCAGAGATTGCTGCTCTAGCAATGACAAATATCTCGTCCAGCAAGCCATCTTCTCCTGTCACCAATGGTCGTTGCGGGGTCTCTGATAAGGATTCAGCTCAATCACCTTCTTCACAAAGATACCGCCCTGGTCGTTCACAGCCTCCAGGACAGCACCATCCAACACAGCCTTACGTCCACCAACAAAAGCAACCACAGTACCACCACCACTCTCCCTCTCACCCCACATCCACCGTGGATGCACGCTCTCATCAAGTTTACTACTCTCATGATCCCCAACTTCAACAGCAACATCAACATAAACATCAACAACAGCAGCAGCATGCTCAACAACCACAACCACAGCATATGCAGCAACAGCAGCAGCAGTACGCACATCAGCAGCATTCAAAAGTGCAGGCAAACCAATCACGGCGTGCATCTTCAGATCGAGGCAGTACAAGAGATTGTTCCAAATCTAAGCCTGTCGCACCATCTAAACCTGAATACGTTGGACCATATCTACTTGGCAAGACATTGGGCAAGGGATCATCAGGTAACGCAGCTCACTCATCGCCTACTGTCTTTCTTTCTTTCAGGTCATTCTCTCACTTGCGTTTTCGTAAGACGAGGGGAGGCAACACTGTTTCTTGTCACACATCCACATTTCTCAAATCACACATGCTACCATGTCGGCCTTCGTAAACCTTTTTTCTTTTCCTTGCGCCAGCCTATCGTTCCGACCCCATGCATTTTCACAATGAAGGGTCAAAACGTGCATCATTCAAAAAAAGAAGTGCCTTGCCCTTTTTATTCAAAGGATCGCCTGTTTGTGTTTTGTGTTTGTGTTCAATCGTCATTGTTGTAGCCCCTCTTATGCCCTTTTCCTGTCTGCCCCCTTTCCCTTTGTGTACCCCCTTCTCCCCCTTTCCCCTCTGTCCCTCTCTCCCTTGCTCTTTCTCTCTCTCTCCTTCCTGTCCCTGCCCCTGTTTTTTTGACTTTCTCACTCAGTCCTGGGGGGTTTTTTTTTTTTTTTTTTTTTTATTGCGCGCGACACTCATTCCCTTGGTTGCACCAATCAAAACAACCCCGAGTTCTCAATCATCCGATTGCCTTGAGGCCACCCCACCCATTCAATACTCACTTTCGATTGTGGAATTCGCATCTCACACCAACTCATCACTCTCTCCTGTTTTACTCCTTTCACGTATGTTAAACTCACACAGGCTGCGTCAAGTTGGCTCGTCACCGAAGGACGAATGAGCAGGTTGCGATCAAGATCATCTCCAAGGCCTCGCTGGCCAACCGTGCGGCAGTGAACCGTGGCATTGAACGCGAGATCGCTATCATGAAGCTGATCAATCACCCGCATGTGATTCGTCTCTACGATGTCTACGAAACCGAGAAAGAACTGTAAATGTCTCACCCTCGTTTGATTCATTGAAGTCTGTATTTTGTGTTTTGGTGGCAACAAAGCGGGAGCTGGATACTGATTAATTGTAATCATTTAACTTTCTGGCTCTCAAATAAACAAAAACAACGTGGTGTCGCTTTAGATTCTTGATCATGGAGTATGTCTCGGGAGGGGAACTGTTCGAGTACTTGGTCAACAAAGGAAGGCTCGACGAACCCGAGGCACTTCGATTCTTTCAGCAAATCATAGTCGGCCTCGCGTTCTGTCACAAGCGAAAGATCTGGTAGGTGTTACTGCTCATTGCTTGCTTGCAATTTGGTGTATTCCTATCAAAAGGAAGCACACACTTCCAAATCGCAAAAAAATAGGAGAAACTTAATGCATCAAACACTTCAATTGCTTCCTTCCTCCAAAAAACGACGCACATATAGCCATCGTGACCTCAAGCCCGAGAATTTGTTACTCGACCACCGCAGGAACGTCAAAATTGCTGACTTTGGAATGGCCTCATTGCAAAAGTCAGGACGACTACTCGAGACGAGCTGCGGATCGCCCCATTATGCCAGCCCTGAAGTTGTCACGGTAAAGTCAGTCAACCATCTCCCTTTCCTCCACCCTTCCAAAGAAAAAAAAGTTCTTGTACACAGAAGAACATTCTATTAGTCGTATTAGTAGCTCTATATTCTTACCCAATGTTACTGTTCTTGCTACCCCAATTAATTAGGGAATGAAATATGACGGATCGTCATCTGACATTTGGTCTTGCGGGATCATCCTCTACGCGCTTTTGACAGGACATTTACCCTTCGACGACGAAAACATTCGCCAACTCTTAAGTAAAGTAAAGTCAGGAAAATTTTATATGCCCACGGATATTTCGGCCAGTGCGAGAGACTTGATCAGCCGAATGCTTACAGTTAACCCCAGACGCAGGATCACGGTATGAATATGACGATATAATTACCAAGAAGTTATATTGAAGTACTGAATGGCGCCTTGCTAATAATGCATAATATCTTGTTTTGTCGCATTAATAGATGCAAGGAGTGATGATGCACCCATGGTTCACACTGGTCAATCTGGAACGTAACACGTTGGGAGAGCCAGCACAAGATCCTGATGTCATCCGGTCAATGGTTGTCGAGGAGCTGGACGCTGAGATCATTCGCCATATGCGTTGGCTGTTCGCTCCCGGCCCATCGCATAGCGATCCAGAAGCAAAGGAGGTCTTTGATGAAGGTGCTCTTCTTTCGGAGATTCAGGAAAAGATGACCAACTCTGAGGAGAACATGGAGAAGCTCTTCTACCGGCTGCTATCCCAGCACAAGACGGAACTGCTGGAAAACTACAGTGGCGATGATAGTGACACAGTTCCAGGTAAGAAGTCGTACAGCCTCCCCCCATTCACATATATGCTGCCAGTGAAGTTTACATACTCACAAGGTTGGGTTACTAATACTTATCTCGTATCCATTAGATGCTCCTCGGAGACGAGCAGATTCTTTCCCCACCTCGACCATTGGAAGTCTTCGATCCGCCACGCCCGATTTCAATCGCGTGCCACTTTCACCTGGTGAATCTCCACTGACATCTCCAGGATCGCCCCTCTCACCCATTATCAAAGGAGTAGACCCTACACCGCTTACTCTGAACCCAGACCCAGTCTCATCGGTAACGAACGGCATCAAACGAAATCAGAGTCCAACAAAGTCGCTTGCAAGCGGACCGACTTCAACAAAGGACAGTACTTCGACGTCCAGACGCGGAAGTGACGAATCAACAATCATGAGAAGCCGGTCATCTTCAGACAGAGATCGTGTTTCAACTAGCTCGACAACAGGTGATAGCGATATTATTGCAGAACCAGCAGTGGTGGTGATAGGAAACAAGGACGACCGCAAAGCCCCCTTCTCGCCCAAATTGACACCCGTTAGCGGATCAATTCACGAGAGTCTGATGACTGTCAGCATTAAGCCTTACCAGCAAGCCGTAACAACCATGACAGGATCTTGCCATCCTCTTGCCCATATCCCGACGCTCACTTCTCAACTACCTCCCGTCCACCCAACAACAGAGGCTACTGTCAACGGCCATGGAGGCGAGACCAAGGTCTTCGAGGTAGCAACATCCCCTCAGGATTCTATCGAGCAGCAAGTCATGTCGACCCAAATCTCGGAAAACAGTCATTGCTCCAGCACTGCGCGATCGGCATTGCCGCCTTACCAGTTTATTGGCGGACCTGGGTTTTCATCCAAGGCCTCGTCAAACGAGAAGATCTTGCCTGGGGCGTCCAGTATTCGATCACAGCGACCGGTCCTGCACCCACTGGATGTGAAAACCTCCGCAGGGATGACTACCATGAATGTCTCTGCCTCGCAACATTCACGAAAATGTAAGTTGAACGAATATCTTTTATTTCTCGACCATTGGCTTGCGAGATATCCAACAAGGACGTATCTTAACTGTTTGATATGTGTTATCTCTTCTAGTCTCGGAGGGCACCTCAAGCATTTGCTCAGTAACATCCATCGCGCCTATAGCACCCAAACGACCATGGTTCGCCCGGCTCTTTGACTTTAAGCCGCAGGTAAGGAAAATCTTTTGTTAGGTGTTTATTTTCATATCCTCTTGGTTTTCTGGCTGCAAAACGAAGTTCTAACAGATCATCACTTCTATTCCTCTCCTTTTGCAGCCGCTGTCGTTCAAGAGCAAGTTGTCTGCTGTCGAAACCCAGGAGCGCGTCGAGTTCATCCTCCGTGACCTCTTCCAACCCAGTGTCCGTATTGACTACCCCAAAAAGCCATCCTTTGGTCTCAAGTGCTGGTTCGATGGCGGAGGTAATGCGCAGCTCATACCAAACTCAAGTGAATTTTGCACAACGCACAAGTCCCTCGCGCGATGGACATTGACACAAAAATATCCGAAACCATCGTCAATTTCCAATGTTGTAGTGATTGACGATCAAAGGGCCAAGGCGGTCAAGTTCAAGGTGGATATCACAGAAAAGGCCATTAGCAGCAGTAGTGGCAGCAACAACAACAATAATGGCAACACCAGTTCCAGCTCTACAATGTCATCCTCCGCCATGGCCGCCATTCTTGCCTCTGTTGAGCAAACAGCCACTACCACCAACACCACCAGTAACGGGACCACAACCCATGTAAACGGTACTCACAGCGGTCGGAGCACCAACAACAGCACGTTCAGGAACATCTTCAAGGCCGGAGGAGGCGGAGGAGGAAGAGGAGGATCGTCGTCGACCTCTTCATCTTCGTCCTCATGCGCCGCTACAAACAGCTCGTCTACCTCTCGTCCGGGATCCGTTCTTAGAAGAGGTGACTGCAGTGGCAGCAATGATACAGCAACAGCAGCGCACGCAGCCGCGGCGGCAGCGGCAGCAGCGAGTAGTGGTCGACGTGCCAGTGATGGTGGATCGATCCTTTCTCACTTTGCAGCACGGTTACCCTTCAATTCTTCTCATCATCACCACGATCACCACCATCCCAGACATAGTAGTCAGCAACACAACCACAGCCACCCTTATCCTATCCCTCCGACCCACAGCCGAGGACATCGCCATTCGGTCCATGAGGGGATCACACAACCGGGTCACCCGGGCCACCTTGCCCCCCCACCTTCACCGCTGAAGATCGTGAAGGTGACGTTGAACCAGCAGCAAGGAGCCAACTCGACACTGAAAAAGATCTTTGAGCGCCTTTGTGAGGTCTGGGATAGTCATTACCACTTCTCACAGGAGCACCCGTCCGCCGCCACCGCCGCTGGTGCCACCACAGCTTAATTTGTAAAACTCGTGGGGAGAAGTAGAACCCCATACTTTTATCATACTTTCCATACCCCTTATTAATAATAAAGTCAATCCTGGAGCTGGTGAGCGTTTTTAGCATGGCGAAGCTTGTCTAATCTTGTATATTTCTACCATATGTGAAAGTATTCGTTTTTATCCTCTTCTGCACCATTGTAAGCCAAAAGGTTCACGGTATCTTTAGGCACGTTATTCAAAGCACCACGAGTAGCCTTGGAAAGAACCAAACGCTTGAGTTCCTTGGGTGTAACAGATCCCGCATTGAACCCAGAAGTCGACACGGGTTGAAGGGCCAGATAGTACGCCAAAAGCCCCGCAAGATGAGGAGTTGCCATTGAAGTCCAATCTCTGTCGCAGTATCGTTTCCGGTCCAAGTTGACAAAACCGTCCGTCCCGGCGCAAAGATATCAACGCAGGGTCCATAGTTTGACCATTCCGCCCGCTCATCTTCGACCGTCGATGCTCCGACTTTAAAAGTCCCTTCCACTCTAGGCGACTGAATCTCACAATAGTCGGCACCGTCGTTCCCGGCAGCAACGGCAACATGGATCCCAGCGTCGACCGCGGCCTTAACAACTGTGTCCATAGTCCGGGACCGCTCGTACCCAATCGACATGGTCGCAACCGATCCTCGGTGACTCGCTTCCTGTACTCGTCTCAACTCGAGATGTCGTCGAATCACAAAATCGACACCGGCAATAAACTCTGACACAGTCCCATGGCCATCACCACCAATCACCTTGACAGCGACCTGGTGCGCAGATTTAGAGACCTAAATGCTCGACTCCCTACAGTGCCCGCACAATGTGTCCCATATCCATGATCATCATAGTCATTTCCTCCCTCCACAGTCGTGATTCACCACTCGGCCCGAACTTCAAACTCCTTGTGCTCCAGATTTATTCCCGTGTCGATAACAAAGACGATACATTGCCGCGACCGTGAGGATCATACTCATAGGCAAAAAGAGCCCCCCCCCCCGCATCCTTCTGCTTCACGGCCAACGAGCGGCGTCGAGAGATGCGAGCAGGGCCCAGGTAGCATTACGTTGAGTCTGAATCTTGGCGAGGCGACCTACAGAATCGCGTTCAACATAGGCAACCGCAGGGTTGACGCGGAGCAAGTGCAGTGCCCCGGAGTGGAAGTGCCCGGCGATGCCCTGAAAGGTCCCGATATCGTAAACGTGCTTGATCCCGTTGGCGATGTCGTTCCAGACATTGGAAAAGTTTTTTTTCTTCTTCCTCGCCTTCCTCCAAAGATGACCTGAAAAGATGACAACGAAGAAGAAGAATCGTGTATTTAAAAATCTTGAGCAGCGAGGGCTGAGAAATCGCGGGCGCGAATTCCATCCTTGAAGACGACTAGATATGAATCTAGGACGACCTTGGACTCTACTGAACCCGACAGGAGAGACAGTAACCGCTGTTATCGATGACGCCAAAAGTAACAACAGGGCGGATGTGGGAATGAGTAGCATGATATCGTTTGTTGGAGTGTGTGAAGCTGTGAGGATCTAGGAAAAAGAAAGTAAATGTTTGTTTCTCCTTGGGTACCACGGTTTTAATAGTCTTCTTTTGTTTTTTTTTGTTTTTTAACCATTTTGGTGGTCAAACATCCTTCCTGAGAAGTTGCTCACACACATTGCTTGGCAAATAAAAAAAAAGGGGTAATGTCTAATTATCCATGGGTAACAGAGCCATAATCGAGAGGAGAAAGGGTGAGTGTATCGCTGGTCTTGCCTCTTTCTTTTCTACAGTTCTGCCAAGAACTGATATTGTTACTCAGGGAGAGGGTTGTGGCCAGAGTTGTAGGACCGCTGTTAAGTCCTCAATTGGTACGGGGGTAGTGATAATAGTGTCCTAAGGAACCACACGAAACGATACACTGCAGCGCGCCAGCAAAACTCTTGTCAGTACTGCTCTCGTCCAAGAAGTGATGTGTAAAAGGACAAAGAGCAGATAAGAGGGCTGAGCACACTACTAATACTATGTCTACAAAGAATATGACTGTTAATCTAAAGCGTCGCCACCGCTGCCTAGCCACCACCTTATTTTGTAACAATATAAAAAATTCAACTAAGCACATCCTTATCTGAGGGGCTGCAATGGTCCGTTTATGTTTTTGTTCATAAATTATGATTTTTCTACAGACTGCTCTCGTTGAGAGGACGTTTTCGATCTACAAACGAGTTTTTTTACGCACATATTTTTTCAACTGGAGTGAATAGAACGCTCTTCAGACCTCCCCTCCGAGATATCTCAAAACATATGGGAAAGGTCAATCCAACGAATTAAAGTTTTGACAGAGTTCTATTCACTTCAATTAAAAAAATATATACGTAAAAAGAATTCTCGTTTGTAGGTAGAAAACGTCCTGTCAACGAGAGCAGACTGTAGATCTGGAGTGGATATCATGGATATGAACTGGTCTACCAAGTTTGGTAATAATATGCCTTTAAAATTGCTGTAACCAAGAAGGTTCACCGCGCCCGCGGGGCATCGCTCAACATACCTGAGGTGGCCCTTCCAATCACTAACGCCCACAATCCCTTGTGGTGTCTATTATCTACTATAGAACGCCGAGAAACTACGAGGCAAGATGGACAGGTAACACGCCAACAACCCAGCAACATGCGACGTCGTTATAGTGATATCTGACTGCCTGCCCAGATGCAAAGATATCGATACACGATCCACGGTCCGAAAACGCGGCCTTGCAATCATCAACTGAGCGACTCCGACAAAGATGGTGTTTTTGGCACGCGGGGACAAGAATTGACAATAATCGCCATACTCATTTCCGGTTGCAGAGGCGACACGGATGCGCTTAGATCCTGTCAATGGCATGGCGATAGAAATTGCCAGCGATGCCTAGGAGGACGCCAATGTCGTAAACATGCTTGATCCCTCCTAGGATCTCGGCCCAGTTTCCGATCGTTCGAGAACCGACTGAGATTGAGGTTAGGTTGTGAAGTGTTGTATTCTAAAATCTTGGATAGGAGTCGAAAAACTCATGAACCCGTATGCTCTTAATGAAGATAACCAGAGTTGGCTGGACTGGACATTTTCGTTGTTGTAGTTGTTCTTGTTCTTTATGAAGAAATGGGAGAGGCAACGGCGCTCGATACGACCTGAAGAAATCACCTGTAATCTTGAACAGCAATGACGCGTGATGTGAATAGCGAGTACACGGTGAGCATAGAAGAGAAAAAAAAATGAATAAAAAAAAAAGGCTCATTTCTTACGCATCCATTCTATCTAAATAGATATCCGTTCAACGCGAGTGCATGAATGAATACTCATGCTTTCTGTTCAATTTTTTTCCTTTCTTTTGCCTACGTACGTGATCTCTGCTTTTGTTCGTTTGGCTCCGTTTGAGTTCTGTGTGAATGGCAGCATGTAACACCGATCAAAGGAATACATGAGTATCGCAGAAATAAGGTGCCATGCTCAACCAACCTACCTGCCTGCAATAGTAGAGCACTCAGCAAGGTTCAAGCGAGTAAACAGCCTCTTTTCCAAGCTGTGGATACAAAAATACCACAGTCCAAAAGAATACCTACTCCGATCTTCCTCCCTTTCCTCCGCCCACCCTTCATTCAAGGCGATTTGGAGATGCCATGGTCTAATATGGTTACAACGACACAAAAAACAGAGAGAAAAACCTTGATCAATAAAAAAAAGTAGGTCCTCCGGGAAAGTCCACGACACGGTGACATGCATGCATGCACGCTTTTCTAGCGGGAAGCCTATTTCCATGGACACGCCACTGCACATGTACTGTACAGCACGGTTTCAAACGTTTTGCAACAAAAAAAATATGTGTGAATCCTTGAGAAAAAAGCTGAGAAAATGCATTTTTTCTGGAGTGAGCTACTTCATACACTTATTGTTTCTATCTGTTACTATCATCATTCACCGATTGGAGGACTTTAGTTCTATGAGGTGCGCACCATGGCGACAATCTCGTTCTTGAGATAATATGGATGCAAAAAATGTGCATGAAAAGGTCATGCTAATCCCATGGACAATAATTTGTTGAGATTGCAAAACATTTGGAACCACGTTGTACATCTGGCACCAGATTTCTCTCTCCTACCAGGCGGGAAAGAGCAATACAAGGGATCGAGCAAAAGTTTCGACTGCTCATGTATCACTTCACCGACTTAGGGTGGACAAGCTCACACAGCGTTTGCCTTGTCCTCGTGCATTGACATGTAACAAAAATGGGCTGAAGGAGGGAGGAGAGACCATTCATACATTCATTCATTTAAATATCTCATACAAACTCACACACGATAACAAACATCCGGGCCCAGTATTACTACGAAGGAGGGCGAAAACGAATTGAGTATATTGTTCACAAGAAAAAATAAGATTTTAAACAAGGATATAGTTGAAAAGTGTCTAAAGCTGTTCTAAAGTGATGTTTGAGGGCTGACTTGTGACCATTACACCAGACTCAAGAGCAAGATGGAGGCCAGAATCGAACGCCTTGGTGGCAGCGAGGACCATCGAACGAGAGTTGGTGAAGGCAAAGGGTACACTCAGGACAGACTCGCTATGGCCAACCTTTTCATCTGCAATACAACCGTCCTTCCTCTTGAGCTGATTCCGGACGATGTAGTCGATCACGGCAACAAAGTCCGAGACTGTGCCGTCACCACTGGAGCGGAGGGTGGAGACAGGCTCTAGCTGTGTCTCCTCGACCAGCTTGAAAACCAGCGTACATGATGAGGTTTGTGTTGTAGTAACAGTGGCGAGGGCGTCTTTTTCGTTGGTGCTTGCGCTTGTGCTCAGGTCAGGCACGCTAGCGGCATCATCGTCGGCCTTGAGGCCTTGACCATCGGACTTAGGCACATCTTGAAGAACAAGCGTCATGTCGGCATCGGTGGCAGAAATGGTAATACCCTCGCCATCGCCTTCTTGAGCGTCGTACAGGTAAATTCGGGCAGATCTTGAGTCTGACGATGTAGTCTGAGCAGCTGCAACAGAGACGGCGGCAGTGGGAGAGGAGGAGGCAATGCTTGAAGGAGCAAGGCCCCAAGGACGATACTCTCGCGTCTTGGAGAGCGAAGACGAAGGGTTAAGCCGATATCCGACTGTGTCGCGCTCGACAAAGGCAACTGCAGGATGTTGGCGGATCTCGGCCAGAGCCTCAGCATGGAATCGGCCGGCGACCGCTTGGAAGGAACCCAAGTCAATGGAATGTTTGGTGCCTTTAATGATCTCGTCCCAAAGAGCAGCTTTGTTGTTGTCGTGAGATTGTTGGGCTGGATTTGCTTGCTTGCCCTTTGAAGAAAAGTTGCTAGATTTAAAGCCATCCTTGAAAACGACGATGTAAGAGTCGGGAAAAACTGTGGCGGCGGCGTCTGGAGGAATGAGAGGTGCAATGTCGTCTGTTTGAGAGTGGACAGTAGTTGCCAAGGCTTGTGAAGCCATCAGGATGGAAAAGGAGGCGGTTGCGAGGAACATAGCGTACGATATGTGTGTGGTATAAGGTATGTGTGTGGTTTTAAAGGTGAGCTGTGAACGCGAATAGCAGATATTGTTGTTGTGAAGAAAAACAAGGTGAGGATCACCCTTGGCTTTTATATCTTCACCATTTTTCTCTTGTCGGGTAACATCCCGCAAAGGTGGTCTCCAGTCAGGCGACGGGAACTTTTTGTTCATTTGGCAAGCACTGTCCTGTCAGTACAATCTTGTCCAAAACGATTATCATCTTACCTCCCATGAATGGTCTCGGATCAATGAGAAAAAAGAAGAAAAAAGTGGCGTGCGGGAGTGGAGATGGGTGGGCGGTACGTAGCATTGCAACACCTAGACAGTAAGCTATTGACTGACTGGATAAGTCAAGCGTAGAAAAACGAAGAGTTCACTCCGCGGTGTGTAATTCAGTACAAACCACTACTCTATGCAATTGATTCTTTTTTCCTCTGTTTGTATCACTCAAGAGTCGAAGCTTTAATTTTTTTTCAATTTCCGTAAAGTTTGTATTGAAACGTCCTTACGCCTGACTTGCTGGGCGTTCTCTCCACCTTGCTAGGCTATGGGCGGTGCACGAAAAAACACACACACGCACACACATACCAGCGATAGTGTGGGTGTGCCACAAAGAGGAAAAAAAGCAAAACAGGCGCGCGCTTCTCATTCGCATAGAGTACAACAAACTTCCTTGTCACAACCGTGTAACCATTCAGCCGTCAATTTTTTTTGTTATTCCTCCTTGAAAAGATATCGCAATGGATCTAAGTACAAATTCGATGAGTCCTGAGGGCACAAAAGTAAAGAGAGAAGGCGAAGAGGAAAGAACCGAAAGGAAAAATGAAAGGTAAACTGTATGAAGAAAAAAGATCAACATGTCTAATATATGTACACACAAGGGCAGCCAAACCAAAATAATAGTATTGGCCAGCTCGAAAGACTATTGGTCGATTGAAAGTCGACGATTTAGGAGACATCCATGCACATTAAGAGAAGGGGCATTGCTTTCCTTTAAACGGCCAGAGGTTCTTGAATCCAGAGAGAGGATAGGTTTTGCGTAAGGAAATGGGGGTTTACCCAGACTAGACCAGCCCAGGGCGATCTGTCAACAGATCTCTCCCCTTAGCATGTTATTTTATTTCACGAGCGAGACATGACATCAATGGCAGCCAAGCCCTAAATGTTTAGTTCCCCGGTAAAGACGCGTGTTAACTTGTCAGAGGACTGCATAGACTTTGAAGTGTTGCCGCGTTATCAGTTTACGACAATAACCTCGAGTTATTCGCATGATTGCTTGCAAGGTACAAGGAACTTTGTGGATGCGCTTTCGCCCAAGTCAGGTGGTACAAGCCACAGTCTCGGTCGTCAACAACCCCTAGATCAGAATCAGCCTTTTCTCTTTTTTTGTCCTATCCCCTTTTCTCTCTCCTCCTCTTGCTCTCTTTCTCTTCCGGTTCCGTTGCCACCATGACTCAAACACCCGCTCACATCACGACAACCACGACCACAACAACCACTACTGCCAAACGTCGTTCGCGATCCAGGGCCAAGCACTCAGCAGCAACAACCTCTATTTTCCAGACCCCTCCTTCTCCTTCAGCTACATACACAGACCAGACTTCAACCCAGAAGCTCCAGTCGAAGAACAGCAATGCGTCAACGAAGAAACAACCTTCGACCGCTAGGTCCACCTCAGACACTGATGCTGGAAGTCTGAACCCATATCTGAACCTCGTCTTTCGACGCATGCGCAGACTGAAAAAGCGGGTGGTATGTTTGATTTGCTTGTTTTGTTATTGTGATCATACCGCTCTGTTCTGCACACACGGTCACTTGAAAAGGCTTTTTTTTTTTTTTTTGGTACCTTGATTTCACTCTATTGTTATATATTCTCTTCCCTTTGTTAGACAAGAGTCGAGTCAACAGAGGCAGCTTTGACCAATGACCCATCAAAAAAAGATACTTTGGAGCCAGGCCAATTGATGGCGTTGGAAAAGAAGCTCGAAATGTCGGCACCCTTGAAGGAACTGGAGGGTCTTTTCAAGGCTATGACTATCCTGCAAGCAAGCGTAAGTAGTCTGTCTCTTCAAGGTGGAGGCGTTTATCATTTTTTGCTCGCGCGTGAGTGGATGTTGTAATCATAAACTCATGTCATTTCTCTGCTGTTGCACGTTTTCCCAGGACAACCTGGAGCACAAGAAACAGATCGAGGAGCACTCGCATGATATCGAGATAGTACAAGAGACTGCGACAAAGGAGACCCAGGAATCCGCCATTTCTGCCTTTATCCAAGTCATTCGCCTTTTCTACGCGCTTAAGCAACTAGACGATGCTAAAGAGTACCTGACTATGCCCCTGCTCAGCAGTCTCAAGGCCTTGGAAAAATTTCGAACTCGTCTCTTTGAGGTTGCACAGAGAGCCGAGTTGTCGGACGGAGATGATTGTGCCCATTCACGCGAGGAGTTGTACTCGATGGTCCACAAGCTGACAGAAAAATGCGCCGACAATGTCTCAGAGGAGGGTGATATCACCTGTAAGTTATCATCATGTGATATGAAATATTAGGAAGGTATTCATCTCATAACACACACACCTTTTCATCGCTCATTTTATTTTCTTTCACCATTTGGCTCTTCATGCAGACAAGCATATCTATGACGAACTCGATCACCTCACCTATCCATCTGCAGACCTGCAGTTGAGGGACACTCCACGCGTTTCCGACGACCGTCAAGTGGATGATCCATCGTCGATTGTGAAGGCTCATGCCAGAGTAGAGGATGACGGTGATGGAACCTCTGTGCGCTCACTGATGTCCGAGCCTACATTGACGGCCGCACAAAAATCATGCGCGACGGTCGAGAACTGGTTTAACAAGATCAGCCCCTCCAATCTGCTGTGGTCAGAGTCGCCACCAAAGACTACTCTAGGATCAGAGCCCAAAGCGATCACACATAGTGTGAACCCGAAACAGGCAGAATCAACTCCAGTTGCGCAGGTGAGCCTTGGTCGAGAGGTTGCATCACAGACGGATCCAGTCGCATCAATCGAACCACCGTCGATGCCAGCTGCTGCACCTATGCCGCCAACAGTCGTCCCATTAGTGCCTGTCCATCCGATACCTAACTGTAAGTAGTATATGCTTTTTTCCCATTTCACTGACGTTCTTAACTGTTGTTAACTTCGTTACTATCTATCAATCTTAACTCTATCACTTATGTTGCTGACACATAGATCGGTTTATGCTTCCACCATGGGTTGGTGGATCGTCTTATCCTGCGGATCCTCACATCAGCAACCCTTCCTTGTCGCAAGCACAGCAACCTCTTCCTATCATGCGTGTTAGCAATGAACCCGGCTATCCAACGTTTTCGCAGCCGGAGGACAAAGAGTCTGGCAAGCGTGGCTCTTGTCGTCGTTTCGGTCGTGAAAGCAGTGGTCATTCTCGAGAGGGGTCTACCTTCCGATCTCACCGCATCCCGCAGGATTGCTATGGGCAGCGTGAAGGTAGTGGTCAATTGGAGGTGATCTATGAGGATGACGAGAAGGAGTTCAGCGCCAGTTCGAACATCACAGCCCAAAATCATGACCAACACGTGTCATACTATTCAGGATCGATCTACCAAGAGTCAGAGCAGTTGCAGGCCACTGATCCAAACCAGAGTGGTACTCAGGGTCGTATGGCTGCACGCACAATGGCGGAGAGCGCTAGCTCAGGAGTCAGACGAGGCGTTTCTCCGTTGTCGGGGGACCAATTGAGGCAACAACAGGCTGCCTATGATTATTCCAGTGGTGTGATGACTCTGCAGCAATCGGAGAGCACCTCATTTGGGAACAAGGGCAGCGGCACAAGCAACAACAAGGAATCACTCACAGACAACAACAAGGAATGCCTTACAAACAACAACAACAATGGTGCTTTTCAGGGACGCTGGTCTGGTAAGAAAAAGGGACGCGGCCAGGATCGATCCCCTTCTGGACAGACACAGCAGGGAGGCCCAAAGTCCCAGAATCAGCGATCAATCGAGTCGTCGTCGAGTCATTTGCATCTAGGTGCACGACAACAGCAGCACCCCGTTGATAACACTGGCCATTACTTGCAGTTTCAGCAGCACTCTGCTTCTTCTCGCTCTTACGACCACATGCGATCTGACGCTCAGAACAAACAATACTATCGGCACAAGACCCAGCAGCAGCAGCAACATCAGCAACAGCAGCAACAGAAACAACAGCGTCGCCATGAGGAGCAGGAGCTGTCTCTTCCGACTCAGCAACAGCAGCAGCAACAGGATGTTCACCATTATTTCCAGCAGCCGTTCTATCAGTACCCAGGAGGGTGGTACTATCCTGGATATGGAGAAGGAGGAGGGACGCCCGTTTATTGCGTTCAGAGTGGACAGCAGGAACAGCAGGAACAGCAAGGACAGCAGGGAGAACAAGTCCAACAGACCTAGCAAGAAGACACTAAAGGGCAGGTTTAGGTTGTCGTCGACTGGCGGTGCACGAACGCCGTTTGTCGGACCCAGAACCCCTAAAAGACCCCTTTGGTGCAAAATAGAAAATAAAAAAATGCCATCAGCCATACTTCCCTGGTAAGGACATTTGCAACCCTCATTAATATCATTGCCATGGAAGCAAGTATTCCCGGGTTTGGCGCTAAATTATACTCTCTTTTATTTTTTTGCTTTCCCTCTTACTTTCACCCCTCACCTCCCCCCGACGGATGCTCACATTCAGACACATACACAGACAAACCATCCCTCTCTCTTTCTCCTTCCATCACTCGTTCCCTCCTTTCTATCTTCAACTTGTCCTTCCCTCCCCAAATAACTCAGATCAAACCAAAACATATTAATGTCCACCACCACTCCCACACCCTTCACCGTCATCCCCTCCTCGCAACCCTCCTGCGGGGACATCACTCTCTTACGTCCCATCCCACACTGTCCAAACACAACAGCAACAACCACCAGCATCCCGGGTAATCCTAATGGGGGAGGCGAACTCATGGGCTGCTTCTTCCAAACAAACGGCCTCTTCTGCGCACCCCTCGCCACTACCCGCGGATTCCTCTTTACTCTCGATTCAACGCAACAACAACAGAAGAAGAACTCGTTATGGGTACCAATTCTATCGACAGCAACCAACGACAACGCGACCAAGCCATCACCGCCTTTGCTGGGTGTTGATGGGGAAGCAGTGAACTATCAGGGCCCCGCCCGTTTGGGCGAAACATGTTACCCTATTCCACTGCCATCAATCACGGACCCTTTGTTTCAGACGCTGGTCGCAGTCGCAAACCAACGGCTCAACGAGACCCTAAGTGGAGAGGCAACATTAACACCAGGTGTAGGAAGTGGAAGAGGAAGTCGGTCGCCAGGTGTGGGAGCTGGAGTGCAGGTGTTTAATTTCCGAGGAGATTGCGAGCAAGGGTCCTATTGTGACTTTGTTCCTCCTCCAGCTGGTGCTGGAGTCGCTGTGGGCGTCACTGGGACCTGCAAGGAGGTGCTGCCCAATTTTCACAATTGCACGTCCTATGCCCAATGCAGTTCTCTTCGTTGTGATCATCCTTGGTCTGAGGGAGGAGGAGGAGGAGGGTCTCGAGATTCGACTACAGGCAATACCGGGGTTACGGTCTGTCTACCGTCCAAACTCGACCGAGGCAACACCAACAACAACAACGGTGGTGGACCAGGTGGAGGTAAAGGAGATGATAAACCGTCAAAGTTCCCGGCATGGATTGGAGGGATTATTGCGGTTGTGATCGTATTTGGCGTGGCGATCATCTTTGGTCTGGTCCGGAGGAAGAAGAAAATGGCGGCGGATAAGGAGAAAAAGAGTATGAAGAGAAGACGGTCTGCACGATCCCAAGCAGCAACGGCGGTAGGGACGATAGTGGGAGAACGAGATCGAGACCTAGAGAGACGAAGGTCTATTTCCTTACCACTGCATTCACAACACCTGGACCAACAGCAGCAGGGAGGAGATGACGACGACAATGAGAGCGATTATGTCTATCAGTTACACTCCGCTGAGCCCTCTCTAATGGTCAACGAGAAACAGGAATTGTCTGCACACGAGAGAGAAGGTGGTGGATTTGGTAGTTGGTTCAGGAGGAGTCGGACAGAGGATCAGATGGACAGAGAGCAGGGCGAGCTAGCATCTAGGACCACAAGGAGCAACTCTTCGTCTGTCAGGAGTTCACTCTCGCTAGATTCGAAGGAGGCTGAGGGTGTGCGACATCATCAAGTAGGGTCGCCAACAGGAGGACTTTTGAACACTTTTGAAGCAGCTGCTACAGCAGCAGGAAGAGACACGGCTACAGAAAGCATACACAGCGACTCGACCTCAGCAATCGTTCTTGACTCTTCCGCCGCTGCTGCTGTTGGTATTAACCCACCACGATCCCGCATGTCAATCAACATACCCAAAATTGTCACCAGTCCCTCATCCGACCCCGCAGCAGCAGGAGCACTACCACCACCACAGACGTATGCAGAAGGCGAAGAACGAGATTTCGCCACTAGACTATCGTACCCCAAGAACCTCAACAACCGGCCCTCATTTTCGTCCGCAACGTCGTCCTTACCCTCGTCAACAACAGACGCTTCACCACCGTCGTCAGATCTGTCAAGAAGGAGTTCGAATCAAGCCTTCTTGACAACAGCAACACCTCCGTCTGGATCCCCTGTTTCGCCGATTTCTCCCATCTCGCCGCGTCCTCCTCTGTCCTCTGGCCCGTCATCTAGGTCTTCGCAACGTCAGAGTTTGCAGGCTTCATCTAGTACCCCGCGTCGGTCATAAATGCACAGACACACACACTATTCCATCACTTTTAATTAATTAAATAATTTATTTCTTCAGAAATCGCCGACGTAGGGTGATCTGGGCGGTGAGGGTGTGGAAAGATGCTGTGGGGATTGAAGGTCACTACCTGTGGAGGATGGTTGATTGTTGTGCAAGGATAGAGATTGAGGATTGGGAGTGACGATGGATTGTGTTGAGGATTTGCTTTTCAGCATTGAGGGCTTTTTTGATAGTTGCTGCTGTTGCTGTTGTTGTGGTGGGAGTGGAAGTTGTGAGGCCTCTTCGTTCTCGTAGTTTTCGTCGTTGGAGATCTCGGTGCCGAGGGGGCTATGTGGGTGCGGGTGTGAGTGCATGCATTGGAGGTACTGGTGTGGACGATACTGGTTGCGATGGTGGCTGTCGGAGCTCTTGCGCCTGGTGAAGGATTTCAGGGACTCTGTTGGAGATCCGACCGCTGGTGGAGGGAAGTAGGATCCTGAGCTTGAGCCGGAGGGCAAGGCGATCCGCTGTGGCTTCGATGCCGTGGTGGAGGAGGTTGCGAGACCGGGACTTGTAGGTGCGCCGCTGCCGGAGGAGGATGTGAGGTCGAGGGTGGCCAGGGATTCTGTAGATCCGAGGGTTGCGGCTGCAGTTGTGTTGGGGGACTGTACTCCGGTCGTTGTGTCACCGGCGGCGGCAGCGCGCTCGGCTTCGATTTCTGCAGAGCTGCGTGTAATAGCCTCCATACCCAGTCCAGTCACCATGACTCTATACTCCGACCGGGGAGGTCCAGTACCAGTAGCAGATGTGGATGGAAGAATCGGTGTCGAGGGATCCGTGCCAGTGCCAACTCTACCATGCGAACTCGACGACAAGGAATGCGAATGCTTCAAATGCTGTCTCTGTTCAATCCTGGCCGCCATGTTGACAAAGCTCGGTAGGTATTCTTGTTGGCTCGTATCAAAGACATAGCAGGCCGGGCCTGGCGGGTAGACGACGTAGCGAGGGGAGGTTGCAGATGTGCTGTCCTCCGGAGTGGTAACACAGAGGAGTTGATGAGGGGGAAGTTCGAGTGTTGGAAGGGAGTTTTTGTGTCGTAAGCGGTTTGAAGAAGTAGGGGTTTGGCAGGGAGTCTTTTTGCGCGGAGTTTTAGGAGCCAGAAGAGGGGATACCGGTGTTGGTGTTGGTTGTTGGCTGGTCGTAGAGGTAGTGGTTGTTGTTGTGGCGGAGGAGAAGGAAGTGGTGTGGTTCATGGAGGGGGTTAGTTGCAACGGCTGAGGCTGTCCTTGGTCCTCCTGCTTGTATCCCTGCCCAGGCAAAGTAGGCGAATCCGGTGGCTGAACAAACCTATTGACAACCGCTGTCGAGTTCGGTCGAGGCGGTGGCGAAAGCACCGTCATCACCCCCTCACCAACAACGCCATCATCACTACCAGACACGGCGACAAAGTCGTCTCGAATGACCATCCTGACAGGCGGGCTCATGACCCTCTCAGCAGTCGTCGAAGCCTTCCGAACAACAATTACATTATCTGGGTATGCGGTCGGGTAATAGGACTGTTGCATCGATAAAGGAATAGGACCCTGAACATGCCCCTTGGGGTCGTTCAGGGTCCTGTTCTGGTCTCTCCATTCTAGTTCCCGTTTGCGTTGTTCCAGCATGTCGTAATAGTAATGATCCTGTTCGTTGTAGATCGTGTCGCTGTCGTAGTTGTGGTTTCCTGGATGTCTGGAGGATGGAGGTGGTTGTCCTCCAGCCGGGTAGTAGTCCTCCGCAATATAGTCTCCTGCTCCGACTTGGCTCCTCCTCTGGTACTGGTATTGATGATGGCACGCCATACTACTCGACGGGTTATTACTCCCTCCAACAACACGGCTTCCAAGATCCTCATCCCGACGGTAAGGGCCATACTGTCCGCCCGAGCCACAGAACCCAAAGATCAGACAGAAATCAATCAACCACATCCCTGCTGCAACAGTCCCCAGAATCGCGCATGCTCGGTCGAGAAGGTAATGATCGTTCTTGCAGTACTGCCCGGGCGCATACTGGACCCCATCCTGGTACGTCGGCAGACTCCTCTTCTTCAAACCGATCATCCCCTTCGTAGGATCAAAACCATCATCTCCAGATCCAGAGCTATTAGAGTTGGAAAACTTGAGCAAATCCTTCGAATCCCGAATCTGTTGACAAGGGGCCCCATGCCGTCCCAACACAAACGCCAAAGTCGACCCGGCCACAAGCAACCCACAAACCAGAAAACACCAAAAAGCATGCAAATATATCCACCTCCGACTATCAGGCTGCCTCCGATGGTTCATAAGAGCCCATGATGCATAAATCAAGGCGACCGCCCCGGAGATACAAGAGGCAAGGGGTTCGTTGGTGAAGTTTGTATGGGATCTGGTTCGGTAGACGAGGAGGAATGCGGCGGTGATGACGATTGAGGTTGCGAGAAGGAGTTGGAGGATGCGGACTAGGGTATGTGCTCGACTGTATGGCATTGTTGTAGAGTTTTGTTTGCTGTTGTGCAGAGAGAGGCCTTGGGTATTGTGAGCAAAAAAACGGGAGGTAAGATAGGGGCGTAGTAGGGTTAGAAAGAGGGGCGAAGGATCAAGGGTTCGGCGAATTGTGAGGGTAGTAGCATAAGAAGCCAGGCAAAAGGCTAGGAACTGGAGCTGTCCTTGTTTTCTTCACTGGGTATTTTGTGGAAGAAGTAGGTGGATGAAAAAGACAAGTGTAGAGGTGAGTGAAGACAAACAAGGGGTGGAAAAGGATGGAAAAAGAGGTGAATTGACCAAGGAAAGAAAAAGAAGAAAGTGAAGAGGTGAAGGTGATGAACGGGAATGAGGCCTTTTGGCCTTGCTGTTAATCCAGCCAGACAGAAATACAGAATGACTAGAAAAGTGAAGGAGGGCCATGAGTGGTGAGTGGTGAATGGTGAGTGTTGAGTGGTGCGGGTGTGTCCAGTTGGGTAGCCCAAATGGACGGAGTATCCTCTAGATGTGAGACCCGAGACGAGTGTCAGTTCAGTTAGTTCAGTGAAGACAGCAAACAACTCACAAACAAACAAAATGAAAGAAAAAATGTCTCAAAGGGTTATTTAGTAGATGCAGGGCTTAAAACTACGTGATGGATCAATGAGTTGAGCAACTAGTTAGGATCAAGGTACACAGGGGGTAAGGAGGGATAGGGACCGATATAGCAGTTGAGGATGCAATGGAAGGTACAAGCGAAAGAGTGCATGCGCGACCTACTACCATTATTCAAGTCGTGGCCGTAGATGTTCTCCTACCAAGAAAGAAAGGCTGTCCAGGCCCTTGGGATTTCCTTTTTGGGCGACCATGTTTAAGAGAACGAACATCGGTTTCGGTTTCTGGAGACTAGAGAGAGAGAGAGATAGAGAGAGATAGAGAGAAATAGAGAGAGAACTAACGAGGGGAGGCGAGGCCAGGAAGAGGACATGCTCCACAGGTCTCCCTTCTCTCTCTCTCTCTCCCTATCTTTCCTCTGTCTTCTCAAAAGGGAAAGACAGACCACGACCAGTAAAGATACTCGGGCGACATCTCACAACAGACAACGGACAAGACAGAAAAAGACATAACATAAACCCTAACATGCGTTCCAAGTCGAATTTCCTCCCTCTCCTCTCTCTCTCTCTCGACTCGAAACAAAAGACCATATTCAGGGGGTGTTGGCGCCCATTTGAGGTCTTGCTTACTTGTGCACGATTTGTACGCAAAAAAACGCATCTGCACCGCGCACATCGAGGTGGAGTAACCAGCCAATTTCACTATGACCAATCTAAGGGCAGGACCCACCAACCTACAGCACCAAAAGACAGTAAAAAAAGGGGGAAAAGATAGAAAAGTAGGGGGTAGTTGAAAAGGCACGGACGGGTAACGGGAAGAGACTGGAGGATGAAAACAAAGGGTTACCCTTGTCTGAGATTGTCTCGTTCTGCTCCTTCAGCTAGTTTGTCCACTCTAGTGCGACAAGAACGAGAACAGGAGGTAGAGGGGGGCCCGCCAGAAAGAAATGGGGACCTACTTTGGTCAGAGGTTAGAAATAGACACGACGATACTGACAAGGAAGTTCAATCTATGTGAATCACTTCGGTTGGTCGAGAAAGACTTCAGTCGATCCCTTCCTACACATAAAAGGAGGTAGAAAGAGCAAGACCACAATAGAGTAAAAAAGAAAAGAGAAAGGCACAATCTAACCATAGATGGAGACAGCCTATGCCGCCCCATGCATGGGCAATAAGTCATATCCCGATATGATGATGGAGCGAGCGGCATGTAACAGGAAGAAGCGACGGTGCGATGATAAAGTGAGCGAATGAGGAGCAAGAGTAATAAGCACGCATTGTATGTATACTACAACATGAGAAGATAGGAGAGGTCGATGTTCACATCTGACAATGTACAATGGCATTGACATTGAGAGCATAGGAACATGTTCATTGCCATCGCATATTTTTTGTTCACATCGCACATTATTTTTCACACTCATTGGTAGATAGACACATGCACGAGGGACAAATCTTGTCAAGAGTGGGCGAAGTCAAGGCTGCAATTTTATGCTTTGTGATTTGTCTGCCTGTGCAGGAAGAGGGAACAAGAGAAGCATAACATAACATGGCATAGCATAACATAACCACAAGAGGATGAGTAAGGCAATGCGATGGATGCACAAGCTAAAAGACCCATCTCGTAAAATAAGCAGACAAAGAGAATTAAACTAACCAAAGCACACCGATGCAAGGAGGTGTCCTTATGTCAAAAAGAAAAAAAGATGCACCGACCCATCCATCCACTCGTCCCTTTTCCTGCCTTGTTTCTTCCTCCCTTCTCTCGTCTTTCACTTCTTTTTATCTTTTTTTGTCGTCGCTTTCCTTTTTTTTTACCATCGCATGCACACTTTTTTCTTTGATTCTTCTCTCTTCTCTCTTCTCGCCTTTCCTTCTTTGTTTTCATTGCTCTCGCTCATTCTTACACACCTTACACTTTCACGCTCCTGCTCTCATTTCTTACACACACACACACTCTCTCTCTCTCTCTCACTTTTACTTTTGCCTTACTCTAATCATCCTTCCACTAACTGCAAGTGTCATCATTGTTCGCTCTCTATTCCTAATCCCCCCCCCCCCCCCCCCCCCACACACACAGCCCCTTGCTCTCTTTCTCTCTCGCACACACTCTCTCTCCGAGAGTCTCTCCTCTTCTTCTTTCATTACTACACTCGGATTGATACCCATTTTCGATTAAGCCCTGCTTGTGCTGTTCTACTCCAACAACCCCACAGCCCAGTCCAATATCCACACCGTTCTCCAGTTCCACCTCTACCCTTCACCCATCAAGTCAGTCCAGTTACACGATTGTTTGGTGCTTACGCTCAAAAGCTTGCTATTGTTTGCTCTCCCAACCTCGGCTTTGGTTATCGTTCCTGCAAAAGTAAAGAAACGGATTTAGACATTATGCCCCGCTTCTCGCTCTCGCCCGCCTCCTTTCGCAAAAAGTCAACTCCACAGGATCTTCTCCAAAGCTCACAACAGCAACAGCAGCAGCAATATCCGAATGTAGCAGATGTACTGGGCAATCGGCAACAACACGCGAATTCATCGACTTCAATCTATAAGGCACTTGCAACAGCACAAGTAATAACAGCAGAAGGAGGAGCAATAACGGCTGAGATCCTCCCTGCATCCAACAACAACGCGGCAATGCACAGTCAGGAAAACCAACAGGAACAGTCGCCTCCATTGTCATCCTCGCCATTGTCCTCTTCTGCAAAGTTCGCTTCAGTAATACGTCGTCGTCGTCGTCGTCGCCATCAACAAGAGCCCTCTTCATCATCATCACCACAGCGACAGCAGCAACAGACACGACAACAGCAATCTGTGAAAAGCCTTGTCAATGTCTTGCTCACAAGCACCATTCAAAGCAAGAGGAACAAGAGTCATATTTCCAAGGGGAGGGAAAAGGAGGACCAACAAAAGGGGCAGCAACAGCAGCAGGAGCAGGAGCAGCAGCAGCAAATATACGAAAAGGTACAGCAGTTTTATCGGGCACCTTTACCCGATCAATGGACGACAACTACTGGTGGCTCTCATCAGACACAAGTCAATAATAGCAGTGACAGCAATACCAACAACAGCAACTTGGCCGGATCATGGCTACAACAGAATCGCAACGACTTTCAACAGCAGCAGAAGGAGAGCAAACGCGAGATCGCGACAACAACAGCGACAACAACGACAACGCCCATGCGTGACAACGATGAGGATGGCATCGTTGAGGCAATGTTATCTACACATGAAGGACATCCATGGCACCAAGAGCTAAACGCGTTATCACCAATCATGCAGCAGCAAAAGGAATGGCATCAACATGAAGAGAAGAAGGATGAGCAACCAATGTCGTCTTTGGATAGTGCTGCCGCTGCTTTTGTCAGCGAAGGGGTTTGGACCAAGATCAAGAAGAGGTCAAGGCTATCGTCGTCGTTGCCTTCTTTTTTCCTTTTTAAGAATGGTGATCATGGTCCACGACACCGACAAACACAACCAGCAGTAGGGGTTCCGTCACAGGTCATCATCGCATACACGGACAATGACGGTCGGTCACTGGTCTCCCTGACAGACACAGCCAAGGCCACGGCGACGGCAGCACGAGACAGAGGAGCGTCGACAACAACAAGGCCAAGAAGAAAGAAGAAGGGGGTTTTCCTCTTTAATGTCCTTCCGGCAACGATAGCGGCCAAACGGAGAAGCAGCCATGGCAACCTGATCGTCGATTCTCCTTTGCGCTCACCGATCGCAACCATGTCCACAACTCATTCTGCTGCTGCCGCCTTCCCGCCTCGCTCTCACTCCCTTGCTTCCTTTTCTTCTTCTCCTCTTTTTCTTCCAATCATTAACAAGAACATTATCAACGACAACAACTTTTCGTTTTTCTCTCCTCCTTCTTCTCCTTCTTCATCGCCCAACGACGATACTGAAGACGTCGAAGCACAACGCTGCCGCCTAAACGCTATCCGCTACAGTTGGTACAAACAATTCCAATCTCCTGGCGACCCCGTCCTAGTGCCTTCCTCCACGTTGCCATCACACATAAAGGTTCAAAGGCCCAACACCACCACCACCAATAACATCATATTCAAGGGTCTAAGCCAAAACTACAACAGCACCACCATTACAAGCACTACCTCTGGCACTACACCGACCAACAGTCTCCGATTAGGATCGTCGGGCTGCAATCAAAATCGTAACAGCAGAGCCAGCGGTGCCTTGCTCGACCAAGAGTCCACCCAAACCTGGCGAGGACTCTTTGCGTCTGTCCGTCAACTCTCTCACGACACCTCGACCACCGGTTCCTCTACTAACTACTCCGCCTCGACCACCAGCTTGTCATCCTCTGCTCAGAGTTTCATCGAGAAGGATCAGCAGTCAAAGAAGAAGAATCACAGTAGCCAGAGTCAACAACATCCTCAGAGGCGTCGGCAGTCTAAACACCGGAATTCAGACGACGCGAGCACCTTCCGCACAATAGGACCATTCTTTGCCAGAAGACCGTCTTCCTCTTCACAACACAAGGTCATCACCACCGCTGTTGCTTCCTCGTCCACAATCGATCTTGAAAAACGAGCCATGATGACGAAGAATCCCCCACGCAAGCTGACCATCCTGGTGGTCGGAGATGGAGCTGTTGGCAAGTCTGCATTGACTCTCCGGTTCCTTCGAGACCAGTACGTTATAAGCATCGTCAAGGGGAAGGAGTGAGAGGTCTATGTCCTGGTCCAACTTCCCCTCTTTTAACTTTCCATTGTTTATTCTTGCCATTTTAACCTCATTGCCCCCTTGTGTTTCGATGAGCAACATTTATTTTTTGATTCTAACATCCTTACCATTTTCTTTTTGTTTTTTTTTTCCCGCCATTCTCGTTTTTTCCCCCCTTTGTGCCTTTGTTGGGTTTCATTTCTCGTGCCTCTTAGATTCAATGACGAGTAAGTCCCCAAAATTGCTGGCATTGGACAATTGTAAGGAGGAAAAAGTCGTGCTTGTTGTCTCCTTTCTTAACACTTTCATTCCCTTATTGTTTTTGCTTTACCGGCGTTTAGATATGATCCGACGATCGAGGATTCGTACTGCAAGCATATTGAGGTGGATGGACAGGATTACACTCTGGAACTCACAGACACTGCCGGTCAGTCTGAATATCGTGACCAATGGGACGACCACTTCATGAGGTGCGTGAAGTCAACATATCAATTTTTCTCATCTTTCCCTCCCTTTTTATGCCCCTTTTGGACTTCCCCAAATGAGGACTATGGTTAATTACTCCATCAAAATGAACTAATCTGACCAAACAACACACTCTTCCGCCTTCCCTTCTCCAAATAGAACGGGTGATGGATTTATCTGCGTGTACTCGATAGCATCGATGAGCTCGTTTCAAGAACTAGTCGGGTTCCGTGACCAGATCTGGCGTGCAAAAGGATCCAGACGCGTTCCTATCGTGATCACAGGCAACAAGTGTGACTTGGAGGATGGGGGTGAGCGACAGGTCCATACTGATGTTGGCGCCCTCTTTGCTGAACGGTCCAACGCGCTCTTTGTCGAGACTAGGTTAGTTATTGTTTGGTGTGCCTTTTTGTGTGTGGGTACTCGTGTTTGTTTTGGATATATGGGTCAGATGCTAATCTTTTATTATTACTCTTTATTTTTTCTTTCTCTTTATCTTTTTTGACAACAACAACAAACAACAACAAACATTAGTGCAAAGACAGGAGTCAATATTCACGAGATGTTTACAGAGCTGGTACGGGAGATTGAACGTGCGCGAGTCAGAGCAGGTTACAACTACAGCAATATCAACAGCAAACACAATCACACCAGCAGCGTTAGCAATATCAGGCCAGGTGGACGGCATCAATACCATCCGAGTACGAGTAGTAGTCGAAGCCGGAATTACCCCCACCTTCCACCGCCTATACCTCCTACGGGGGCGGGAGATTCTCCGATCAGGTCTGGGATAGCGATGCACACGATCGGGACACCGATTTCTAGTACGAAGGGGTATTCGACGAATGTGACGCCACCTGCGGTCAATGGTAGTAGGAACAGGAGGGGGAGTAGGTGTAGAGCAGGGGGGTCAGAGGGGCCGGTTGTTGCATCAATGGGGTTGGATAGGGATGTGGAGCGGGGGATCTGCTGTTGCACTATCATGTAAATAAAAGGACTAATGTATGAGCTTGTAGCACGCGAGACAGTGGGAAGCGATGTGGGCGATGAAACAAAGTGAGACGTGTGGGACATGACAAGAGAGAGAGAGGAGAGAGATAGGCGCCGCGTTTTGATCCTTGAATAGGAAAGGGGTTAATGATAAGGTTTCTGGTGGCAAAAGTCATAATGATGCAAGAATAAAGGAAGCAACGGAAAAAAGAAGCACATCAACAGAGGCGAGCATAGTTAGTTCAAGGTATCTTTAGTCCAAGGTGCGGGAAAAGCAGAACAGAGAACAGGGACTAACAAACGACGCTCTTTCCGTTCATTCTTGCACTGGGCTAGGCTATGAAAATGGATCAATCGATGGAGCACGAAGGCTCACTTTGTACATTCAATTCGTTCAATTGTCTCCATGGCCAATCATTCACTTAATGAGAAGCAAGTTTTGGTTTTGAAGAAGAGCAACAGGAAAGTTAGGAAGAAGAGGAGATGATGGGTCATTCCTCGTCCGTCATCTTCGTTTCCTACCCTTTTTTTTGTTTTTTTTTTTTTTTGTGTGTTTCCTTTGTGTTTCCTTTGTGTTTCCTTCTCCTCGGCACCTCATTCACTTCTCTGCTCATTTCTCTTTGTTCATTCAGACGCCCTCTTTTTCTCACCTTGTTGTAGCGTTGTTATTGGTTTTCTACCCCTCTTTTTTTTCTTTTCCTTCTTTCCCCTCGTTTTCTTTCCACCTCATTTTCTTTTTTCCCTCCTTTTTTTTTTTTTTTTTTTTTTTTTTTTTTTTTTTTTCTTTTGTGTATTCCTTCACCCTCGGCGACTTTCCAGGGTAGCTCTAACAGGTAAGTACTGTACCTTACTCTGACACGCCCCATCACCACAATTCATATCGCAATTCATACCCACGTACGCTTGTATATCTGTCCCTAAACCCTGCCACTCTCCTTTCGTTCACTGCGCCTGCCACATTCATGCGCTCATCGATATCCACCCCGCATTTTCTTTCGTTCTTTTTTGACTCGACCGATTATCTTGTTTGACATCCTCGCCCTTTTTTTTTTTTTTGTTTCTTTTTCTGTTTCTCTTCTTTCTTTCCCTCCCTTTTCCTTTTTTCTCTCTCCCTACCCCTTCTTCATCTCCATTCCTTCTGCCGCTCATATCTCTCTTCCACTCTGTCGTATCGTACGACAACCACTTTCCCTTTTACTTCCGCTCTCTTTGGGTCGTGTAAGTCGAAATACTCTTTATTGTTCTCATATTCTCGTTGTTCCTGCAAGCCGTCTCTCTTTCTTTTTCTCCCGCCAAGTGTTGTTGCTTCCTCGACTCGAACCCTAGCCCCCTTCTCAAGGAAAGAAGTGACATGGACCCCAAACCCTATTATCCATCTCTTTCTCCTTCCTTTCCTCCTCCCACCCACTCCGCTCATTCCTTCATTCTCTGCTCTTTTTGTTGTTCTATTGTGTTTCTTTCTACTACCTCTTCTTCTCTTGTTCTTTTTTCTTCTACCTTGTACACACTCTTATTCTACTCTTTCTTTGTTGTATGTATATGTGTATGCCTGTGTCTGTTTATGCACACCTTCGTCGTCATTCCCTCCTTCTGTCCTTGCTCACTTTTTTGCTCATTCCCTTTTCACTCTTTTTGTGTCTTGACTCCATCAAGCCTCCTTCCAACCCCACTCTTGCCTCTTGTCTGGTCTGCACCTCTTTTTTAATTGCTCATGTCACATAATAAAGCACGTTCTAACCGTCTCTATTTATCTCACCTCCATCTTTCTCTCTTCCTTTACTCTCTCTTCCTTCCTTTCCCCACTCTCCTCTTTCTCTCTCCTCGACACCCGCTGTTACTTTTCCTTTTCTTTTTCCCTTCCCTCGCGTGTGTTTCCCACCACCATTCCCTCCTATCCTCCTCGCCACCTTCTTTCTCCCACTCCCACTCCCACCCTTCCTAAATCCCTTCGTTTTCCCTCCCCCTTTTTATAAATAACTTGTCCTCGGTCTTTTCAGGATCAGCAAGTGCAAACGCGTGCGCGCTCAAACCTGCTCGACCCCCTCTCTTCCTCCCTCCTCTCTTCTTCCTCTAGCTGTTGTCGCTTCCCTTTCTTCTCTCTCTCCTACCCCCTCTCTCTCGATAGCACTTACTCACTCCCCTTTCCTCGCATCGCCTGCACCTCTTCCCCACTCTCGACCATGCCCGCCCTTGTCGACGTGAACGAGCCCTCACAGTTGCCCCCACAACCGCATCCACCACCACAACAGCACGAACAACAGCAGCCTGTACACTGTAGCAGTACCGCGCGTCGCCAGCCTCTGGTCGGCATCGAAAACAAAGAGACATTCACAGCAAAGGAAAAGGAAGAGTCCCTCTCGTCGTCGTTGTTAGAGCCTGCAAACAACCCAGACAGCAAAGAGAACTGTCCACCTCCCAACATCGCTCGCAAGCGATCTCGGTCCACCGTCGTCACCAAGGGAGTTAAGTCGATGCCTGCCCAGACCTTCTCTATCGTCCTCCCCTTGGAGAGGGGCGGCGATACCTCTCCCAAATGTGGGGTTGCCTCTTTGGCTAAGGTCGAGGTCGAGGGCAAGTCCAAGGCCACAAGGGCCAGGGCCAACAAGGGCGAACGCCGAGACATCTCAAAAGAGACCAGCCGAATCGATGTGGACTCGGCTCGTGGTGGTGAAGGGGATGGTGGTGTCCCTAATGCTGCCTCGTCAGACGACCTGAGCCAGAGCGAGCAAGTAACAACGACAGCAGTAGCAGCAGCAACGGCGACCACAGCATCAGCAGATATGTACCGGAAGCCGGATATCTCGTACTCCCATCTCATTCTCCACGCCATCTCCCAATCACCCAACGAACGTCTGACCCTGCGTGAGATTTATGCGTGGATCGAGACCCGACATCCCTTCTATCGGGACACTCCCACTGGTTGGCAGGTAACGTCAGCAACGAACGAAAGGGCCAACAGGCGATCCTCTCTGTGTGTGCTCTTGTTTTTTTTGTTGTTTTTTTTTGGTCTATTGTACCTTCGTCGATTTACTGTACTGACAACATTTGCTGTTTACTTTTGAACATATATCCATATATACATTCGATGTATACAGAATTCGATTAGACATAATCTATCGTCGAGCAAGGCCTTCATCAAGCTAGAGAGGCTCAAAAACGACTCTGGCAAGGGTTGCTTCTGGACACTGCACGAAGATGCCCATGAGATCCTCGCCGCCTCGAGTAACAAAAAGGGGAGAAAGAGTCTCGCAGACCACGACGATAGTCTCCCTGCTTCATCATCTATCACTACTACCCCTACCACTTCCATGCCCACAACCATATCCGCAACCACCGTCGTCCGGTCCAGAAGCGCCTCTTTGCTTCCCAAGATCAATTGTAAGAAAGACGACTCTCTCAGAAGCGACCTCCCCTCGCCCGCGGCCTCCGAGCCTTGTGACGATCCAAAGAGTCCGAGATCTCTCCAGACCAAGGCCAAGGAGGCCTATGCTCCCTCGACCCCTCCTTCATCACCCGATTATGAAGCGGACTTGGAGGACAAGGGAGTGGTTCTTGGCAACAAGACAGCAACTGTGTCGACAACAGGTGAAGTTTCATCGGCTGCCAATCCTCTCGAATCCTCCAAGACGCCCATGTCACCATTGTCCGGACCTGTTTCCGCGACTACCCGTCGCGTTCGTCGCCCTCCTCAAAACTTGTCCGAGTTTGTATCCTCCGAAGACTTTAAAGCTTCTTTTAGCAAAGAGTCTTCGTTGGCTTTTCCCAACACTCCATTGTCGCCAAAGCCAGTTGAGAGAAAACGTTCCAAGACTTTGCCTGCTGTCTCTACTGCTACTCGGGAGAGGGGCGCCTCAGAGCGAGGCCTTTCAAAGGACTATTCGCCTTCAGTCCGCTCTGTTGACGAGCCTTCACCCATCACGCCTACAGAGGAACTCGCGGCGTTGGCTCTTACGCCATCCCTCTCACAAGAGTTGCCGGAAGAAGTGCCTCTGCATCGCCTTGTGTCAGTCCCGTTGAGCTCGCTGAGCCACATGACACATTTGAAGCGATCGCGCGACGACATGTTGCCTGGAATCACAACCAAGAAGTGGCGACGCGAGGATCAGAGTGAACGCCGCCGTCCACGTGGACGTGGACGATCCTACTCGCTCCAGGAGACGACGTATGAGCGACGATGCCGCGAGGGCAAACGGCAGATTGTGGTGGCATCTGAGGATGATTGGTCCTCAGACTCTGATGACGATTTCCTTTGCGACAGCGACCTTGACGGACACTATGGTGTTCAGCATAACAGGTCGATCTCGTCGTCTTTCAACAAGGCCGATTTGCTGCTGCTGGACTCGTCGGCTATCTCATATGGATTTGAGATGACGGATTCTGAGTACATTCTTGACTTTAACCAAGGCCCCTTGTTCAACAGTGTCGTCTGGCCAGAATACTCCAACCTACAAGCACTGGAGGATTCCACGACCAACGACTAGTCCATTCAACTCTTTTATTGTTTGGCATGTACCATATCCTTCTTCCCCCCCGCTTACTACCACTACCTCATCATCTGTATTCACTCTTTGCACATGTTTTCTCCTACCCCCTCCTCATTTTACTTTGTACAATATGGATGCCTTTGCATTCTACCAAAAACATTCAGAAAATTCTTCCCAACTATCTGACCAAAAACATACCTCATAGCTTGCTTTACTTTTTTTTTTTTTTCTTTTTTTCCCTTTTTCTTTTTTCTTTTTTTTCTTTTTCTTTTTTTTTCCTCTCTAAAGAATAACAACATAACAGCATAATAAAAACTACTTGTAATCCTGGTGCCTCACTTTGTGTGTTAGGTAACAATTGAACCGGGTGTATCAAATTCGTTCTCTGCTATCCCACGAACACTTTTGTGAGCAGGCATCACTCCATTGGTTGGTTTTGATTGATATCTTTTCAAGGAGTAGCAATCAACGCTCAGACCCATACCCTAAAGAAGGCGAAGAAGGGTGCGTTAATGAAAAGTGACGCATAGAACGAGAACAAAGGGAAACAAGGGAAAAAAAGGAAGATAGGGTGGGGGGGGCTTTCTGAACGGACAGGCACATTTCCCGTGCTCCGGCAAAGAAAGACAAAAAGCACTTGACCATTAAACCAGCAACCATTGTGTTTTTTTGTGTTTCCATGCTTGTCTGGCATATGAAATGTCATGCTTTCGTCGGTCTTTGCTTTGTGAGATTGGCTGTATCGTTCTTTCAACCAAGTATCGTTTCATATGGACATCATGTCTACCTGACGGACCATGAAAAATCGATCAAGCTTGCCGTCTTTATTTTCAGTAAATGAGCACGTGATCATTGTGCGAAACCCACTACTCCTCCCTCTCGCCCCTTTTTTACACCTGTATTCGCTCTTCCTCGTCGTTCTTTTCTTTTTTTTTCTTTTTCTTCTTTCTCTTCTCAACACTCCTTTTCACACCACACAGATCACTTCATCATGTTCATCATCGACTGGTTCCGCGACGTCCTCTCCTCCCTTGGTGAGTTCATCTCTTTAGCACCTCACTCTCAACAACCCTCTCTCGCAGTCTTACTGCAAAACCACTCTCTGGAAAAGGAAACCACAGCTGCGAACCACAGACCAACACGTCTCGCTCGCGACAGTCTTCACTTCTGGACCGGACTCATCGCTCAGAAGCAATGAAAAACAGGACACAACTGGCTCACTCGTTGATCGCAGGATACACAACAAGCAGCAAAGAACGACCTAAGAAATTCGACACACTTTGCCTAAGTGTGCATAACACGCTCATCAAAAACTTGCTTAAGGCCTACCCCTCATCGGACTCGGGAAAAAGGGATAAGGAGTGAGCAGAGGCAGACAGGAAGGGTGTTAGGGTGGGTATGGAGTATGAAGTGAGTACGACGATGACGACGCTTTCACATAAATGGAGGAAGGAGGAAACACATACACACATACAGACACACGCACGCAATTGCGATGACCAATCTGGCTACCGGCCGCGATACTCTTCTTTTTTATTCATTCGACACCCAACAACCACACTTTGTCTTATATTACATGACCCAACAACAATTGCATTGCTTGCCCTTTATTGTTGGCTTATCTATCGTCATGGTTACGCAAATACCGCTTTGAGCAGGACTAGCTGGCTTATATTACTTATTTATCGGCCTGATGCAAAAGGAAGGCCCATGTACTTCTTTCTTGCTGACGAGGGTCTCTCTGGAACCGGGGAACAATAAGTGATGATGTTTGGCCATCATCTCTTTTTGAGCATCAACTTTTTTCTGCTGGACAACCTGGGGACTCTCCGATCCGGCCAAATAGCTTTACAAAACTGATGACAAGAAAATCTAACCTCACCTGTTCTTTTTTCTCGCACGCTTGTTATACACGTTGTCAGGTCTGTTCAACAAGAACGCCAAGATCCTCTTCCTCGGTCTTGATAACGCCGGAAAGACCACCTTGCTTCACATGTTGAAGAACGACCGCTTGGCCACTCTTCAACCTACTCTTCACCCCAGTACGTTTCTTGTTGTGTATCTTGTTCGTTGTTTAATTGGACTGACACGATGTATTTTTTGGTGTCGCTGCGACAAGACACTACGTGGCAATTCTTCAGAAGCCGTCTTCAACTCACTAAATATCTCCGTTCTTTTTTTGGTCGTATCTTTTGATAGCCTCTGAGGAGCTCTCCATCGCCAACGTCAAATTCACTACTTTTGATCTTGGTGGACATCAGCAAGGTAAGAAGCATATTTGGATAAAGTCGAATACGATGGGCGACAGATAGTCAGGTGTTTTTCAGTGGAAAGGAGAAGACCATTAAGGCGACAAGAAATATACAAGTCAACAGTGAAGTCTTACGTGTCGTATCGAGAAGAAAAAAAAGCAATAAGCATCCAAGCATGTTGGACTAATCACACCACTCTTTTATGTTTTTTTTGCACGCAATAGCCCGCCGTATCTGGAAGGATTACTTTGCCGAGGTCAACGGCATTGTCTTCTTGGTTGATTGCCAGGACCGCGAGCGTTTCTTGGAGTCCAAGGCTGAGTTGGATGTAAGAATCGGCTGTTATTTCTTCACAGAGTGAATCGATCGTATGAGACCAATCCGTCATATCCGCCTTCAAAATGCTTGTTGGACCGACAATGCTCACAACCAACGCTGCTTCTTTCTACTTGTGAAAAAATAATAGGCTCTCCTTGCCATCCAGCAGCTGGAGCGTGTTCCTTTCTTGATTCTCGGAAACAAGATTGACGCTCCCGGCGCCGTCTCTGAGGAGGAGCTCCGCTCTGCCCTCGGATTGATCCAAACCACCGGCAAGGGCAAGGTCCCATTGAAGGACATGCGCCCCATCGAGGTCTTCATGTGCTCTGTCGTCATGAAGCAGGGATACGGTGATGGTATGTTTCTCTTCTTTTTTTGATTACTTGTCTCTTTGTCTCGTACTATTGACTCTTGGCTGGAAGGTCAAAAAGCAAACAAATTAACACATACAACCTCTTATCTCCCTCTCAGGTTTCCTCTGGATGTCCCAGTACATTTAAATTCGAATTGTTTGTCAGGATCAGGAATATTGCACCAGTTTATTTCATGTCCACAATGTTCGTCTAGCTCATTTTCTTTCTTTTTTTTTTTTCCCTCTCACTTAATACAACTTTGAACTTTTTTTTTAACACTCTCATCTCTTTACTCCTTGGCGATTCTAAAACATGTCGGCAGAAGCGCGTTTGGCAAACACTTCCATTACTCAACTGGATCCCACTCTTACAAAAGATATCCTCTATTCTCGACTAGTGGAGATTCTCGACAAAAGTCAGATGTAAAGAACGAACAACGAAACGAAGCGCGTACTCATCAGTTTTTGACTCGCTTGGTTGCGTTATGGTCGCTTGAGCTTCTTAGTGCAAGGGACGCTACATGATGTCGAGCTCGAACAACTGACCACTCGACTTCTTACTCGATGCGCGATGAACGACATTTAAATAGAGATGAGATTGGTCTGTTACCATTCCTTCCGGTGCCTGAGCAATGTCAAGGAGAAGCAGGAGAAGGAGACTTTGTCCAGTATCCGTTTGTTGTTCAGGAACGCGGGACTAAACTGGGGATCCCCATCTTTTGCTGGGTCCCTGTTCTAGATGCCGCCTATGGCGTGTTTAAGGAAGCGGTTAGGTGTTCTTCAACAGTAGCGAGTGGATTGTCAGTCGACTGGTGGCAAGATCCAGGTACTGCCTCTACCCCTCTTGTTCGTTTGTCTCGACCACACGCAGGAGGGATACGCATTCGTGGTCCTTGCTCGTTCTTTAGACTCTACAAAAAGAGATGAGTTGACAAGGTTCTCTGCCTTTCCTTTTTCCATGAATCTTTTTTGTGGATAGAAAGACGCAAGAAGGTGATGAAGTCGAGTGCATGTTTGATGATTTTTTGTCCAGACTCGTTCATGGCAGTCAATGCCAGGTAACGATGACATACCTTTTTCAATGATTTTGCGGAAGGAGTGCGTATGTGGTTTGGTTTGGCTATGTATGGGTCATTGTGTTCATTTTTGGTTGTTTACCGTGATTTATATAGAAAACGACTTGTTCAGGAAGGGTGCTTGTCTGCAGAGGACGAGATTCGGTTCCTTGATATGGTGATTACTTTTCCAAGGAATTGCAAGAGTTCTGGTGCCTGGCATCACAGGTAAAAAAACCCCTTGAAGCCGCCTTCCTTTTCGCTTGTGGATGTGGTTCGTCTCATCATGCACCAATAATTGACCTTGAAATTAATGTATTATTTGATAGGAAGTGGCTGCTTTGCTTCTTGTACAAAGACCACAATGCGGTGCCACTGGATCCACTGGTAGTAGAGGAGCAACTCAAGATCTGTCAGGAGGCTGCGGAGCGGTATCCGAAATGCTACTACGCCTGGACGATGCGACATTGGTTAGTGGAGCATCTTGGAGTCCACTGGTGGAAAGCTAGTCTTGCGCGCCGTGGAACTCCTGTTGCACCTGCTGCTGATGGTGGCGGTGGTGTTGGTGATACTGAACAGCAGGATGACGACTATTATTTGACGCCGATGGAGAAGGAGTTTGAGCGGATGAAGAATCACATGCAGAGGAACGTGTCAGACCATTCGGGACAGCAGCATCTTCAGCAGTGTATGGTTCAGTTGAGTGGGCAGTGGATTGTTCAGAGGAAGGTTCTGGAATCGATGTCAAATGCTGAGGTTGCCTTGCAGTGGACAAGAAAGGAGTTGGCGTCTAGGCGACAAAGGAGGAGGATTGCAGGGACAAGTAATAGACGGATGAAGCAGCAGGTGAGAAAAAGAAATCAGGAAGAGGAAAAGAAGGAGATGCAAGGACGAGCCCGGACTGGATTTCGACAGAGTGCGATCAGGAGTCAGGTTCGGGACCTATCTTTGTTCTCCATGGTCTCTCCTACTGCTGCTGCTACTGATGGTAGCGATGGGAGCAATGAAAAGCAAGGAGGAAAAGAACAATCGTCACTGGCATTGGCGCGAGCGAGTTTCCCGTGGGTAGTCCGGCTGTGGGTGTCTGAGCTGGAGAGGACGCGGGATATGGTTCGGACTTACCCAGGACACGAGTCGTTATGGTACCATCTTCGGTTTATGTACTATGGAGTCTGTTGGTTAGATTCTGAATCTGAGCTGTTGCCTGGCTCTGGTGATGTTGTTGGCGATAGTAGTGACTATATAGGGGATGGAGGAGAAAATGTAGATGTGGAGGAAGAGCAAGGAGGGGATGTTGAGGAGGAAGGAGACGAGTGGTTTGTGACATTGGCCAGTGAGCGAGCGTTTGTGGAGGGTCTGTTGACAGAAATAGGAGTAGGGGAGGAAGAGGCGGAGGAGGTACCGGCGGAGAGCGGTCTGGATAAGTTACAGAGGTTGGCGGACAAGTATCTTGCTTGGGTCAAGCATCTTGACCTTGATCATCAACTGCCGTGATGTCATTGATATCGACCTAGTATTTTTTCCGATTGGCCCTGGTTGGCCGAGTTGGGTCAAGTAAATCAAGGAAGAGTGGTATGATATATTTTATATATGTGATTTGGAGGCAAAGAATGCAAAATATGCGAACTGGAGGATATGCCAATTCAAGCGGAGATGGTTGGCCCACTCAGAGTAGCAACAGCATAAAAAGGACACACAAACATACTTTTTTTTTTTTTTTTTTTTTTTTTTTTTCATCAAACACAACAACAACACTCACTCATCGTCACTCTCATTCTGATCATCACTTCGATCTAACAAGCACTCTCATTCACTCACTCTAAGCGCACTCTCTCTTTGCTTACTCACCTCTCGCTCACTCCGCGCAAAAGCAACAAGAACACTTTTTCGACAAAGCTAAAACTACTCTTTGTCCACACATCTTGCTCCTCCACCAACTCTCCACCATTATTTTCTAACAGGGTACGTTTTTGACCATTACGGTACTCACTGTATACAACTAGTCCGACTGACACACATAAAAATGTGCCCTGGTGGACACAGACGAGCCATTTTTGGGAGATGCTTCTTTGTGTCTGTGTCCTTGTCTTGTCGTGTGCCTCTCAACCACCAGAGACATCCAGACATCACTCAGCATGGACATGCACTTGCCACCAATTGGGAAAAAAGAAAGGCAAAGCGGGATGGATCTGATGACCAAACATAAGATGTCGGTCGAGGAATGGAGTTGGAGCACATAAAAAAGTCATTGGATTGATGGTGCTTATTGTTAACCACTGTACCAGTTGATACCAGGATTTTTGCCTGCTTGTTCAACATCAACAACCCCACTGGAGAAATGGAATGAGAAAAATGAAAGGACCTCTTATCGCTTGCCTCCCCCCTTGAATGAGGGTCAGTAAAATATCTAATATTATTTTTTCCCCCTTCTCTACTCCACCCCTGCATGATCATCAACATCTATTATGAGTAGAAGCCGAGTCCATGCATCCATATCTAGACCGACAGGATATACGACCGAAAGCGACAGCAAAGTACAAGAAACATTAGTGGTTAGGCGCTCGATACAACATATATATCTTGCGCTTTTTTTTCTACAACAGAAAAAAAACAATAGACAAAACAACAACACACTGAGCCTACCTACATCTCCACCAAGGAGAACATCATTATTCATAAACCAAATCAAACACCAGCCTGCCCCACAACAACACTACCAACCAACCAACCAGCCACATTACAACCATAGCATCACCAACAACAAAAAAAAACACAATGCCACCACCAGCATCCAACAAGGTTCAGTGGATTTCATCTGGCTTTACTGCGTCCGTCTGCTCCGACACCATGTCGTCCACCACCGCCAACATCGGAGCACGTCGATCAGAGTCGAGTCTCCATTCTGAACAAGGAATTCTTGTCAATGGGTTCTTTGGGAGAATCCCTTTTCTCACTGACCCACATTGTCGTCGCCTGTCGTTTTCGAGTCCGTCATCATTGCACCGTCAGGAGCAGGATCATGATGTCGCCGTCACGATCGGTCGTCATGAACCCAGCGAGAGAAGAGAAACCGAGAACAAGTCTGTCGCTACTGCTACCACAGTTGCCAAGGATATTTCGTTTTGGGGAGGTCTCTGTCTGCTGATCTGTAACACGACCGGACCAGGCGTCGTTACGCTACCCTTGGTGGCACAGAGTGCCGGTTGGATCCCGACCGTCATTGGGTTTGTGCTCGTCGGTGTCCTCAGCTACCTAAGCAGTATGTTTGTCTGCGAGGCCATGACTGAGGTTCCAGGCAACGAACGCTACCAGGCAAATGTAAGGGTTTTTACGTGTTGCTTTCCTGGGTAACTTTATTTTTGATGCTAGGGTCGTTTGAAATGCAGCACAACGTTTCTAATCAGCGAAGGGTGTCAATCATTATTTTTTGGATGCATTATCGATAGGTCGAGTTCTCTAACTTGGTTTTGTGCTTTTTTGGACGGCGATACCAGGTGCTGGTCCAGATCATCTGCTTTCTCGCGCTGCAGACGACCATCATTGCGTCGATTGCCATCTGTGCCCAGCTCTTTGACAATCTTCTAATCCAGATCGCCCGTCGGACCTGTGGCATTCAGGTGTATCCGAGCGCGGCCTTTATCTGTGTCAGCGAGCAGCTCCCCTCTGCCAGCCCCTTTTCCGGAACGTTGGTCATGAGCACAGGAGCGCTGTTGGCGATGATACTGATCGTGCCCCTCTGTTTGCTGAACCTGAGCGAGAACATTTGGCTCCAGGTTGGGTCTTGCATCTTAATCCTGCTGATCTTTGTCCAGTGGATCGTCACCTTTTTCCAGCACGGTCTTGATAGTTCGCGCGTCCCTGCGGTGGGGACCGACATATCACAGACGTTCGGGTCGATTCTGTTCAACTATGCGTTCATCACTGCGGTCCCATCCTGGGCGAACGCCAAGCAAAGCCATGTCTCTCCCCACAAGACTGTCGGGTCCAACCTCTCGCTAATGACGACCCTGTTTGTACTGGTGTCGGTGCTTGGTGGTATGGCGTTTGCGATCCCGGAAAATTCGACCATGATTCAGGCGATCAGCTCATCTCCGGATGTCACGACCTTATCGCAGATTGCGGGTTACGCTTTTCCAATTGCGGCACTGGTGACTTCGATCCCGATCAACATGATCGTCCTGCGGTACAATCTGATCCAGTCCAAGACGTGTCGCAAAGCGTGGGCGAACGTGATGGCGGGTGGGTTGCCCTGGTTGGTGGCGATCCCCTGTATGACTGGATCTGGACTGACTAATGCGGTTGGGTGGAGTTCGCTGTTTTTAGTCTCGTCGGCGAACTTTGTTATCCCCTTTGTGCTTTACATTTACTCGCAAAAGTACAGGGCGAGATTGATGGCCATGACGCCTGCGGACCGGGCTATTCAGGAACGGTTGGACAAAGAGTTGTGTGGTACCTTGACGGCGGAGGAGGCCGCAGAGGTTGCGAAGCTTTCTTTAGAATGTGAGGTTGGGCGTTCTGAGCAGTCGTCTGAGATTACACAGAGCGACGACAATGACGACGACAAGTTCGTTGATGAAGGCGGTGTGAACATGGATCTGGATATGGACAGGGAAAAGCACGAAGGGGGTCACAGTGCCGTTGTTGTCGCTGTTGATTCTTTGGAGTGCGATTCACATGATGCAAAGCACCTGCAGTCGCCAGATGGTCAAGGCGGATCTCGGGACATTTGGAACGAGAAGTTTGCCAGTAAGGATCTCGATGCCAGTGGTGGCATCTTTAGCGAGAGTTTCTCCGATTCGGCTCGATCTGGTAGCGTGGATTCTGAGACTGGACTTCAGGATTCATCCTCGTGCAAGGAAGTAGCTGTCAAAGCGACCCAGACTGCGACTGCGACGGCTGGAATGGAGCGTGAAGTCAAGCCATCTGAGCTTCGAGACCGCATGCTCTACCACTCAGAGGAGGCTATAATCAGCAAGACCAAGGACGAGTCAGGAGTGATGCGCGCGATTCCCCTGTCGAGCCCTGTTTCGGGATTAGCGGCTGCCTATTGCGCTTTGTCTCTGTTGTTGATTGGCATCAGTGCCACCATCATGTAAGTTGTTATTTATCTTTTCTTTTCATGCGTGCTTGCATGGCTTGCCTTTTATGATTGTTTCGGGAAACGGGAAACGGGAAATAGGAAAACAGGAAAGGGTGAGAGCATGAAGAGATAAAACAGTTGACTAATGAAAACTGCTTTTTCCGCCCGTCTTTTTTGTTGCATTGATACATATTTTTATAGCATTAAGATTGTTCAGCTGGCATAAGCAGCCCGCATGCGACTTGTAGATGAGGGATCACAAGGGAGAGGAAGAGGAAGAGGCGGAATACGCGGATCGACGGGAAGATTATCGTTTTGGGAGGTGGAGCGACGTCTGATTCGATGCACATAAGGATTTTCGATACGAAAGGAGTTTATTCTGACAATGGGACAAATGGCCGGATGGATTTAGGCGACTTGACGAAGGCTTGGGCATGTTGATTCGTGTGGATCATAGACATGTTTGACCCACGTTTGACGTACTTGTCCATGCCGAGAGGATTCAAGGATATTTATTATTGCGCAAGGATTAAAAAAATCGAATCCTTTGGTTCAAATTGATGCATTAATTTGATGGACGGAGACGACACGGTATTAGGTTATTATTTGTAGGGAATCTGATAGAGTCTCAGGTACAAGCGTAAGTGATGTGTGAGTGTTTGAGTATTGGCGGTCTAAATTAGCACTTGTAAATGAGAGGAAGAGGTGTTGTTGTCAGGAGTATTATGTGATGGATGCGAATACGATGGGAAGTGCCCTATTCTGCCTGCGATAGTGGTAGTGGTAGTAGTAATGACCTCTTGCATTGGGAGGGCATGCATGTGCGTGTCTTCCTCAATGCCTCTGGTGATCTCTTGTAGTTGTGAGTGAGACCATTCCTGAAGGGTGGATGCTCCTGAGGGTGCTGACGAGGATTCGAATGATGTCCGGCGTAAGGATGTTGCACGAGAGTACCCCTCGTCATCCTCTTCTTCGTCGTCGTATTGTTCGTAGTCGATTTCTTCAACGCGGTCTAACGTTTTATCATTGATATATTGTTGTTGATCATGGTGAGGGTGATGTCCGTTGGAGTGTTGGTGGTTTCATACCACAGTTCACTCGAGACGATCGACGCTGAGCGTCTCGTGTCGTTTCTTCCACTTCCTCCTACACAATTTCCGACTGCAGACCCGAGATCGTCACCCGCACGTCCGCGTCCGTGTCCTCGCCTGCTTCGTCGTCGTGAGCGTGACCGGAACTCGCCCATCGAGCAGGCGAGGAGGAGTTCTAGAAGCATCAAAAAGAGCCAGATGAATGCTAGGATGGATCGCGAGTGGAGGGATTTGCATTGTTGGATGTTTGTTGATCTGTAGTAGTTCCCGCTCCCGTTGTTGCCATTGCCACTGCTATTCTTCCATCCGCCGTTTGTGGCGGCACCATTTCGTTGTTGTCGTCGCTGTTCCCGAACCTGCCAGCGGACCATCCACCACCACCACCACCACGGGTTCAACAGCCCCTACAGCGACCAGCAACACTCCAAAAAACCACCTAGCATCCACATGCCACCTTCACCACCGATCAAGGAATCGCAAATGCGACGACTCCCATAACAAGATGGCCATCATCAAGACGGCGGTGATGCCGGGAGCTAGTACCAGAGGGATGGATGCTTCGTCCTTGAGGGAGGGGTGGTAGAAGCGGAGGGGGAAGTCCCGGTGACGAGTATGGATGAAAGACATTGTGACGGTATCAAGGGTTAGGGTTGTGCGGGACAGGAGGAGGACTAGTGTACGTAGGAGTGTTTGGGAGAGGTTTTGGAATTTTGGGGATAAGTTGGTGCAGAGGAAGCAGCAGCAGAAGAGACGCGAGAGATGGAACCGGTGGGGTGAGGTGTAGGAAGAAGGTATGGTGGAGGTGGAGGGTAGCCGGCGTGGAATTGAGGGTATTGGTTGTGGAATCGCTTGGGATGGTTGTAGAAGTGAAAGGGGTTGCTGTATCGAGGCCATGTTCTGTTTTCTTGATTAGCTGATGGACATATGTGGAGGGTTAGGTGAGGGTAGAATAGAGAAAGGAAAAAAAAAAAGGTGTGTTGGACGAAGTAGAGAACGAGGTGGTGAAGTGATGAACGAAAGGACGGTAAATGAGGTGGCGGTACTGGAGTATGAGATATGCGTGAAAGGAAAAAAAAAAAGCTAACAAGGGTGATGGAGGCATGCAGAGGTATGCGTCTGAAGGTACATGGGGGGTTGGGTGCTTGCGACGACGAGACAAAAAAGCGAGAGAAAAAAAGGTATGCAGAAGGAGGAAGCAAGAAGAAAGTCGAAAGATGAAAATATTAGAGTTGGAGAAGAAAGCAGAAGTGGGAAGCAAGAGGACAAGAAGGGAAGAGGAAGAAAGAAAAGATAAAGGTAACACAATGAAAATGTCTGGTCCGTTCATCTCGTTTTCTTTTATGTTAACACCAACAACACCAACGGAACAGAATCGCTGGACGTTGTTTTTTTTAAAAAAAAGTCGAGATGGCCCATTTTCTGGTCAAAACGTCCAGCGTATGTCATCTTTTTTCCACCTTCCATTATTTTGCACTCTCACACTCACCCAATTCGTCATCCATATCATGGACTGAGAGATAGGGCGAGAACCTCTCTGTCCCTCCGCGGTTATTTATTTTCACTCTTTTTTTTTTTTTTTTTTTTTTTTTACTTTTTTTTCTGTGCAACCTTATGATTCATCTGATGGATCTAAACACATACAGGCACACCAGAGAGAGTTGAGGAGTGAAATGAACACACCAGAACGATAAGGTTAGATAGAGGGGAGACGAGGGCGTGCGTGTTGTGGGCTCCACCCATCCATCCTTGTGTTCTTCTTTGCTCATTCACTCATGCACTCGCACCCCTGGCGTGGTATGTAAAGGAGCTCTCGAAGGACACCAGGTGGATACATGCATGTATGTATGCACGCATGCATGCGTTCGTTTCTTCTCAGGAGAGCTTTTTGACAGAACCTCATGTGAGAAAATATGCAAGTGAACAATTTCCCACCCTCTACCTGCGTCCTAACAACACCACCCATAGCCAAAAGAAAAAACAAAAAATAAGCGAGAGCAGGAGGGAGAGAAGCAAGGGAGGAGTTCGACGAAAAGGGTTTCATCTGTCTTGCATACAAAGTAGCAAAACTCTGGCGTTTCGTAAGGGAAAAGGAGAGTAAGACAGCAATTTGTGGGGCGGAAACACGATCGACTCCTTATTTTTTATCTTGTTTCTACTCCTTTGTTGGATAGGCGCTCATTATTGTTGGTTCTGTGAAGAGATGGGAAGACAATCGCGACAGTGGTGTGGCGTTTGGCGTGCGGGTGTGAATTTGTGTTCTGACAATTTGCCAAGACGATTCTGAAAGATACATCCCTCTCTCTCTCCCCGCATTTTTGACCTCTTTCTCAGCCCACCCTCTCCAAATCCCCTCTTCCTTCTTCATTTTTTTTACTATGTTTGTTAGTCATCAAAAAGCAGTGCTGTTTCGTTCCAATGATCCAAGTCTCTTTTTGTGGATGCAGGTTTGCGATTAAGGTTTAGCACAAAAAAGGGGAAGCGATGGATGGGATGGGTGGTGATGTTGTGATGAGTGAAATGTGTTTGGCTTCAGGCTCGACCAAACAATTTTATTTCATTTGGCTTCGCTGAGGGATATTTTTTGTTTATGTTCTCTCTGACACCTCCTCCCATGCGCAGTGGATGCCATATCTTTTTTATTTTTTTTGTGTGGTTATTTGTGGCGTCAACCATACGCGCGCACGAAAATGGGCACTGTGGAGTGGGCGTGGTGTTGTTACTGCTATTGGAGACGATGACTTGGGATCAACGCACGACAGGCGACAGTTACCGCAATTATTAGGGCGAGGACCGTTTTTATTTTCGCGTTTTAACAGCAACCAATGAAAATAATGATCGTGATCTTTGCAACTGTCAATCGCCTTCTCTCCTTTGCCTAATATCACTATTAAGTACATATACAGCATATCATCATCAATCCATGTTACTTTACAAGGTTATTGCAACGAGTACTGTGTGAGAGTATGAGAACAGAAAAAGGCAAGAACTTTTTAATAAAGGAAATACATGAATGAAAAAAAATGAAAGAAAATGAAGGGTATATATATGCTATGTCTGATTTTTGTGTGAATGTCAAAATTGGAGTGTGTGTACTAATCGAAGTGCATTGCAGTGGTGATCTTGTTGTTTGTTAATTGAATGTATACATTTACTTCTTGCGTTGACCGAGGGTATGCTGGAAGGGTCGGCGACGCTTCTTGAGAGATCCGTCAGACTCGTACTCCATTTCGTCATCATATTCTTCTCCCACCATCATCAACTCCTCATCCATCTCAAGCAACGAACCAGAGGCAGCGGCAGCGGTCATGCCGTCAGCAACAGCAGCCTCGCGGAGGCGGGCCATGATATCATCCGGAAACCCACCATAATCATGCTGCTGCTGCTGGTACTGATGGTGCTGCTGTTGATGATTGGCGCCCATGGCAACAGCCGTCGAGACCACAGGCTCAGCAGCAACAGCTGCCGCAGAGGCAGTCGCAATGGTATTGTTGGCCTCAGTCATAGCCTTGGCACGATCAATCTCCTGTCTCAACGCAGCCGAGATCTTCTTGCCCATGCGGTTCATTACCTCGTCCAGAGGCTTAGCCTTGTATGATGAGACCTCGTAATGGACCTCGGAACCGTTCAACATCTTGATCTGACCGATTGTTCCCACTGCGCGACAGACAGAGTCCATGGGCGAGAGGTTGATGTGGCGTGTCACGGCGTCGCGGCGGGAAAGGTTCGACTTGCAGCCAACGCAGTTCCAGAGCAGCTTGTCGTGGATTGATTCGATGTGGCGGACTAAGACTGCGGGGCCGGCGAAGCAGAGGTTGCAGGTTGGGCACTGGTGGGTTGGAGACGAGACCGATGTGGTTGTTGCTGTAGTTGAGTTGTTGCTGGAGGAGGGGACGGGTGTGGAGGGAAGAGTCGACTCACGCAAGTTCGACATGCGGCGCTGGGAGGCGTTTGAGGACGTGGACGAGGTCGAAGATTTGCGGGAGCGAATGATCAGACTGGAGGCTGCATCCGAATCGCGACGGCGGTGACGGCGGTCAAAGTGAGAAGGGGCGTCATAAGGAGTGCCATGGTGATGATGGTGATGATGATGCTGGTTGTGGTGGGAAGGGGAGGTGGCTCGAGAAGAATCGCCGCTGCTGCCGAGTTCAAAGCTAGAGTAGGACAGAGTGGGCGACATGGACGAGGCAAAGGAAGGGGTCGAGGAACCAGAGTTGAAGCAGGACTCGACAGGCGACGAAGTGGTGGCGGCCATGCCCCAAGACGCGTGGTGCTGGTACTGAGGCTGACTCTGGAACTGGACCGACATGGCAGCCTGCTGAGCTGGCGAGGTGATGCAAGGCTGCTGTTGTTGTGAAACCAACGAGGCGGCGACAGAGAGATCCAAACCTTGGTGGTGGTGAGGACCCGAGATGTGAGGGTACATCGACGCAATACCAGATTCAAGCGAGGTCATGATGTGGAGTTGTTGTTGCTGCTGCTGTTGTTGTTTAGGACGATGAATAGTCTGCCCACCTCCTCCTCCCTCGGACTCGTTGGTCCAAGCGACAGTTGCTGTTGTTGCTGTGGCGGCGGAAGTAGATGGTGTTGGTGCTGATTTAGCTGGGATCGAAATAAAGGGAGCCGAGGTCAATTGCAATTGAGCATTCGTTGTCGGATTGGACGACGTGGCAATGTCAATGTTCCAGGAGGTATATTGTTGTTGTGGGCCTGTGCCTGGACCTTGTTGACTGCAAACAATGACGGCAGGGGTGATGGCAGTAGACGACGACGAGGAAGTGGAAGAATCAGAAGGCACCCCCTGAAAGTCGTTTGCAGGGAAGGCAAGATACTGCTGCTGCATGTTGTTGTTGTTGTTGTTGTGCTGTGGGTAACTGCCTTGCACTCGGGCTGTAGGTCTATGATCAATTTGTTGATTTTGACGATATTGTTGTTGATGTTGTTGGTGTGGCTGCACTAAAAGGGAATTTTGGTTTGTAAGCATGTAATCCATTGCAGAAGAGGAAGTTGAAGAAGGAGAGGAGGATGATCCTGTCACTGTCGAAGCGAGTGCAGGGGTGGAAGAAGAAGCAGATGAAATTGGAGAGGAAGAACACGGAGAGGGAGGAGTAGACGGTGTAGAAGATGAGCTGTCGGAAGTGAGGAAGAAAGGTGCGTTACTGCTTTCGTTATAACTGTGGAGAGATGACGAGGTTGGTGCTGGTGTAGAAGAGGAGGAAAGAAGGTAGGCGTTGTCGAGGATGATGGAGCTTGTGCTGCTGGTGTTGCTGTTGCTATGGTGATGGTGATGTCCCCTTGGCCTTGGCTGCTGGTGCTGGTGTTGCTGCTGCTGTTGGTGGGACATGAATCCAGCGGAAAGATCACCGAGACCGTTGCTGCTATCGGTGCGTGGTGATGTGAGCAAAGAGGAAGAGGAAGAGGAGAGCGGTGTGCATGAAGAGGAAGGGGGTTTTCCTGAGGTTAGTGAAGCCGATCATTTCGTGCTGCCCAGCGAAAAATTGGAGCTGGTTGTTGTTAGTTATGGTTGGCTCGAACGTCTTTGCTGCTGCTGATGTTTACGTACTGGTTAAGGTTGTAGTTTGAGTAAATAAACTCCGTGGGAAGCATATCGCTGTTGCAACCCGGTGCCGCCGCCATGGTCATGGCGCTATCGGCAAACATGTTGTAGTTCATGGGATATCTGTTGAGGTCACTTGTTGTGTCGTTAAAGAACATGTTGGGTATATATGGGGTTGTGCGAGTGTGAGTGTGTATGTGGGTGAGGAGGGCGCAAAAAAATGAAAAAAAGTTTTCCCCCAAAAGAGCTGCTTATATACAAAAACAGTGGCGAGTGAACAAGAAAAAAGGGCTGATAGGGTCGAGTGAGGACTGATGACTCTTATAAAAAAAAAGAGGACTAAAGAAATAACAGTAGGGGTAGGAGTTGAGGGAAAGCGAGGTACGACGTCAAAAGGGCAGGATAGCAATAAAAAAAAGTCAACAGGTAAAAAGGGAAAGTAAACACCGAGAAAGTAACAACAAGTGTGCTTTTTTGTGCAAGGGGAGGAAAAGCAAAGGGTGTAAGTACAGAAGACTACAGCAAAAAAAGACAGCGGTAGTAGCAAAGGGAAGAGGTGCAATCGATTGGCCGAGAAAAGAGACAAAAAAGACGGAGGGGCGTGTGTGTGTCTATGTATGTGGATGGTGTATCGAAAAGGGTCTCTGTTGGCTGACAAAGAAGGGGAGTGAGACTGATAGAGTGTTAATGATCACGCTGATCAAAGGGGACGAAGGAGAAGGAGGGAGAGATGGATAACTAGAAGAGAGGGATGAAAACGACGAAAAGGGTCGAAGTCGAGTTGAGTCAAGAGAGTAAGACAAGGAAGGAGGAGTGACCGAGAATGGACAACGAGAAAGAAAAAGAGATGACGATGGATGTGAATGAAAGTGAAAGACAAGAGAAAGAAAAAAAGGAAGGGGGAGAGTGGGCGGCGAAGGAAATGGTTTTATACTCTCCGTCGGAGTCGAAATCGACCATTGACCAACACTCTATTCAATACGCAACAACACAGGGGCAGACAAAGGGAGGGGGGATAAAGGGAAATAGAGGGCCACCAAAATACTCGATGTGTGTGTGCCATGGGCACCGCACAACAAATGAAAAATAAATCCCTATCCTTCCCTTTGTTGCTCTCTCATGCTTATATCAAATTCTGGTGTGTTTGTATTCATTCACCATTCAATCGCTTCTTATTAAAATAAATACTAATAAAAACAAGCGAGAGCACATCACTCACACACTCACACAGATACATATACACTTTCCCCTTTGAACAAAAGAAAAAGAAAAAAACACAAACATAATCCATCTACCCTTTGGTGACCTCTCTTCCTTTCCAAACACACAATACAACACACGCAGGCACACTTGGTCCTTTGCCTTTTTTCCATTTTCCATTTTCCTTTTCCGTCAAGGACAGGCACTAGCATCAAAGAAAAAAAAATAAGATGGAAAACGAACCCAGCAGACATGTCTGAGCAGCCTTTCAATATAAAAAAAACTGAATAAGAAACTATATCCTTCAGCAAACCCCATCACTCATCAACCATATCACTGTCCATGGCTCGACCGACCGAGGGCATAAACCTAAGGGTTACGGCGCTTTGACTGATACCGTATTGCTCAAAACCCTTATCCATTACTCTTCCATTCATTCCGAGTTCAATTGATACTCTCATCCTATCTGATGCTCTATATCAAAAGTCCAATGGGATTCGGTTTTGTTTACTTGTCTTCGCTTCTCAATCGCCAACTGAATACCAAACAATTCATACATCTCCATTGATAACCTTTCAGACCATTGGCCATTGAAAAAAAGAAGCAATATGCCAAATATTACCCAAAACACAACATCGTTCTTCTCAGGATCGCTCTGATATTCCTCGACAAAAATGAAAAAACCACTCGCAACCAACCTCAAGTTTCAATCCACCAATCATCCACAGCTAATCGTCCTCTTCATAGTTAAATGAACTATCATATGCTCATGGAAGCAACCCATGGTTGCACATTGTGGTCCTTGTTGTCATTCATAATTCTCAATTGCAGTGCACACCCGCACCTTATCGTGGAAAAGTAAAAAAGAAACCAACAAAAACACAGTTCGCGGACCTCATCGCCTGCATGGATAACAAAGAAAGTCGGCGGCTGAAGTATAAAAAAGGTGGGAGGTGGCGGCAGTGGCTCGTCCGAAACTCGGACAAATATTGAGGTTATTGAGGTTTATGAAGATCAGTGTTTGTTGTTTGTCTTCATGCTCACTAAGTTTGTGAGAGAATGTTCAACAACGGAGAGAAACCCTCGTTGTTTGAAGGGTTCCTCAATTCGCATCGTTATTATCATCGAGAGTTGTAATTTTATTCTTCAGTAACCAGAAAGCATGCTTTGGATGGCGATGAACGATATTTCATTACTCAAGACGGCCAATGGCTGTCCTACTTGAGTGACAAAAGGCAAGGGTCCAGAGGAGTAAGGTTACAATCAGTCATTCCTCTCATTGCCTTATTTTGTCCCCTTTCACTCCTGAAGATAAAAGGAAAGAATATTGAAGGGTAAAAAGGGACCCGAGTGATAATAGAAGATGCTTGCTCCATATTGTCTCTCTCTCATACGCCTGTCTCCCTTATTCCGTCTCTGTCTCACTTCCTCTCCCCTTTCATCTCTTATTCAGTTCAGGTACCAGAGTCATGATCCTCTCTATCAGCTGTAGTCGGAATTTTTTACATGCCTCTCTTTACCCTTATTACAAAGACACATATATGCCTCGGGCGTCTCACATTCCTCCCATTGGCCCAACAGTTTCCTCTCTCTGCCCCTCCCTTTCCCTTTTCCCCTCTCTTCTCGACACCCCCTTCATTCGACCCTCGCATCCACATAATACACACTCTTGAAATGAACGCGTTCTATCCCCAACGAACTGTCGCGTTGCCTACAATCAATACACTCAGGGGAGAGTGCAAGGGGAAGCAAACATCTACATACACACATACATACACACAAAATTGATAGGGGGATAGGGCATAAGGAGACACATGCCCAACAGAAAAAAAACTTCATTTTAAAACGTGGGTTACTCTTTACTATTGCCAATTCAAATCCGGTGTGGTTACACAAAAACATCTTTCCCTTGCCTTCGTCTGCCATTGTTTGTTTGTTCATGCCCTGTCCAGCCCTGTTCTGCCCTACCAGGGTTGTGCACAATGACTCCCCCTCTTCTTTATCTCTGTCGCCTTCTCTTCCCTTCTTCTTCCTTTTGCAATCTTCGTTCGGGATCAATACATCCCAACGAAAAAGGCAAACAGAAGGAAAAGAGAGGGTGGCAGAAAGAAAATGTAAACAAAACAGCAAAGCGCAATGACCAAACATACGCAGCACAGGAATAACAATAACAAAAAACCTCAAGCTATACTCCACTGCCAATAACGAAATAGCGTTTCATTTTCCATCGGACCACCCTAAACGTGTGTATTTGTCACAGAAGCGATTTTTTTTTGTAGCGACGAAGTGCAAAAAGCACGGCATTATTCCTGCTGTCCTCGTTAGTTTTCTCTCTCTTCCTTTTGACCCTTTACACTGAAAATCGCATAATAAAAACACAAAAAAGAAGGGTCAGGATCTTCACAAGCCTGGAGGGGGTTTATGCAACATTCCGCTGTGCACCGTACAGTCGGGATTAAAGCTTTTTTTTTTTTTTTTTTTTTTTTTTGCCATCATCTCATTGTTCCTTTGCGCCCCCTTCCTTTGTGCTACCTCTTTTTTTTGCATAGTACGACTGACCTCATACCACCACAACAACAGAAGTACTATGTCGAGCAGACGCTCAGGCAAAGCAAAGCAAAGGCCAAGTACTTTGGGTGGTACTGCAGTGACTTTACCGATCACAAAGGAAAAGACGACAATCATCTTTTTCACTTACTCTCTCTTTCTTCTAGAACAACCTCGCTTTTCCAATTCGGTCGCTTAGTCTCAGCAGATGAGTTAAAGGGCAAGCATCCATTAAGCACGATCTTTGTATGTTTTTTTATGGCAATGGCAGCAATAGCAAACGAACACACGCAAAAAAGGATTGAATGGGCCGGTGCATGCACGTAAGCCAAAGAGAGAAAGAATAGCAAAGGCAGATGCTATCAGAATAGCGTTCTTTCAGCACATTTGTGGTGCTGATGTGTGCATATACATGAGTGTGTGTGGGGGTGGCATTCCTATCCTACTTGCTCCGTTAATCTCGATCAACCCTCTTTTTGATGTGTGCCCCGCCTCTATATGGACTGGTGACTCCTCTCCTTCATGCCACTTACCCCCTGTCTCTGTCTGTCACTCTTGCTCTCTCAGATTGAGAGAGTGTGGTACCCGTTCCATCTAAATTCATGGTCCCCCGGACCAATGCTGGGTCTAGAAAACCCCACTGCAAAGGGATTACGATGTGCGATAGAGAGGACTGTGTGTATTTCCATATGTGAGAGTGGAGGCAAGTGAGCGGGCATAAGGAGGGCAATTGGAGTGAACAATTGTGCAATTAGCAATTGCCATGATAGGAGCCGAGTCCAAATGGATGAAGGCGAAGAGAGGGAGGGAGGGCTCTCACTCTGCGACGTTAGATGATGAGCCGGTTGCTTTCTGTTGTTACCCGTACCAAACACCAAAATGGGTTGTAGCGGTGCTCTTTATCTACGTGCACACGCTGATCGTTTTTTTCTGTTTTTTTTACCTTAGCTCCATCTCTCTCCCGTTCTTTTTTTTTTGTTTTTTTACAAACGCCACGAAAAAATAATAACGAAGCTCCTGAAATGATAGGCAGGTTGTTGGCAAAAACAAAAAAGAATGGAAGACAAGCTTATTTTAGTTTCCGGCTTTCTATGAACACACGGCCCACCTAATGGCCATCATGGCCCAAAAAAGGGTCTGGGCGGAAGACGACCGAAAGAAGACTAGTAAGTTGTTCCTTTTTTCTTTTTTTTTTTTTTTTTGCAATTCATGCGAACCGAGCGCAAAAAATTGAAAAGGGACGAAATATTCATACAAGAGTAAAGTAATATGAGTATCAAAAAAGAAAGGAGAAAAAAGGGAAAAAAAGGGACAGGAGACAGAGAAGAGGAGAAAAGGAGATATTTATTCTCCATCTCCTGTCTGTCTCCTCAATCTTTGTTCTTGCTTACAGGTATAGTTTTTTGTGTTCTAGGGGGCAGAAGGAGGCACAAGAAGGAGGCCAAAAAAACATTCATTCATGTCGACGTCGCAGCTGTAGCTGGTGTATATGTTTATTATGTGCCCTGTGTACTATGGTTCATGTTTTTTTTTGTTTGCCTTTGTTGTTTGTTTGCTGTTGCATTGCTTTTGCATTGCTTTGAGCCTTTACAGAAGCAAGAAGTTATTTGGCTCTCCGCATTCCGCAATGGTTTCTCCTCCTTCTACTTTTACACTGCTCTCCCATAAAAGTACAGATGAATAGTACACTGTGGCGGCATGAATGGAAGTAACCCTAATCGATCCATGGCCCATGGATTGGTAAACCCCCACTCCACAGCAACATCCAAAGGATGCAATTGGAAAACATAAAGGTTCTTTTTTTCTTTCATGGTGTCGTCGTGTTTCGAGGACTTTTAATGGTTATATGCCCAAAAAAAAAAGTGAGCGCGTCTGAATGATTGAGTGGGAGCCTTTTGCACATCCACCTTTCATTCATTCATTCTCTCTTTCTCTCTCTATGTCCTTTCCGCCTTCTTTCTACTGAATCCCGTTTGCTGACCAAGTGGTCCAGAGTGCATATTTGCTTTCACTCATCCAACCAATTGATCCAGAACAAAAAGCAACAGCAAGAAAACGAATGCTCTCAGAACGCGTTTTCTGGTCCGACCAAGAAATAAAGCGATACGACGGGAGGAAAGTGGTGAGCATCTAGAGTCAGCCCAGTCGAACATGGTGTTCCTCTTCTCTTTCTATTTTTTTTTTTTTTTTTTTTTTTTTTGCAGCGTTGTCACAAGGACTGGAGCAGGTCTATGCAGTCTTTTGTAGGGTCAATTTTATTGTCATCATAATACTCTCTAACATGACGTCTACTGCTTTTTCTATTCTGGTGGAGCAGGAGGTTCAATTGGACGCGCTCACCTGGGTGGTACCAACATAGCACAAGGGGGCAACAACAGGCCAAATCTGAAGACTAACAGGAAACAGCAATAACAACGAAAAACAATGTTAGTAATGGTTGACGACAATGGTATTGACGACAAACGACGGCATAGTAGTACCAAATAGTGATCACCAGGGGAAAGAGGGACAGTGAGGTAGTAAAAACGACAATGCACAGAGTATGAAATGAACAACAGCTGACAGTTAATTGGCATTAGGATGGGTGGATGAGCGGATGAATGGGAGGATGGGTGGTGACAATAGTAACTAACATACGGAAGATTTCCTTGAGTTCGAAACACGTCTAGGCATCAACAAAAACAAACACGACCGAGAACTGAGCAGAGGGTATTACCCATTGTATTGCGTACTGGTAGGGCAAGCAGTCGAAACAAAAACTATGCTATTATCATCAGCATCACCATGGTCGTCGTTGTCGTTGTTGTTACCAACGAGTTCATTTAAGTAAAAGAAATGAAAGAACAGGTGCACTCTCTTCTCCCCCCTTCTCTCTCGAACTGTCTGGCCCGTTCATCTCAATTACTTCTTTTCCCCTGCTTCCGTGACTAGCTAATGACCCTACCTTTTTTTTTTTTTTTTTTTTTTTTTTTTTTTTTGGCTAAGCTTCGCCTAACAGCACACTTGCATGCCCTATTTTTCTTTCTCTTTCTATCTCCTTCCCTGTTCTCCGCGCTCGCCCACCTATCTACCCATCTTTCATCACGGAGAAACCTCAACTGTTTGAAAATAAAGAGAGAAGAAAAAGGTCAATTGATCCCCCTACCGTTACGCGTCTTGCCCTTTGCTCTTTTTTGGTGTTTCCTCTATTTCATTTGTTTTCGCCCTATGTTGTAATCTGTTCCCCCTCCTCTTCCTCGAGTTAACTGGAAGTGGGATGACCAGGGACTAGACTGTACGATGGTTCTCAGAGGGAGTATGTTGGGATTTTGACCATTGCAGCATCGCTCATCATTTTTCATATTTCTCGTCATCTTCCTCCCTCTTCGGCTTTGACCCTCTCTCTGCCTTTCTCACTCTCTCTTGCCCTCCCCCTCCTTTTCTCCGGGAAAATGGAAAAGGGTTCTATTTTTTCATTTCGCAAGTGTGCCTTCTTCATGACCATTTAATTTTTCCTTGCTTTCATCTCAATTCGTCAGTTGTCTTTCGTGAAAGGGTCCTTAAAATTGCTGACGATACGTGCAGCTTGCATGCTGCCTTGGACACGAGTCTCGCTTCTTCCCTCTTCCTCTCCCTTTCCGCACCCGCATTTGCATGAGTATTGGAAGCGTTCAACGCTTACTACTCTTCGCTCACTCCCGCTTTCGAGCATGCGCGTTTATAAAAATATAGAAAAACTGGACCCCGTTCGGTCGTGTCATGTAAGCACAGAATAGCTCCTTTTTGTTAATATTGCTACTGCAGCACGGAAAAGTGACATTAGACAGAGAGGACTCAGAGTAGGTCTGAGGGACACAAAGGGACCTTACAGCTAATGGACTGGTGCGTTCGAAAAGAGCGAGGGAGGGGTCCTACCTCTTCAATCTATTTTTTTCATCGACCATTGAGCAAATCAAAATAGCAACGTTCCTTATTTGCCTTTGTCCTTCGTCTCCTCTTTCCTCTATGTGCAGTATGTCGTTCTCCTAGTTCTCTCTCAGTCTCTCTCTCTCTCTCTCTCTGTCTCACACACACACAAAAACACACACGCACGCACGCACTCACTCTCTCCCCTTCATTGACTCGATTTCATCGTACATCCAATACATCCATTTCATCCATCTTCTCATCCCTATGTTCTTGTGTAAGTCTGTATGTGTATCAAGGAGCGCATTTGCTTGTTCCCTCTGGGTTCATTTCTAATTTTCTCGAACATAGAGCATGCTTACTCTTTGCCGCTAGACTTGCCTGTACGCTCAAAGTCATCAACAACACTACAAGTAAAAAGTTGCGCAAGTGCGCCAAAAAAAAAAAAAAAAAAAAAAAATAATCGGTGTTTTAATGTTATGTTCGGTGTCACGCATTCACTTACTCAAATGAACACTTGGGCCCTTACTCTCTCTGTCTCTGTTTATCTTGTTTTTGGCTGATTTGCAGATAGGAGGGCAGCTTGCATGAGGGCAAGCCATAAGACAGGGCAACTTGAGGAATGGGAAGTGGGAGCAAGGAGAGAACCCTCGACATTGGGGTAGACATAACCAATGTAGAGAGGAATCGTTGCCATAGTAAAAGAAGTGAGATAGGAAAAATAGAGCAAGGATTACTCACAGAGCCTAGACAATGGGCCGAAGCAAAGAGGGTAAATACGGAGGTTGGGGTTGGTTGGTGATTCGCCGATGAACAACGATAGTCGACATCCTTTATTTTCAGTGCGTAGTAGTAATATGATCTATTAAGATATTATGTTTTGAAGGGGAAAGCTGAGAAATGGAGAGGTAGAGAAATGAGGAGAGGGAGACAGAGGGAGACGAAAGAGAGGTAGAGTCGACGGGATGGTCATACAAAGAACCACAGGAATGTGTTACGGGTCATCAACCGGCTCCCTAAATATGCATCCGTATCCATTCAGGTGGCGAAAATATGCGGGAGTACGGAGACTAAGGGGGAAGGCCGAGATTGTTGGTGTTCTTGAAAAATTATCCATCCCTTGTTTTCGTCCCGAATACGTCCGCCTACACAAAGTAAACCCAGTTCTGGGTGGCCTCGAAGTAAGCCTTGTCGTGGGCGAGGAATTCGGCGATGGTGGTTGGGTGGGTGAGGGTCAAGATGCCAGCTCCTGGTCCTCCTACACTGGTCTCCATGCATTGGAATCCTTCTGCCTCCAGCAATTGTTTTACAACAGCTACCGTCTCTGATGTGACATCTAGGAAAGGGAGTGTAAAAAGCGGTTAATTTATAACCACAGGAGGAAGTATAGGATGGACGCGACTCGGGGTGATGGAAAAGGGGCTCAGAGAAGACAGATGAGAGTTCATTTCTACGGCCTGTAGATATCCCCTTCCCCTCTATATTTCTACTTCCTCTGCTCCATGCTCTCGCGTGATAGTCATATATTAAATACATATCCTTGTCCAAATTCCCGAAAAAAAAAACGTTCTTACCATCGCGGATCAAGGTCAATGCACATCCACCGCCTCCGGCGCCCGTCAACTTGGACTTGAGGCCGAGTTTCGAAGAGATCTCGCGGACCTTCTCCAATGATGGGTGAGAGACACCCAATGCTGACAATAATCCATGGTTCACGTCCACCAATTCCTATTTTTGTGAATTTGTCAAGATCAAGAAGAATAAAAAACGTTGTTAATTTAACAACCCCTAGTGTACATAACATACACTTTTTCCCTATTCCAAATCCGCCGACGAGAGCGAGCAGGAGGCTGACTTACGCCAAAGCGAGAGAGAAGCTGGGTTCTGTCCAATCCGTCCTGGCTAAAGATGGTCTTGCAAGAGTTGCTGATCTCGTTGATTGCGTCCAGCATAGGGTTCACTACCGTTGGGAACTTTGATGTCCGGTGTAACAAAAATCGAAAAAATAATTAGCATATACATTAGTTCTCAGAACGCGTAGAGAGTAGTTCAATCGACTCTGGCCATAACTGTGTAATTGTAGATGAGGTACCTTGTCGTGCAATTTCCTGACATTGGCGACCTGGACTTGAGTCTCTCTTGGGACGCGAGTATTTGTTAAAAGGAATCTGAGCGACTGGAATCTATACGCGCGAAAAACCACAAACCCATTCAGATATATATCGGTTAATGACGTTCTTCGCACAAATATCAAACGTAAATGTCTTTGACTCCTCCCGAAGCCCAAAGCAAAAGTATTCCTCAGTAACTTACCCAGGCAAGGGCTCGATCTTCTCGCCCTTCTTGAACATGACAGCGCCTCCGAGCGTAGAAACAGTGTTATCGATGCCACTAGGATTTCCATGGATGACCTTCTCTGCCTGGAACGCCCACTGATTTACCAAATCCCGTTGTGCTGCCACATCCAGTCCCATTCCTGCTGACAAATATCCGTTGAGCTGCAACAAAGCAGTCGCGACGCATACGCTATAAGATGCAGAGGAACCCAATCCTGCGCCGACGGGGAGATTGGATCGAACAACAAAGTCGTACCCCTGGGCGACGGTCTCGTCAGTGGTGAGAAATGAATGCAGGTAGAGGAGTGCGATGGCGGCCTGAGATCTGTTGGTTTGGCTTCCGAGGTCGACGAACTTGGTGAGCTGGTCGAGGAGTTCTGCATTCATCGATTGTGGTGGGTATGGGTATCCTAGGAAATCACACCATTGAAAAATGTTACGTTGTTAATATTTCAAAAAATTCTCATCACCTTGTCTGTTATAGATTTCTGGATGTATGACAGGAAATGATGTTTTTTTAGGTACCTTCCCAGCGAGCCTGACGGGGGACGTCATTGATGTTCCAGGATCGGGCAAGCTGGACATCGGGTAGGTTGACCTCGATCTTCTTGTCCTCCCTAGTCTGGATCAAGGCGTATGAACGAAGGCCCAACGAACCTGCCGTCGCCACCTAAGAAAATCAAAAAGAAAATATAACGGAGAAAAGACACATCGAGCAAAAATGACGTTCGGATGTTAGGTTCCTTCCATCAGATGGAAGTTTCTCACGGTTCTACTGGTCAATTGGATGATGCGCGAAAGGCGTTGTCAAATGTTAAAAGGGGTACCTTGCCGTAGACGACGGCATGTTCGCCAAAGAGGATGACCTTTCCGGGAGAGGATGTGAAGTAGGACGGCATTTGCGTTTTTTGTTTTACAGAGAAGGGGGTTGAGGGAGAGGTGAGAAAGAATGAAAGAGAAATGGTGATGAGGTGATGTAAAACCGGACGTGCTACTTCTGCATTCGGTCTTCATGCAAAAAAAAGTGGGACGATGACCCTCGGTCTGAGAACCCTGCGTGACTGGGTTTTAAGGTCGAACCTGATTTGTACCTGAAAAAAAAAAAAAAAAAAAAAAAAAGTTCGGTTGGTGCCTGAGCTTTGATCGCAAAGTGAATGGTCAGACTTTATTGGTGTCAGTGATTATGACTATCACTATCACCATGAACATCGAAGGCCCATCATCGCCTGTTTTCTTTGCTTAAAAATAGTAAAAACACTCATATTCTTTTCTGTTCGATGTAAACATCGCGACATCTACAACAAAAGGGTATTGTAAGCAACAAAAAATGAACGGACAACGAAGGAAAATTGAGCGTAAAATGATAGACGCCAGGAACCTTCTGTTCAAAAATAGAGAAGCAAATCGGTCAAACCTAAAGAGGCCATGGTCATATTTTTACCCTCTTTAGTCGTAGCTCACCCATCCCAACCTGAGCTCGCAATATTCTCTTGTTGTTCAAGCGTTAGTGTTTTTGCAAATTTTATTTTACTTTTGTTTTCTTACAGCGCATAAACATGATTTACAAAAAGCGGAAAAGAGAAAAAAAGAGACAGAGAAGAAATACAAAATCGTACAAAAAACTACAAAAACTACAAAAAAAGGAATCGTAATCATCAGGCTTTGACCTTGCCCTTCAAAGAAGTAGTACGCGCAGCAGCAGCAGCCTCATACCAGGTCGATTTACATTTGCGGATCAAAGAGTATTGTCCGCTCTCATGAAACTCCTCATAAAATCCCTTCCTCAGACACTCGGCCTTGCCCTTGGCCTCCATGTGCCGCTTGACAGAGTCCAGTCTGCACAGTCCACTGCCACAGTTCATGCAGCGGTACTTGTCCTTCCCGGCAAAGACGTGTACGTTGCGGTGGCGGTTGAATTCGCGCTTGAGATTGTACCGGTAGTCGCATCCGGTGTAGGGACATTGGAATTCGCCGTTCTTATCCTTGCGATACTTTATGGATGGGGTCAAGGACAAGGACGAAGGATTTGAGGAGGGAGGGAGCATGGACGGAGAATCGCAGGACGAAGAAGCATTGGGAGCGAAGGTCGACAAAGAGGACGCCGATGGTAAGGACGATGAGAGAGAGTACGAAAGCGATATTGAGGATCGCTTGTGATTGCGGTCGTCAAAGTCTTTGAAGGAAGTGGCACTACTGTGACGACTGTGGCTGTCAATCAAACGTTTGGATCGTCTGTACGCGATAGAAGCTGTCGAGCAGCTAGAATCGGCTGAACCGCGTCGATCAAGTTGAGGGCTCAACAGGGCGGCAGCAAATGCGGCGGAATCAGTCGTACTTGCGGCAGAGTCCCGGGGGGGATGTTTGTGGTATGGCGACTTGTTATAGGTCTTGAAAGAGTCGTTGATCAAAGGGAACCTTTGGTGGTAAGAGAAAGGGCTCAAGCTCGTTAAGCCGTAGTAGGCAGTGGTGGCATCAGTCGAAGCAGCAGCGGTCATGTCCTTGTGAGTACTCATCATTATCATCGACGGCGACAACGACAGGGTTGGTTCGGCCATGGTCAGGCCCGAAGAAATGTGAGCGTTGTCCATAACAGCCGTGGTCACGGTGGTAGTGGTGCTCGGCACAGGTCTGAAGGAAGCCCCGTCAAAGCAGATGACAGATCCGTCAGCCATGTAAATATCCTGAGACGTCAGAGGGTTGGCATGAAGAGAAGTCCCTGGAGTAGAGGCAGTGGCAGTGGCGGCAGAGGCGATAGAAAACGAAGAGGAAGGAGGCAGGAATTTAAAGTGGTCGGAGGAACACGATCCAAATTCGGGAGAGCCCATTCGGAGGCTGTTCTCAAACATGGTCCGCATGGTCGCGTAGCTGTCATTCTCGGAATCCAAACCGCCATTGGGAAAGGATGAGAGGCAGGAAGTCTGAGAAGTCGAAAAGTTGGAATCGGTAGCGCATCCTGAAGACGTATCGTTGCTGTCGCTGTTGTTATTTTTCCTGATAAGAAGCGCGGGATCAATGTACGAGACAGCGCTAGTGAAGCTGGAGGATCGTCTCATGGTCAGATAGGGATGTATAGAAGAGGGTGAAGGATTGTTGACGTTGAGAGCGGCGGCGCTTTTGGTGATGTAAGTGGTCATAATAAATTCCATGTCGTTTTTTTGAGCGCTCCCAATGTTGGCGTCGTGTTTGTAAGACGTGTCAGTATGATCGAACAGACCGTTGAAGTCAATTGTGTCTTCAATGTCCTTGTTGTCGATAGGATCGTTAATTTTGCTGATGTAGCAGCTGTCAAAGTTGCCGAAGGTGTTGTTGCTTGGGTAGTCGGCGTGAGAGGGAGAAGAGTTGATCGAATTGTCGAAGGAGGTAGCAGTCGAGTCGAAAGGAGGAGAAAGGGAATTGGCAGTATATATAACTTCGAAGGGATGGACTTGATGCTCTTGCTTGGTGTTGGTCATGAATCCAAAGCCATCTTGCTGCTGTTGCTGCTGTTGCTGTTTCTTGGGAACAGATGGTGCAACGAATCCGTCTGTTCCATCATAAGAGGGCCAAGCTGAAAAGGATGAAAGGTTGTCGAAGATTTCGCCTTTGTTAGACAGAGTGGTGTGGATGTACCCCTCCAGTGGTTTGCTGTTCATTTTTTGTTCTTTGTACGTTTGTGTGATTGGGCGAAAGGTTCTTTGTAGTATGCAAATGAAAGAGTGAATGAAAGGGTGAGGTGTGGATGGTGCAAAAGTTTCGAAGGTGGAAGATAGGTGAAGTGAACGTGTAATTGGAATGGAAGTAAAGAAGACAAAGAGCACGGAGATGTGTAAGGTAAAGGGTCGTTACTGTGAGATCGAGAAGGAAGGTAGAAGCTGGCTGGCAGAAAGAAGAGTAGGGAGGACGCAAAAAGAGACAGCAAAAATTGTCAAGGTGAAGGCTCGTTTATTTATCAAAAGGGATAAAGAGGCTATGTTAAAGAATATTACGAGTCGTTATGGTCAGGCAGTAGATGCGCACAACTACCACCAACGATATCCATACTCTCCTTCTTTCTCCATTCCAAGGCAAACGCGATCTTGCTAGCCTTCCAGACTAAAGAACTAAAGAGAGGATGTGTGATAGAGAGTGAAAAATGTTGAACGAATATTTTTTTGGATGTCCACAGGATCAAAAGAAAGTGGCGACGCGCAACAATTTTCAGTTGCAGACACACACAGCAACATAGCCTCCCTGCAATACCTCAGTCCAATTCATTTAGTCGTTTATGTATATGATACGAAATAAAAAGTGAATCGGAGGGACTGTGGAGTGTGAACATGAAGAAAGGGGTCCACACACTTTTTTGTTTACGGATGCTTATGGGCTCCTTCAAGGGTCTATGGCGATTTTACATAAACGCTCATTTTGTTTCATGGTTCCACACGAACTCCCATTACGATACTTTATTTCTCACAGAGTAAAGAGGCTGAGTAGGTAGAAAAAAGTCGAAATTATGTGAGAGGGAGTAAGCAACGAGGCTAGAGCCCTTTACTCTTGCGGTGACTTGCGCTCACGCCAGGAATGTGTAGAAGGTGGGAAGGAGAAGAAAGCTGAACTCGAGCGAAGAACTTTTGACCTTAATGACTCCGCCTATTTCCCCCCAGATAAACAACGTGGTTTTTATTCGACAGGGCAAGGCAAAAAGCAGGTCAATAAATAAGGTGTAATTCTAACCATAAGTTATTTTGAATGCCCCTGGTTTTGTTTTGGATGATTCATTTCGGGTACGCAAGATATCTTTTTTGTCGATAAGGGCGGTCCACTGAATGAACATTTTCCTTCCTGTAAGGGGATCCACCGTAGGAGGAACAAAGACCAGCTATAGCTTCTCATTTTCACTTCTGATTGTCTGCCAATTACATATGGCGTTCATGTGAACTTAGGACACCACAGTGGTAAGGAATCTCTCTTTCCTCGTTTCAGTTAAGAACCGATGGCCTACTGCCTACCACGATTTTTCTCTACACTTCATCCACAGACAAAACAAGCCATAGAAACAACAAGAAAGTTCGGAGCGTACTTTAAGCCGAGTAGCCTGCATGCGTCATATGTGATTGAAGGCCACAAAAATCAAAAAAAGGAAACGCGAAGTTTAAAAAGTCTAAGATAGGGTATATGTTAAATATGGACGTAGGATATCATAAACAAGGGTCGTTATCACTGGGGAGAATCGCCGAGGTATCGAGCACGTGCATAGTCCAAGTCAATCTCAACTGTCTTCTTGCCATGAGCACGTTTTGGGTAGAACCGTACACTGGTCTCAATCTCAGTCTCCGACATCATGATGCTGTACACGCGCATACGGCGACATCGCGAGTTGGGTTGCGATCGGACAATGTGTCGTTGGACTGAGAATTCGTTCGAGAGTGCGCTCTGGCAGGCCTCACATCGCACGGGCGCGTAAAGTCCGCGCCATTTATGGGCCTCGGCGTGCCGTGATAGCGATGGTTGGCTTGAACATGTTGTTGTGCAGCCTGGGAACTGGCACTGGGGGGTGTGAGGAAAAATGAATCAAGATTAGATAAATTTGTGGGTTCACAGAAAAAAGTTTGCTTCTGAAGAATCATAGTCAAATTTGCAGTAAGAGACGAAAAAGCCAACACAACATACAGGCAGTTTGAGAGGAGGGTGCTTGGGTTTTTTGTGTCCGCTTTTGGAAGGCTTGCGCTCTCGCCTTTTCTTCGCTGCCGCTGCTGCAGAGGTAGAAGGCAATGAAGTAGAAGATCCGATCATCCTCATTCCTTCCTCTTCTTCCTCGCGACTGTCCGAATCCGATGAGGAGGTCGAAAAGCTGAAATACTGCTTCAAAGGCGAAAAGAGTGCAGGCATCGTCAACAGCGAGGAAGACGAAGAAGATGACATCATGGCAGGGCCCGCAGTCAAGGCAGTGGTAGCATTAGGGGAGAACAGCATGATCTGCTCCAAGGTCGCTGTCGGAGTTGATTTGTGGACTAAAGAAGGTGGTGTCCTTCTCCTTCGCTGAAGAAGAGACGATGTTGAAGCCGATCCAGAGATATTGAGATGCTCCATCGCAATCATGTCGTTCTTGTGGTTGTTGTTGGGGTACATCTCGCCGGAAATCAAGATGGGACTGTAGCATCCGGAAGCGGTCTCGTCGTCGGTGGTCATGTCAAAAAACCCTTGGTCTGGGATGGGCGAGGTTTCCTCGGGACTGGAAAGGCGGTCAAAGGAGACTGATCGGCGGGTTGAAAATGCCATAGAGAGCTGGTCCGCGGGCATGATAGATCGGTTCAGCAGAGTCTTGGGGGGATGATGGTATGGAAGTGAGATCATTGAGGTCGATGATAAATCTCGGGTTGGAAAAGAAGATGGCGATGATTGCATTTCAAGTGAGCCAATGCCCTTTTCTGTGTAGGGGTGTTGCTGCTGTTGCAAGTGGAGCTGGTGATGCTGTTGCATGGCGTGATTTTGTAATGGGAGTGAATAATGCAGTGGTGTTTGTTGTTGTTGATAGTGCTGTTGCTGTTGTTGCTGCTGCAGTTGTTGTTGTTGGTGGTGGTGCAAATGGTTATGCTGGTGTGGATGCATTGATTGTTCATGGACATGGAAGCGTGGTTGTTGTTGTTGTTGTCCGAGTGACTTCTGCTGCTGTTGTTGCTGCTGTTGTGCGTCAGAAGAAGTAGGGAGGAAGCACAAGCCGGACAGTGTGCTCGGATCAAACCATTGGATCGGAGAATGAGCCTGGAGCGACGATAGCGACGACGACGACGACGACGACGACGAAGAGTACTCCAGCCCATGAAGAAGGCCATGACCGAAAAGTTCGCCATCGACAGTCATCAGTCCGTCATGCTCAAGCAAGTTATGGAGGGAATAGGGCGAATTGTTCTCGGAAGCGGCAAGAGCTGGGCTTATGGTGGAGATCAGGTATGGCATGCTGACAGGAACATTCTGGTACTCGGTGTTCTCCATATGTGTTATTTCTTTTCGATGGTGTTAGCGTGCTTGTTGTTGATAAGGAGACAACTGAATACTGAAGCTGTAGAGTGAAAATAACCAAGGATAGCGAGAGGCGAAGAGGAATTGTTGAAGGAAAAAAGGGGAGGGGAGGAGCTTTATATCCGTCCTTTTTTCTTTGTTGTCCTTCACTTGTTTTCATTGTTGTCCTTCACTTGTTTTCATTGTTCTCGTGTCTGCTTTGCTCCCCTATTTCTGGTAACAGAGCAGAGGAAGGGAAAGGTAGAGAGAGAGAGAGAAAGAGAGAGAGATAGAGATTGATGCACAGTGTACACAATGCGCGACAACAACAACACAGGAGAGAAGGACAGACCCTCTTAGTCTCTATCCTGTCCTTGTCCCGAAAGAGAAGTGAAAAGGAAAAAAAAGGGAAACAGAAGAGATTGTCAGGGGGTTAGAAAACAGAGAGTAAGGGGAGAAGTTGGCTCGTTCGCCCGTGTTGTCGTTTACCCACCGAGTCTCTCCTTATTATCGTGCTCAAAGGCAGGAAAGAGTGAGATACTCTTTTCACTGACTTGAGGGGCGTTAACAAAGCAATTGGTCTTCAGTCAGTGTAAACCAAAGGAGAGAGAAAAAGTGTTTTGCGCAGATGGCCCATGAGACCAAAGTAGCATCTCAATCACCCCTAATTTTTTTTGTTTTTCTTTGTTTGCAAACATACACGCACACTCAGCCAATGTAGCTCTGTCTGACATTTTTGCATCACGGAAAACATTTTTCTCCCATCCGTTGGTCCGTTCTTCAAGTCTGTTCTTCCCAATCCAGCCCAGTCTGTCAGTCTTCCCCTCTCTTGCTGGTAAATAGAACAACGCACGTCCCTCCGAAAGGAAGTTGTGGCATATTCTTGTCTGTTTTACCAATTTCTTCCCGTACATGCCGATTTTTCGACCATGCCAAACTCCTGTAAGTGCTTTTTGGGCAATTCGTGGTTGTTTATTTACATTCTCCTTGTTCCAACACAAGGGCACTATTCCCGTCTGTCTGTATTCCTGCCAGCCACGTCCTTTATGTTCTTTGCCCAAGAAAAAAAAACATGAGCGCACGACCCTGGTAGTACTCGCCAAGTACAAACCCTTTACTTATCATCCTTGAACCTTGTCCAAACATCCAGAAGTAGATAGCAAAGAGATTTCCTCTCCTCCTCTATCCCCATTTGCTTCAGGTACAAAGAACGTGTGTTTTTTTCCAGTATAGAGCGACGCCCTGCACGAGAAGAAGCCACTGACTTTGTATCCTCCTCTTTCCTCTTGTCCCATTTGCGTCAAATACGACGCCCATGGGAAAACAGTCATTTTCGGCATCTCTGTTTTCTTGGCCTCTGTCTGCACACCATCTGCGGGCTACAATCCCACCGCGCCAAAAGAGGTTCTAACAGAAGGTAAAAACCAAGGAAAAGAGATCGGAAGAGGAACAAAACGTACACATTAACAACCGTCCTCCTTCTTCTCTAGCAGCGAATCAACTTTTTTTTTTCGGTTTGTCTACTTTGAACAACACTACGTGCTTGAACCAAGAACAAAAAAAAGTGCCCACTCTCCCCTCATCTTACCCTTGCTTGCTTGCTTTCCTTCGCCTCGCCCTCCTTCGCCTTGGACGCGCCTCTGCTTCCCCTCCTTCGTGCATGCAAACACCAAATCTCTATCTCCATCCTATTCTCTCCTTTGACCTTTGTCCTCTGGTCCTTTTTTCGTATTTGGTCACACCTAATCGCCACGCGGCCTCCCACAAAACACACATGCAAAAAAAAAGGAACGCAGGCAAGCAAAGAAAGAAAGAAGAGGGCACGAACATGAAAAAAAATATAAAAAAAAAAGCGACCGGTATCAATTCTGAGCTCATGCGCGATACCCCCTAATGTGCTGCTCTTACTCTCACTCTCACTGTCACAGTACAGGTACCACCCTCAAACCATACACGTGGAAGAACCTTGATATTTTGTTCTAGATATTTTAGGTGTTGTGCAGTCTATGAATAAATGATGCTAGATTGCTGCTGCTCTATGCAAAAATGAATGAAAAGATAATACAAAATGACAAGGTAAAAAGCTACTTGTACAAAAAAAAACTAAAGAGATAGAGTAGAGAGAAAGAGGGGGACTGAAAAAAATAACAGTGGCCTGGGCTACTGCCAGTTTGTTCACCCGTCCTGAAGGACGGCTTCTTCGACTTCACCGTGAATACCAAAGATCCGGACTTTGCGCTCACTCCAGCAGGGAGGTACGACCGCCATCTTCATCATCCACCGGACCTTGGTCGCGTTATTCATCCCTTCCAACGCCTCTTCACTCGGCCACCGGTCCTCGTCTTCATTTCCTCCGCCATCTTCCTCGTCGTCGTCATCAGCCTTCATGTAGGCGTTCATAATCTCAATATCTCCTGACTGGTTCTGATGCTGATGAGAGTGGTGTTTGTCGACATGCATGTTGTGGTCAAACTCGTCATCATCATGACCTCCATAACCAAATGACAATGAAGACCGTGACTTTCGATCGTGACCTGCAAATTCTGTGGCGGAGGCCCTCTTGACTGTCCTCATAGTCATGGCCGTGGGTGGAGTTTTCTTGTAGGCTCCAAAGTGAATCTTCTTCTTCTGAAGAGTCGATTGCCACAACTTCTCCGCCACTCGGAACGGATGGGCCTTTTTTTGACGAACACTCCTCCGTTGAGCCGCAGAGCTCGCCAATTTTCCACCTTTGGGCCCGCTTGGCGTACGACGGTTACGGCTGTTGCTCGAGCCCGCATCATCATCATCACTATCCTCAGCATTACTATTACTAGCATCTCCACAATCGGCACTGCTGCCACTACCGTGGGCGGCTGAGATTGAAGAGGTAGACGACACCGAAGCCGCGAGGGTAGGGAGCATGGAACACAACAGGTCCCACTTTCGCTTCTGGTTCTTGATATGCAAGATGACAGTATCGCGTCTCGCAAAGGGCTTGTTGCAGCCGACGCATTCGGGTTTTTTGATCGTTGGGTCATATCCAGGGTTGTAGCCTGGCATCATCATCGTCGCTGCGGCTGCAGCAGCACCTTGCAGCTGACCGGGGATAGTGGTATTACCAGTCATGGAATCGCTAACGGTGCCGCCAGCAGCAGAAGAAGTACTGATGCTGGCGGCGGTCATGAGATTGCTGGGGAGGGTGGGGGCTGGGCTGTCGCGGTAGGGCCAAAAAGACGAAAGGAGATGGGTGTTGACGGCCGCAAGGGCGGATGACATGGTCGACACCCCACCAGAGTTCAACCCAGTAGCAGGAGAGCTACCGTCGCCATGCACCAAAGTCGACATTGCAGAGTTTCCAGCAACCTCTATGGGTCCAGACGAAGGAGAGATTGGGGTCGAAGAAGGTCGAGGTTTGCTGATTTTGCGTGCGGCTGAAGAGGCGTTGGCGTAGGCATGGATCTTGCCATGACGTCTCAAGGTGGAGTTGTTGGCATACTCCTTCTTGCAGATCTCGCATATCAAAGGTGTGTACCTCGACGAGGACGATGGCGGCCTCAAAGACATGGTAGCCCCCGAGTTAGGAGGGTTCAGGGGTGAAGAAGGTGAGATGGTCGAAGAACGAACACCATCGGCCGAGGCTGACAACCACGATTTGGATGTACTGAGACGGGCAAAGGGCAAGGGCTTGGGTTTGGTCACCATCGATGGACCCGTCATCCTCTTTGATACGGAGTGGAGGGCATTTTGACCAAGAAGGGCTTGGGATCGACGACGGCTCATGATGGGGGATTGCGGCAATGAAGGTGAAATTGTAGAAGATGACATGGGTACGCACTGCTTCTCCAGTAAAGTTTGAGAACGACGACGGGTCATGACGGGTTTCGATCGTGTGCCCAACGGGCGTGAGTGTGACCAGTTGGGCGGGTACATGCCATACTTAGAACCTCCAAGAAACGTTGGCTCGTTAAGACCACCAAAGGTTACTTGATCAGCCTGACCATAAGAATTGGGAAGGTAAGGAGGAGTATATTCAAGTGATGGTGATGGCGAGGATGGTGGGTATGAGGAAGGGAGCGTGGTGCCAGAAGGATAGTATACTGAGCCAGGAAAGTCTGGGGGCGAGGCTGAGGGTGAGAGCGATAATGGGTGGTACAGGTGAGTCAGGCGGAGTAAAGCCGCCGAGAGCCCGTCAACCGCGCCGTATTGGTGGTGGTTGTGGGTTATTGGAGAAGGATGATGATGGTGAGGAGGAGGGGTCCCTTGATCAGGTAAAATGACCGTTGGGTTGCTGCTGCTATTATTGACATTGCGCAGCGTATGGTGGTGGCTGTGGTTGTCGGACATGTACGAGTTCAGGAGGTGCGAGTTATCGTTTCCATTGTTACTATGGCCGCTACTATTGACACAGTCCAGCTCAGTTATAGGTGTCAAATGGTGAATAAAAGGTGAGCGCTGTCCACCAGCAGGCTGCGGCGGCTGCAGATGATGCTGTTGATGCTTGGGCTGCCAGTCAGTCGAAGGATGGCTGTTTTCCATACCCGGCAACAAGGCCGGAATGCTGTACAGCAAGGTCTGTTGGCTGTTTGCAGCAGTGGTGATAATGGTGGTTTGAGAGGAGAGGATCTGATCAGTCGATTCAGGATCCAACTGAATGGTAGCCAACAGCGCCTTATCAGAGTCGTCCAATATATGTGAATGAGGGGAGTAGGGCTGAACAGACCGCGCGTGTTGATCTTGTTGCTGCTGATCGTGGTGTTGGTGAGGGTGACGGTGAGAAAGATGACGTTCCTTGTGCTGGTGCTGGTGCTGGTCGATGCGTGCGAAATCCGGTTCGTCGAAGGGAAAAAATGGGTACGGGTTTGACGCTTCATCACTGGGTGAAGGGCAGTTGTGAAGCCAGTGGTGGACAGAGGAGGCAGAAATGGGTAAGGTGGCGTTTGTTTTGTGGCTGGTCATAATTGCAGGTCGCTTCACAGATTGAGAGGTAGTATCGGGGGTTAACATCCCAAAATGATGAGGAGTGAATGGAAAGGGCGGTCGTTGCTTGGAAAGTAAAGAGAAGGAAAGAGATGATTGCGTGGAGAAGTGAGAAGAACTAAAGATGAGGAGGAGGAGAAAGGAAAGACACTCGCAGAGTGGTATGTGATGATAAAATGCGTGTGGGAGCGAAGGGAAAGAATCGTAAGAGACGAGTAAGAAAAAAAATGATGGAAGATGAGGAGAGCAAAGTCCTCGCAGATTGGGTTTAGTGCTGCGTGGTTTGAGAGAAATGTTGAGCGAGAAATAAATGCGCTATACTGTAAAGAAGCAAAGCGATAGAGAAGAGAAGGAGGTGAAGAAGAGGAGAAGAAGAGGGGAAGAAGGAGGAGATGGAGAGGATCAACGGAAATGATGACTGGACGAGGAAAGAAAAAATCTCGAAACTGGGGAGGGGGAAATTACTCGTGGAGAGGGGAGTTCTTATAATCTTCTTCCTTCTGCTTATGGAGGGGGTTATTGTTGCAGCCGTGCCAGGCTTGGCCCCTTTCACTGGGAGCAGTACATGAAGTGAAGACTAATGATAAGAAACCTCGGTAAAAGCGGGTGAAAAGCCAGTGTGAGAGAATAAAAAGTCATCAAGCACGAGAAAATAGAAACGGCAGCGAAAACAACAAAAGGCAAAGATACACATAGCATCAACAACAAAAACATAGTATTAAAATACCATCGCCTCCAAAAACAGGAAATAAACCTTCTAAGCAGGAGATCAATCCATTTCATTTCCATACTTCGCATCTTTCATACATCCTCATCCTCTCCTCATTCCCGACAGTAGCTATCACTTCAAACCCGTAACAAAAAAAAGTCAAACATGTACCTCGCGCTCTCCCGATCCCTGAACCATCTTCCTTTCCTTCTTCCTTTCCTCTCTGTTATTCCTTACCCCTATTTCTAGCACAATTATTTCCTCCACAAAAACAAGCATCAAAAATCGTTAAAAAAAAGAATAAGTCTCCATAAGAATCCCTCTCTTGGATAGAAAAAAAAAGGAGAAAAGTGCCTATATAAAAGATATCCCAACGATCCATCCTGATGAAGAACACAAAGGCAAAAAAAGAGCGAAGCGGCTGGTCGCCAAACAGGCGGATCCATCTCGGGTACGACAGCTTTTATTATCCTCTAGATTTGTCAACTGATCCTATTTAATTTAAAGAATATGCTCAGTCACCATGGTGTCCCCAACCGCCTTCAATATTCCATGTAGCTCAATATGATATCCGACGTGACTTTCCTGCCTTCATCCCATGCATTATTCAATTGTCCAACGATATAACACCTAAAAAAAATGGCCAATAGACAAGCATGGTTCTTCATTCTTTCTTTCCTTTCCCCTGGTTTGAGAATCGATCCATCTTAACTTTGCGATAATTCAACACATTGTTGCTCTTTTTTGGCAGACAAATAATAAAACACAAACGGGTATCTTAATCATGAAACCTATTCTCGGTCAAGTAAATCATTCTTATTATTCACCTTCTTTGTTGTTTGGGCCTTACTACAATCACGACAACATGATATAGGTCATGATCTCCAGTCCAAGGCTGTATTTCAGACCTATTCAACTTCTTTCCCTTTCACTTTCTCTTTCTTTTGGCCTCCACCTTTGTAAAAACAAAACGCGACATACAGGCACACTACGAGTGCATGATCCCTTTTGAGAGCTTCTAACCTTTATGACTGGATAAGAAAAGACGATCAAGGAAAGAAAAAAAAACATCGTGAGTAGAGGAGGAGGCACGATCAACACTTCAAAAAGAGAAGAGGAAGGGGCGGGGTAGAGGATAAAGGAAGGTAAAAAAGAGAGGGAAAGAAAACATAAAACGGTTGGACATTTTTGTTCAATGGCTCTCACATTTTGATCACCCACATCGTCCTTTCCTTTGTTCCGATACCCCCTCCCCCCCACACAGGATTCATTTTCGACGCGACAAAGACCTTCCTAATTAGGAAGTATGCGTTTGTAGCCAATCAGAGCGCGCGCAACCGGTGAATTTTTTTTCGCGTTTTTTTTTTGTATTTTTTTTTGAACGGTTTGTTTATTTTTGAGCAAAAAGAAAAAAAAAAAAGTAAGCAAAAGAAAAAAGACAAAGAAAAAGAAAAGAAAAAGAAAAGAAAAAAAAAAAGAAAAAGGGAGGATGTACAGAATAGGAAGAGGAACAGAGAAAAGATGAGAAGGGAAATGAGCAAAGGAAACTTTCTTGCAAGTATTATATGAAAAAAGAACAGAAGAAAAGGTATAGCGAAAACGAAAGAGGGGTTCGGAAGAGATGTTCGAAATGGGGTTAAATTACAACTGAGAAAAAGAATGAAGGGACGAAAAAAAAATGGTACAAAAGCAAAGAAAAAAAACTGGATAATGGACTGGTAAATGAGTAAAAAAGTTGGGAAGGTGGAATAAAAGAGGCTAAGCAATAGGAAAAAAAATGCAGAGAGCGACAGCTCATGAAGGTTTGAAAAAAAGGGTGTGACAGGACAATGTAGCGAGCACCCCAGTAGCCATATGCAGGAGCATCATTGGGAGACGGGGAAACTTGTTAGTTCTCCTCATGAGCCGATACGGCTTCCAGATCAATAAGACCTATCACAAGTCATGCAAAGAGAGACAAACAAAAAGAAAGTTTAGAATTGACACGGATTTTAAATACTAAAGGGACGGAGAACGAGCAAGTACTGGAAAAGAGTGGCGCAAGTGGTTCATCTAACTCAAGTAGCAATCCTCACCATCAATGTCAAAGTTATCGGCACGATGCAGATCCTGGTCGCAATACCAGTCGATCACATTGTTCGTGAGAAGTTCGGGGTAATGTTCCAGTCCCACGACGGCAGCTGTGCTCTTGTACTCTGAGCTCACAGAAGCACTGTTCTCGAGAGCAAACTCGGCTGCTTTCTCCGAAATAACCTCCCCAATGTTGTTCGACACCCATTGATCACCTTGATCAGTGTCGCGCCAAAGGTCGATTGGGGTTCTCAAACTAGGGCGAGAAAACAGGAAAAAAAATAACATTGATTAGCGCCAATACTCAATCACAGCAGATATTAGAGCCCACACATTGCAGTAGTTAATTATTACCCGTCGGAGTCGATGGTGTCGTCCGAGCCTAGGTTCTGGCTGGAATCGATACCGAGGTAGCCTTGGTCAAAGAGCGGGTCCGAGTCAAAGTTAGCTCCCATGATCGTGTGACGATTGGATGCTCCAGGAAAAACAATTTCCTCATGATCATTGAGACCAAGATCGGTCGACAAGAGATTGTTCGTCAACTCCTCTTGCACCTTTTGGCTTGAAGATCCACCCAACATCAGAGCGGGGGCCTTTGACTTCTTGAAGACGGTATGGGCTGAAGCGCCACCAAACAGTGTGTTCATGTACTCGCTGTCGTACCCCAGAATGCTTCCAGAGCCTTGACCGACAGACCTCCAGTCATGGTTCAGGGTCACTTGAGGCGAACCCACGCTCTCCCGTGAATGCTGACTCTCATCCTCATCCGAGCCTGTCGAGTAAGTGTCTTCAGTGTCGCTACCGGTCTCAATTTTAGTGTCCTGTCGAACGTGCATCCAATGGGGGACTGGCTTGGATCGAGCAACTCGACGGCTGCCCTTGGCCAGCACAGCTCCCTGACTTTCCAGTTGACGGCGAGGTCGACCGGCTTTCGTCTGACTGCGAGATCTCTCGGAAGCCCTGACGGGGATGTGCCTGAAAGACTTTCCGCCGGTGCTTGGTGTGGGCAGACCCTGGCATGTCGGGCAAAAGTATTCTTCAGGGACGTCATCCTCCGAAAGGTTCAGGCACTCAAGATGGAGCCATACCTCGCACTTATCGCATTGTACCATGGCGCCTTCATCCTCCTTGGATCCACATACACACATTATGATGCCCTCCTCATCGCCTTCTTCATCTTCTTCCTCCTCGTCGTCGTTCTCTGAGATCTCCTCCATGATTTTGAGTCCTGCCTTCTTCTCAAGTAGGGCCGTAGGGGATCGCGCCATCCGTTGATCCTCTGTTTCTGAAGCTGTCGAATCGCCATCCATATCAGTGGCAATCGATGTTTGCTATGAAGGGAAAAAAGGAATAATAAGGGGGATAATACAGGTTATAACTTGTGGACAATAACAAAGTCATCTCCTTGCTGTAGCAATAGTAAAATTACATCGACAATCTTACCATCTGTGCCATGGTGCATCGCTCCATGTGGTACGCTAATCCAGCTTGATCCATGTAAGTTTTGCGACAGTAATCGCATCCAAGAGTGTTGTCAAGTTCGCTGGGCCAACGCTTCTCAGCCTTACCGCTCCGCGTCTTGGCAGGACTTTTCTCAGGAGTAAGCTTCTCCAAAATCACCTGAGACGACTTGTCCCAGCCGGGAGGAGGTGGCGAAAAGTCCAAAGCACGATATGTCTCTTCAACGAGATTCCGTCTCTCAGCGATCCGTTCGATCTCTCGCTGCCTGCGTGGCGATTCACGGAAAAGACCTTTGCCGTTGCCTATGACAGCACCCCAGGCTTGCATATTCACCGAGCCCACCTTGGGCTTTGCATTCATGTCCGACTTAGCCTGAACTTCCGCGGCAGCGTCCTGGATCTTGCGCATACCCTGCTCGAGCGAATGCTTGAGCACCAATGAGATCGACTGGATGTCGGCCAGGTGGCGGTCAGGGTCCGATTGTGACATGATGTCGCGACAAGTTTGAAACAAACGAGGATGGGGCATGGTGCGACTGGGCTGCCGAGAAGCATACTGCCTGGTACTAGATCGATCGTTTAGATCCGCTGACCTGGAAGGTTTGGCTCGGCTCGATGAGTAGCTTCGATTTCTTCGAAGAACTGGCAGAGTTGGTATAGCAAAGACATTACCCTCAGTCGCTGCGGCAGGAGCAGTGGTGCAAGTAGAAGAAGGCAAGTCCCCACCTGGGGAACAAACGGCTGTGTAGATATCTTTGAGGAGGGACTCCACAACAGTGGCGTTGAGCGAAACATCATCTAAAGGAACGGGTGCGAGGGGAAACTCTGTCTTGAGGGGAAGGGGCGCAACGACAGCAGTCATCTCAGATTGCGCGTCATCTGAAGAGTCTGCCTCGTCCTCATTCAGTTCAGCCTCAGTGGGCCTCTTTCTGCCTTCGAGAATGCGGACCATCAATGACATCGGAGCAACTGATATTACAGGACCGACGACCAGCTCAGGAGCAGGTTGTTCGACCGGGCTCTGAATCTGAGGCAACGACGATGCATCGTTCGTGGAAGGATCGCTTGTGTTGGATTCGATGCTGCTTTGTGATGTGACAGTTAAAGAGGCGGCCTTCTTGCTACGGGTCCTAATGGAAAAGGGTACTTCACGCTTGGTTGAGCGAGTATGCTTAACCTTGGTTGTAAGGTGTGAATGTCCGGTGATATCATCATCAGAATCATCCTCGGGGCTGGTCAAGGTGGTGTCGCTCCCAAAGAGTTCATCATCATCCATAGACAAAAGGTGTTGGTGACTGGGGAGCGATGAACTCTGCTTGGAAGCCTTGCTGACCTCCCGGATTGGCTGATGATTATCCTTAAGAGTTGAGAGGGTATGGGGATCCCTTTTAGCGGACATTGCAGGACTCTGAGGCAATGCTTGGAGCTTGCTGGCCGGAGAGGCAGTCCTTTGAAGCGGATCGTCCTCGTCATCAGCATCGGCATCGCTGTCGGATGTAGTGCGACAAAGCTGAGGAGGTCGTTTCCAGAGGGCCAGGGTGGAGTGGGACTTTGCGTCGGGGCTGAGTTCGTGCAGGGGGGCTTGATTGAGGTAGGAGGACTTGTCGGAAAGGGTGCGATGGAGAGGAGGAACGGAAGAAGCAAAAGCAGCGGAATCGGATCGAGGATCATCGAGCAGTAGCTTTTGTCGCTTATTGGATAATTGATCTCCAGGGGTCAGAGCGGCGTTAGACTGGCATTCTGTTAAAAGGCGCTTTCTGATCTGGGTGGACTGCTTCTGAAGAGGGAGGTTTGCAAGGGTCACTGAGGAGAGGGACGCAGACAAGGTGTTTTCAATGTTTTCCCGTTGCTGTCTGATCTTGCGTGTGCTGGCCAAAAGTCGCTTAGATCTCTTTGTCTCCGATTTCACGGGTGCATGGCGCGCAACATTGGAGGACATGACGGCAGATCGTGGGACCGATAGCGATAGAGATGGATGGGTGTGTTCACTGTCTCAAAGGCAATTGAAAAAAAGGAGGAGGGCTGGAGTTCCCAATGACATCAAAAGCACGAAAGGATAAGGCGAAGGTGGGAAAAGCAAGAGCGTCAGAGGAGTGTGAAAAAAAAGCAGACTACACGGATATCCATTGAATAAAAGGATCGAATATGCTTCATCTTGATAAAGGCTTCACTCGTCGTATTTCTCTTTCTCTTTCTTGCGGGTACCTTGTTCTCCTGTAAAAAGGATATTCTAGGAATGTTCCCGCCCGCTAGACACTCTCTTTCGAGTTGACGAGATGAGTGCCACCCAGGAATGGCGAGTTGGTAGGGAGGGAAGCTGAATCGGCGTATGTGCGTGATGAGCTGTCAATCTATTTAATTTTTTTCAGAATCGCACGACCAAGTTGGCATAGTCGGGGAGAACAGAGAGAGAGAGAAGGAAAGAGGCGAAGAGTGGAAGAGAAAGTGGAAAAGCTGTTAGCAGCAGGAAGCAATTGAAGACTATCGTGATTGAGGAGAAATTGTAATTTTTCATGACAAAGTTGGTGGAGGAAGCGAACCTCTGGGGAAAAGGGGTGGTTTGGTCGGGGGGACAAAGGATGAGGAGGACAGTGAGACGTGTGAACGGGAGATGAGAAAGACAAGAAGGGGGGAAAGAGAAGGGACAGTCGAAGGATATATGTATTCTTCTTTTTCAGAGAAAAGCAAAAAGAGGGAATGGGATGGGAAGTGAATGAGGCTAGAAAAAGAAAACAGATGAAGGGTGGGAAGCTGGGAACAACAGGTAAGAATAAAAAGAAGAGGCAAGTTGAGGAGCGCAACGGACGGAAATAAAGAGACAGCCCTCCAGACACACAGAACGGAACAGCATTTAAACAATAGGCAAAAAAAAGGGAGAACGTGTGCCAGAAAAGAGACTGAGCGCCCCCTCGGAAAGGGAAGGGCCGCCACAATCATAACTCACTCACTCACTCACTTAGACCGCTTAACACGTAGTAGAAGTAGAAGGGGGGAGTGGAAGAAAAAACAATAGCATGATGAGACAAAGGGTTCGAACCTTGAGCAGGAAAAAATGCAGTTTGTCCTGTTAAAAAGGGGGAAAGGAGGGGAGGAGAGAGAAGAAAGTGAGAATGAGAGTGAGAAAAGGTAAAGGAAGGAAGGGGTAGTGACTGAGCAGAGCAGCAACAACAGCAACAAAAAGCAGTTATAATGAGTGAGGGTAGAATGAGTAATGAGAGAAAGAGAGGGAGGGGAGTGACAGAGAGACAGGGACAGTGAGAGAGCAGATATTGATTTAGGTGCCGGAGCACACACACAAACAAAAACAGAGGAAGGAAGGGCGGGGATAGTTGTTGGCTGGTTGTTGTTCGTTGGTTGTTGGATGTCGGTTGTTGTTGTTGTTGTCAAGCACAAACAGGGCTGCTGCAAGACATAGAGACAAGAGACGCTTGCCAAGGTGATTTTCTTTCAGGGTGCACACGCACAAAAGTCTGGAGCTCAAGAAAAAAGGACCACCATGACCACTTTGCAGCAATCGATTTTTTTTTCCCGCCACTCGCACATTTTGTCTTTTAGCTCTTCTGAGCCTGCTTTGTTGTTACTGTTGTTGTTTTGTTGCTGTTGTTTGTGGTGAAATCAGTCCAGCCCGTTCAAAATCACCTAAGCATCAGTTTTCGATTGAAAAAAAAGAGTACCTCTCACGACCTAATGACAAAGACAGATACCCGCCCTCTCTCTCACGCCTCATGGCCCAAATAGTTACTCGTTATCTGCTGTTCGGTTTTGTATCTTTCTTTCATGTCATGCAAGACAACACGAAAAAGAACAAAGAAAAAAAATGGTGGCAAAATTTAAGGAGAGGAAAACTCCCTTCCCATTTTCCGTCACAAGCCAAGTCATTTCCCAGCTGGACATTGAAAAAACAAATAAAAAAAATGGTGGCAAAAGCCAGGCAGCCGGAATAGAGCCCAACGGAGCAGAATAGCTTGGTTTGCTTCAGTGGGAAATCATAGACATGTGAAGAGGTCGAAAGACCCTGGGAATTATGGCTCGTACCTGTGTTGAGTAGTGGGGATGTACTGAGCCAAAAGTCTACAAGTCAGGTGAGAAAGACAGGTTTGAGGAGAAGAGTGATTTGATGAGTGCTGTTGGAGGGAGGAGTGAGAGTGAGAGAATGAGTGTGAATGGAAGAAGGCGGAATGGGAAAAGAGAATGAACGAGTAAAGCCAAGACCACCACAACACAAAGGAAGGGGAGGAAAGAGCGAGAAAAGGGGAGTCAAAATAAAACGAAGCGATCCTTTAAATACTTCTTCATGAGGCTTTTTTTATCCCCCGTCCAAGCTCGGCATTGGTGTCATGTTGCTCTGCCCCAAAAGCTATTTTTTTATGGTTTACGTGCAAGCACCTGCTTTATCATCCGTCTTTGTCAATTCCTTCTATGTACGTCAAAGAGCTACTTCTTCCTCTCCATCCATTTTTCTGAGTTGTCATTTTTCACTCGGAGATGCGACATTTTAAACAACAGACACTGACTCGTTTTTTTCTCGGGTAACAACACAACAAACAACAAGGGACGCGTTTTTCACGAGCGACATTCTTCCCTCTCAGTCATCTGACACGGACAATACATACAAGAGATCAATGATGTTTTCGAAAGAAAAAAAAAGTTGCTTTAGTTGAGGATACACTAGCTTTGGCGAAGAAGTAAGAGAATAATGATGCAGAGACAAGCTAAAAAGAAAGAACTAGATGGCTTGAGGGATTGATGGCTCCGTGGCGCTGTCGGCATAGTCCCACACCTCTCGGATCCAAGCTCGCATGTTTACATCCTCAGGTGTACGTATTGATGATTCCACAATGAATCGGTGCTCCATGATCTGCTCCGGCGTAGGTCTCTTCATAAAGTCTTTGATCATGCTAATAATTTCAATATCAACAATGTAAACAGGTTAAGCAGTGACTGATAGTATTGATGATATCATGAAATAAAATAAACTCAAAACAATGTTGGGAACTGACCATTGACTCAAAAAGTCCCTGAATGCCGCAGACCAGGGCTCATCTTCTGGTAGAGATGGCACGGGCTGGTTGACAATGTAATGCAACAACTCAAAAGGCGCAAGGTTGCTTGGGAAAGGGTTCTTCATCTGTGCAATCTCCACCATCGTCAGTCCAAGCGACCAGACATCCGATTGCACGGGGTATTTGCCACCCTGAATACGCTCAGGCTACCAAAAATCATAATGAGGAGCAACTCGTTAGAATGCATTGAAGGTTCATCCCACAACAACAGAATTTGCTATGTGAACAAGAGGCATATAGTGTGAGAGTAGTAACTTACGGCCATGTAATAACTTGTTCCAACAAATGTCTCTGCCAGAGAATTGACCAGATCGCCACTGACACCGAAATCGCAAAGCTTGATGTTGCCCTCCATGGTCACTACAATATTCGACGGCTTCAAATCTGGTGCACAAAAATCAATGAAAAGGTGAAGAAGCAAGTTAGCCCGCTGGTACTTTTCCAATCCTCCACAACGACACTTGGATACAAAGGCGTTGGATACGTGCGTATATACCTCGGTGGATGACATGATGCATCTTGTGCAGATATACGAGACCATTGAGAACGGCCTCGCTAATCTTGCCCAAAACGTTCTCCGAGATGCTTGAGCCCTTTTCGGCGACACGCTTGTAGACCGATTCCATGCTTCCTCCTTCGCAATATTCCATGCAGATGGCAAGTTCGTCTCCGTCCATGTAGGCGCCATAAAATGTAACGATCCATGGTGAATGACACCGGTCCAAAGTCTTCAACTCTCGCTCCAGCAACCTCTGAAAATCTGGGTTTGGGTCACAGCGGACATGCTGACATTATAACAAATTAAGAATAGTCGAATGGATCAAACAAGGGAAGTGGAAGGGAGGTAAGGAGAGGAAAAGGAAAAAAAAGAGAGGGGTCAGATCCAAAGGTCAGAACAAAGACAACAGCAAAATGACTTATTCCTTCTTGTAGCCACAGCAAGGGGGACGACGAGGAGAGGGACGACGCAAGGAGGGGTGTGGATAAGGACAGGGGGCTGACCAAACAAAATAAAGACGGGGCAATATTTCAAGACCAACAAAAACTGCATCATACCTTTCGAGCCATAACGAATCCAGTTGGCACATGCTTGACCTTGCTCACTGTTCCTGCCGAACCCTCGCCCAGCTTTTTGACTGTTATCATGTCCTCTGGACGAAGAGTGTAGTTCATCAATGGATCGGGTCCCCGCGAACCATTGGGAGTTTCAGGGATTCCCCTCATCGATCGGGCATTGCGATCCGCTCCTGAAGCTGCCGAGAACTGGTTCTCGCGCGCGGGATCCCTTGGGTTCCGTTCCAGATAATCCATCAATGGTCTTGACTAGAAAGTAAAAAGAAGAGAACATGTGGTAATACAAAGTCAGTTAGGTCGTTTGGCGATAAGGAAGAGAAAAAAAGTCTTGACCCTAGTATCAATTGTTAGCAAAAAAAAAAAAAAAAAAAAAAAAAGTTCACGGAGAGGGCTGGTACTCACGTTCAAAAGAGGTGCTGGTGAAGGTGAGGCCGAGTTGGCCGGTGCAGAGTTGAGTTGCACATGGAGCGCAGGCTTCATCTTTCGAGCGTGTGATCTTGCCAGCGACATGATGTGATTTGTTGTTGTCGTTGTTTTTTGTAGTCGTTTACTTCCGGTCGCAGTTGAGTTCCAGGTGGTGTTGTTGATGGCGAGATGGGGATTTGTGCAAGGTAAGGAAGAGGCTATTCAGTAGTGTTGGAAGAATAGAACAAAAGAGAAGGAAAGGGAGCGCAGAGGGAGCGATGAGTAAAAAAGTTAACAGAAGCAGGAACTAGAAAGCCTGAAGTTTGTCATCCTGTTGACAGCAGAGTGCAATACAAGGCACAAAGAAGGACCAGGAGGAACAAGACAAGGTTGTACGCATCGGAGGCAGTACACCAGGACGGACATCACACGAGCCGGGCGGGGTGTGGTGGCGTGTGTGTGTGTGTGTGTGTGTGTGTGTGTGTGTGCGTGTCGTGCTTGGTTGTTCTGTTTGTCCGTCAACCCTTGGGTACATTCTGTTATGAAGAGAGTATGCTTACTGGAGGAAGAGTACTTGTTGTCTTGTGAGTTGCGAGTGGTGAGTGAGTAAGTAGTCAATAGATGAAGAGCGAAAGAAGTGAAAAGGAAAGGAGAGGCGAAAGAATGAAAACAATAAGGGAGCAAGCGTAAAGGGGGTTCTGTCTTTTGTTGCTCCACTAGCTGAGAGAGCCAGGACTGACCTGAACAGGACCAGGCGGACAAGCAGCCAGAGCATTGCTTTGATTTTCATTCATTTCATTTCATTGCAATTTAAACCCTCCCTTATTGACAAAAAGGGTGGCTTGTTCTCTAATTGACAAAAAAAGATTCAATGGAATCAAAGCCGCACACCTTTCTTACCTTCACACTTTCGCACCTTCGTAGGATAATCGTTGTCGTCTCCGGTCTCTCAAAGGTCTCTAGTCTCTTGTTTTGTATCGACACTATCTCATTTTAAAAATGACATCACTCACTCCGCCCATATTCTCCCTCGACTTCCTTCCCCTGTTGTGTTGCTGTTGTTCTTGCTTGTTCTATGCCGTGTATCTCGCATGGCTTCAAAGGTGGGCAAGCTGGAGTGATCGATCTCTCGATGGCTGGACCACCTCTTCATAAAATGATTAAGGGTGTCCTTCGATTGACGAGCCTAAATAAGAACACAACAAACAAAATACAAAAGGGCGATTTGGCCAAACAACAAACTGCGGTGGCCACCATATTTGTTAAAGAGAAGAAAAGAAGATGTGTGCTGCACTTTCACATAAGAGCGTCTCCTCCTCTTGGACGATGACCTCACTGAGTCAGCCAATGGCACTAACGTACAAAGGCTGTGAAGGAGTTGCAAAATGGATGATAGTAGTAGGGAACAGGAGGAAGGTGGAGAGCGACCAATTGGTACAAGGTACATGTGTCTTCGTATAAGAGAGGGAAGAGGAAGAACCTTACACAACTTTGTGATCGTTGCCACCTCTTGGTACCTTACTGTAGCAACAGTAGAGTTGATGAATTGATGGAGGCGGCGGAACAAAACAAGTAAGCAACTCTGGCAGGTAACAGCAAGTCGACAGAGGGACACGGGCAAAACCAATCAAAAAAATTCAGAGGTCCCCTTGTCGTGAAATCATTATTCCTGGGGCTGTCAACAAGGGAGGGTGGGAAAAATGCCATTTTTGAACACAAACGTAAAAAAAAATAAAAAAAATAAGACTGAGACGGCCAAGAGAATAAAAGGACAGAGAGAGTGGACCCGTGCCCAGCTTTTTTTTTTCTTTCTTTTTCTTTTAATAAGCTGATCTCATCACTCAACACACTCTTCCCTCCTTTCTTTCATCAACAAAAAAGTATTTCACTCTCATACGCATATAACACACCATGTCCTCTGTCCAGCACAAGTTCCTCAAGCAAAAGTCCATCGGTGTCGTTGGCGTCCCATTCTCTGGCGGTCAGGTAAGACACACACACACTTGTTCTCATTCTCATTCCTCCTCTCATTCACTGATTCCCTCCTGTCGTTTGCCCTAAGCTGATTACTGAGCTGCGCTTTTTGGCTTTCTCTTCTTTGTTTCGACTGCTTTGCATCGTTTTATTACTCTTGTTCGTATTCATATTTGAACTGATATTAACAAACAAAATCTGCTATATTACACTAATATAATGTACAATAGCCCAGAGCTGGTGTTGATCAGGGTCCCCTCAAGATCATCGAGTTTGGTCTCCTTGACCAGCTCAAGGAGCTCGAGTGGCAGGTCAAGTTTGACGGCCACCGTGACTACAGCGTTATGCAGCCTGCTTCTGACCCCCCAGTTGGCAAGCTCCTCAACGCCCGCTTTGTCTCTGCCGTGACTGAGTCTGTTGCGACCTCTGTTGCCTCGCACTTGAAGGAGGGCTCGCTTGCCTTGACCATTGGAGGCGACCACTCGATTGCACTTGGCACTGTCTCTGGCACCATGGCTGTCCACCCCAACGCTGGTTTGATCTGGGTCGATGCCCATGCTGTAAGTTTAAAAATATTTTTTTATTTTTATGAAACCTACAGACATATGATTGATTTGCTGTTCCACGGAGGAAGGGAAAGGAAAGGAAGGGGATGGATATGGATAGGCGATGAGATAGAGGGCTGATTTTATGCGTAGACGATCGACTCATTGGTTATGTGCCTGGAATGTGTGGCTTTGACCTGCAAGGAAAAAGGATCAGATTACAGACAGGCAGCAGGACATGATACCTATCTTTGGACTGGAAGCCAAAATTAATTACCTCATGGGATCATGGATAGAGAACTAGTGCCTCACACATGCACACAGATACATTTGTGTTCCCTATCTAATAATCCCTCATTCTCGTTCTTGTTCTCGTGTTCCTGATCACTCAAAACCAACAGGATATCAACACTCCTGAGTCGACCGAGAGTGGTAACATCCACGGCTGCCCTATCTCGTTCTTGCTCGGAATTGCCGGCCAGGTCAAGGAGTTCGACTGGGTCAAGCCCTGCCTCACCCCCGACCGTCTCGTCTACATCGGTCTCCGTGACGTCGACGCTGGCGAGAAGAAGATTCTCCGCGAGAACGGCATCAAGGCCTTCTCCATGCACGAGGTCGACAAGTACGGCATTGCCAAGGTCGTGGAGATGGCCATCGAGCACGTCTCCCCCAACGGCTCTCGCCCCATCCACCTTAGCTTTGACGTCGATGCTCTCGACCCCACCGTCGCCCCCTCCACTGGTAAGTTTTCTTATTTCCTTGTCCCACGATGATGCGGGGTAACTCTACTCGAATGTGTGGGTGATTGCGTTGATCAGGTTTCACTTACACAGCGACTATTTTTTTTTTATATCATTTCTTAGGTACCCCTGTCCGTGGAGGTCTCACCTTCCGTGAGGGTCACTACATCTGCGAGGCCATCCACGAGACCGGTGCTCTCGTCGCCATGGACTTGATGGAGGTCAACCCCTCGCTCGAGGACGACCAGGCCGTCTTCCAGACCGTCACCATCGGATGCTCGCTCGTCCGCTGTGCCATGGGCGAGACTCTCCTCTAAACCCCCAAACCTTCCTTGCATCTTACACATGGACACCCAAAAAACAACAAAAAAAATACTATGTTATGAACTCTAAGGCAAACACACTATCCCCCACCTTCGCCACTCTTTCTATCTATCCGACACTTCCCCTTTTCATCACTACCTTTCGACAACCCGGCATCCAACAGAAAAAATCAAAAGCACCAAAAAACATTTCAAAATACCACAAAAGCAAAAAAACATCACCACACAAAAAAAAACAGAAAAACAACTCACCAACAGCACCCCCGCCTTTCCTTAGCCATGAGCTTCTTACAAAAACTCCAAAACTACCAAAAGACGCAAAGCGAGCCCTTACCTTGAATATGAAGAAGGGTTTGCGAGGAGGTTAAAATCTTTGTTTTTGTCGTTGCGTGGAGGAAGTGCGAGGATGGAAGGAATTATCTTTCTATTCTTTTCGTTTCTTCTTGCAACAATAACAAGCAAAGGACTGTGTTGACAGGCTAAAAACAGAAATATTCACCCTATACACTGGGCATTGTAGACGTTCTTTTTTTTTTCCTTTATCTGATGAGACTCTCCTTAATTTTTATTAGATAGCTGAACGAAATTTTTCAATACACATGTCCATCTTGTTCGTTAAATTTCGGAACCGCAAAATGTTATGTTTGTTAAAAAATGGAAGGGATCTGGTATCTACAAGGCTATCTTTCATTGAGAACTTATCCAAATTGTCGCTGTTCAGGCAGACCTGATACGTTGAACATTTTCAGGTGGTCGTATTTATGGGGGATCAAGAAGTATGAGTTGACTCATAGCTATATTGATGATCCGTGGTGTGATTCTCAGGGACGAGGGTCTCGGGAGAATCCCATTCGGATTCATTTCTAGGAACAAGGTGGGAATGTAGCAAAACGCAACAGGGGATGGTATGAGGTGAAAATGTACATGGCGTCCTTTTTCGTTTCTTTATTTTGGAGGCGCCTGCCTTTTATCATTACTCTTTAGTCTTGCTTGCTTTGCTTTGCTTGCTTGCGTGAGTACGTGCATACGTTGTAGCCTCCCTCACTCTCCCGTTCAGAATGGGAGCAAGCTCTAGCTCCAGCCAACATCTCAGCACAGGATGCCATTGCCGTCCATAATATCAATCAGGTCCTGCAACGGCACGATATCCTTCTTGTCCAAGAGATCGAATTCCCGACCAAAACTGACAAAGTGTGCAAAAAGCGAGTTGAAGTGGCCCTCCTGGCATAGTGAAAGCACCTTGTCGTAATGTGAGTGGTAGATGTGTGCAAACACCCGGATTAGCTGCTTGAAAATGCCCCGTACCGTCTGCTGGAACGTTAATGGAAACTCACGGCCTATTGACAAAAAAAAATTAAAATAAAAAATGAAGCGAGTATGAATAAAAGTAAGAACAAAAGCGAGGAATATGCGTGTTAGACTCATCGTGCTTGTCCTTGACCAAAGTGAGAATGAGCTGTTCGATATAAAGAGAGAGAAAGCGTACCGTCTTTGGTGGGGAAGGTGCCTTCGTCGTTGACAAGGGTTTGAATCCAGCTCATCACAAAGTCAATGTACTGAGGCGCCGGTACCCTGCTCGTTTTCTTTTGTCCGTCCATCCACAAATACTCGAATCTAAATTTGATCAAATGAAAAAAAGAAAATGGAAACATCGTCAGACGGCAAAGGAAGGAAGGAAATGTAGTTTAGATCGAATACGAATGGTGCAATCCTCTAGTAGAGTCCGGTTCTGATCAAACGCACGCACGGAAGGAATACGTCCACTTTTGAAAAAAAAACACATACCCTTGCCCTGCTGACATGGTTGGACAATCCCTGAGTGTGCAAAAGTCAGATATGGATCCATAGAACATGTTGATATAGTTGTAAAAGTCAAATACTAGAGAGAGAGATTCAAGGCAAAAAGAACATACTAGGTCAATTCAAAGATACACAATGGTCTAAGTCATTCTGGGGGATGAGAAGAAAATAATATTCTGCAGTGGGGTAGATGGTGGGAAGTGAGAGGAAGGGGGAAGAAGGATGTTGCATAACACAAAGGAAACGACAGAGAACCGACTGAAGGCTTTTTTAGTTTTTTAGTGACCAATTGGTGCGTATCAGGGTCGAGATCGCTTTTTCTTTCTTTTTTTTCCATTCTTTGCGCGTTGTATCACTTTGGGATTACTCTGTTGTTGTATCGCAAATGAACCGCATGATCCATCGTACATCGTACGAGATGCGTGTATCTGTTTAAAGTATGGATGTTTGTGTGTGATTAAGTGCTTGTGTGGGAGAAAAGAAAAAGGCTCTTTTCACAGCCGACAGAAGAATGAAATAAAAGAAAAATAAATCCCGAGAAGGGAATCGCTTTCGTTCTATCCAATTGTTTGTTTGTGGAGAGTCAAGGTGCAGCATCCAAACACCTAAAAAAAAAACATACTTAACTTCATACACTAGACAGTCTCCTTTATCTTCCACTCTTTTATTACTTCTTTATGCTGTTTGTTGCTCCAACCAATCCTCCTATTTTTCTCAATTCACGAGCATATCTCCCAGTTCTTTAAAAAGAACAATCATCCCAGACTTACCATTGACGGCAAGCCATTCGTTCCCGTCGACGTACTTTGGAAGCTGGACAATCGTCTTGAAGTTGCCCTTTACGATCGAGTTGTTGCAGTAAGGTGGGCAGAGGAACAATGGACGCACAGCTGACGATGACCGCTTTGGCTTGGTCTTGCCTCCGAATTTGCCACTATTCATTGAAGAAAAAAGGAGAAAAGGAGTGAGTGTTCGTCCGTTTTTTGTTGACTGCAACAACCCACAAAAAAAATAACCATGACGCGAATTGAAGATTGGACAAACAACCAGGACAAAAACGTCCAGTCAAGCGATAGCAACAACGACGAAGAAAAGAAAGGCATTCACTCCTTTCAGTAACAACGGTCTTTGCTGACAGCTTGGTTTCTCTCTCTGCATGAGTGTCCCCTTGAGACTCACCTGATGTTGAAGAAGCCGCTCATGATGTTCGTTTAAAGATAATGTGTGAGACGACCGAAGGAAAGGGGTGGAAGTGAGACTTGAAGTGGGTTGCTAATGAGTGGTCGAGAAAAGAGTGGAGAGTGTTGTGGTGGGAGTATTTTGTTCTTGTTCTTAGAGAAAGTGTTTGAAGAGTGAGTACGCAAGGGAAGGAGGAAAAAACAAAGGCAAAAAAGATGAGAGATGTGTGAGAACAGAGAATGATGAACCTGAGAAAAGAAGTAGAAGTAGAAGTAGAAGTAGAAGTACGAGTCCTGTCTGCAAGTGGCGAAGGAACAAGAAAAGAACGATCCACTACATACCCCTAAATCCAGACTGATGCGATCAGGCACTGAAAAGGCCCTTAATCGTGCTCCGATTGATATGATCGCTCCTTTGAAAAAGGACGCGTCGAAAAGCTGAAAACAAAGGTTGCCTTAGTCTGTCTTGCACTTTCCTTTGAACCAAATCACTTTTCCTGGTTTCCTTTCAATGCTACCCCTTTGTAGAACCTGTGTTCGTTACCAATGCCAGCTATCGTTCTTTGATACATCTCCCTCTCTTTTGTTCCCTTTGAACAATCAGAGTCTGGTTGTCCAAGTGAAGCCCTCCTATTTCCTTATGGCTTACAATTGCTCAAAAAAGATTTTTTCTTGCCACTTTTGATTTTCCTTCCCCTCTCTCCCTCTCCTCTCTTCCTCCCCCGGGCAACTTTTCCTTCGACACTCGCCTCCACCTTCGGTGCTCGACTCTGCTCCTCCCTTCCATGCCCTTTTGTGCTTTTGTATGTATGCTCCCTCTCATTCACCACATTGGACCTATGCCTCTTCATGACACTTTACTTTTAATAAAACAATATGTCTTACCAGGTTCACCTTTCTCCTCCTTCACTCTGCTTTGTCCTAATTGACAGTCGGTGGTTGATGTTGGACAAGTTTCATTGACCACTCAGAAGAAAAACTCCTTCCCTTTATTCTGTGCGCCAGAGATGACTCGCTTTATTTTTCTCTCCCTCCCTCTCCCCTTCTCCCTCGCTCACCCCCTCCCTCTCTCTCTCCCTCTCTCTCGTGAATCTCAGCCGGTTGATCGTTCCGCTCACCCCTCACACCGAAATGTAAACAACCACTCAGAGGAAGAAGAGATTTCACTTCTCTTCTTTTTCCGCAGATCTTTTTTCCACTCCTTCCCTCCTTCCTTCCCTCTTCGATCCACCCTCACTTTCAACCACAACTTCTCTCCTTCAAACACACTCGTCATCAAGGAATCCTCACTTTCGCCTCATAAACCACTCTGCGCAAAGACAAGGAAATTGCCTACATCGCCATCGACACGTCGGCTCATCTTCCTCCGTGCTTTCTCCCTCTTAACTCTTCGAGCTTCGATCTTCGATCAATAAGATCCGAAAAAAAAGACTCAAAAGGTAATGAAGGCTATACTCACATAACCGGGTCGTTCGAAACAGCACCAGCAAAGAAGCTACCTGATCAGCTTGACTTTCTTCCTGCAGGCATGACACAATTCTCTACTGGCGATATGCAAGTCCACCTCAACAAGCAATTAACAATGTTATTTTTTGTTGCTCCTCCTGTTATCTCCTCATAGCTCAAAAAAGTCATGGTTCCTTCCAACAGCGATATTGATATGGCACCTGCCTCACCTGTCATGGAGCCCACTACAGGTTCGACTACTATCAAGGACAAGGATACTACGATGCGATCAGAGGAGGAACAGCAGCAGGAAGTTGAAGAGAAGGATGACAACACGACGGCCAAAGACACACTTAAGCCTGAGGAGTATGCTTTATTATCGGCTGCAGAGGACAAGGATCCACTAAAGTCTGAAGGCGATAGTCATGACGCACTCAATGTGGATACGGATGACGGAACTGACGCCGACCCAACCAACCACGCCACATCCTTGCCAAACGGATCATCCATTGCAGGTCAGCATTCCGCGGAGAAAACTGTCGAGAAAAAACCTAGGAAACATATCGAGCGAGAATCAAAGCGAGGACAAAAGTCGTCCAAGGCCAATGGACACTATCCAGTCGAGGAGGAGGAGCACGAGATGGAACATCAATCGCGGCATCCCTCGGATGAGAAGTACAGGCGATTGAAGCGGAAACTCAAGGAAGTTTTGGAGGTATGGAGTATTCCTTGTCATGCCAGGAGTAATGGTGGTCTCGTTCTACTCTGGAAGAGACTTTTTTTTGCTGACATACTTTTTTATCTCTCGTCATTGTTCACAAATGTCAACAGGAAAACGAGCGACTAGGCATTGAACTGGACCGATCGAACCGGAGAGCAAGGAATTTGCGCAGGGAGAAGAAGTAAGCGAAACATCCTCAACTGCATGCTCTATGTCAACAAACAGATTAAATAGACAAGCTTCGCTATCATGATAAAGGCACTAACCAACTCATATTACTTTGCAATTCGTCGCCGATAGCATTCTGCTAGACAAGATTTGTACTTATGAACGGGAATCGGACTCGAGTCCCGATACTCTCTCGTCCATGAGCAGTGACAGTGACCTGTCCGACTCGTCATTGTACAGCCATTTCCGATCTCGCCGCGTCACCCCTACAAGGGCTCCTGCGCCACCTACCTCCAACAACAAGCACCTTCGAGTCCCAGCCGCCAAAGAGACAAGGTCGTCCTCCCCAGTTGCACATCACCCTAAAAAGACAGCTGGCAAGGCGGGAGGACGTCGGTCCCCTGCTGTCACTGGTCGCAAGGATCACAAGGAGCCAGCACCAACATCGACACCCTCGACGATCACTAATGTCGGATCCGCCACCCAAAAGCCTAAACGGATCCACAACTCTAGCAAGCTCAAGCCCAACTCGAACAAGGTCCGCAAGGTTCAGGTGCTGGAGAAAAATGAGGATGGTAGCATCAAGTTTCCAGTGACGATTGGTATTATTACCATTATGAAGATCGGACATGTTGTCTCTGATCGCGAGGCGTTCCACAACGAGCGCTATATATGGCCTGTTGGGTACACTATGTCTCGTTCCTACAACAGTATGGTCAACCCGAATGAGCAGACTGTGTACACCTGTAGTGTCATTGACGATGGCGAGGCACCAAAGGTAAAAAAAATATGTATCCCAGTGTTATTTATTAATTTGGTGGCGTTGATTAATGCTTCACGAAAACTAACATTTCGGTCATCCATCACCTGACTGTCGTGCGATAGTTCCAAATCGATGCTGAGGACCAGCCTGGCAAACCTATCATTGCCGGAACAGCAACGGGAGCATGGACACATGTTGTCAAGACTGCCAATGCTATTCGGAAACGAGACCACTCGAACTCTGCTTCAGGACCAGACTACTTTGGATTTTCCAATGCGACGATTGCCAAGATGATCCAGGACCTGCCACATGCTGACGAGTGCAAATCGTATATCATGCAGCGGTTCGAGGAGCCCTCTGTCAAGCCACCCAGTACTCCCGAGAAGCGCAAGAGTTCCAACTTGGGATCGTCCAAGAGCGGCAAGGGAGGTGAGGGTAATCAGGATGATAATGAGGACGAGGAGGAAGAAGACGATGAGGATGACGAGTATGCTTCGTTGGGAACACCAAAGAAGAAGAAGGTCAAGCGTTTGGCATCGCCTAAAATCCGTCAAACTGGATCTGGACAAGACAATGCCGACAAGTCTCGCGCAACGAGCGATGATGAGATGCAAGAGCCTAATGAGCCTGAAGAAGTTGAAGCTGATGCCGAGGAAGAAGGAGAAGGAGACGAGGAAGGAGATGGAGAGGATGACGAGCAGGAGGAATTAGATGTGTTGGATGGCGATGAGACCTTGTCGGATAAGGATACGGCGGATGAGGATGTTGATATTGACGACGAGGAGGATGATTTGGCCGAGACTCCATCAGCCACGACTGCGGCGACTGCCGATTCCACGACTACCAACCCGCCCATTGTGATTACCACCGCTGAGGAGGCCAGCGCGAGTGAAGATACTGTCAAGGCTGATGCTACTGAGGATGCCACAGCATAGCGCCTTGAGCCTCTTCGTTCTTAGTACCAGTTTAATTAACAAAAAAACACGTGTTGTTTATTCTGTACATGGCATAGTGGTGGCTGCCTCTGTGGCGCCCCATCCTATTTTCGGAGATTTAAAGATATATGTCCGGATGACCGAGTCTCGGATTGTGAATGATGACTGGTAGGCAATACTAGTGGGCAAGGCAGGGGAAGGATGAAGGAGCATTTGAAAAAGAATGTGGAGCAGGAACATTTGGGTGGGCTTTTCTCGAACAAAACCTTAACGTTGATGTTACCTTACAAAGCATACAACTGGCATGCGACCTTTACCGAGTAACCGCCATTTTATTTGTTGCTGTTGATTTTTCATTGAGCAGAAAGGAGAAAGGCGTTATATGAGATGTGGTTTTGGGAAATCAAAAAGGTGAGGGTTGTAGAAGAATGATCTATTAGCAATGGGGGGTTTTTTTTTTTGTGATCGAAGATAGTGAAGAAGCTAGGGTTCGGCTTGACCTGATCGGATACTACCCATCTCCAACGCAGACCTTACTCCACTCCTACCTGTCCTCCTTCACCTCTCGCCCACATGTTTATGTTTGTATGGCTGCATGTTGTGGGTGACAGGATGAAAAGAAAGATCGAAATTGACCACGACGCCCTGACCCCTTCGCAATAATTTAATAACCTCTGTCAGAATGTATTTTAGTTCTCCGCACCACAATTGGTTTGCTAAAAGGCGGTGTATGTACCTTGTTCCTTTGTCTTACATTGCCCTTGTCTAGTCTTTCCATGGACGGCAAAGGGGAGGAGGGGGTGTGGGCGGCGGCTCTCAGGATGTGGGTGATGGGAATGGAACAAGAAAGAACAAACGAGCAGACGGAGACAGAAATAAAGAGCCTTTTTTTTCGTCTTTGCTTTGTGTTTTTGATTTGTTTGTCAACATGAAAGAACCTCTTGACTGACCGTGGTAACTCCATAACAAACAACGAAGGGCTTGGTCGAGACCTTAATGATTCTCTTTCGTGCCGACAAGTTGCCTCTATCTTTTTTTATTTATGCTCTCGCTTCACAGTAGACAGAGAGTGAAGGCGAGCGTTTGTATGGTACACTATAGTATCTTCATTCGTCTACTTGTCCTTGAGTTGTGGAACACAAGGTTTTGGTACGCTCTCGATGCTACCTTTGCGTTCGTCTTTGGCGCCCTAATTCTTGTCTTCTGTTGTGTAATTTTGAGCCAAAAACTTGTTTTCTCTTATCGCAGTTCTTGTTTTTCTTCGTTCTTTTACCTTTGGTAATTGGGGGAGTTTCGTGGACCCAGGTGAAGGAGCATACTGGTTGTTCGTCGAACATAAAGTCAAATCCGTTTGATCAGGCATTCTGATCAATAGCAAAAAGTACTGTACCTTTTCCTCTTCAACTACTCTAATTGGACAATGGAGAAAAACGAGCAAGATGAGTAAGTCAGGGTACCAAAGAGGCCACCACCTATTATCTCGGCAAACCTGGTCTCTCATTGCTATTCGCCGAGAGGAAAAAAAATAGTCAGGCACCACCTATTTATTTAATTCTACGCTATTGACACGAAAAAAAAAAAAAAAAAAAAAAAAACTTGCTTGTTCGGATAGAGTATTGGTCATCTTCCCCGTTAAACGTTAGTGCACTCGTTCGTTGTTACAAAAAAAAAAAAAAAAAAAAAAGAGCCAGGGGTAGGGCAGGTTCATTCCTCTGATTTCATTGCTTCAGGGTTAATAATAGTTGGTTTGTTGGTTTGTAAAGCGAACAAAGCGGACAGCGTGGATGTTGGTATTGTTTTCATTTGTGGGCCTTGTCCCTGTCGTCGGCCGGGCGCTGTAAAAGAAAGAAAAAAAAAAAGCGGCTCTCAAGTCAACGACAGAAAAATGACAATGGAGAGTGATGGCAAATAACCCAAGCCCTTGCTTTCGATCCTTCGAATGCTCTCGTTTATCCGCCTCGTGTGTTGTGTGTTTGTGCTTTTCCCCCGAGGAAGAAAGATACAGCTAAATCAATGGGTTATGACTCTCCCAGCATAGGGCGGTATCCCCCGATAATTCCATGGAGTTAACAATTCGACAAAACAACAAAATAAATTAAGCAGAAAGTGGCAATGGGCATGGGTCTGGAAGCAGATGTGGATGAAGAGGAAGAGGAAGGAGGAGGATGAAGGATAGCGGCGAAGGAAATAAAAAAATAACCTGCTCACTTTATTCGATTGGCTACGAGGCGTTGAAAATAACGGAAGCCTACTTTGCCTGAAGTTGGCTCCAGCCCTTGGATAAAGTAAAAGAGGGTCGAGTCAGGTTCATTTTAATATGAACGACAAAGCGGTTTTTATTTTTGTTATATGGTACTTGGAGGGATGTAATGTAGCATTAGACGTAGCATTAGACGTAGCATTAGACGTAACATTAGAGTAAAGCGACAGCCCGCAAAAAAAAAAGAACAAGGAATGGGTTGAGTAGGTATCCAGGTCGAACGTGGATCATGCTGAATGTGTGTCGGCGCCATTGATCTTGTTGTTTCTTGTTCTGTACCGGCTGTTAGTTACAGGGATGTGTGTATTCAAGCACTCGATTACCTCGACAGAGAGGACGAAGGCCAGGATGCAGAAGAGCATGGTGTACCTGTAGACAAGAAAAGAAGAAAAACAAGCCTGTGTACAAGGGTCATCTGGCCCTTTGGCCTTCGATTGGACTCCCCTGTCCCCTTGCCCTCATTCATTGGGTGATGTGTCCATGATCATAGTGCATCTCTTATCATTCGGCCCCTCCATACTTTCTCCTGTCCCTTCCTTCTTTTCTTCTTCTTCTCTTCTTCTTTATTCTTCTTTCCTCCCCTGTTGAATCTTCACCCCTTCATCCTTCCTCCTTTCTCCATCTCATTCCCTTCCATCCCCCACCGGAACAGCGGTGTCCATTCCCCTCCTCACTCTCTCTCTAACGAAAACTCACCCTCTCGCTTTGTAATTGTTTTTCCCTCATTCGCCACTTCACTCGACTCTCCTTCCTCCCCCCTCTTCCACTTCATTTTGCCACCACTCGCTAATCCTACCTCTCGCCTGCACATATATATCCTCTCTCTTCCCTTCCGCAAAAAGAATGACACGATTCTTTACAAAGGTCTCCGCCCTGGCGACCTTAGCCATTGGCTTGCTGTCAACAGCCGAAGCCCTCGGTTCAGGTAAACAAATAACCCTATCACTCCCTTCTTAAACTCTCTTCTCTCTCTTTCTCTCCCTCTCTCTCTCTCTCTCTCTCTTTCTCTCTCTTCGTATCTTTCAGTAATCTAAACAAGAGAAGCAAAACAACAAAACCTGCTCTCTCCCTACCTTGGCGATAAGCTGGCACAGGAACATTTATTTTCTACACCTTTGTTCCTCGGTTCGCATTTTTTGGTTTCATTTCTCCACGGTTGTATTTTGTTTTCCATGGGCGCACTCCTTTTTCAATGTTTGGTCCGCATTGGTTCTGAGCAGGATAAAACGGAGGAAGGAAGAAGTTAAATCGCACAAATTACAAGAACGCCATTGTCAACACTGTCGTCGCGACACTACTTCCAGCCAACCCAATATTCTGTCAGTCCTTGCCGTCTCCAATACGACACACGGCGAACATAATGGGTGGTAGCATGTGCTATAATTGTTGTTGATATTGTTGGCACGAAACGGTTTTTGTATGCCTGTGGAGAGGAACATATACCAGATACAGCAACTAAAAACGAACCTGTTTATTGAGGCAGACGGAAAACACCATTGGTCGTTAAATGGTGCTCTCTTTTCCTCATTTTTCACATCTCTCCGTTCCTTCCACCCCTTGCATTCCTTCGCCCACACTCATAACAACAAACAACAAACATCGAAACCACTTTCAGAACCAGCTATGACCAACGACGACTGAGAAGGTGTAGGTGTTGTGGTTGTTGCTGATGTTTGCAGAAGTCAGCCCTGCCCTTGTTTTTTCACGCCCCATTGCTCACAGACGAAAGCACGATACCACAAACCAAATCAACAACAACAGTTATAACAACAACAAAAAACAAACAAACCCAGCCCAGTAGCTGACTTAAAAACAATGAAGAAAAAGAAAAAAAGAAAACAAAGGCTCTATAAGGTATATGTGCTTTGTACGCCGGGATTGTTTATTTGTATTGGAGTGTAAAGGAGGAGGACTCCCTCCAAGGGCTAGATCGTGATCACACAACCACGCATGTTGGAGAAAGCAAAAGAGCGTTGTAGACGTTTAATGAAATGAAGGCACGCAATTGCCTTGTCTCTCAGTCAGTCAACCAATCCTCTCCCTTTTGTCGTCGTCAGGGTCTCCCTTGAACGTTCACATCTACATCTACATCTCCCTCCTTCCCGCCTGACCCCAATCAAGCAATCTAAGTCGTTGTTGGGGTTGTCATATAAAAAAATTGTATAATTGTTGGCTCTCTTTTTCCCCGACGAAATAGAGCCCTTGCTGGCTCCACATCTCTCCTTAGACGTAAATACCTCCACGTACCCCATCCATGTCGGAGAGAGAAGGTTTTGGGGTGATTTGGAATTAGAGTGCACGAAGCAGCAGTAGGGTCAGAGGTTTCTCCTGTTACTCTCTTCTCCCACGCCTTTGTCTTGACATCTTGTCGGGACCCAGAAAAAGGAAAAGAAAAAGCTCACCACGTGTACTAAATTGCTTATTTTTGTAAACTATTCTTACTATTCCTACAATAGCTGTCACTTACGATGGAGCTCTCTGCATGAACTACGTCAACTACCAGGTCTGGGTGCCTCCAAATTTTACTGTCGCGGTGATCGAGGGAGAACTCCTTCAAGCAGGACTGACTGCAGATGTCATCTCCAAGATCCCTCCCTCCTGCAGCGGACCGTTCATTGAATACGTCTGCTCCTCTTCCTTCCCAAGAGTCGTTACCACAGGACGTAAGGAAACAATGACTCTTTTTTTGGACATGAGGCAGCATGAATTAATAAATTTCAGGCACTAATCCTACACCTTTAATCATGCCCTATAGCTGGAACGGCAGATGTTCGATTTGCGTGCAAGTCGACTTGCCAGTCCGTGGTGACGAATTGCAGGGCGATTCTTCAGCAGTTTGGCAAACCCGAGTTGATCCCCAACTGTGATGGCGTCATCCAATCTACACTCAAGACTGTCCCTCCAAATGGAATTTTATTCCAACCCGATGGTCAATGCAACGTCGTCAAGCCATTGATCGCCTCCAACTCTTCATCACCTGACACTGGATTCAAGTGCCCTCCTCCTTTTATCCCTGCCAGGCCTGGTATGCCACCCTCTCCAACCTGTAACGCCGACTGCTGTGTTCCTTGCCCAGCTCAGTATCACCTCTACCGCGAAGGAGCATTGGATAAGGGATTCAGGATGACCAACATCATGCGTGCCGTCTCGATGGTCTTTTCGTTCATCCTGATGATCTCGTATCTCTGCCTACCTGACAAGCGCTCCCATCCTAGTGCCTTGATTTTGCTCTTTGCCATCTGCGTGTTCCTGTTCTCGGTCGTCGTCATCTTTCCCCTGATCGACACCAATGCCATGCAGTGTGTTGACGAGTACACTCCCAGTACCCAGCAAAACAATCTTAAGTGCGCCATTCAAGGTATTTATTTTGCTTTTTTATTTCACGTTTTTGCCTTCAAGCGCGTTGTTGTTACTCAGTTGCATTGGGTAGATGACCTAATTACTGGTTGCTATTGTGATATGAATAATATAGGGGCGATGTTGATTTTTGCGTCGGTGTCGACTTGCGCCTGGTGCTCGGCTTTGATTGTTAACTTGCATCTACACACTGTCTGGAACTCTGCCTGGCTCGCCAAAAAGTACTGGCTTTTGCACTCTATCTGCTGGGGCTTCGCCATCACCGTCACCGCTGTTGCTCTGGGAACTGGACAGGTCCGCTGGGAGTTTGCGACCCTGTGCTTGATCTCACAGGAAAAGTCGTCGACCATTTTCTTCTACCCCATGGCTGCTATGATCTTCCCCGCTTTCTTGATCCACATTGCGACATTCTTCCACATTGCCAGGATCTCTGCCCAGGCTGGCGCTGATTCCGAAACCATGTCTCGCTCAACCTTGTCTGCCAGTGCTGCTGCCGTGATCTCTCACCGTCGCCATGTCATGATGGCGATCAAGATTCAGTGGCGTGCGGCTGTGATGGCCATCTGTGCGTTGCTCTGTGTGACATTCTACTGGCTGTTCTACTTCTTGCAGCTGAGCAAGATCAATCCCCGTGAGCTGGCTCCTCATGTGTTGATTTTTGCATCTTGTCTTGGAAAAGGAAAGAGTCATGATACCTGCGCGGACGAGTTGGCGCCTCATTTGCCACCGTATGGATTGATGCTTGCGGCTGAATTCTTGGTGTCGTCGATTGGCACGGTGATCTTTATTGTGTTCTTCAAGATGACTCTTGTCCGGGAATGGGGAGAGTGGTTCTCGTCGATCGGATACCTTTGCACTGGAAAGAGACGCCAAAAGCAGGAGCAGGACCAGTTCTTCGTCATCTAAAGCTCTGCTAGCGATGATGACTTTTTCTCAATTGTTGTCGTTTTGGTAGATAGATGGCGGAGAATGCGTCGTGGAACAGCCTTTTTTTTTTTTCCACAAACGATTTTCACATTTCGCACAAAAAATTTTCGGGTAGTTTGAACCGAACCCGTACAGTAGAATAAGTTTTTCCTAATGAACATGTCATTTTTAATTGATACAAATAATGCCTTGCGATATCTTTGTTGGCTGCGGAAAAATGCAAATGTACGTCGTGTTATGAACGAAGGATGGTCCGAACTCGATATGTAGGTCGTCTGAGGGTCGACTGAGATGTCGAGAGTTGTCCGAGGAGAAAGGGCCAACGACAAGTACTGTTGTTTATTTGCACTAAATTGTATCTCGGTTGTCCGATCGGAGAAATAAAAAAAATGACGAGATGGTGGCGCCTGTCCTGTCCTGTCGTTGTCCTGAATCTTGCGCACGAGGGACGATCATGAGGACACGAGACAACGTCTGAGCAAGAGGAGGGGAAATGCGCAAGAGGGGAAAAGGTACAAATGACTTCGGAGATAATCAACCACTCTCCTGTCGAGGAGGTCTCCAGGTTGTAGAGTATGACTACGGGACCTATTTATGGTAGAGTTATTCTGCGTTGGCAGTTGCTTCAAGTAGACGAGCATTGTGCCCATGGACAATCAGGGACACAATTTTAAAAAAGATCTATTATCACGATTTCTAGGGGTGCGAATAAAAAAAAATCAAGTGTGAAGAACGACGATCGGAATGATGTCCATTGTTCGAGTTATTTGGCGCTAGTGCTCCAAAAGGCATAGAAGGAAGCTAGAAAAGATTATTATTAACATCATCGTAGATCGGAGCCCACCACTTTTTTCTTTTCTAAAACCATCTCAGATGTAGAAGGAGAAGGAAAGGGGACAATCACTAGACGCGTTTATTTGTGGTTTATTCAGTAAAGTTGGTAGCACGAGAAGCAAAAAATATCAAAAAGTAGATCAGTCAGATCGGTCTGTTGGTCCGAGCTTGTCATCGTCTTTTTTTGTGACAATGCGAAACGACAACAACAACAGTAACCTGGCAACACAAGAAGTAGAAGAAGGAAAAGGAAGAAAGGGAAGACAAGAAAAAGGAGAAATGTGCTCATCCGAATAGGATAATTTGCTTTCTTGTATGTAAACAGAAGCATGAACACAACAAGCACAAAAAGAGAATACGCGGCATTGAAGTTGAGAGCTTGTTGTATTTTCATATTAGAAAAATCTTGCACGGAGATGAAATAAAAAGTAAGGAATTCTACAGAGATTGCACTACTTACCTTGCATGGTGTGCATGCGAGATTGCCACGCTGTTTTATCTTGTAAGGACATCCTCAGATACAGCAGGATTGGCGAGATGGTAGTTGTTGTCGAGAAGGACAGGAAAAGAAGCTCATTCGTATGTGATGGAAGGAGAGAAAAAAAGCGGAAAAGAAAAGAAAAGAAAAGAAAATAAATGTCCGTTGAACGACTTTCTACTTTTCATCACTTGACCATGCGCTCATTTGAAACTGAGAAAGTGATCACTCGGATTTTGTAGTGAAAACACACACAGCACCGAATGATTACCAGACTTCATTTCTCTTTGTTGCTTGTTCAACCAGTCCCTATTTTTTCTAAGACAAAAGAGGGGTGATGTTATGGTAACAGCAGGGAGTGAAGAATGACATTTTTCATTTTTTGGATAGCGCGCTGACTGTTTTGTGTTCATTGCTTACTATCATTCGAAAAACTGTTGTCCTCGAGGTATGTTGCTTTAATGGTGCCACATACACACAGAGACTTTTATATCGCATGAGAGTAGAGTGCTTGTGAGAGGGGGAACATGCTACACACGCTGTTGTTCATTTTGGCAGGCAGATACGCTGGTTTTCGATCTGCATGGAGGAAATACGAATGAAAAATGGATAAATAGCGAGCGAGAGTAAGAGAGTGAGCAAAAAATAGAGAAATTCGTGAAATAACATCAACAGTTGAGCCCTTTGAGCAAAACTGGACAGAGGCTGAGAGAGAGAGAAAGAGAGAGAGAGAGGGAAAGAAGGAGAGGAGGGAGGATAGAAAAGCAAGAAAAAGAGTGAAAGAACGAGAGCAATTGCATATGCAGCGAGGTGGGAGTATGTGGATGAGTGAGTTCAAGAGAGCGAGAGTACTTTGACGGATCGAAGTGAAGGCCACAGCACTTGGCAAAAAACAAGTGGGATGCGACGAGACAATAGACGATGGGTGGGGACAACGATGAACAATGGCAAAAGACAGCTAGGGGCATGGTACAGGATGTATGGCATGCATGTGCATCGAGAGAGTGTGGTTTTCGTTTGTGGCCTATTGTTTGTTATGAGTTTGCGAGGATGGACGAGTAAGAGTGCGAGTGAGAGTGCAAGTGCGAGTTAGAGTACAGTTTGTGTGGTCAGTTCGAAATCGATTCGGTCATCGTTTCTTTGCCTTTTTTTTTTTTTTTTTTTTTTTTTTTTTTTTCTTTCTCATTTCGCAGCGAGCGAATAAGGTCTCGTTTACCCTTTTTTTTTCTATCTTTTCTCTTTTCGCCTCCTTATTACTCTTGCCTTTCTCTTTTTGCACCCCTTTCGCCACCTCTCAACTTCACTTCCCCCGCCTCTATTCTCCTCTCTGTCTCCAACACCCTTCGACTGCATCCATCACTTTCCACTCTTCACTCTTCACTTCCTCATTTCACTTACACCTTCACCAATAATACACATAGCCTGTTACAACTGAACCGCTCCTCCTCCCTCCCATTTACCCGCCATGGGCAACCAGATTTCAAAAAAGCCCAGCACAAAGGCAAATCGCAACTCATCCTTCTTGGACTCCAAACCAACAGCAACCGCCACCGCCACCACTACCATTAATAATAATATCAACACTAATACTAATGGCAAACAACAACAACAACAACAACAACAGCAACAACAACACAGCAACGGCAGCAACGGTCTAAAGGACAAGAAGGGAGGAGGAGGGGGAGCCAATTATCCAACCCGTTCCTCACAAGACGTCAACCGTAGCTCCTGGCAGGCTCAATCAACTCATACGACAACGGCAGCGACAACAACAACGCCTAGCGCACCTCACAACAACAATAACAATTGCAATAGTATCGTGGGGGCAACAAACAAACAGCCGATCCATTCGACAATAACTAGTGAAACCACCACACCTGCAGCAGTCGGTAAAAGTTCAATTCACCAGCAGCAACAACAGCGTGACCAACAGTCCAGAAACGGAGCTACAGGATCGCCTGCAGCTGCAAATAAAGAGAAACGGAGCTCTACTACCACTACCAATAACAACACCCCGCATGGAGGGGGAGGTGCAGACCATTTCGTATCGTCATCGTCATCGGCAGGAAGTTGTCCTGGGCAGAATCCATCACCAGGAAAAGCAGCGGCCAAGACAGGAGGAGGACAAGGACAAGGGTCGGATGGACAGGGCTCTCAACAGCAAGATCAACCGCGACGCTCGATGGAGACAGTGGCTCAGGGAACCAATGGGAGCCATCAAAACACCCCTAACCACCACCACAATAACAATAATAGTAGCAACAATACAAACGGACAACAGACGAACCATTCTCAGAGCAATGGCACCCATGGAGATACCCGGGCGAGGCAACCCTCACCGCCACAACATTCACAACAGTATCAGCAGCAACAGCAACAGGAGAAGCCATCGTCGATGCAACCATCGTCGTATCCTGCACCAAGCATCCCTTTTGCAGTGACATCACCAGGCAACCCCATTTTGGTCAGGAAACACAACCTTGCACCCTTGGTCATCACACCACACAACTCGTCCTCGCTTCTCAAGGGGACTCCTCCTCCTCTTTCGTCTCCTTTGTCTGCTGGTCAAAAGAAATCCTCTGAATTATCGCCTACTGCTCGCCTACCATTCATTGGATCAGACAAGAGTGGGAAATCTATGGACATTGACGACATGATCTCTCGACTGTTGGATGCTGGATATTCTGGTAAAATTGCAAAGAGCGTCTGTCTTAAGAACAGTGAAATTCTGGCCATCTGCCAGGCAGCACGGGAGGTTCTCTTGTCACAACCCACGCTGATCGAGCTCAACGCCCCCGTCAAGATTGTCGGCGACATTCATGGCCAGTACACGGATCTGCTGCGACTGTTTGAGATGTGCGGATTCCCACCCTCAGCCAACTTTTTGTTTCTGGGCGACTATGTCGATCGTGGCAGGATGAGTCTGGAGACGATATTGCTCTTGTTCTGCTACAAGATCAAGTACCCAGAGAATTTTTTCTTACTCCGTGGCAACCACGAATGCGCCAACGTTACCAAAGGTGAGATCCTCTCCTCCTTTTGCCGTTTTCACTGACCCGCTATGACCAATCCGTTGCAGTGGGAAACAAATGATGTACCGCAATTAACCAGGAGGCAACCAGCTGATATCATTATGGACAGTGGACATAATCACACAACTGCAGGAGCACATAAGTCGCTTGGGCACGTTTTCTTAATGAACGCGAATTCTAGATCTGGGGCGTAACAGATGAATGTTGGCTATGCTGGAGCAAAACGTCATGGCAAGGATAGATTCAAAGTTTTCTACTATTTTTTTTTCGGCGACCCACCATGTCATGGAATACATTTCTATGCACGCGCTCGCCGCTATGTGTTCACATAACTCTATCCGAGTAGAGTTAGGACTTTTTTCCTAGACAACCAATCGATGTTCGCTTTGCCATCCTGCTAATCAATTTCGTGGAACATCTTTTCTACTCTTCATAGTCTACGGATTCTACGACGAGTGCAAACGGAGGGCGAGCATCAAGATGTGGAAGGCATTTGTAGATGTGTTCAACTGTCTGCCGATTGCGGCGATTGTCGCCAACAAGATTTTTTGTGTCCACGGGGGATTGTCACCCAGTCTTTCGACTATGGCCGACATCCGTGCGATTCGACGACCAACAGACGTTCCCGACTATGGCTTGCTCAACGATTTGCTTTGGTCGGATCCATCAGAAACAGCGCTGGATTGGGAGGATAATGAGCGTGGAGTGTCATATTGCTTTGGAGGAAGCATTATCCAAAAGTTTTTGAACAAGCACGACTTTGATCTAGTGTGCCGGGCACACATGGTAGTCGAGGACGGATACGAGTTTTTTAATGACCGGACGTTGGTCACTGTCTTTTCGGCGCCCAACTACTGCGGCGAGTTTGACAATTTTGGCGCGGTGATGAGTGTAAATGAGAATCTGCTCTGTAGTTTCGAACTGTTAAAGCCTATCGACCAGGCAACAGCCAGAGCGCAAATGCAGAGTCTGGCGGCGTCTTCCGGAGGCTGGCGAGTGAATAAGCAACGGCTCAGGTAAGAAGAGACTTAATGACAAAACGGAAGAATGATTGAGCGAAAAGAGTGTGTCTGCGGTCTACCTGCCAAGGCCCGTGGCCCAATGGCGTAACTTTTCTATGTTATCTATTTCCCAAAGCTTTTGCCCGTTTGTTCAGTCAATCTAACGCCTATTTTTTTTCTTTCAAAATATGTCATACAACAGCCTTCCCGATAGCAATTCGTTATTTGTCAGTTCTCAAGGCAGTGTTGCCAATGGCTAGTAAGATCGGCCTTCGATCGACGTTTAATAGTTTTTTACCATACGCAACCTGTACAATATATTTTTACTCGTGAACGATGTACCGTACTTTCTGGCATGACCACCTATTGTGGGGTCTGGAGAAAGATGGAGGCAGCGTGCTAGTTGACAACTGACAACTCAATTGTGGAAAAGGTGTCGTTTGTTTGCCAAGACTTTCTTGAACCAAAAGACGAGTTCTTTTTTTTTTTTTTTTTTTTTTTTAGTTTTGGTTCCCCGGGGACCAAGTGCGGAGTTGAGTGAGTATTTGTGGCGGGAGGGTGAGATGGGTGGATACGGCTCAAAGGGTATCATTTGACGACAAAAGCGGACAAAATGCAAACGACGACACGATAGGGCAGTAATTTGCACGAATGAACGGCGTGGAGAGGGTAGACAGCAACAGGCTGCTCTTTTTCTCTCTCTCTTTTGCTTCAGCCCGTGTGACAGAAGAGGAGAAAACTCAGTGTGGCAAAGACAGAGAGAGAAATGGAGAGAGGCAAGAACACAGCCCGCACTGCTCGGTTCATCCTTGTGCTTGTGACACCCTGTAATCAATCCAGACCCTAGTCTCGCTGACAACATAAAAGAGTGCCAACCCGCCACTTTTCTCTTTTTCGTTAATAATTCATCATCAACACCATCAAATCGAGCGAAGGCTATTCACTCTCTCTCCTTCCTTTCCTTGTTGCCACCGCTTCTCTTATTCTCCACTCCTTTCACTCCACTCCTTTCACTCCACTCCTCCTGCCTCCTCTCTTCTTTCTTCTTTTTTTTGCGACTTAAACCCTTCATTCACTTTTTGAATGACAAACCTCATCTCCCAACTCATCCCCTCCGAGATGCTTTCCTCCATCCAACGCAAAGTCTCGGGCATCGTCCGTTCCTCCTCTTCCTCCTCTTCCTCTTCTCCCTCCTCCGCCGACCATCCCGTCCATACTCGCTCGCTCAGCAATACTAAGTGGGATATCACCATCAACTTTAAAGGCGCCAAGGTAAGCATCCCTATTCTACTCTCTTTCTTTACCCTTGTGCTCTCTACCTGTTATGTTACATATGTACAGTACAGTGTTGTCCTTTCCTCCCATTTATGCTTTTATGCACAAACAGACAAACTAAAAAGGAGTCAACCAACCCAGCCCTATTCTCCACTCCCGACATTTTTTTTCTCATGTATGCAAAAAAGAACAATTCCTTACCCGATGTTGCATTTTTTTTGTTATGTTTTGTATGATAGGATCTTCCTCGAGGTGACCTGTTGAGTTCTGACCCTTTCTTGGAGGCTTACCTTGGCCCACCTGATGATCAGACTTCTCTCTCCTTTGTGTAAGTTTTCTTTGAATTTCATTTTCGTCATTTCAACGACGGACTGTATATTACCGACCTGGTATGAAACCTGATTAACGCTTGTAACAATAACAAAGCAATCAAAAAAAGCTCAGTGAAGGAGCAAAGTTGTGAAAAAAAGGTGACACTCAGAAATAGGTTTTTTTCCGCTGCCAATGAGATTACCTTGTACTGACGTACTGTTTGTGTCTGTGCCTGCTGGGAAACAAACAATTGTCTCTTCTTTTTCTTGTCTTTATGAAACAATAGAACGGGTGTTGAATGGGCAACGCTAAACCCCAATTGGAATGCTACCTGGACTCTGCTCAATGTGACGGACGGGATGGAGCTGCAGATGCAGATCAAGGACAAGAATAAGATGATGGTTGATACCGATCTTGGTCATGCCTCGCTCGTCCTTGGAGCTAATCTTGAGGGCACTCATGAACATGTTATTGATATCTGGAAGTCAGATACTCGTCGTCAAGGTCATCTCATCCTCGAGGTATAATCCGTGCTTTTTGTTGCTTTCATGCGCTCTGTGTGAGCATGTTCAAAAGGTGCGTGGGAACGATGATGCTAATGTATCAGTTGCTGCATTTACAAATTGACATCATGTTTTGTTTAGACGACTGCAATGAGGAGCTATGGCGCATCGGCTGCATTGAAGGGACCATCGACCAAAGGCCCTGCTCGCTACTCTCGACACACTAGTTACGCTGCAGGAGTCTTGACACAGGACAAGAAGCTCGAGTTTTACACCTACCGCATCCGTCTCTACCACCTTGCCGACGTCTTCGGAACAGACTCTCGGTTCTACCAGAGCTGGAATAAAGCCTACGAAGCCAGCAAGCGTATCTTTGCCGAAACTCTTGATGGTACCAACATCCGCAACGCCCTGCACTCTCAGCACGCTCTGTTGTACCGTCACGGACGGAGCACGATCTATGGTTCTGTGGCGACGGCAAACGAGCTTGGCGAGTTGCTTCATGGCGATCGCTTGAGGACGGAACCCGATCAGGATTTGAAGACGGTGGTGTTTACATATAGCATTATTCCCAAGGGCATGTATTTCTCTGAGACCGGAACGGCGTTCTTCCAGGACTTTATGTCGAAGCATGCGATGCACGCCAACCGTGCGACGGAGGTTTTGTTTGCGGGAGAGTTTAGGCTGTATAGGGATGAGAATCACAACAATGACTGGACGCTGTTGATTGACAACAACTCGGGCACCTATGCACCCAGCAAGGACCAGCTCGACAAGGTGCAGCGACTGTTCCAGCTCAACTTCCCGGACCTGGTGGTGAGAGCTGTGGATCGAGAGGATCCGTACTTGAAGGGCCTTGTTGAAGCGACCAAGAAGGCTGAGGAAGAGCAAGCGTCCCGGCAGTCGCAGCCCATGTCGCTCTTTGGAGCCAATGTTGGTTCTAGTGAGCAGGAACTCCTTGCGTCTCACAACCAGGCCGATCACGACTGCGAGCTCTAGATTTTTTTTCTCTGAATTGTTTCAGCGATCACACCTTTCGATACCCCATCATGTAGTACTTGCGACAATTAATTCTTCCATTGCATCGACATTTTTTTTCTCGCACGAAAATTTTGCACACTGGCAACAAATAAATACTCTTTCGCTTCATTTTTGTTTCCTCACCTTTCCCTTTCACACCCTTTTCATCTCTCCACCTTCGCGTCCACTTGGTAAGCTATCCTTTTCATCACCTTGTAATGACCTTCCCTTCTCAATTGTCCCTTCCCTCCTCCCTCCTTCCTCCTTCCCTTCCTCCTTCCCTTCCTTCTTACGGCTGACGATGTCTTATTGTAATTTGCGTTTGATCTGGGCCTTGTTGCCGTGGACCTCGCCGGGTCTACTCTAGCGGTCTTGTGCTTTATGAAACCCCTACTTCGCTGAAGCCTTTTCATTACACCCAATCTCTTGTCTCTTTCACACGCTTTCGTCTCCTCGATGCGCCTTCAGTCGCGTGGAGAGGAGTGGATCAGAGAACGCGTTTTTTTCATTGTGGATGATACCTGGAACGAGATTGCTAACAATACTTGTATGTTTTTATTCTTTTCCAGATCCTTTCTTAGTTCTCTCTCTTTCTCTCGGGACTACAACAGGATACTAGAGATCAATCTTTCAGGTGGTAAGTAACCAGTATTTCCTTTCACAATTCATCCTATCCCACATCTCCGAAAGAAAAAAAAGAAAAGAAAGAAAGTAGCGATGATTAGAACGATGTTCGCTTACCTGAGGGCTTTATTGCCATGCGGACCATACCATTTTATACACCAAGATCTCTGAGCTCTACTCTATACCTTTTTCTTACGATGTGGTTGTTGAAGCCACTACTGAAGTTGAGACTTTGAAATTTGAGGATTAATTCGTTTTTTCTAACCGGAATTTTTTTCTCGTTCTGTTTCGATTCTCAGAAGTCTAATTAGGTTATTGGTATCAAATGTTTTGTTGTAGATCACGAAATGAAACAAAAATGAATAAAAAAGCAATTGAAAAAAACACGCATTTGTGGTTCTATTTGTGCTTTTCATATCGACGCCTTCGGTTCTTGTCGTCGCGTCATGATGAACGATGGATAAGGATGTTGGGAGCGTAAGGTGCATGGCTTTGCGTTTTTTTGCATGTGATCCCTTTATTTTATTTTTTGTATATCGTATTTCATTCTCACTCTTTTTCTTTTTGTTCGCATCCTCATACATTTTCCCACGAAAGCATTACCCACACGTTCAAAATGCTACATGAAGGAGACAAGAACCCAATTATCACGATCCCCGGTTTTGGAGACGTCAAGGGCACTCTGGACCCAACGCACAAGGTCGCCAAGTTCTTGAACGTCCCCTTTGGCACCGTCGAGGAGCGATGGCGTCCAGCCGTCAAAGCCCAACCCTGGTCTGGTGTTCGGGATGCCTCTCGCAACGGGTAACCCTTCTATTCCTTTTCTGTTTTGTCATTGCTTAGTCTGCTCGAAGGATCCAGCATCCGGTAGATCGCGTCTTTAGGGACGGCAGGATCTGCAAACTCATGATCCCTCTTGCCTCTCTTTTTTTTTTTTTTTTTTTTTTTTTTTGTTGTTGTGTATGCGGGGATTTATGGTAGACCAATGTCGCCACAGCAGACAGTGACCCATCCGTTTATAACCATGTTGCTCGGTTCCCCGAGCACATACGACTTTGAAGAAACGATGAGTGAACGCGATTGTCTGCATTGCAATATCTTTATGCCCGCTTCTGCTCTTATGTCCTCTCCCTCTTTGGAGCTGTTACCGGTCATGGTGTGGATCTATGGAGGCGCTTATCGAGCTGGCACCAACTCTAGTCCTCTTTATGGTACGAGAAAAAAAAAATGCAGCAGATAAAAATATGTTTCTCACTTTGAGAAGGGAGATCCGATGCCATTCAGAGAAAAATAACACCAACTTCTTTCTTTTTGTTGGGTGACAGATTGCACGGAAATGATATTGACGGGAATAGATCTTCAGAAACCGTTCATCGCCGTAGCGATCAACTACAGAGTCAACTATCTCGGTTTCCTCTCCTCCAAAGAACTCCTCCTCGATAGCCATCTCCACGCACAAACCATCCCTTCCGACCAACGAAAATGGTATGACGGCTCGGTGGGTAATTGGGGACTATTGGATCAGATCCTGAGTCTGGGATGGGTCCAGGATCATATCTCTGCGTTTGGAGGGGATAAGGGACGGGTGACGGTGATGGGAGAGAGTGCGGGTGCGGTGTCGATCTCGATGTTGATGGTCGTCCCACAAGCGCGTGGGTTGTTCCGTCGAGCGATCTTGCAATCTGGTGGGGCTGGGACGTTTCCGTTGGTCAGACCGGAGGATGAGGGGCAGGCGTTGTTTGATCATTTGTGTTTCCGCTTTGGAGTTGCGGAGGAGTTGGACCCGTTGGAGAAGATGCGCAGGTTGAGGAAAGTGAGTGCAAAGGACATTGCGCAGGAGTTGGATAAGACGGAGAGGGTATATTTCCGGCCAGCGATGGATGGTGTGGTGTTTAAACGGGACACTCGAATCTTGGTTGTAGACCCGCAGGCGTATGATCGTGAGTTGGAGTGGGTTGTTACCAGTATCAATAACGACGAAGGTAATTTGTTGTTGTTCACTGCCACGAGAGAAGTTCGATTGGACTATAAATCCAATTACCTTGTTTAATTCTTGGTTAATAACACAAATAACATAATAATAGGAACGGTGTTTGGACCACAATTCGGTGCAATGACCCTCGCCGAATTCCAACTTCTCAAACACCGGCTCTGCCCATCTTCTGATTCAACTCTCTTCGATACCATCTTCGGTATCCCGCAAACAGACGCCGAAGCCGCAGCCATCTCAAGTCGCCTAACAGGGAATGGGACCTTCAAATACCCCTCCCTTCAAGTCAATGAGGCCATCATGGCCCACCCGACCGCCCAATTGACGCGGTTTCATTTCGATACACAGATCCGGGCAGAGGAGGGAATCATGCCAGGGTTGAGGGCACATCATGGAGTGGACATGTTTTTCACGTTCGGAGGCAAAGTCGCCGAGGACCTGTTGTCGGACACCGAGAGAGGGATGATAAGGAAGGTACAGGAGGTCTGGATTGAAGTCATTACTGCCCACTCCCCTGAGTCGTCTGCCTTGCCCAAAATCACTACCCTTCTCCCCTTTACATCGACACCTAGCAACACGACCGACTCTGTGCCAAAGGAAGCAATCGTGTTCGGGAACGACATGAAAGTCCATCAAGATGTCACAGAACGCATGTCATTGGAAGAAATCAAGTTTTGGAAACGCGCTTCTGCATTCGCGGTGGAGGAGACCAGCAAGGGCCGAGGCCGACAAGTATTTTTCGATTTCTCTCAAGGTATCCTCACCTCTGCACCTTGAAATATCTTCTCACGCTTCTTATCTTCTACTCCTATGTAGAAAAAAGTATGCAAAAATAAAGTTGACAGACTCGCATGAGAAACGCAATATTATTAACTGGGTATGCCGAATATTATACTGCATAAACATGCGCGATATCTACGAATCGACATCACTATGGTATCTCAACACTCCTTCCTCGACCTCAACCACTGACGACGCTCCCTGCTGCACCCTTGAAGAAGAAGAAGACGCCGTTCTAGTATGCTTCTCCGACAGAGTATGGTACGAATCAACAACCTCCTCACTACTATCCATGATCATAAATGCATCCACGCCATGACTCTTTTGGACCTGGACCAACGCCGGGTCCTTGTTGAGTCTTCCGAAGCTGGTCAAAATCAATCCTGATTCCTTGATATGCGTAATCAAGCTCGGTACTTGGATCTATTTTGAATGGATGAAAAAAAGTAGCAGAAAAATGATCAGTAAAGAAGGTGGAAGTAAATATCATATGCGATAAGCTTGTCCTGCTTTGTGGTGTTTACCAGGGGAGTGGCCTCACAGATGACACCAAGGAGATTATTAGTTCTCGCAAACTTGATCGCCTCCTTGATCGATGTGCATCGCTTATCTGTTTCCTGAAACTTCTCCGAGTTGTCTGCAAGTATGCTCTGAACAGATGGGAAAGTCGCAGGTGAGTCCACTCTGGGCGACGACGTGACAGTATCTGAGGATGCGCTCGAAGGTGGACCGCCTCCCATTCCATCAACTCCCAGGTTTGGGAACATGGTAGTAACGCCTGAACCATGCTTGGGCGAAGGGAGGATTTCCGGGTCTGCGGGCTCCCGTCTCTTGGAACCAGCCTTGGCAACCTCGTCTGTCCATGCAATGCCTGACCTGTGTCGCTTGTTGTATCCTCCATATGTGTTGAAAAACACCGCGTCTAACACAAAACAAAAATTGAGGGATGTGTGAGAAAGTGAAGGAGCGGGTGCAAAATTGGTGGCAACAACAAAAAAGAGAAGACGTACAGTTGGGCTGCTTCCAATTGAGGGCGGAGCAAACAACGGGGTTGAAAGACGAAAACATGAAGCTGCGGTGGTGCGATGCTGAGGACGAGTCGTAGACGGTCTGAAGGATAGTGTCAACAAACTTGTTGAACTCGACCGTATTGTTCAGTCGGTAGAACCGCCTCTCTGCCGCTGTCGGATACTTTAGTTCCAAATTCACTCCAATATTCTTGGGAAGGATCTAAAGAAACAACCAAGCAGTAGTTAGAATAAACGATTCCTAAGAAACCCTTGATAAGAGCAAATATGAAGAAAGGGATGATGGTTACCTTGAGGACTTGCTCAAGACTCATCCAGCGCTCGTAGACTTTACGTCGCCACTCGGCCGCCTTCCAAGTACTTGCCAGACGAACGTTGGCACTCTCCAGATCCTCACTCGTCCCCTTTTGATGAATCAGCTGTCCAAACCGCTTGAACTGTGCAAAGCTCACGTCCGACAATGCCAAATCAAATCCTTCCACGGGTAGTTGCCAGTTACCAAAAACAACAGGAATACAGTCCCTGGTCATCTGAATAGAGAGCTGGATGTACTCTCCCGAGAGCGACGACGCCGTGATGTAGGACGGGATCACGTTGCCAGCAAGGGTTGTCTGTGGCGCGGGATAAGGCAACGTGCCTCGCGAGGTCGACGTGCTGACGGGTGTGAGCGAGGGTGGTGTGCCCGTGAGAGGTGTGGCAGAGGCAGAGATGGTCGAATCGACACTGTTTGTCGACTTCCAGTAAGTTTCCAGACGACCTCCAACCTCCAAACGAACGCCCTCAAACGGCCGTATGACCGTGTATTCAAAGGCGAGCTCTCCGACAACCTTTAAATGGGCATCAAAGAGCGGAAGAAGACCCTTGCCCACGGACAACGAGGGCGACAGGAACGTGATGGGCAATGCGACTGCTCGTCCAATGGCCTTGCTTCCGTAAGTTGGAAAGATGTCAAACTCGACTGTGAACTGATCCAAAGAGTCCACCTGGAAACCATAGACCTTTCTGCTCTCGCCCAGGGGCAGAATCACGTTGTGAGGGATCATGCCGTTGTCAGGTCGCGACGAGATGATGAGTTTCAAGGACGAGATCTGAGCCGTTCCGTATAGGTGAACAGGTGATTGCGGAGCTCCAATCTGATCAGGCGAGGAAGCGTGACCCAGCGTCAGGTTGACCTGGAACTTCTTGTCCAGATAGTTGTGTCCGTAGATCCTGAAGGGAATGATGGGTGGAGGGAGGGAGAGCGAGGGAATGAGTTCCATATCGAGGTCGTCCATGTTGGTGGGGCTGTCCATAGAGTCCGGGTGTACAGGATAGTGAGAATCCAAGGCTGACGTGGTTGACGAACTCAGCATGCTGCTTGCAGTGACCGCAGCTGGAGTATCCATGACAGTGTCCTGTGGAGACGCGATTGCCTTGCCTCCAGCCTCTACCAACAACTCGACACAATCAGAATGACCCTCACTAGCAGCATAATAGATCGGATTCTTGCCGTGTTCGTCAATCACATTCACCTTACAGCCCGCTTCCAGAAGAATCTTGACGCACTCAACATGACCCTCGCTGGCAGCATAGAAAAGGGGTGTCCAGCACATGTATTTGTCCTCTTGGTCGAGTCGAGCTCCTTGTGTCGTCAAAGTCTTGGCCAGTCTGGTATGTCCCTCTCGGCAAGTGATATGAAGAGGCTCGAGACCATCCGCGTTGCTAGCAAGAACATCGGCACCACGACCGATGAGCATCATGGCGATATCTTCGTGGCCATAGTGACAGGCAAGACTCAACGGGATCGGATCTCCCTCTCGATTGGCCTCAATCTCGACGTTACTGGCAAGGAATATCTCGACACACTTGGAATGACCGTTCATGACCGAATAGATCAGAGGCTGGAACCCATCATGATCCGTCACCGTCAGGGATGCGTTCAAGGAAAGGAGGTAGGTCGCACAGTCGTCGTAGCCGTACATCGAGACATAGTGAAGTGGCCGTCTCCCGTAAACATCTGAGCCCTCGACAGCGGCCCCTCGTTCGACCGCTAATTTGAGAAGAGACAGACGCCCGACCATAGCAGCCTCGTGCAGACACGTCCGGTCACTGATATCGTCTACAAACTTGAAGTTGACCAAGCCTGTGTCGACCAACTGCTGGATCACAGCGTCTGACACATTGGTCTCGGAACAACATCTCCAGAACAAGCGCGAGACTACTTCGCGAGCATGTTCAGGTCCGATAAGGTTCGAATGGAGTCGTTGCTGGGAAGACTCTACTCCAAGCGAACTGTTCTTTGTGCCCGATGGCGTGGCGAGACGACGCTCCAGGATCTCTTGGACCACCGATGATTGGTTGGCTGTCAAGGCGTTGAAGAGGTCAGTTTCCAGTTCATCCATTTGTTGCTGCATCGGGGAAGAAGGGATATATGAATGCGTGGGCACAGGTTTGCTGGCGACAGGACTTGAGGGTGCTGAAGAGGGACGACCTTGCTGGATATCGTCCAGGCCGAGGAGATGGTGTGCGGCACTGTCGGCAAGCTCGACCATGGCGTCCTGATTGAAGCACGGCTGGAGATCAATCTGACGGGCGAGGTAGAGTTCCTTAGTTGTCGACTTTGATCGTTTATCCCACTTCTTCAAGATCTTTCGGAATCCCGTACCATTGGTCTCGACAAATTTCTATAGGGTCACAGACAATGACAAGGGTAGAAGGAGGGTTGATAGCAATTGGGTCGTAATTAGTACGAAATGAACACGAGGACAATGTTATAGTAGGGGTTTTGCATTGGGTGAGAGCAGGGGCGCTTTTAGTTCTCTTTCCCTTGTTAAATGACTATTTTTCATTATTCGTTATCATTATCATGCATTCATTTCATTTTCAACTGTGCGCAATGGATGTTGCTTTCCATCCTTCTTGGGTACACCTTAGGTACATAACTCAGTCATTTAAGTCAAAATTACCTGTAGTTTGTTGAGGTCCTGCTCGAACTGCTTGAACGCCTCCTTAAGAGAATTGATCGAGGAACTGGTTCCTGGTCTTCCCTGACGTGACAGGATGACCTTCTCCTTGTCGATCAGGGAACGTAGCCGAACTTTCAACTCAGATTCCTTTTGCAAATAGAACGAGTTAACCTACACACATACAGAGGTAAAAGAAAAAGTGTGAATAACCTATACAGTTGAATCAAATGCCAGTTGGGATCTGTGATTGCACTAACAATAACAACAAATACTTCGCGACCGCGAAAAAAAAGACAGGCATTACCTTTTCGAGTTCACGCTCGAGCTTAAAGAAAAACGCGGCCTTCTGGGACTGCAAAAAGGTCGAGTTCTCATCCTCAGGTAATAACGACGACGACGCGGCCTCGGCCTCGGACTCGGGTTCGGGCTCTGATCCAAGCGGTGGAGGGGATGCAGCAATGGTGACGGATATCTGTGCCTTTTCCTGAATGAGCGAGTTGATGATCTTCTTGAGACCCTTATAGCTCATGTAATGGCTCTGCCATTCTGGAATCTGCTGAAACTGGATCTGCTTTCCGAACTATTGATGGAATAGTGGTAGTTAGGAAGGAGGAAGCAGAGGGAGCGTGAGTATTTTTTTTTTTTTTCTTTTTTTCGGGACAGAAGTGAATAGAGGGTCTTCTTTAACTTGTCTGTCTGACGTTAAAAAAAAAAAAAAAAAAAAAAAAAAAAAAAAAGACATTAGTATTTCCTGTTACCTTCATGGCGCGAGTGAATGAGGCAAAGTGTGAATGAGAAAGTTGTTGCTTGGAGATGTGAGTACAATCGGGGCAGATATCGCCGAGGAGAGTAAGGGAGTAGACAAAGATTCTTGTTGGGATACGGCTGATGAGAGGAGGACCACGAAACAAAAGGAAAAAGGGACGGTATTGATAAAGAAAATAATAAGTGATGAGAAATGTTCACGATATCATGCTTTGATGGATCGGAGAGGGTGAGTGAGGGGAAAGGGTGGAGGAAAAAGAAGAAAGAAGAAGAGAAAGAAGGAAGGAAAGACGCAAGGAAGGAAGAAGAGAGTGACAAGTGTCGAAGAAAGTGAGTGAATACAAAAGAAAAGGAGACCGAGGATAGTGGTGATGATGATGGTGGTAAACGGTATGCAGAGAAAAAAAAGGAGGATAGGGAAAGAGGAGCCCATAGAGAAGGAAAGTAGGATCGATGGATGATTTCACCCGCGTACGAGAGGAAGAGTGGGACAGAGGGAGAGGGAGAGAGTGGCTGACTATAAAATTCAAAGGAAAGTAAAAGTGGTGGCGTGTGACAGAAGACGATTCAACAACGTGCGCTTGCCCCGAACATCCAGAGGGTGCAAATGTGGCTAAAGGGAGACAGGAAAAGAATGGGAGACAGACGAAGGAAAACGGATAACGGATAACGGGTCGACAAACAGGGCACATAGTCGTCCCTTCTAGTCCCTATTGTCACTGCTGCCCATTGACATCTAATTTCACACATCATGTCAACGGGATAGACACATAACGAAATAACTAAGAAAATAATATACTCTCACGCGTAGGAGCGGTATTTGTTATTAATCAAAAGAAAGTATGTACATGTACAAAACGGTAGTTTCAATCAACTATATGTACTAGTAGGTGTGTGGATAGGTAGTGGCGGCGGTAGGAGGTTGTGCCTGGGCGTAGTAAGGCTGGACACTGGCAGGCTGATAATAGGGTTGCTGAGCAAACTGTTGCTGCGGTGGTTGTTGTTGTTGTTGCAAAGGAATGTACTGCTGCTGTCCTCCAGGGAGGACAAAGATCGACGTCTTGTTCGAAGCCGGCGTTATCACACCCCTCGACGCTTGATCCGCCAACCCAATCTCTAATAACACCAGCACACCCGACAACAGACCGCCGATATCCATAACCATCGACAGCGTACATGCGATCGACCCACAGTTCCAGACCGTGAAGAAGCTAACAGTACTGCCTGTCGAGTTGCCAATCAACTGGACGATCTGATGGATGCGGTAAGAAGGAGAGACGAACCATCCGGCAGCAAGGATGAAGGCGAATGTGTTTCGGGCGGTCGAAATTCGGTTCTTGGGGTTGAGGGAACAAGAGTAGAGGATGTTGGAGAGAACAGAGACGATGAGGGGTGTCCAGACGGTCCAGGTTTGGCCGCGAATGCCTAGTTGGAGTCGGGCGAGGAGGTAGATTGAGCACCCGGCTACTACTGTTGAAAGGAGGATTAAGATGAATCGTGTGATTGATAGTGCCGTCGACATCGTTGTATTTTATAGCTAGAGAGTGGAGAAGGAGGAGAGCGAGAAAGAGGAAAAGGAGGAGAGATGAAGAATGAGAAACAAAAAAAAAGGATGGGCAGCCAGCTCTTTTATATACATTGATCAGACGAGAGAGGTTGTGTTGCTCAGCTTTTTGGTGGCAGTGACAAATCAAACACTGTCCATCTCAAAAACTCAAATGTTTATTTTTTGGGGGACATTGTACAAGATGTCTTTGCCTTGTCATGCAAGGCGGCGGTCATTCGGGGTCTGTGAGAGTCGAAAAGAGCAATCAAAAACACCACGACAGACAAACGTTATTGGACGTAACAAAGCGCGGCGTTCTTTTGAGTCAAGGCTGTAATTTTGCCACCAGGTTGAGCCCGCTTCTTCCTTGTACTTCGTGTCGTTGACAAAGAGAGAGAGAGAGATATTTTCGACCATCACCCGTGGCGGTGTCCATCTTTTCCTTGAGTGGTTGGGTGGTGAGAGGGAAATACCTTACTACTGTACTGTCGACTGCTCACTCTAATCCGAGTAAGCAAGAAGGACCATCTGTGCCTTGCTCTCATAATTAAGCATATTTGCACACACACGGACGAAAAAAAGGGATGAAAGACCAATTGGCCATTGCACCATTTTTGACAAAGAGCCTGGTTACAGGCAGCTGCGGTGAGGGGGAGAAGTATTTTTACAAATAAGTTCATCCTACTACAGTAATCTCTACGAGCGGACGCTGTCACTGACAGAGTCTCCCTCTTGACCCCAAGCAAAATCGATCCACTTATCGATAACGCGCCATCCAGCCTGCTTCTCCTTTTCATCCATGAAAGGTAGACATGCATCCGACATGAATGTGAAAGTCGACTGCTGCTCTTTGTCCTTGCTCTCCTGTCCAGGAACATTCCTCCCAGCCAAGGCCGCCGACATTGATGTCGACGACGACGACGATGTAGATGATGATCCGATAGGCACCATATCTCCAAAAAGCGAGTCCAATCGATGGGTGTTCTCCATATGGTGTGAGGGCCCCTCTCGTGCTCGTGAATGCATGATCGCCCGCTTAAACAACCTCTTCTTGCCATCCTGTTGCTGTCCCGTCTTTGTTGTGGTCGCAGTCGTTAGCATATGGTACCCCGCAGAAGAAGCCCCATTAGAATGCCCCATCAGCGTAATCTCATTCGGGTTGCCCCCAAAGTTATGAATATGCTCCCGGACCCATTCCAGCGCAATCTTTTGGTCATACAGCCCCCAGTTGAATGACGCGTCCTCGTCCTCCCTATCATCGTCATCGACTTTTTTCCTGTCCTTGTTGGCGACTCCGCGTTTTTCTGCAAACCCCTTTAGAAGACCCGCGGACGGAAGGAGACGGTAATTGATTGTTACCACAATGACGGGAAGACCTCTTGCAATCGACTTTTTTACAATGTTTGTTGCATCTAAAAAAAGGAGGTCGTTGTGTCGGTACAAGTCAGTACAAAGTGAGTGAAGCCAGTTGCATAATTTTCCAAGGGTACTAAAGGGGGTATGCTACCGTACATGCCGATGTGTACGTTGTGAAATACAATAACAAAGAATGAGGGTCATTTACCATGCTTGGGAAGAGCAATGCCTCCTTGACTCAATCCACCGTGGATGTAGCAGATAACAGGCACCTGACTGACAATGCACCGGGGCGCAAAGACATTGAGGTTCAAGCAATCGTGTTCCGAGTACTCGAATCCCGGTCCTGGCAGACCCAGCATCAATGTGGATAGGTTGTTAGACTCTTGTGTGTTCTGTGGACACATGGGTCTAAAAAGATACGATATTATGTTGCATGATATCAGAGCAATAAAAAAAAAATACTATGTCAGCCCTCTTATCTTTCTGTAATTGCTTTGCCCAGATAACACATCTTTTTTAGTCGCAGGTCATGCGAGATCAAATTTTGTTGTTTTTATCGTCACTCATGAACTCACTCATTCGCATTTCATGACGGAAAGGAGAAGAGAAACGGTGCGCATAAAAAACAACAACAAAATAATCACCCGTAAAGTGTCGCATCCCGGATCCCCTTCCAAGACTCAGGTGCAACAGCCTGTCGGAACCGGTTCTGGACCTTGGCAAAGGGAACATTGAGATACTTTGTCAACAACCGACTCTGATCCATCTCGCCCTGAAGGATCCCGTACCCCTCGATCATTACGAGTTGGGGTTCGCGACAGTAATGGGTTAGGATCCGGGATATTTGGCGAGGGGGATCGAACTGTGTTGATACTTGGTTGTCATTGTTGTTTTTTTGGGAGTGAAGGTTGTTAGTAGAGTGCGAATGGTCGTCGCTGTGGGTGGCCTGAAGGGAGGGGTGTTGGTGATAGAAAGATCGTTGTGGTTGGAAACAGAGCGAGGAGGCAACTGGCGCTGTTGTTCTCCAGGTGGTGGAGGATGTGGTCAAGCACGAGCGTGTGAGGTATTGACGTGCGGGGGTGGTTATGAATGCGATCTTGCCCGAGATTGACATGGTTCCTTGCTATCGAATTATGAATGGAGAGTTGAGTTGTGTTTTGTAATGTATGGAGTTGAGAGTGATAAAAGAAAGAGAAGGAAGAAAGAGAGAAGGAAAAGAGAGGAGTAAAAGGAGTAAAAAAAAAAAAAAAAAAAAAAAAGAAACAGAAAAAAAATTAGGCCCGCATGTTTAGCATTAGCAGATCGTTACTCTTTTCCACACACCGTCGTTTGTTACTGCTTTTCTGGAAACATGAATAGGTAGCTAAACGAAGGGAAAGAAGAGTGAGGACAGGCTTAGACGGAATTGAAAAGGGGAAAAGAAGGAGGAAGAAAGAAGAGGGATAAAGGAGATTCAATTACTTCTCTTCCTTCCGGTATTTTTTTTTTTTGACCAGAATGCCCTGCCTGTCTGCTTCCACATCCCTTTCTCTGATGTTAGTCATGGAGACGATAGATAACATGGCTCTTCAGAGTGGAGTGAGTGCGTCTTATCGCCTGGTTCTTTTCTTATTTGTTTGTTTGCTTGTTTGTTTATAGTTATGCGGTTGTCTTTTTGTTGTCTCCCCTCTACTTTGTGTTCGAGAAAAGGTTCTACGTGCGTATTGCATACCGTTTCTGAAAAAATGCTCCTGAAAAAATGCTCCTAAAAAAAAAAAAATGCAAATTCGCACAGGGGACTGCAGGATCTATGTCCAGTCCCCCCACATCGTCACTATATCCTAGACTTGTTTTTTAAACCTTTTTATTGTTGTCGTTTTAATGTATTTGATTGTGGTTAGGAGATATGTTGACGACCAGATTTTTCTTGTTTCGTTGACTGGACTGGCGCTGGACAGGAGGATTGTTGTAGCCTCCACGAAAGAATAGAGGCTCTTGGTCGCCACCCACATGATGCTGGGAATAAGAGTATTGCCGATCCAGCTGAGACTGCTGTGGTTGCTGCTGTTGCTGCTGTGGGTGTTGCTGGTAGTGGCGGTGGTGGTGTGGGTAGGTGTGTGTCGTGTCCTGGTCATAATCATTGGTTGCGTGTTGTTTGTTATTTTGAGTGGCGGAAGAGGACATCGGGTAATGTGAAGCATAGGATGAATAGTGGTGATTCGTGAAGGACATATCTACAGAGGTGCTGGAGGTGGCTGAGGTGGCATACGAATACGAGCCAGAATTTAGAGTCGCGTCGGACTGAAGCGTGTGGGTCGTTAATCCTGAGACCGATTTCGTAGTCATCTCGGGTCGTCGGAGTGGTTGCTGTTGGTACTGTTGTGGTGGTGACACAAAAGAGTCGCCGCTTCTGTCAAGCTGCTGGTGATATCTGAAAGGGATGGGTCGTCGAGGGAGAGAGCAATTCTCAGAGGTAGGCGCTTGATGGGCGTGGGCGTGATGTGACTCTTGGTAACGAGTGGATGCGGGTGTGGGTGTAGTCATGGTCAAACCCAGCCCAATACAGGTCTCATCCCAAGCCTGCTGAGCGGCAGTCGAGGGCGAGTCATGACTGCGAGGAGGAACATAACCAGCTACCGTTGACGATGACATGACAGTGACTGGTGAAGATTGTTGTATAGGGTAGTCATAGCTCTGCTGTTGGGTTCCTGAACGCGCCGTTTGGAGTATCAGTGGGGAAAGGTCCAATGGGTGGACCATCTTGTCGTCAATTTCGCCACTGAAGCTGGAAGAAGGTAATCCATGCTGAGGTTGTTGTTGTTGTTGAGGCTGCAGCATACTGTTTCTATACATAAGGTTGTCAATCGCCAAGGCTTCCTTCAGGCTCATGCCAGCTTTGATCGACATCCTCACGCTCTCGCGAAGCATGAAATCATCATCGTCGTCGTTGAATTGATAGTCCATGTGGGAAACTGATGTTACAGGAATGTCGATAAGAGTCGCGTATCCTGCTTGAGCACCCTTTAATGCTCCGAGTTGATCCCAGGATGAGCCTCTGTTTGTTGTAGAGCGGCTTCCTTGGCTCTGACTGCGTACATGTCCACGGTTCGCCTGGAAGGAGGATGAACTTTCAAAGTCCCCGACAAGCCCATCAGCACGACTGACCATGTTGCTCAAATGACTAGGTGCCTTGGGTCGGGTACGCGCCGCCGGAAGAGCAGAATGTGCTGAGAGAAATGAGTTTTGGCTCTGGGTTTGATGTTGTTGCTGCTGGTAGACAAACTGAGGTCCGCGAGGAGTGGTAGCATCTTCTAGGAGAGAGCTGCTGATGGAGCAAGGGAGGGAACCCTTGCGAGGGGGAAAGGCCCGTGGATATCCTCCTCCAGTCGCATTCAGTATTTCATTGGCTTGCTGTTGGTACATTGGGTTTGAGAGAGAGTCTGCGAGCGATGGAGATGAAGCTGCTGTCGAGTAATTGTAGCCACCGACGCTGCTCTGAATGCTTCCTTGTCGCTGTGATCGTCCTTGTCCATATGCATAAAAGGGGCGAGGGACATGAAGGTCATCAGTCATGTCGTAATCGTCTTGGTCGTCCTGGAACATTGCTGCAGCCTCCTGCAGGTGGCTTGAGAGGATGATTGGAATAGTCCCTCGTCTGCTGTCGGGCTCTCCCTCCATGTCTTTCGAGTTGTTATACCCGTCGTACCTCTCAGCGGTAGACGTCGGTGTAGTCGACTGCCGCCTCTGCTGGTGACCATCCTGCATGCCAAAGTCGATCTCTGGAATCACAGGAGAACTAGGCGCAACATGAATCCTCCAGTTCTCGATCGTCTCCTGTGAATGAGAGCTCCCACACCGACTCGCTCTCTGGAGGTCCCTGAAACTGGCCGCATGAAGGCTTTCTTGGCTCCCAGGTCGGGACTGAAAGTTGATCTCAAGTCCTCCTTGGATGTCCATCAGATCCAGAGGGTGCATATAGATGTCACCAATAGCTACTGTCATGTCCTGTGCAGATCCAGGTGTAGGGAAACGCGATTGACTTGGGCCAATGTCAAAGGGGTGTACCGGCCGGTCGGTACTATGTCGGTCGTCGTATTCGCTGCAGCTCGAATAAGTCAAGGGGATCGAGGAGCAGAGGGCGATCGAAGGAGAGTTGACCGATGGGTTGTGGGATTCCCGCCTTGCTGTAGATTCAAGACCATGAATGCTTTGTCTGACATCGACTATGGCTTGGTTGGCGTAGATCATCCTCTCTGAGTTGATGCTCTTTAGCAAGTCGTCATAAAACGAAAGAGCTGCGAGTCGGTTGTTGGGTACGAGTTGATCAATGGTGTTGCGTTGCGCTGCTTCCTCGTTAAGTGCTTCTGTCTGCTGTTGTTGACAGCGAGTCGAAAAGTTGGGGTTGTTTGGTGCTGGTGCTATGAGATGTGGTCCGTTCGTATTGTTGGATGTAGTTGTAATGGAGGGCTGAGCAGGTTGAGGTGAATGAGAGAAAGCTGGTTGCGACTGCTTACGCTCACTGAGGGAAAGGTTAACGAGAGAGAAAGCGTCGGAGGATGAAGGGTAGAGACGGAATCCTGGAGTGAGTGGTCTATCTGCAGGTGGATCCATTGGCGCATGTGAGTGTTGCTGTCCGAGGTCGATTTGGTAGAACATGTCCTGGACATCCTGAGAGGGACGACGACCATTGCTTGGATTGAGCTCCGACACTGACTGAGGACGTCCATCGAGACTCTTTTCGCTCACAAAGCTGACAGTGATGCCGCTGTTGAGTTGGAATGCATTATCGCCCATGCTGTGTTCCTGGTGTTGATCCTGCGATGTTGTTTTCATGTCGTTCCTTGTTGACATGCCATCCTGAGAAGTTTGGCTTCCGTTGCGACCTCGATAGCTTGTTGAACCTACAAGACTCGTGATTCTGTTGAGTTATCATGCACACGCCAAGCGGCCCAAGTGTAAGGGTGGTTAGATATACATAGGGGAAAAACATGAGAGCAAATTGAGAAGGGACAGACGCGTTCGGAGATTTGAATCTTTTTCATTTCATGTGCATCATAGTTTATGAGAGTACATACCTCGACTCTAGATCCCTGGCCATGGTCTTTCGCATGCGCCCAAGATAGCACAGTGAGAAGGTACATACCACACCGGCCAACACGATGCGGACAAGATGGAGGCCATGGAGGATCGTCGACAATGCCATCACAGCCAGGGCAGCCTTCAGGAGGATACCTTTAAGAGCTGCAAAAGAAGCGAGTTGAATTGCTTGAAAGCCTTGTTGCGATGTTGCCAGGTCAGGAATGTTCTTGGCAGCCAAGAGGATACTCGCATAGACCATTAGCCTTGGAATAGAGACCAACACTGCCGTGAATCCTAAGGTACATATGTATGCATGCATTTATTTGGGCAACATCCATGTTTGAGAATACGGAACACAGAGAGAGCAAAAAAACCAGATGAGAAACAGTGGGAACCATGCATTGTCTTTAATAACATGTGAGAGCATGAAACTGTATTCTTGACCCAGCCGTATTAGAGAGAGTGGCGTATGTTGAATGATGCATGGATGGTGGAACAACAGACAAATTATTTTGGCGGCGTTTCATTTTTTGATGAACTAGAGCCAAGGATGGATGAAGTAAGTGAAAGGTACGTACCTTGCAGGCCAAAGTAAATCATCATCACAAACCGTTGCCGGATGGTCCGGCCCCACCGAATCTTAGACAGGAGACAAAAGTGCGTATAAGACTTGATCCCCCAAAGCCGGAAAGCAGGTGTGTTCAGGAACGCCTGAGGGATACTCTCTGACTGTACAATCGACCGTGCCTTGGTCCAGTCCCAAAGCATCACACAGAGCGTCAGTCCTGTCGATCCAATAACTATCCAGCAGGCTGCTGCTCCAAGTCGTTGCAACATATCTGCGACAGTTGGAGGGAGCGATGATGTCGATTGTGGTTGCTGTTGCTGTTGCTGTTCTGGTGGTAGAGGGTTGTTGGTGTGGAGAAGCCCTGTCTGCATGACCCGCAGTGCCCAGTCCTTGGTCAACAAAAGAGTCACCCCCACAAAAATCTCGGCTAGCATTAGCACAACAGAGCATCCAAGGCCCAGAAGCATGTAGGCATAGCGTAAACATAGTGAACATGATCTCCTCTTAAATGCCGGTAGGTGAACATTAGAGAACCAATATGAATCCGAGTCTGCCATGCGATTCATGCTGGCACACCTTTTCTCTCACTTTCAACAGCAGATTAGTTGACCCTGAGAGCGTAGGGCTGATATTGTGCTATAACTTCCTGCTGGAGTAAGATTGAAGAACAATGTGGACGAAAGAAAAGAAAAAAGTGGAAGAAAGGCGATGAAGTGGTGGGAGGAAGTTTTGTGCAGGAACAAAAAGAATCGAAAATAATATCAAAGGAGGTAGAGGGAGGAAATGTGGCGTTGAGATCGGGATGACGAGTTGTAAAGAGGAGGAGGAGGAATAGTAGTAGAGTGGGAAGTGAGAGTGTGTGTATGAGCAAGGAAAAAAAAATCAAGAGTGGATACGGTGGCGGTCGTGGATTGATGTGACTTTCTGGGAGATTGACGGGCACGAAGGCGGGGCGAGGCGCAGAGGAGGAGGAAGGAAAGTGAAAAGGGATTATGCAAGTGTAGGATAGAAAGAAAAACGGGTGAAAAGTGCATGTATCTGTGTATGTGATTAGATGATACAATGGGTGGGTAAAGGTAGGGGCATTCAAGGATGAGAGACGAAAGGAGAAGGAAGGGTCAAGAGGGGAGGAGGAGAGGAGGAGAGGAGGGGTTTAAAGGGACAATGTAGCTTGGCACAGGAACAAGAATATAATAAGAGGAGAAAGAGAAAAAAGAGAAAGGCAAATGATGCGAGGATGCGAGGAGGTGGATTATGGTTGAATAATAAAGGATTGCACAAAAACAGAATCAAAAACAAAAAAGAGAACAGAAGGAAAGATGCAAAAAGGCAAGGGCGAACGAGCGAATAATAAAGTAAAAAGGGCGACCAAGATCCCCCTTGCAGACAGACAGTAAGAGAGTTGATTGTTCGACTGGTTGGTTGGTTGGTTGAATGGTTGAATGGTTGGAAGTTGGAGTACAACACGCGGCGCTCTCTCTTTCTCTACCTTTTAGTGAGATGTCAAAGACTCGGGGACCATCAGTGCGTGTCTGTGAGTATGTACCATGGCGTACACCGTACATACACAGACACATACATAGAATGGGCAACCAAAAGAGAGCAACAAGACTTCCCCGAGAGCAAATAGGCCCCAGCGGGTGGTTTAATTTGCCCCAGCGAAAATGTTGACTTCATTCATATTCCGTCACATATTGCAAAACGTTGGATAATGAGCACCTCTGGAAGGAGCAAAAAGAGTAACAGAATTCAAGGAGACGGTGTACGCTTTCGTCGTATGTCACACACACATACACACAACATCATCCGTCCTATCCCATCCCAACTATCAAAACAACCGACAAACAACATCACAACAACGATAGCAATGCATCCATTGGGCAGGAAAGTAAACAAGGGATGTCTGGAGTATCGAATTGAGGGGGACAAACACACATAAATAAACAAAACAGAGTGGCAATTAGTGAGGGGGCGATGACAACTAAGAAAAGAAAAAACGCCCAAGAGGTTTCTGTTGCCTTCATTCATCCATTCATCCGTTCATCCATTCTTCCCCTGATCGATTTTCCATATCCAGCGGATCTCATCTTGGGCCGACAAGGTTCCCTTTTTTTTTAGAAAAAGGGGAAAACGGAGTGCGCTGTAACTTTTTTACACACTGAGCAGGAAAAAAACAAAGTGCTCGTTGTGTCAATGCGAAACGGGGCAAAAGAAATACTCAGCGGGTATTAATGAATGCAGGGAGAGAGCCACAAGCGAGGAGGAAAAATGGTGAGAAGAGGGAGGAAGGGTAGGGAGAAGAGAGAGAAAAGAGTAATAATAGGGTCCCATGCAAAAACACGCACATCCTCAATCTCATTCTTTGCGCATTGTTATATCCTCTCCGCCAGGGTCCTGGGACTACAAAATTGGCTGGTTGTTTGTAATTGGGACAAGAAGCTATCAACAAGATGTAGCATACAATAAGCGACATCGTGATCATCAACAGACAGCAAAGAGAGTGTGAGAGAAAAGGAGGTACCAAATGGAGATATGAAAGAGAAAGAGGCACAAGAAAGAAAAAAAAAGGTTTTTGAGCTCTTTTGTTTCGCGAAATAAATTGTGTTCTTGTTCGCCGCCCCTGAATCTCATTATTGTTGTTGAGTTACTTGCTTGGCTCCTTTTTTTTTAGTTGAGGGATCAGTGTGGGCATCTGCATGCACCAACCCGTTCTTCCTTCCCCTCTGTCCCCTGGAACATCAACACCAATAGAAGAGAAAAGAGAGAAGAAAAAAGAGAGCTGACTGTTCAGGCAACCATGCATGAACATTGAATAAATATCCGAGACATTTGAACGGTCGAAAGGAGTTGAGCCAGACACACAACTCACCTATAGAAGGAAAAGAAGGAATGGCCCGACTTACACCTCCTTCTAAGAAGAAGAAAAGAGAAGAGAGCAGGGGCCACATCCTCCAGCTCGGTTGCATGAATGGGCGGATACATCACTTCAGGCACTCCTATTGGGCATTTTTCCTGTCCTTATTTTTTGGTGGCGGTGGCTGGGGTGTCACCGTAGGTGGCCCAGTTTCTTGATAGGTTCAAACCTGTTTGCAAAGAAGGTTCACAGCTTCTTTTGCATTACCAATGCAAAAAAAAGTAGAGATGATCTTTGATTCTTCCGAGATCAGCCAAAAAGCCCTTCGAAAAAAAAACTATAAAAGGGGTCTCTCATTCTTTCACAAGTCCCAACATCTTCCCTATACAAGTCTTCTTCCCAACTCAAGTCCTGTCCTTTCTGACAAACAAGTCTTCCCACGTACATTGCATAGCACATACTCCCCTCGCATAAAGTTTCACCATGTCTCGCTTCCACCAGTACTACTCCGACCACTTGGTTGCCATCCACAACGGCCTCCGCCGTGAATTGAAGAGCCTTCTTCAAACCGTCCCTAATGCCACCCAGCCCACAGCTGTCAAGAACTCGATGCGCAGCGTCCTCCAATTCTGTCGTCACCTCCAGGGCCACCACGACCTCGAGGAGGCCGTCATCTTCCCCGCCTTTGCTGCTGTCACCAACATCTCGCATTGGAGCCATTCCCATAAGGAGCTCGACCATACCCTGGATGTCATCCGCAAATTGGCTCAGGAGGGCATTGACCAAAACGGCCTCGAGTTTGACGCCCAAAAGGCGACCCTCTTTGAGCAGCTCGAGAACCTATCGGACATCGTCTTGCCTCACCTGAGAGACGAGGAGGACCTCAGCAAGCCCGAAGAGACCATCAAGCTCTGGCCTACCGAACGTGACATGCGCCGCGCTTTCCCCTGGATGGGCTAAAAACAAGCGACAATATCTCACCGCTCTCAAGATTCCCTCTCGCAATTGAGATCCTGTACCTCTACTACATGTACTTTTAGCAGCATACACACAGATAATAAAAGCGTAGTGTATCAAACAATTGTCGGTTCCTTTTTAATCCTTCTTCTGCTTCTTGGTTTCCCGCTCATCCTCCTCCTCGTCCTCATTAGATCCATCTTCCTCATCGTCATCGCTCCAGTTGCTAATAGGATGTTTTCCTATGGCCGCCTCTGTCTTTCCTTCGGGCTTATCGCCTCCTGTCGACTTTTTGATCTTGCCACTCTCCAGTGCCTTTCTGGTGTCTTCTCTGATTTGTGTCCGTGCCTTGACCTGCGACTCGTCCTGTTCAGCAGACACTGCGTAGATAGGTATATATGCGTGCGTCTTAGGGAAGTACTGTATGAGTCATTGCATAAATAAAGCAAATATTAGAGTCAGTACCAGTTGTCTTTAATAAGTGCCAGAGCTGTATATTATTAGCTATAAACAGGGTGTAGTGTTACCTTGATGTACATGAGGTCGAGCTCGAGCTCGGCAAGTTCTTTTGAGTCTGCTTCGGAAGCCTCGTGGTTGGGGTGCTGCTTTTTGAACGCAACAATCTTTCGTCCTGCACGTCTGAGTTCTATGTATGCAAGGATGGCATTGAAATATAGAGCGACGTCAATAATGGGTTCTGGTAAACAACAAGACTGTATTCACAACTGTGAGCGTCTGTTGAGCAGAGGATCACCATATCCATGTTGATTACCTGTGGCCTTGATGCCTCCCTTCGCGACCGAGTTGCTGTTGACCTGGGGTGTGCTGGATTTGGATACAGCAGCTACTGGTGATGCCTGCGGACCCAACGCCTTAATCTTCTTCTTGACATCGGCAATCTTCTTTTCTGTTTCTGTAACGACCTCTGCTGGCAAATCTTTCAAGGTGTCCTTGTTCTTGAGGAGACGCTCCATGTTCCTGAGCTGTTTCTTTAAGACACGGCCAGGCGCCTTGGATGGAGCTACCTTCCTGACAAATTTCTTCTTGGTTCCTGAGACTGCTTTGCTGTCCATGGTATGAATGTATCTATGCCTGGTGTGTGGGTGAGGAAGTGAAGGGGGTGTGAGGATGTTTCTTTTTCTTTTTTTTTCTTTTTCTTTTTCTTTTTTTTTGTGTTATATCAACAAAGGGACTGCTGCATCTTCCAATAGCCAGTCACGCCTCCTGCCAGCCAATTTCGTGGCGTACAGTGCACCTGAGTTTGACACTTTCGTCCGCCAACTCTTTGCATCCCCACCCCACACGAGAACGACCATGGCGACGGGAAATGAAAGGACCTACAGCTCACAGGAACGACTGGCACAACTACGTCTCGCCGAGTCATTGTATGATGCAGGACTCTACAAGTCAGCACAACTCATCGTAAGACAGGAAAACCGACTGCTAAAACACTGCCATCTCTCTTTGACTGTTACGCGTCATACCCTCGTGCTTAGACTCTCAATTTTGCCATTGTTCTCAACACTTCTCGTTAACCTATCATAGACTGGGATTCACCTTTGTACGGTCCGGAAAGACGAAAAGTGGTTTCAGGCGAATGCCATGTACCAGTACGCCCGCAGTCTGACCAAACTAGAGGAACATCGGCGCGCGACTGTATGGTATTCATTAGTCGAATTTCTTATTGTTCGCAACATACAACTGATCGAAACGAATACAAATGAGAGGAAAAGTGGCTCCATGACTAATCCATGTCGCCCGTATTAATAGGAATATTACATGCGAGCATCGCACATCGAAGATATTACAGTACCGTTAGACCTACTCAAAACACGACCTTCCTCCTCTGCCTCAGGAGCTTCCCCCGTCGCAGATATCGCTGCAGGATCCGAAGCAACAACAACAGTAGCAACAGTAGCATCTCGGCCAATGTCGAGAGGAATGGAGTTATTTAATGCTCTCCATGCTGGGAAAGATGAAATGAACAAGGCGAGAGAAAATCGTGGACAGCTCATGGACACACTTATTGCAACGGCAAAGAGTAGTATAGCAAAACCGAACCTTCGAGAATCTACCAAATCGACAAAGAACCCGCTTCCTTCCATCCCACCAGTGAAACTTCTCTCTGCAACGATGTCCAAGCAGCAGCCAAGTCCGCAGGGTTCTGACGATGGCCACGTTAGGAAGAAGCAGCACCTCTCAATGGACCAACCATTGACTACAGCACCTCCTCGATCATCTGGGAAGGCGTCATCAGCTGGATCTGTAGCGTCAATCACCGGGCTGTCGCGTGAACCTCTCATGCAAGATTCGAACGATCTCAAGATGGACTATGCACTTTCGTGTTATGAATCGGGAGACTATCAAAGAGCCAAAGAGTTGGTAAGTTGATGGCCTCATGCGTACTGAAGCGATCGCCCTCAACTTTTCATATTTCGGAAACTAACTGTTACATACTTTTTTCCAATGATACTACAGCTTTTGCAAATACCTGAGGAGAAGCGAACGGTCAGGACATACCTTTTGTTGATTCAACTTCTACACAAAAAAGCAAACCTGCAGATGTAGGTGATCTACGAATCATGATTAATGTTGTGCACAAGGTTTATACTTGTACGCGTTCAGTCATTAACTCATACCTCTTTTCGTTTTTGTATGCATTCTAGTCGAGAAGACTCCTACTGGTCAGAGATCGCAAAGTAAGTTAGCATGTCTTCACCACCCCTACAAATGCTCAACAAAGGACGCGTGGATTATGGAGTCAAAGGGCATCATTTGACAATGCTTCATTATCATTGGACATAGGTTACAGCCACTGGCACTGGAGGCATACGTACACATGTTGCGCGCAGGAACACCGCTTTTCTTTGTTTCGAATATGATTCCGAAGGATTCTCCTGAGTATGAGTGGATGAAGTTGTATTTGCACGGTCTGGATAGCTTCTTTCACATGAGGTACGAGGCGGCTCACCAGACATTCACAACATTGGATGAGATGTTCCCGCACAACACAGATATCAAGATTCGTCTGGCGCTTTGTTTGAGGTGGATGGGCAAGCCTGTCAGGGCGTGTCTCATGTTTTCGCAGGTAAGGATACGTATTCAGTTGCATTATTTTACTGGCAGTGCCGGTGTATTTGAATACTAGTATTTATACACCTAATACGATTGAATAATTAGGTCCGCAGGCAGGATTTCTATGTCATTGACGATCTATATCATTACGCAGAATGCTTAAAGGAGCTCTACAACGCAAAACTTCTCAACAAGTAAGGACAATAGACCTCCCCTTTACCAAAGATGCCACAGAAGTTATTTCTCTCTTTAGTTTATGATCACTTACATTTTGCGCATTACGTCTCACTGTATCGAATAGATTAGCAGGTGACCTGTTGAATATCAGCGACAGGCATCCAGATACATGGTGTGTCCAAGCGATGTACTGGAATATGAAGGGTGAGAGGGACAAGGCACTTCAAATGGTTTCACGGGTAAGGAGGTTGACAACCGTTTCATATTGACGTGTAATGACATTGCGAAATTGAACCGCTGACTAAGTAACTCTCCCTATTTTACTCCTCTAGGCGTTACAACTCAGACCTGATCATTGCGGTGCCCTCCAACTTCGCGGACTGATCTACCTGGAGTCGTCACCTGTGAGAGCACTGGGGTCATTCAGAGAGGCATCCAAAACCGAGAAAGACCTTGTGACCTATGAAGGTATGGCGAACGCGATATCTGTGGCTTCAGCGCATCTGCTCTACGATTCAATGGCGCCGAACTAACTGGTTACTATACTTGTAGGCATGGTGAAGGCGTACATTTTACTGGAACGACATCTGGAAGCCTGCAAGGAGGCGGAAGAAGCCAAAGTTCGTATGCCGGGCAGTGCACAGGCTCTTGCATTGTATGGAACGGCACTTTATCATGCAGCTAATGACGAAGCAGCACAGGATGCGCAGGATCAGGTAAAAGAGGCGCTTCGGATAGATCCATCGTGTAAACTAGCGGCACACACCCTTCTCTTGATCTACGAAAACCAACGGCGTTTCGACGAGGCCATTACACTGTAAGTTTGATTGCCTGCCTCTTATATTTGTTCCCGCTGAATTCGTGCTCTACCATTGTTCACAGAAGTCTAACGTTCGCTTGTTCAATTGCATTAGACTGGATCAACAAATTGACCACCAACCCCCCGATGAGATCCATATCAAGAAGGCAGAGATCTACTCGAGCATAGAACGTTGGGAGGAAGCCCTTTCAAGCTACGAGCGCGCCAGAAGGTACGAAATAAACAGGATTCAAACGCATCATATTTTAGCGTACACTGAGTTCCTCTATTGCCAAAAATGCAATGCTAACAACTCGTTTGTATCTCCCTTTTAGTTTCAATCCTTTAAACGTTATTGCGAGAGAAGGCATAGCCAATGTGGAAAAGATCTTGAGCGGCGGCGATGATGAACTTGACGACGAGCAAGATTTAGATGACGAGCTCGAGGTCGACGCGATGGATGTTCATCAGGACGAAAGTCCCCGCTTGAGAGAGCAACAACTGGATGAAGATGATATCTTGACGGGAGAGGAGGATCATGGGGAAGAGTACGACGACGACCACCATGATCACCGTATGCAATCGCCTCAATTCACTCCACGTCAGCCACAGCACAATGGGTCGTTGTTTGCAGCTCGAGCTCGCGCTCTGGCGCAACAACCACAGGAAGAGCGGCTCCACAACCGCCAACAGCCAATGCCTGCGCAAATGCCTAATGTGAACAATCGAATCCTTGACGCATCACTATTCACTCCACGTCAAGGCCAGCAACCATATGTATCTCCGCCGCAACAGCAACAACAACAACAGCTTCAGCATCAGCTTCACCGTCTGCAGCAGGAACAACATCGCCAACGCCACCAACAGCATCAAGAGCAGCAGCAGCAGCGTTATGGAGCACACCGGCAGCAAGACAATATGCCATCGTCATCAGGATATCCTCAGACCCCGTCCAGATCCATGGTCTCTCAAACCAGCTATGCTGCCCACTCACGTAGACTTAATTCGCAGCGGGAGCGAGAGTACGATGAGCAAGAAGATAGGGATGATGATATGGTTGAATAAAGCTGAAGCGAGCGAGTGACTAAGATAACTAATAGACGTGTGTCACTTTGGCCTTTTTGGGTTTGGTTTGAGCGGTCACGTATATGAATTTAAATGGCAGGACGACGAGTGGGTTGATCACCTTCCATTCACTTTTCTTCTCCATGGCATTTGTTCCCGCATTGCGTCAATGGGCTTGGTCGGTCCTTCCCTGGGTGCCAGTTGGTCTGTACTTTACAGAACACGGATACAGTCTAGGAACCGTGCACGGACGTTCTATGCAGGCAAGGAAGCAACCCCCCCCTCCTCTGTCGTTCATTTCGACACTTTTCGTTCGTGGATGAACCAAAAGTCGAAGCACAGGCTTTTCTCATAAGTCTTTATTTTGATTGTTTTGTCTTTTTTGCACAGCCAACACTAAACCCAGATAGCAATCAACTCAAGAAAGATGTCGTACTTTTCAACCATTGGGCGATTGATCGTTGCATTTATAATATCGGTGATGTTGTCACATTACGGTAACGAAACTCTTTATTATTATTTTTTTTTTTTTGCCTTTTTGCTACGCCGCATGTGGATCTTACTCTCGTCAATACTTGCCATCTTCTCGCGCCTAGCTTGAAAAATAACCTCGTCCGTCTGCTATTTGCTTCTCCTTCTTTATTTTAATATTGTATTCAATGGGATGGATAGCCACCCGGACCAGCCTGAAAAGACGGTGATCAAACGGATTGTCGCGTTGGAGGGCGATGTTGTTCAGACACGGTCGCCTTACCCAGAAGCCCATGTTCGTATCCCTCGTGGACATTGCTGGGTTGAGGGCGATGAGATGTTTCATAGCAGGGACAGCAACCACTATGGACCTGTAAGAATCACTTCCTTCTTCCCACGTTCAATTTATCAAGGTGCATTGGTTCGATGTGATTTTGTCAAGTCTTGAAGTACTAACCCTAGGCGTGTTATTTTGCAATTTTCTAATAGGTGCCGTTGGGTCTGGTGCGCTCAAAGGTCGAGTATGTGCTTTATCCATTTAATCGGTTCGGCAGGATCCCGGATAAGCCTCGCGGCAACCGTATCCGCTATGCACCTGGTCATAAAGTATACAACAGACTTGATCATGAATAAAAAAAATATATATTTCACATTATTTTATTATTAATTGCTTTTTGGTCCGCAAAGGCAGGCTTGAGACGATTGAGTGGTGGATCTTTTTGGCCGTCACCATTTGTTTATCCCCATGCGGGGCTCGTGCAGTAGTTTACGATTAGCTTCGCGTCCGTGTTAAAGCACTAGGTAAAGGCAGCAAGAGATGAACAATTGTATGAAGTCAGTGCAATGTTGGCGCGACATGAATGAATGAATACCATTACTAGGACGCTTGCTAGCGTACCAAACCAGTTATAAGTGTGTACCTTGTACAAGTTATTCACAATCTCATCCGGTGCCGGCGAGAACGCGCTGTTGACATATAGGAACTAAAATGTGAAATGGAAAGAACACAACAGATTTTATCAATTGTGCCGATCGTCGCTCTCTGATACGTGTTCATGACTCTGGAATAAAGAGGCGTTACTTACCAATGGCTCGGAGTGCTGGTAGTTGAGCTCCTTTCGCAAGAACTGCATGACAGACATAAACTTGCTGGAGCCCGTGATCTTGAACACATTTTGCTTCATGATTGGGGCATTTCCGATAGCTCGAAACCGGACAATGACTACCAAAGGCGTAACAAATATTCAGAGAGAAAAGAAAGCGGTTAGAGCTTATGTTTATATGCAACGGTAATTTTGTGTTTTTCAAGGAGTACAGCCGTATGTTAAGCGGAAGGGTGCCCTTGTTTATTTTTACTGACAATGAGGAAGAGGTAAGGAGGTAAGTACCTTTGGATGTGTCTTTTCGTTTGTGGTTGGCGATAACTGTCGCTGGTGATGCTGGTGGGCCTGTTGGTTCTGCTGCTGTTGTGGAGTTGAGAGCTGGTTCTTGTGCGATGGCCGCGGGTGGTGGCGACTCTGACGAAGGAGTCCCTGAACTTGACATTATGCCTGTATATGTGTGTATGTGTGTGTGAGTGTGTGCGTATTTGTGAGGTATTAGAGTAGGCGGAAAGGAGGAAGGTGAAACTGTGACGAGATAGGTAAGAGAATAAACTGATAGGATGTATCGGAAGAAGTTGATGGGTTCAAAAGGATGGTGAAGGGAGGAAAGGAAGGACAAGAGGCGTCAATGGGCGAAGAAGGTGCAAGGCAGAAAAGACAAGGAGGCGGTGTTTCAATGGGAAGTGCGAGAGAGAAGCAAGAAAGAAAGCTGAAGGTTGCTGTTGGCTGCAAAGATGAGGGAAAAGGGGATATTTATGTGGTTGTGTTGCTGTTTAAGTCGATTCCCAGGAAGCAATGTTAAGAGTCGACAGGATGGACAAGGCGAATGCACAGGAACAAAAAGGAAACAAGGTGTCGGAGGAGCAGTGGGGCGTCGACTTTGGACTTTTGACAATTTGGCTCCTTCTTCTTTCGACCTATCGACCGACCAACCCAGCGCCAGGGGCAAAGGTTAATATGAAGATGCCTGATTCTGGTCTTAAGAACCACGTGATATATTATATACTACATCCAAAACTGCGCTTCCGTCATCAACAAGCGCAAATGTGCGTGTTGGAGGCGAGCAGAAAGGGCGACGCGTCAAGTGGGTGTGCCGTCCCATTTTGGGTGTCTTGCAAGTGTAAAGGAAGGTCGCTTTCTTTTTTCTTTCACTTTCATTTGCTTCCTACTCTTCATACATCACTGCCACTACTTACTCCTTCTTTTTCCTTTCTCCTACTCCTCAACCTTCACACCTCACCACAGCAACACCACTACTTTTATATCACATGGAGGAACTTGGAATTAGACCCGTCAGCGCATCAGAGACTGCCAACAAGAGCAAGGTAGGGCAGCAAGGCTTCAAACAACCGCATGCCTTCCGAACCGCTTTCTCCAGCTACTATGCGGCTCCAACTAACACTACCTCGTTGACACACTGTTTATAGGATGCAGTTGGCGCCGCAGAACTGGCAGACAACCAAGGGCCTTTTGCTCACCTGGCCTCAAACGACCTTTACACTCGCTACAAAAACCTGCAGCGCCACTTGGAGTTTCTGCACCTTCAGGAGGAATATATCAAGGACGAACAAAAGAACTTGAAGCGCGAGTTGATCCGTGCTCAGGAGGAGGTCAAGAGGATTCAGTCAGTCCCCCTGGTCATCGGTCAGTTCCTGGAGCCTATTGATCAGCACACCGGTATCGTCTCGTCAACTACTGGAGCCCAACATGTTGTCCGGATCCTCTCAACAATCGACCGCGAGTTACTCAAGCCCTCGTGCTCTGTGGCACTTCACCGCCACTCCAACGCCTTGGTCGACGTCCTCCCCCCTAACGCCGACTCAAGTGTCGAAATGGTCGGACAGGATGAGAGGCCCGATGTGACCTATGCAGATGTCGGAGGACTGGATATGCAGAAGCAGGAGATCAGAGAGGCTGTCGAGCTACCATTGACTCATTTCGACTTGTATCGCCAGATCGGTATCGACCCCCCACGCGGAGTTTTGCTCTATGGACCCCCTGGAACCGGAAAGACCATGTTGGTCAAGGCGGTCGCTCACCACACCTCGGCTTCGTTCTTCCGTATGGTCGGTTCAGAATTTGTGCAAAAGTACTTGGGAGAGGGTCCCAGGATGGTCCGTGATGCGTTCAGGATGGCCCGCGAGAACTCGCCTGCAATCATCTTCATCGATGAGGTCGATGCCATTGCGACCAAGCGTTTCGATGCTCAGACAGGTGCCGACCGTGAGGTCCAGCGTGTCCTCTTGGAGTTGCTGAACCAGATGGATGGTTTCGATCAGGGATCGAACGTCAAGGTCATCATGGCCACCAACCGTGCCGATACATTGGATCCTGCTATCTTGCGTCCCGGTCGTTTGGATCGTAAGATCGAGTTCCCTACCCCTGACCGTCGTCAGAAGCGTCTTATCTTTGCTACCGTCACTGCTAAGATGAACCTGTCCGATGAAGTAGACCTCGAAGACTGTAAGCCGCAACTTCTTGGGTGCTGTTCCTGTTTTTGACAATTGTTTTTTGCTTCATGAATCTGAGAACACTTTGCTGACTATTTCTTATTTTGTATATATTCTATAGTCGTGTCTCGACCTGATAAGTTGTCTGGAGCAGAGATTGCTGCTATCTGTCAAGAGGCTGGTATGCACGCTGTCCGCAAGAACAGATACGTTATCTTGGCCAAGGATCTGGAAAAGGGTTATAAGAGCAACGTCAAGAAGACCGATACCGACTTTGAGTTCTACAAGTAAAACACAAAAGAAACGAAGGCAATAACAGAGGTTTCTTTTTTTTTTCAACTTGCAACACGTTTTTTACTGTTTTTTCTTCTGTGAGCGCAGTTGGAATAAAAATCTCTTTTTTCACAAAGAACCGGCGCACTGGACACAGGGTGTAACACCAACAATCTAACATGTCAATGATAGGCTTTGTGCAAATGAAAATGGTGTAAATGGACAACGGAGATGCTATTTGAGGGCAGTGCACTGTTCAAGGGCTGCTGTTATCCTTGGAACCCAACATTTTTTTTCCGTTTTAAATGACACACAACACTTATTATTTTGCAGTAGTAAAAATGCAATGCTGATTTATTTAACAAGGTGGGTGGATCGATTGTTATAAACAAGTGTAGAATGGGTGGCTGGAAGGAGAAAGAGGGTATTTAAGCATAGCGAGCAGCAAAGTACTGGGGAGCATAGTTGACATTGACACCAAGCTCACGCCCAGCATCGAGGGCAAAAGTAGGGTGCTTCAAGAAGGCACGAGCGGCAGCAATCAAATCAGCATCACCATTCTCGAGAATCGCCTCAGCCTGCTTGCCCGAGGTAATAGAGCCAACAGAGACAACGGGCAGGCCGGGAACATCCTTACGAATGCGGGAAGCGTAGTGAACCTGGTAACCGGGGGAGTAGGCAACCTTCTGAAGAGCGGTGTTTCCGCCGGACGAGATGTGGATGACATCAACACCGGCGTCCTTAGCCCATTGGGAGACCTGAACAGCCTGGTTGATCTCGAAAGAGGGGATGTCGAGGTGCTCAACGCAATCAGAGGCCGAGAGGCGGAGGAAGATGGGTTTGGCGGGGTTGAAGTTTGCGCGGACCTCGGCGATGACCTCGAGCATGAAGCGAGCGCGGTTCTCGAGGGATCCTCCGTACTGGTCGGTGCGGCGATTGGTGATAGGCGAGAGGAAGTTGTGGATCAAGTAGCCGTGAGCGCCGTGAATCTCGACAGTGTCCATGCCGGCCTTGTCAGCGCGGACAGCGGCGGCTCCAAAGGCTTTGATGACGTCCTGGATCTCTTGGACGGAGAGCTCGCGGGGGATGCGGTGCTTGTCGTCCCACTGGAAGTCGGGACCGCCTGAGGGGCCGACGACCTGGTCGTTCCAGTACTCTTCAGGGCCAAAGACCTCGGGAGTGTGCATGGGTTGGGTGGAAGCCTAATAAGTTTGTGAGCAAAGGTTTTTTTTTTGAGGGATTAGTAATTCTGCCAATGTGGTCACACAAAGGAAAAGAATGCAGCAAAGGGAGCGTCATTCAATCATTGTTTGTGTTAGACGTTTGCATACCTTGCGACCTGCATGGGCTAACTGGATACCAATCTTGCCACCAGTGGAATGGACAAAGTCAACAACACGCTTGAGGCCGGGGATATGGTCATCCGAGTAAATACCAGCACACCCAGGAGAGATACGACCACGGGCCTCAACAGCGGTAGCCTCAGCAAGGACCAATCCAGCACCGTGCAAAGCAAAAGAACCCAAGTGGACCAAGTGGTAGTCCGTCATGAATCCATCCTTGGACGAGTACATGCACATGGGGGCGACGACAACACGGTTGGCGATGGTCAAGTTCTTGGTGGTGAAGGGCTGGAAGAGCAAGGGGAGAGCGGGAGCGGCGGTGGCGCCCTCAGCGGTGGCGGTGGCGACGGCGGGAGTGCCAGAGCCGGGGGTGACTGGAGGGACAATATGGAAGTGCTCTTGGGGGAAGGTCTTCTCAGAGATGTGGCCCTTGTTGAGGGCGTCGGCGACGGCGTCGACGGACTGACTGTACTGAGTGGAAGGCATGTTTCTTATGTGTGGAGTGTGTGTTGAGGAAGAGAAGATAACCGATGATGATGATGATGGAGATAAAGAAAAAAAAATGGAGATCTGGGTCAGGTATTTATACGGGATCTGAGGCTAATATATTTTCGCGATCGAACCGAGTGTCTCAAATAACTTTTTTCTGTCGTCTTCTTCTGTCGTCGTCGTTCTTCTTTTCAGTCTAACAGAACTGACAAATCGAACAATTGGGCAAAGCCACAAAGATGAATTATACATAGAACAACAAGAGAAGGGCAACAGCCTGCAGGAAATGAAGGGATGAGGCGAAGAGGGCACTGCAGGCAATTGGCCAATGGGAAAAAAGCAGTACATATATATCCCGTTACAATACGGTAAAAAAGAAGCACCAGGAACAACAACGTTGTAATTGTTGTGCAGTACAGCTTGTAAAGGTCTGATTTGTAATGAATGGTAAAAATTGTGTTACGCGTACAGAGCTGTCGTTGCCGTTGTTATTGGACTCCTCTCATGTCGTGCTTGTTCTTTTTTTTTTTTCAATACGTGTGGGTAGCGGGTATTGGCTACTGGCTCATTAAAAAATCAATAAAAAAAGGAGCAGGACTATCGACTGATTCATTTTGTTTTGTTTGTTTTCTTGGATTGGTTGGGACAACTTTTGCATGATCTGGACCGTTTATTAAGCATTGGTAGTGTCGGGGGTCATGTTTGGAGTAAAAAAACACACACATTGTTTAGTTGTCAAACAAAAGATTGGACTTTTCCACATGGGACAGGGACGGGAGAAGTGCCACAGCAAAACAATTCGTTTGACCCAAAGAAAATACTCAGTTGATGACCTGTTGTATTCTGTGCTCACAGAGGGTATTTCTTTTTTGTCGGACTCACAAGTTGCAAACGCCTCAAAGTTGCTGGGCGCGGTATTGCATATGTACATGGGCATTTGTACACATCCTACACCAGAGACCATACACCATGCAGCAACGGGATACGATAGGATGCATCCCAGGACGTATTGGTAATCAGTTGTGAAAAAAAAGATGGATCATGAGCCACAATAGCACAAGTAACTGAAAAGAGAAAAAAAACGAATGGTCATCTGAAGGAAGTCAACGGGCATAGAATAATGAGAAAATGCAAAAGGATACGTGTAATATTATATGGTGTAAACTAGAATAGAAAAGAAGGTTAAGCCTAGGTGCGGCGGGCAAACCCATACTGAGGGGCGTAGGCGACATCCACGCCGAGTTCGCGACCGGCATCCAGAGCAAACGTGGGGCGCTTCAAGAAAGCGCTAGCTGCAGCTACAAGATCGGCCTTCCTGGCCTCGACAATCTCCTGAGCCTGCTTGGCAGAGTTGATAGCACCCACAGCAACGACAGCAAAACCTGGAACGTCCTGGCGGATGCGAGCAGCATAGTGAACCATGTAGCCAGGGAAACGAGGAATGACTTCTAGTGGAGTATTTTCTCCAGCCGCGCCGTGTATGACATCCAGGCCTGCATCCTTGGCCCATTGAGCCACTTGTACTGCCTCCTCAATCACAATGGACGAGATATTGCTGAGGTGTTCGACACAATCCGAAACAGAGAGTCTCAGGAAGATCGGTTTCTCAGCACTAAAGTTGGCGCGGACCTCTCTGACGACTTCGAGTAAGAGACGAGAACGGTTCTCGAGGGAGCCTCCATACCTGTCGGTGCGGTGGTTGGTGATTGGTGAGAGGAACGTGTGGATCAAGTACCCATATGCACCTTGGATCTCGACCGTGTCCATTCCAGCCTCATCAGCACGAACCGCGGCCGCACCAAAAGCCTTGACGATGTCCTGGATCTCATTGATCGACAATGCGCGAGGGATACGACGCCATTCATCTCTTTGAAATTCAGGTCCGGTCCTCCAGAGGGAGCCACCACGTCGTCGTTCCAGAACTCTTCTGGACCAAACGCTTCTGGGGTATGCTTTGGCGTGTTTGATGCCTTTTTTTGAATTTGGTGGCAAAGGAGGGTGAAATGGGGTAAGAAAAGATTAATTTGTTCGTACATGGCCATACAACCAAACAAACAAACATACTGCGGATCGGATGTGTCATCGTCAATCAGAAACATGCACCCTCTTCTCATCTTTCTTCCCTTCCTTTCCTTCTGTCAAAGGTGGACAGGAAAGCCACCGACAGCCCTCTTTGTTCGCAGCCACCGACAAGGCGATAAGAGAAAAAAAAGAGTGGGGTTGTGGACAAGAGGAGGGAGGAGATGCGGATTGTATAATTCCGAGTCGACGCGCCAACCATTTCCTAACTATGCACTTCAAACTCGTGCATACACTAAAACCCAACGCATGTCATAGTTTAACCTTTTTATATATATATATATGTACCTTGCGTCCTGCATGGAACAGTCGGACACCAATCTTGCCACCAGTAGAATGCACAAAGTCAACAACGCGCTTGACCCCAGGGACATGGTTATCAGAGTAGATGCCAGCGCACCCAGGAGTGATACGACCACGGGCCTCGACTGCAGAAGCTTCTGCAAAAATCAGCCTCGCACCATGAAGAGCATAGGATCCCAAATGCTCCAACTGGAAGTCGGTCATGAATCCGTCCTTGGAGGAATACATTGACATTGCGGCGACCACGATTCTGTTGGCAATGAAGGGTTGGAACAGTAAAGGAAGAGTGAGAGCGGTAGCGGCGGGGGTGCCAGATCCGGGAGCGACTAGAGAATGGATTCGGAACGATTCTTGTGGCAAGGATGAGCTAGAGGAGGAGGAGGTCTTTACTGGAGTATCCTGATTCTTGATGGTTTCGGCGGCAGCGAATTGATTCTGGATGGCGGGGGTGACCATTGTAAGATTTGGAGCGGTGAGTTGTCGAGAGAAAATGAGAAATAAGAGGAGGGGCGCGAAAGAAAAAGGAAAGCGAATAGGCCAAAAACAAAGAAAAGGCATCGCTTAAAATTAAGCAATTTATATATTGGGCATGTCCATTGACCTATTGACCTCCAATTGACCCTGACAAATCGATTCCCTCAATTGAGCATCCAACAAAACAGAAAAAGGAACAGGACGCATGCTCCACCAAAAAAATAAAATAAAATACTAATAAGAGTAGCGACAGAATCATTGCGCTTTTTCTCGACACTATTAGGTCCATGTCGTGCTTGAGTTCGCTTTTAAGTCAACGTATTAACTTATTAAGCATAGCCTGTTATGCAAACAAAGTTGTTGATCCACGAATATTTTTTTTTGCCTTTTGAGACATAAAATTGCTTCGCATTGCGCTTGACTACGACCATCATATAGTGCGTATCCTTCGCACTACCAAGCACTGCTATAACTTCAAGCCGCGACTGCTGTTGTTACGGACGTCCAAGATGAGTATCGCCAAACTATTGATTTTATTTAACCTCCGCTAACAGGGGGGATAATGGCAACCTCGTCTCCCGGCTGGACGGTCCAGGAGAGATCCTGATCCATGTACTCCATATTGACAGCAAACATCGACACCTTGAGGATCGGAGCCAGGTCTGGATGCCGTTCGAGCAACAGTTTTGTGAGTGCTTCGGCGTTGATATTGTCAGACCATTCAAACTTGTCGCCGTCGGTCTTGGAGGCGTCCTTTGCTGATGCAAAGTAGAGGACTTTGAACTAGTTGGAGTAGGTTGAAGAGGAGAGGGGTGAACGAGTGAGAGTTGATATGTTAGTTACCTCGCGCGACTTTTTGTGTTTTTTGTCCTATTGTTCAGAGTAAAATGAATGAACTTTACTTGTTGTGACATGAGTGAAAGGGGATTGCGAAGTGTAAAGAGTACGAAGAGGGGATGAGGAGAAAAAGAGATGCGAAGTCGAAGAAGGAGGAGCTAACTCCTTTTCTATGTGTGACCCAAAACTGGGGTTGAGTTCAGGACTGACTGGCGCTGCAGGTGTGGGGGCGACCATCAGCAGCGGTCACAAACCCCTCTCTTCTTTTTTTGTGTGACGTCATCATGCTATTTAGAAAGGTGGGCAATAAGGCGGCGACACTTTTAAGCTCGCGTTTCCCCTAGCCAACCTTTTCTCTACTCTTGCCAATTTCAGCATTACTTTCTTCCAGCCCCAAAAACGCATGATTCATCACCATGGGACCCGTCGACTGGTATCCTTTCATTCCCAGGAAGGGCTACAATCCCGTTTCATTCTACCTCTCAGTCCTCGCATCGCTCACAACCGGGACACGCCGCTTCGACATCATGGCTAACTGTTACCGCGTCATTCAAGATGCATACTCCAAGAAGTCCGACGAGGAAGCACACAGGATTCTGGAGAAGGATATTGAGCGGTTCGGAAACACACTCAACATGATTCTATACATCGACGGTCCATAGGCGGTGGAGAAGGTGAACACAGCCAAGACACGAGAAGAAACATGGCACAAGGCCCTGGACCGGACGGAGAAGAGCATCGACACCTTCGAAGAACGGCTAAATAATGGCATGAGAATCCGGAAGCGGCACTTTACCGACATCAAGGCTGGACTTTCCTCCTTTTACTGGTCATTGGCGAGTCGCTTGGAATTTGCCAAGTACATGGAGAATCGCGGATGGACGGTCGTCATTTGCACCACCGAAGCCGATGTTGCCATAGCCCGGGACGCTCAGCCTAATGACATCATTATTTCCAAGGACAGCGATATGCTGGCGTATTGATCGGTTGTAATCCTCTGGCGTCCCGTGTCCAACAATCTTATCCTCGTATACAAGATCCCTGATATCCTCGCAACTCTGGGCATCTCTCGGACCCAGCTGACGGCTCTCGCTGTAGTTTCGAGGAATGACTATCAAAGGAATATCTACTCGCTGGGACCAGCCATTAACTTCAGCATCATCAAGGAGATTGGGCCAAGGCCAGTTAATGTTTGTTGAAAATGAATTGCAATTTAATCTGGCATTCTCTGCAAAAATACTATTGTACAAATTGAAAGCTAACTTTGATTAGCTTTTCTTTTCAAATAGACGCCCAAGAGATAGTAGCTGCTTATCTCGCCCACGGTCAAGTCGTGGTGAAGAACGCTGAGGAGGAGACTTTCCAGAACTCTATCCGGGTGTTCGTTCTTTTACAACAAGAATGTGTCGAGCCGTTGGTCCAAGAGTCGCAAACCCAGCAGCTCTTTCGTGTATTACAGGACAGATTCAAGGAACTTTGTATCAAGCATGAGTCTTTGAAAGATATCCGAGTAGCAGCAGCCAAGGAGAGGTAATTATACCATGTATTATTGAAGAGCTCTGTACTTTGTGGAGAATTATTTGCAAAGTGCATTTCTCAACATTTCAATATGATTGGTTTTTAAATAGAATCAAGGACGACGTTGTGCGGTTACCATCACCAAAGACTTACAGCCGGTACAGAACAGTCGAGTCACCCAAAGTTGTCTCCAAGGCCAACACTACTACCCCATCGCCACAATCCGCTCTGATTCCCGGACCTTCGCAACAGAGCTCCTCGCTAGCATCTAACCCCAATACAGATGGGCATCCTCCATTGACCCGGACGCGAATTCCGAGGCATCGAGGTCGGTTCTCGTTCAAAGAGAGAACGTGCCAGATTGTTCATGGCCCACCTCCCAAGGCCAAACAGTTCAAGCTCAAGTTCTACCGGGAGCCGGCGCAGACCAACAGTGTTTCGATCAAAAAGTCCAAACCGAAGGGCGACAGAGACTCATCTGGACTGCAGAAGAAATCGCTAGCAGATCTCGACAAGAATGGTCTCATGCGGTCGATGAACTGGCACCACCCAACGTCTTCTTTGGAGATTGGTACAGTGCGTGCGAACGTCAGACGTGTGGTGATGGACGGAGTTGCCGGTACTGACGCTCTTACTGAGGAGCAGCAGGAGGTAGTCGATTGTTTCCAGGAGGCCCCACGGCTGGCTGCGGGCGTGAAGCGTGAGGCTCAGCGTCTTATTGGCCATTTCGTGGAAATGCTGAAGGATCGCATGGACAAGATGGAGGAGGAGCGAAGGATTATGTTAGAGTCAATGACGCCACCCCAAACGACGACCGAGTCGTATCGACTTCAGTGCAGGAAGGACTTTATCACAAAGGCGGAGCGGGAGATACTGTCGTCAATTTGCGAGCGTGTCAAGCCTACGGATCTCGATAAGGATGAGGAGGATGCCGGAGGCAACACGGAGAGCAACAACTCCGATGTCGCGAACAGGCAGGACAGGGAGTTCGGCTTCCTAAGCTCTTTCCTGATATATCTCTATTCAGGAAACTACCCGAAGGAAAACTCCAAGGCAGGCGGTATTGCTACTCAGCTTATTGTCTGGTTGGTGAAGGACGGGATACATGATCTAGTTCGAGCGCGCAAGGAACTTCGGGAAGCCGCGCCATTCACACCGACATATTTGGTCCGATCTGTATCTGGTCAGGTGGCTGCCGAGTTGAGACGAATGTATGGGCATGGGAGCCATGATCTCCACGATAAGGTATGGGTTGGAGTATCTTTGGCTAACTTAGATGTGCTGTTATGCTTTAACTGTACAAGAAAAAATATCGCGAACATTATTTAATTTATTATGTTCTTTTCTTATTTTTTCTTGCATAGCTCAAGGTAATGAAGGACAAGGGCATCATACGAGGAGATGCCGACATTCAGATTCGATCAGATGTTTCCGCAGTCGAGAACTTCCTTTATTTGAACAAACTCACGGGAAACAGCCGTCGGATTGTACCCCTTACCTCCTCACAGCAACCTTTCGTATCGTTCTCGGAGAAGGGAGATTGCGGCTTTTTTCTGGAAGCGTGCATCGTTGAAGGAAAGATTGGTGCGGTTGGGCGAGTTGGATAACTCGACCATCACTTCAGTGAACGATCTTGACACATGGATAGCAGGAAAAGAGCCCGGTTTTATCAGCAAGAACTTTGTTGCCGACATCGCCCCTCAAGGTCTTACAAGTCGACAGCGGAAGGAAGCTGGTTATCGAGCTGCAGTCAAGCCGTGGTCCTTGGATCAAATCCGGAGTCACTTGGCGGATGTCCAGAATGAATGGCTCGACCTCACTACCTATGCCATGAAGGAATATGTCCTCCGAGGCTCCTTAAAGACCGACGGATTCAGGATACAGTTGCTAGCATTCAAGCTTCGAGAGCTTCAGGATGTTCGATATCGCCGTATCGCAGAGGACAGACTGCCCTCAAGATTGACTTCGACTGTCGGCGGAGTTGATTACTTCCTACCCGAGATCAGGAATGTCATTACCTGCAAGGACGACGTCGCTAAATATTGGCCAGGAGTTCAACCCGAGAAGATCAAGACGTTGACTTTGGACGGCGGGAAGGCGTGTGTCGTTGGCGCCTTTGCAGATATTCCGGACGACTCGTTCAGGACTGAAAAAGGCAAGGAGGTCGACAGAGTAACTTCAAGCATGGAAGGAATCGTTGCTACCTCTGTGGAATCGACAGCACCGTCGACATCTTCAGTCTCTCTTCCTATTCCCATCTCGGCTTCAACCTCAGATCAACAGACAACAACCTCGCCTCTGATGTCGACAAGGACGGTGTTTCACAATCTGGCGGTGAAACAAAAGGCGGTGTATCAACCAACATTCCGCTTCCGTCGGTGGCTGGAGGGCGAGAAGCAGACTTTGCTGGATGGGGGTGGGGAGCAGCGAATGATAGCAGAAATTGAGACTGGACTTCCACCTTTGAAGGGCGAGAAGGCGAGTGTGATCAACTACACTGCAGAGCTGAGGCGAGTCGAGGAGAGACTATTGGAGTTCTATGCGGGCCGAGATCAGCTGTACAAACGCCACAAGTGGGACATGGAGCGTGCCCATCAGTATGAGTATCAATTGCTTGCCGACCGCCTCCTTGGTATCGTTGGGGGAAGTATTGGGCGTCGACATGATCCAGCAGACCCTGTCTTGATTGGAGTAGGACTGGGCAAATTCTCGATCAAGAGTGGACTCTCCTCTCTCGACTCCACTTTCCTATCTTATTTTGTGCAGAAGGTAACTACTGATTCAGGAAAATCATTAAGGATTGATACCTGCAAATACTTGTTGTCCGCGAAACAAACAAAAATAATTAATATGATTGCCCGTTCCTTCAAATTAGGCGCGGTCGTTGGGTTACCTGGTCGTTGGACTCAATGAATACTACACGAGCAAGAAATGTCCTCATTGTGGGCTCTTCGTTGCCCAGGTCACTCTCCGCCGTTTCTTTTGCCCAACGTGCCATGTATATCACCACCGTGATGTTATGGCGGCGGAGAACATGACCAACCTTGTGCGAGGATATCTTGAGAAGCACCAGCGTCCAGAGTATCTCCAGCCTGTAGCTCCGGACGGATCTCTTCCATGGATGGCTAGTGCCGGCGCAGGATCGAGTACACTCTCAAACACAACCCCTGGAAGCGGCAGTAGAGGGAGCACAACGAGTCGAAAACGACCTGCTTCTACCTCAAGTACCACGGATGAAACCCAAGGCCGACCAAAGAGGTCTGCCATTGCCTCCAGTTCCAGCCCGGCGGGCGGTGGAAAGAGTGCGCGGAAGTAGTCTAGTTTTCGATATTCGTGTGTTGGTTCGCCCACACACATTAGTGCGGGTAGGAGCGCAGTGGATACTATAATGAGTTACTTCGGTGACGTAATTATGGCGCCCAATGTCCTCCAGCCTGGAGAAAGTTCGTCGTCACTGTCATCGCTATCGTCGCTATCTCTGCCATTGTCGGCAGGGATGCTTAGATTCGGTGAAGGCATATCACTTCCGTTGAAACAGATCTTCATGTCGTTATAAATCCGTGATACCAAGTACAAAATGTTTGCATGGCACGCGGTGATGGACATAACTCATGCAGGAGCAGGAAAAAAGGTGAGTTGCCTCCGTGTTGCCATGACATCGTACTTGATATCTGGTGATTTAAAAGACCACATCAAGATCTATAATGCAAACGTTATAATAATGCATTAGAAGGGAGCTTTATAGATAGCAGCATCAACGCTGAAAAATACTAGTTACCTTTTTGTCATCGTTTATCTCTGTGACCATATTCTTGGCTATATCAAAAGACAGCTCTAATGCCTTTGCTTTTACACTCCTGTCGTATTCCGAGAGTACTATAGGTTCCAATCCATGCACAACTTTGTAGTGGTGGGTCCTGAAGTCAATATCGACTACACCTGTTAGCAAATGGATCAGATCATCTGCGCGTAGATCGCGTTCATATCTCAGGTGCTGTCTCTTCAAGGTCTTATGCCAACTTTCAACGAGATTGTTCGTATTGATATGCTGGTAATCCTGTTGACGTAGAAGAATACGATTAAGTTAGTTCAACTGATATGTTGCGTTTGTTAAAAAAGAGAAGTAAAAAATGTTAACATCACCATGCCTTACCCTTCGATGATAAAGAGCCCATCTGACCAGTTTCTCCGGTTTCATCCACTGGCTATTGATATAGTCAATCATTGCGGTATGTATTGCATATGTACATTGAAAGATGGTCCATTGTAATGGCATTCAACCCCTTTCGCATCTCTTTCATGCCTTCCTCCTAAACATACAAAAAAGGAGGGCTTAGGAAGGTGGGCACTTTACGGACAGCCCATTTTGCACAGCCCCAGAAATTGCAGACTCTCTTTTTCACTCACCCTAATCATCCCGACCAATCCGCGTAATTTTCGCTCCCACGCTTGAGCCACATGAAATGAGCAGTAGTAAATTTCCAGTGAAGGAAAAATCTGCTTTGGCGTTTCGGTCTCCGTGACAGAACAGTCAACCATGAACTTGGTAGCCTGCAGGCCGCAATCTATTTTGAGCCATGTCAACCATTTTCTCAATAAATGACTGTTGTATAGTGGAAACGGACATTATGAGTATGGATGTCGGACTTGGAAAGGACAAAAAAGAAAAAGAGCAAGATAAGAGAACCGCACTTACATGGATTCAGAGTTGCAAACCATGAACGCAATCGGTATCCCGGAGTGTGCGTCCCGATCCTTGACAAGAATAGTGAACAAGTATGCGGTTCCATGAACTTTTTTGTTTATAGGGTCTGGTCTCAACGACTTGACTACTCTGTGTGTGGAGTCCATGCACACAATGCCTTTGTTGTTGCCCATAGTCTAAAATGGTCAATGATTAATTAGGCCCAGTTAGGACCTAAAAGTTTCTCAGAAATATTAAATAATAAAAAGAAGCTAACAAGTTACTCGTACTTGCCCTTAACTGGAATTTAGTACACCAAGCAAACACAAAGTGATGCTCAAATTCAGGGACCCCATTGATGAACATGGCTCTGCTGCCGCCCTCCTTGATTGAATCAAGCCAGAGGCTTACGCTAACCGTAGGATCTTGCGACTTCCGAGAATCCTGAATCTTCAGTCGATATTGGGCTTTTCTTACATCTCCGTAGGGCATGTACATGCAAGGAGGTATAGGGCCTCGGGTTCCTTCTTGCTCGAGCTGTGTGTATAATAACAGTTAGGTTTGAATGCAGTCAGTTACAGTCAAAAAAAAGGGAAGGGGAGGAAGGGAAACGACGCAGTCTGGTAATGCAAAAGCAACAAAAAAAAATAACCTTGTCCATGGTTTCCTTGCTCAAACGCAACCGTGCCTTGATAGCTTTCCAGTCCAAGCCCTCCAGAGCCCTGGCCTTAATCCAATCAAGTTCATTTTTGGCCATGGGTAGTGATGCTCTCTCTTGTGGTGTATCTCCATGATTATGAACTCGTGAATACACCACTCTCTTTGTCTTGAAGTATGAGCTTCTGCATCCTAATTTCCGCAAGGCAGCCTGTGCCAACAGACTCTCGTTTGATGGCCAGTTCTTCTGGTTTTCGATATCTTCTGCACCGAAATCGAAAGCTCCAGTCATACTGTCGTCGTGCACCAGAGGCACCATCAGCTGTTGCGTTGTAGACTGGGAGTATTTCATCGGATTCGCGCTTCGTTGGCGTAAGGTCTCTAGTGTTGCTCTCTGAACAATGTTTAAATTGCATAGCGATCCGTTCATTGCGCCAAAACAACCTGTGGTAAGAGAAAATAAAGAAACAGACATTAATTAATCATAGTACTTGTACTTGCTCTAGTGATAGAGAGTTTTGATGCGACTGCTCAGTTTTTGTACCTGAACTCTTCACCAGTGAATATTCGCGTCCACTCTCCAACTTCTGGGGGAAAGGAGTATGGCTCAACGGGTAGTAACGGGTCGAAATCTTCAGGCGCAAGGAAGATATCCTGCATTCTCAGTCCAGCCATGTTCAGATGGGATATGGAAAGGGGTTCGCAGTGGGATAAATAAGATGAGGAGCGAGAAGGAAGAGCAAAGGAGAAGGAGGGAGGCGGGAAGAGGAAGCAAGGAAGAAAGCAAAGAAAGAGTGCGGCAAGGGAGCGTGGCAATAAAAAAAGCATTTTTTTTCGAAAATAAAGTTCAGGAGACAGTTATTCCACCCTATTTCCCGGAAAAAAAGATCAGCATAACACTACACATTTTCGTGGTGAGCAATGGCGACAAGAAATACAAAAAAAAAGATAGATTTCTCGCATTGCAACCTTGAATTGCATTATGAACGAGATGCATGGTGGCAACAGAGCAAAGAAATCATCGGTTCACTCAGCATGATACAACGATCACAGAGCGAAACAGGACAATGGGCGCTATAATTCTCTCATTGGCCGCCATTATTGCGGGAAATAAGCATTTAGGAAGGTAGGCAATAAGGCAGCGACACTTTTAAGCTCTACTCTTGCCAATTTCAGCGAACAACACTTCTTTTCAACATTCCTTTCTTCCAATTCCAAAAGCGCATGTCCCAGCACCATGGGGCTCTTCGGCTGGTTCCCTTTCATTCGCCGTAAGGGGTACAACCCTATTTTGCTGTACAACACCATGCTCGCCATCATCCCAACAACCGGGCGACGCCGCTTTGGTGTCCTCGGCACCAGTTGCCGCACAACCAGGGATGCCTACTCTAAACATTCTCCGGACGTCGCCAATAGAATCCTGCAAAAGGAAGTGGAACGATTTGGGAACCATCTCAACATGACGCTCTACCTCGATGGTCCACAGGCAGTAGAGAAGCAGAACACGGCCGAGGCACGAGAAGCAGGGAGACTGAAGGCGCTGGACGTTCTTTCGACTAGCATGGACGTTTTCGAATCACGAATGAAGGCGGGTCAAAGGATCAGGAAACAGCAGTTTATCTCCATCAAGAAGAACTTTGCTTTGGCGTTCTATTGGTCCTTGTCGAATCGGCAACGGTTTGCGGAGTACATGAGAGGTATCGGCTGGACTGTTATACTTTGCGATACAGAGGCAGATGTTGCTATCGACCATGATGCCCAGCTAGGGGATATTATAATCTCCTCGGACAGTGACATGATGGCCTACGCATCTGTCCAAACACTTTGGCGACCTGTCTCATGGAATGTCATTCTTGCCTACTATATGCCGGACGTCCTCAAGACTATCGAATTCAGCCGAAACTAGCTCACTGCACTGGCCATCGTCTCGAGAAATGACTACCAAAGGAACATCTACTCCCTTGGTCCGGCAATCAACTTTTCCATCATCAAGGCCATTGGGCACAGACCAGGTATAGTTTTGTCAAAAAAGACTTTAATTTGGAGCGTTTCACAACCTCCTTATGTTAAATTCTAATCGCTACTTTTTTTCGTTTAAAATAGCTGTTCGAGACCTCGTGTCGGCGTACCTACAGGATGGCAAGGTCGTAACAAGGAACATGCAGCAGGAGGCCTTTGAAACCTCCATGAGAGTGTTTGTCGACCAGCTACAGACTCGGATTGAATCTGTAGTAGTTCAGACTCCTTTTCAAATTGTCTTTGATGCAGAGATACGATCCTTGGAAGCAAATGGGAACTAGGCCGAGGTAATTTGATAGGATGTTTTCAGCTTTTTCGTTCGCTTTTTTGTATTGATGTGTATCTTACCATTATTATATTTGTTTTGATATAGGTCTTCCCAAGAAAACACTGTTCGAGTGCGGAAGCCTCGGTCTTTCAATCGGTACAGAGCCGTGGAATCACCCATTCTGGTCTCAGGATCGTCTCTGCCACAAGCAGCCCCAGTCCTACAGGAACACGACACACCTTCGGTTGCAGCACAACAGGACGAAGGTCATCCACCTCTCAACAGGACCAGAATCCCCCGAAACCGCGCCCGATTCTCGTTCAAAGAAAGAACTAGGAAAACAGTACGTGATCCTCCGCCAAAGATGAAACAGTTTGTTATGAAATACTACAAGGAACATCCCACAACAACCACCGATCAGGTCTCCAGCATCAAATCCAAGGCCAAAGCGGAAAAGGACTCCACTGTTGCCAAGAAGCCACTAGGCACAAAGGGCAAGAAGGGACTTGTGCGTTCTATGGCATGGTACCATCCAACAGTGATGCTCGAGACCGGAACGCTAGCCGCCAACACCAAGAGGGTTTTTATCCCAACATCCGTGCCCGCCTCCTCCAAGCCAGCAACAGTCATGCCAGGGTCGACTATGCCAACTACAACAATGCCCGCACCTTCGACGCCCGCCTTGGACCGCCCTGATCTACAGCGGCTCGTGCTGGAGTGTCTTCAGGAGGCTACTCATCTTGCAGCGGGTGTCAAACGGGAGGCCCAGCGACTCGTAGGTCAGTTTGTCGAGGCCATGGGCAAGAAGATGGATGCTGCCGAAATGAAGTTGATGACCGAGTGTCAGTCCTCTACAGACTCTATGAATGACACGGATCGGGCCAGGAAGCAGGTCGCGGCTAGGAGAGATGCCATATCCGACGATGAACGTAGGATTCTCGACCATCTATGCGAACGCATCAAGCTCAAGGAGGACAATGGTGAGGATGAGGGGGATTGCGGGAAGACGAACAATCAGAATAACAACGACATCGCCGACAAAGACGAAACAGATTCAGACCGTTTTCTCCGGTCCTTCCTCACGTTTCTGTATTCGGGAAACTATCCCCAAATAAGGGGCAAAACAGTCGAAAGCCTTACCGAGAACACTGGAATTATCCCCACAGTCAACACCCTCATCAACTGGCTTGTCAACCGAAAGTTATACCACCCACCTCGGTCGCGCGGTGAGATCGATGTTCACATGCCCTTTACTCCTAACTTCTTGGTGCGATCGGTGTCTGGCCAACTAGCCTTGGAACTCAAGAAAATCTACAGGAATGGAACGTTGATCTCTACAAGAAGGTATGCATTGAAGTGTTTTTTTTCCCTGTCGCTACTATGTTTTCAAATTCTTATTTCAAAAAAAAAAAATGATTGTTTTCTTTCACTATAGGCTGAGGCTATGAAGAAGAAAGGGATCATGGGAGCGACCGTCGACATCCAGATTCGAGAAGGTATTTCAGCGGTTGAGAACTTCCTCCACCTTAACAAACTCACCAACAGCATCCGCAAGATCGCTCCATTCACCACTTCTCAGCAACCTTTTATGTCGTTCTCCGAACGGGAGCTTGCCTCATTCTTTTGGACGCGGAAGTTGTTAAGGGAGAGACTGGAAGAGTTGGCTCTTCAGGATCATACGCACATGACGTCAACGAGCGATCTCGACACATGGATTGGTGGGAAAGAGCCCGGATACATCATAAAGCACTTCATCTGTGACGTGGCGCCCCAAGGTCTAACGAGTCACCAGAAGAGAAAGGCGGGGCACCGAGCTGCTGTCAAGTTGTTGTCATTGAGCGAGATCGGAGCTCACCTGGATGTTGCCAAGGACAAGAACCTCGACCCGTTGAAATATGCGTTGAACCGCGATAAACGAGGGTACGTGTTGAGGGGCTCTATTAGGACAGATGGCTTCCGTGTACAGCTTCTCGCCTTTAAGCTGCGGGAACTGCAGGATGTTCGTTATCGGCGAATGTCAGTGAACCGTCTGCCTGAGAGACTGACATCCACGGTGGGAGGTACAGATTACTACCTCCAGGAGATCCGGAACGTCATCACCAGCAAGGAGGACATTGAGCGATACTGGCCCGGGAAAACTATCGAGGATATCAGGACCCTGACCTTAGATGATGGGCAGGCTTGCATCTTTGGAGCATTTGCGCATCTGCCCGCCGAGTTGTCAACCAAGTCTAAAGGCAAGGAGCCTGTCAAGGACGATTTGCCTATGGAAGGCGTCATTGTCACCAACCAACAGCCAGCAGTCGGAGCCGTTGTTCAAGAGTCATCACTCCCCACCACAGCACAAGAATCAACAACGAGCGCCCCCGGGCTATCGCCAAGGCCAGTATTCTATAATCTCGTTGTCAAGAGTAAAGAAGTCTACCAGCCTAACTTTCGGTTCCGGAGGTGGTTGGAGAACGAAAAGAAGGTGATCCCGGATGATGAGAACGAGTCAATCCTTGATATTGAGACCAGATTGCCTCCTCTCAAAGGACAAGAGGCAAGTGTCGTCAACTACATCAAGGAGCTCGAGTCAGTTGAGACACGTTTACTGGAGTTCTATTCTGGAGGGGACAATCGATATGACAGGCATGTTTGGGACATGGAGCGTGCGAGACATGTTGAGTTTCAATTGATGGCAGATCAGCTCTTCAAGATTGTGGGTGGTGGAATTGGTATCCGCTATAATCCATCAAGACCAGTTCTCATTGGCATCGGACTAGGCCAGTTCTCGACAAGGTCCGGGCTCAGCTCCCTCCACATCGTTCCTGACGTACTTTATCCAAAAGGTAAACATAGCTTCATGAGTGCTGTTCACCAATCAGCAAATATACTCCTCTCCACCCCATACATGTGCAAATAACTAATGTGCATATACTATATTTAGGCCCGATCTCTTAGGTACCTGGTGGTGGGGCTGAATGAATTCTACACAAGTAAGAAGTGCCCTGGATGCGGACTGTTTGTGTGCCAAGTCGACATGCGACGCTTTTACTGCTCACACTGCCATGTATATCACCATCGAGACATCATGGCGACAGAGAACATGGGAAACATCATCCAGGGATACCTTGCGCACCAAGAATGCCCCGATTACCTCCACCCCGTGGCCGAGGACGGCTCCTTTCCTTGGAAGGCGAAGCGTGACGATGGAGCAAGTTCGAACTCGAGCAGTTCCGGGATCACCAGCACCACCACCACCGCTGGCAGCGTCCCAAGTACAGCCTCGAACAGCACCACCAACAGCGCCAATCCGGCTAAAGGACGCCGCAAGAGAACGGCGACTACCTCGGGGGTAGATGAGCAGCGGCCTGAAAAGGCGTCCAGAAATTAGACTAGTTTTAGTTTAGCATGTTCGTACACATGCATTAGTGCAGGTAGGGGGGCAGTGAATGCTATAATGAGGCGTTTCGGTGACGTAATTATGGTGCCCAGTGTCCCCCAGCCGACTATTCACGAAAACGGGCAGGAATCCAATGGCCACATTACTTTCTTTCATATTCACACTAACTTGACAAGATGTTGCATTTGCTCGGAGTCAACCTGCCTGACCAGAAGTTGGTGGTGAGTTTTATTTCTTCGACTAGCCGACAACCAGGATCTACCCTCTAACCCGCCATTCAGGATTCTTCAACCCCTCGCGACACTTTCCTTTCAGACGGTGGAGATCAGGATCTCGGAGAAAGACCTGTAAAGGAAGCATAGGATGCTTTGGGCTAGGATTCAGGAACGGGATCGATAGCGTTAGAACAGAGACAAGGGAGTTGTTGTCAAAGACGTTCGGAAGGGTTCGAGGAGCAGCCAATTGATGTTTGAAAGGCTTAGGGCGACGTTTGGGCAAAGCTACGACTACAGCCTTCAAACACAGGCGTGACAATCACAACACCTCAGGACCACCCACCATACCAACGGCACCTATATATCAGTCTGCCACCGAGAAGCCTTCATACAACAGACATCTAAACGACAGACCCTATTCCGGATCAAATCCTACCCATAGCAATACGCCCTCCCTCTGTTCTACGGCATCGGCCAAAAGACCGCCCTGAAAGTCCTCGCAACGCTTTCGATCCACAAGACCTGCAAGATTGCCGATCTGTCCGAACCCCAGGTCAACCAGCTCTCGACCCTTCTCTCAGACATGAAGATCGAGTCCGACCTCCGCAAGCAGATCCGCGCCAACATTATGCACCATCGTTCCATCGGTTCCTATGTTGGCCGTCGCCATGCTATGGGCTTGCCTGTTCGTGGTCAGAACACCAGGAATAATGCCAAGACTGCTCGTCGTCTGAACGGAAGATGGCTCAAAGCTGAAAAGAGGGAGTACTCTTCCTCGACGAGGTACTTGTTTTTTTTTCTTATAATAGAAGAGTTGAATGGGAGACAAGGAGCCGGGAAGATATGAAATATGAACTGTGTAGTTTTAATCGAGCTCAGGAAAATTTTGTAGAGATAACCCGAACCAAAACTAACCATCTATTCTAAACTCTTGTTATGTCCACTGTAGATCGATCATTCCCTCGGCTGAGTCTCCCTTCGAGAGCTTTTTCAACCACAGGTGGTTTTGAATGCCTTATCGGTCCCATTTTATCATCAACATTTTAGCATAGACCCACCCACAGCTTTGTTTTCTGCGTTTCTTTTATCTCCAACATCAATGTACACTTATTCCCCCTTCAAAATAAAAACCTGATCGAAAAAAAGACCACACGGCGTCCTTATGACTGAAATGCATAAAAGCGTCGTCAAGAGAGGTCGAGCAAAGCGAATGTATTACAGCAACGCTACAAAGTCTTTACATGGGGCCCTTTTTCTTTGTCACTTAGTCCTTGGTGGTGCTGGAATAGTCATAGTCCAAGTTTTGCTTGACATAGAACAGCATATATCTAATCATTTCCGATTTTCCAAAATCGAGTTAGTCCTTCCGTCCAAGCCTACAACTGTGACGGCTTCTCACATTATCAGCTCCCATTTGAACCAACACTTACGCTTTGCTATCAAGGACCTCCTTTTGGGTTGCCAAAGTCACCTTGTGATCATCCAGGGAGAACCACTACAATGATATAGGCAATTTTCGTCAGTAACCTACTCATAACCATCAAAACGAATACAAATCAAAAGGAGTGATTTTTCAATTCGAAACAACAGAACACTGCGCGTACCTCTCCACGATGCTTGGCAAAGGCAGTGTAATGACCAGTATCCATCTTTCCTTGGTGGTTGATGACTGCAAAGAGGTTGTAAACATAGGTTGGAATGGGCTCCAAACCCGCGTTGGAGGAGGTTGTGGACGAAGGAGTCGAAGCGTTGGAAGGTGATCCATTTTCAGATCCTGATCCGCCGTTGTTCTTCTGCAACTTTGACTTTTTCGATTTACGGGCAGAAGTCGTGTACTGAGTCATGTCCAGTTGCGCCGGGAACTTGATCTTTGTCTCAATCTTGGACGCGCCCATCGAATGTTCAAAACGCTAGAATAAATGAGAGTGCAAACAATAACATTGAGTGGCATATTCCAATGACCTCAACATGTGTACAAGCAAGTAGGAATGGCATCATCTGATGTACCTTTAGCTGGAAGCTCAGAACAGGCGGGAGGACCTTCATGGATAGTTGCTTAGTTGCTTCCTGTCCTGTCTTGCCACACTTACTACAGTTGTATTCGTTTGTACCCAGTTTTTCCGGATGAGTGTATCTAATATTCGAACGTTGGCGACAACGATTAGCTAAAGGCTCTTGCTGAAGAGAGCCTGAATAGCATAAACTTGAAGGACCATATGCAAGGCAGCTTACCGATCAAGACAGTCTGCCAGGGAGTTTGGTCCGTCATGGCGTTCGTCATTCAATCCTCGGACTTTGCTCATTGATTTACTCCGCTTTGTGGGCCTCAGATCAAGAGAAATGTCCAAGATAGGATCGAACGCGGATGTCACGTTGGCACAGTTCAAGCATGTCACGTCCGACTGCAAAAGACCAGCAAAAGTCTTGTGGATAACACAGCTGCAATGGTGGAGCTTGGAAGCTAGAGCACATGGAAGAAGGCATGCCGTATCAGCGATTGGATCCGCACATTGTACGAGCTGTAAATTTGACGTAAATTAATACAACTGGTGGGGGCGAATTACTTGGAGATTTCGCGTGAATCTGATTGAGGGCGCTGATGAAAAACTCATGTGCGTCCTGCTGGGCGTATCCTGCCAAGTCTGAAGAAGACATCCACATGGTGTGAAGAAAGCTGCAAGGCCCATAAGGCGTCTTCACTCCAGAATAAAACTAAAATGTGAATACAAGATTGGGGACTGATGTAAGCCTTATGTTCTACAAAACCAGCTTTTTTTACGCCACCAAATAACACCATGTATAAAAATTATTATTTTTTGCGTACCTGAGTAAAGAGTTGATCCATTTCACAGCCCATACATTCACTCTTGACTTCGCATCTCTTGGAACTGTGTTGATCGCTCAGGAAGTAGCCACGTAACAATGGGTTGTGAATGAAGCACTGAAGGATCACGTTCATGAAGCATGTTGAGCCCATATTGCGAAGTCCTCGAAGACCTAAGCAACACCATGTGAGAGAAACATCAACACAGTGATGAGCAAGACCAACCTCAAACTACACCTTTCTTTAGCACAAAATCGAGATTTCAGAATATGATATATGGTTATACCTTGGCACGCCTGCAACTTTGATCCTGCCTTGATTAGCGCGGCTTCTTTGTTTCCTGCATGCCATTTGGAGAATCGAGGTCGCTTTTGACCTGGTTCTAAGGTAACAAAATGACAAACAAATATCAGGGACTCTGATCTGTTTCTGACATCGTCACTGATGATCTATGTGCAATTGTTTCGTACCTTGCACCATGGAGATAATCTCCGAGTTTCTCAGGACTTCGCTATTGTGGATACCGTCAAAATCGCGGTCGTAAACAAAGTCCTTGCACTGACCGCAGTAGAGACCGCATCGGCTGATCTCCATGGCTAGTAGGGAACATTTGAAAAAAAATGAATAGGGGTTGGATGAGCATGCTTAAAACGAGAGTGTGTTTACAAATGCTTTATAAAGTTGAGACATGAGACAAGACTCACATAGCGTGTGCCCAGTTTCCTGTGAATGACTTTGAGAGTGGCCTCCCTTCCAGCAGCCAACATAAACACACTGGAGACAGGCGTGAATCCTTCCCATGGTCGTCTCACAAGTCATACAAGAAGGGATGGGCAGTTGTGGTATTGGCTTTGTGGTGTCCTATTATAGACATAACGTGTAGTGTAGCGGGTTAATGTAACGCGATCAAAATGGCTCTATTCATCGACTTATAAACAAAAATTGTGCGTTGTCTCCAGGACGGTGGCGATTTGCAAATCCTAAAGATCTATTTGGTAACAATAGCTGCCCGCTATTGTCAAGAATTCTGTTGATAGCCAATGTCCTGCTCTCCTGTGACGCAGCCTCCTTGAAACTCCTAATGCTGGGCTCCCAACGCACAATAAATGTAATGATCAATGTTCCTGCGTGGCGACTGAACAACGTCCTTTTTTCTTCTCTTGATGCTTTCGTTTCAGGAACAGGGGAGGCCGATATCAATAGACAACAAACCAATGGTCGTGTGCTTCTCCTTGCACGAATCAAGGTGTCTCGTCCCGTATCCAATTTTTTACCAAATCAAAAATCCTTGTTAAGTGTTATATAGACTTGCCTCAGGTCCGCTTTTGGATCGCTTTTTGGGAGGGAGGATGCCGAGGGCGTGACGATGCTTGAAATGAAGACTATAGCGAGCAAGTATTTGGTAGTTGCTGAGGATCTCACCAGACCTTTTGACAGGTTTGAGGTGAGGGCATCCATGGGCAGCCGAGTGGTCTCCAGGAAAGAAGTCCTGGGTGAGCAGTTTTGTGGTTGGAATGGGAGGAGAGGAACCAGGGATGTTTGCCATGGTGGCGTTTTTTAGAGCTGGTGAGAGTGGTTTAAGGAGAGTGAGAATGAATGAGAAGCAGGCTGCTGTTAGGCTGCTTTTGTTTTATGTTGCGTGTGTAGGGAGTGGCTCTGCTGCCCTCTAAGGTGATGCTATTGCAGTGGTGCGGTGGTTTGGTGGCAAGGGGGTGTGTGGGGGTGTTGATGAGTTTGGGAAGGGAAGAGTTGAAGGAACAAAAGGAAAGAGGGCAGAAAAGTTGCCAGAGGGAGGGGACTGCGAAAAAATGTCGATCGAGCAAGACAAGGCTGTACGTGTGGACGTGAGTGCTTCAACTCTCTTTTCGAAGAACGAGGTGTGTCGGCTAGGGGGAAAGAGTGATCCAGCCTGGGACGATGCCCACCTGTTCCTCTCTAACACAAGCAACGATAATAAAATGTGAAGGTGGTTGTGAAAGTGAACAGAGAGGGCATCAAGGCGACTGATATGAATTCAAATGAGATACAAGGGCATTTCAGGCTGGGTCGTGTCAACATGAACGTTTTGTTCATGGCAGTCCTTTCAGATTGTTTCTCCTTTTCTGTTTCCTCCTCTCACGTTTTCCATGCTCGCTACTCTTCTTTCTTTCCTTAGTTTACTCCCTTGCTTCCTTCCTTTTACTTTACCTTTTCCTTTTCGCTCAGCCCATCCATGTACATATCCCCACCGACACGCCACCCAACCTCACACTTATCCTCGCAACCATCCCTCTTTCTTCTCACTCGCTTTGTATAGGTTTTCTTTAGTGTTTTGTTCACTCTCTCGTCACCTCCACTCGCATGATTATTTTTTTTTATTTCTCTCTTTCTTTCACAAACTTTTTTTTTTTTCCCTCCTTCCCTTTTTGTATTTTACTTTTGTTCCTCCTCTTCATCCATTCACCAACTCTTTTCATCGTCTCCTTGCTCCTTCTCTTTCTCTTCCTCTTTTCATCCTTCTCATTCCTTCACCATCAGCGTCCAAGTACTGACAACATAAACCCGGCATGTTCAACCTGCTGTGGAACAAGCCCAAGCCAGAACGTTTCAGCCTTGAGAACCTAAAGTACGCTTCCTTACGCCTAATCTCTTTCTTCGTCTTTTTCGTCTTGTCCTCCCCCTTTCCTTTTCCTACTTTCTTTTTCGGAGGCCCTTGCCACATGGCATTCGATATTCACACACATAGGCATACATTTACACCACTTTATTAAGCGGATCAATAATAATGCCTCAGTTCGGTGTTCTTAGTTCTGTGATATGCGTGTGGATATGGATGTGGACCAATGACCAAAGGATGGCGACAAGTAGCGAGTCGTGCCGCACCGTATGCGATATATGCGACCCCACGGACTTGTTCTCAGTACTCTATTACTGCTTCACCACCAGAATGTCACTGACGCTTCATTGCATACATCAGAAACGTCAACTTCGCGGTATACCCCGGCACGGAGAGGGGGTTAACGAGAGCGAGAGAGGGGATGTGCGCGGATATGCGTATTGCTTTCTTGAAGTAGATGCGCTTCATCGACAAGCAGGACTTATTTGTGCACAAACGAGGTCTTCATTCGCTCTTTGCGGTTCTTATGTCACTAACATCACCATGGCCTCATATCACGCATACACACTGTTGTAATATGTGGGCAAATGTCAAAAAGGAGCAAGGAATGACAACAGAAGTTTTATCTTTTCTTTTTACTCATTTTTTGCTTCTTTCGTCTTTGGCAAAAACCACACCGTACATTCTACGCTCCTCCAACGAACTTCCCAATCCTCTCCTTCTTCCCTCCAATTTCAAATTTTGCTCGTATTCTCTCGCTGATATCGATAGCTCACTTTCTTTTCATTTGGCATGGTATTGACCATTTGCTCATTATCAGTCGTCTCTTGCTCCTTGCTAACAGTTTTTCGTTACCCCTTGGTCCGTTCGAATGCCATTATAAATAGGTCGCTTTGTGTGCAACTACAACACTTTCCAGGGGATGCGAACGGAGAGAGTATCGTCAGCTGCCTAAAGGAGCTGACGCAGCTCTTGATCTGGGGAGATCAGCACGATCCTTCCCTACTTGAGTAAGGAATCAACTCCTGTCTTCGTTTATTCGTTTGGCAGGAAAGAGATCAATATCCAATGCGCGCCACAAAAGGAGCGCTTTATTTGTTGTAATCAGGAACAGGGGAGTCAGGATGGAGAGAGGCTACGAAAAGCAGAAAGGGGGGGACAGGAACAAGAAGGAGGGGCTAAACATCACATCACATCAAGTGCAGGAACGGCAGGAAATAGGGAGCAACAACAAAGATGATCATTATTCTCTATTCTGTCCAGCACTCACACTGTTTTCTTAGAGCGATTGCCCGTTCAGAAATCTAATCTGACTCTTTCATATGACATCAATTCCTGTAGGCATTTTTTCGAGCAGAATGTTCATTGGCACTTTCTCAAGATTCTTCAAAGCAAAGACGATGGAACGCTTATTGTACAAGTCCTTCAGACACTCAATATTATGTTTGAGAACGTCCGGTCAAGACAATCATTGTGTAAATGTTCAAGCCAAAGCACTGCGTTGGCATGTGTAACATCCTGACCTCCGAAGTGCATGTGCCTAACTTCAGTTTGGCCTTGGCAAATAGATTTCTTGCTGTCCAACAACTATGTCAACCAGGTCATTGGACTCCGATACGACTTCTCAAACGACGAAATCCTCGCTTACTACATCTATCTCCTCCGGACCCTTTCATTCAAGCTATCAAAGGACACCATCTACTTCTTCTTCAACGAGCATCTGGACGACTTTCCACTTTATTCGGAAGCCATCAAGTTTTTCAACCATGAGGAATCTATGATCAGGATTGCTGTCCGTGTCATCACACTCAATGTGTACAGCGTCAACGATCGGCAAATGCAGGATTTCATTCTGGACCGTACAACGACGACCTATTTCTCCAATCTCGTCTGGTTCATCGGCAACTATGGAACCACAGTGAACGATATGCTTTTGCATCCAGGGTAAAAACTTGCGCATTATTTCCAAGGCAAATAATTAATTTCGCACATCTACGGATTGTCCAACGGAAGGAACGCGCTTCTTACATTGCACTTTTCCAAACTGATATATAGGGAGGGCGAGTTTTCAAGGATGAACTACTATCTCGCGGAGCATATGGATTGTTTCTACTACGTGAACGATATTATCGAGTTAGATGTGCCCAAAATCAACAAGATCTTGATCTCGCACCTTTTGAACCGACTTTTGCGGCCCATGTATTTGGACAGTTTGCACCCTTCAGCCAGCTTCAACTCTAACGGAAACAAGAGCTCAACAGTAAGGGCTACTGTGGAATTTTATTATCATCCGAAGGTTGGTGGGGCAGTGAGTCTTTTGGCAAGACTAACATCTCTTTCTTCTTTGTTGATACTTTTTAGAGTGCAAAGTTGACGCCACTCGTTGCTATATCGCTAATGCTTCATGCCTTCCATGTCCTCAAGCATGCACCTCTCGTATCGGCGCTGACATCGACCCTCTTTTCCAATCAACACTATGCCACGCTCTCACATGGTGCACACCCCTCTAATTTGCGCCACTCGCCAGCACCACTTGTCCTTGAAAGCTTGACGATCTCGCCGGACTCGAGTCGACCCTCTAGTCCCGTTACCTCTAAATTTCAGTCATTCGGATTGTTAGGAACGAGTCCAGCCAGCTTTGAGTCGTTTATGCCAGCACTCAGTGCACCAACGACACGCTTCAATCATCAACACCCCCTGGCACCATCGTACGCGACAGGAGCAACTCAGCAGCAGAACCCTTTCAAAACTGCCATCTATGAGTACCTGAGTCAAGTAGATTCCGATCGCTTGGTTCTCCCGACGCTATTGCTCGTTTACCTAGCGGGACGCAACCCAGGCGAGTTATCACATCTAGTCCATTCGGAACAAGAATTGCCTGCGGCTGTCATGCAAAAACTAATCACGTTGCAACTTTACGTTTATAGGAGTCATGTCCGATGTGCTTTTGGGTACTGATATCTACCCACAGCGGCTACTCAAGAGCAAGATGCTGATGGTAAATTGATATGCACTGAATGCCAATCTAGTATCAATAGCCCGAAGGAGATGTAAAGTATTGATGAGATGCCCACCTTTGAATTCTAGGGTAATCTAATGTCATCATCATCTCCGCCCTCGCGGACCCAATCAGGAGCAACGCTTATGTCGCGGGACCGATCTTCGGATTCCATCTTAAGCACAAATAGCACCAGCGTCGCATCGTCTGTTGTATGGGCGACACCGTCGCCAGGTCAGGGCATCTCGTCGTCCATTACTGGCAGTCTTTTTGGACCAGCAGGATCAGCAACGGCGGCGAGAATGAGAACCAGGACTGAGTCGCCTTTATTTGAGACGGACGAAGCTGATGAAGAATCGCGAGAGACAGAAGAGCTGTTGGCATGCGCTGATAGTCAGTTGGCTGAACCTCCAGCTTCTTCTTCAAACCATCGGCGAACTGGGACAGGACCACTGTCGACTAGCTTACCGTCCTCAAGCAACATGTCGTCACTCATGTCCAGGAATCGCTTTACGGAAGGAGACTCGCAGAGTAAACAGAAACCAAGGTCGAGTGGGCGCAGGAGCAGCAAGCCTTCTTCACTGTTGGGACCCGTTTTGTCTTCGGTATCAGATGAACCTCCGATAATGAGGCGCTTGGATGGGCCAGCGATGGTACAGGAGCTCAAACCTGTCTTCACGTCCAAGGAAGACCGGGAAGGCGCATCCATTTATCCTTCCACTGACGAGGAAGACGAGGGCGTATTGACGCAACCGGCTATTGCGAGCGAAACTAGGAACTTTGAGCAGGACCCGGTCAAACCACCCCCTCTCCCACCACGACATTCAACAGAGCAACAGCAGGACGAGAGTGCTTCGATCCAGGAGTCGGTCTCGACTCAGGTGGCTCCTATTATTCAAAACCGTGAGGATCTGATGGATCGTCTTATTGACATTATCTGCGGGCAGCCTGAATCAGGAGCTCACCGGTTCCGTATCCTGACCATCCAGGTGGCGGCAGAACTATTGATTGAGTTTGTATATACTAAGGGAGGCGCAGGAAAGGAGACCGCGGCAGCGCAGGCAGCTCAGCAAGCGGCAGCAGAGATTCAATTGGGCGAAGCACGACTGTACAGGCTGGCCCTGGCAGAAGTGCAGACTCGAGATCGTGTTCAGAAGGGCATCAGAGCACTGGAAAAGAAGAAGAAGAGTAATGGGGGTAGCGCGGCTAGTCAGGCAGGAACTCAGAATCAACCTCTGGGAATGTTGACCGGACGTGTCGAGCGGTCGTTGACCGAGTCCAAACGTGAGTGTTATCGCGACTTTTACTTTTGAAATGTTGTGGTTGAAGATTTTTGATACAATGCTTCTAACGTTGCTTATATTTGCGCGTTTTGTGTCACCAGTGGGCATGGATAAGCAGGTTGTAAATGTCATTGCAGAGTCTTCGGTGATCTATGGACCAGACAGGGACTTGGAGAGCGAGCTTGATTTGGATCCCGACCCGGATCTTGTCAAATTGTTTGATCTGGATCCAGAGTTCACAAGCATGAATCCTGACAAGCTGTCTGTGGGCGACGATGACAGGACGCTGAAGGGATCCATCGACTTGCCTTCGACAAGCAACGGCTCATCAAGGTCCAGTGCCAAGGAAGGAAGGCGAGCGAGGATGCAAAGCAAGATCAAGTTCAAGATGCAAGGCCCAACAGCTATAGACTCTCACCAGCCGCCATCCCCCCAACCTCAACCTCACCAACCCTCTCCTACTGCATTGAGCCGATTGGAGGCCATGGTCATTCGGTACATCAAGTGGCTTCACATTTTGATCCAGTGTCGCCAACTCTTGTGCCGGAACCCTGCAGCTGCGACTGCAGCGCTTTTGCGCTCAGGCCATGGTCCGCTCTCGGCGGCAGCTGTTTTGGGAACTTTGGCTGGAGCTGTAGTTCAAGCCGCCGCCATCAAATCGGACTCGCCGACAATTTCTATTACCGATAGTACTGCACCAGGCATGTTGGATCGTCGGCCGAGCGACTTTTTGGGCGCCGGGAATATGTCGACCGGCAACTTGGGTGGCTCTTCGACACCCACTAAGGCACCCGCAACAACCGCAACGACAACATCTACAACCGCCATGGCTCTAGGTCCTGATACAGAGGGGTTGGGTGCTAAATTAGCAGTAGCAGGTGGCCTTTTGCCTGTTGGCTCATCGCTGACTTCCTCGCCCTCGACTCAAGCCAACTCGACGGTTTCTTCAGCATCGTCGTCGGCGTCGTCCCTCTCGTCGATGTCCTCCTCCTCTGCGGCGCAGGCAATGCTCTCACAGCCTGCAACTGGAACTGCGTCTGGACGAGTCATTGGGTCGCGGACCCTTTTGACAGCCACAGCAGCTTTGGAGGCAGCGGCACACACGAACCAGCAACAGCAACAGCAACATCACCTTGGATTGGCAGGAGGGTCACACCTGTTCATGAACGAGATGAATGAAATGTTTGCGACACATCTGGACCCGCTTAGCAACAGTGTCAGTGAGGTGATACGGAAGAGCAGCGCCAAGATCAAGAAGTCAGTAGTCGACCCCTTGGCCGCCAATCCGTTGTTCAGGTCCGTGTCGAATGCTTCTTCTTCCTTGAGTGTCGGCCTTGGTGGTGGTAATGATGAGAAAACCTCCGGCGGAGGAGGAGGACGTGGCTCATCGGCGGTCTCGTCAGCGGCGTCGTCTGTGAGGTCTGTCAAGTCCAAGTCGAGCGCTGTTCTTCCTGTGAACATGGTGCGGACTGTCTCGGCGGCGTCGAGTGCTTCGATATCTGCGGCTTCTGTGGTCGTTGAGGGAGAAGATGATACAGATGTAGGAAGGGTCGAGGACACTGAGACGGAGGAGACAGCGGCAGTGGTGGAAACTGTGAGTATTTTAGACCCCCGTCATCCAGCTCATCAGTCGGACGAGCAGGTGATTAGGATATTGGAGACTCTTGGTCTGAAGGCTGTAGCTGCAGTAGAAGTCGCTGTTGATCAGGCCCCTACCTCTAGTAGAGCTGCATCCATTATCTCTTCGTAATGGGGAGAAGGACAGAGAATAAAAAAAAAAAAAAAAAAAAAAAAGTGAGAAGTGAATTACGTTTCAAAATGAGATCTGCAATTTTGCTTTTAACATATTAACCGCAGACATTAAAAGTTCATAGAGCGGGCGATTGGTAGTAAGACCCTTACCTTACTGGTGAGCGACCAAAAGGAGAAAAGAGACATGAAATGAAAAAAACACAATACTCTGGTGTCTTAAAGCAAGCAAGGAAAGCGCTGAGGTGGGATGCATAGATGAAATATGATTTTTCTGGAGATACATTCATAAAAAGAGGAGGAGGTGTGCGTTTATATGGTAGAGTGATGTGGTTCGAGGAGATGACCAATTCCAAGCTATAGACCTTGCTTGAATAGAAGGCAAGGAATGTATTTTAGAGTGGCCAAAACTATGTCTGTTATTTCTGTATATTGCTCAAGGTATATAAGTCACTTATGAGAAAAGTAGACACATTACAAAGGGCATCTAACTTGCAAAAGAAAAGGGTTTCTGGAATGGTAGAAATGGTTTCTGACTCACAAAAAAAGGGTTTCTGAAAAGCAAATAAGGGTGTCTGACAAGGGGAAAAAAAGGGGGGAAGAGGGGTTTCTGACACGGTACAAAGGCCTTTTTAGATCCAATTGATGAAGGAGGGAACGAGAGACAAGCAAGAGGAATGCAAGGGAGGGGGATGGTGCCTATTGAAAGGGTCTTTGATCTTTCAGATAAGAAAATTTTCGAAAGAAAAAAAGGTGATCGAAAAGGTTTCTGGGAACAGCCGCCCTTTCACTCCCCTCGTAGCTCGTTTGGACAAATCTGGTGAAGGCGATTTGTTACAAACTAAATAGATGGACGAAGCGAACAGAGACAGAGACATAGTCGGGTGTACCTTTCGAGGTACAACAGGGTTAGATTTAGTATACTGGATGCTTGGAATGTTTCATAAAAAAGGCACAGTGGGTTCTATTACTAAGACCACTTTGTGGCTCAAGCGCCCCAGAGTCGAGGAGGCATGATGGTATTCTGGACTTCGTGCTGGACAGAAGCCGCGGTAGACATGGTCATGACAGATGAGTAAAGGCCACTACCATCGCTATTACCACCACCGTCGCTACCACCGAACTGAGAGACAGGCGGAGGCGGGGGCAAGATAGGCACCTCCGAGTCAAAGCACATGACCTCCATCGCCGTCCGCCCATTCTTCTGCATACAGATCACCACCCGCTCCTCACAGATCGCAACCCTCCAGATAGCTGCATCGGTCTTCGTCAGTAACCGAACAAACTTGCCCGTCTGACGGTCCCACAGCTTGACAGCTCCATCATTCCCTCCCGTAACAATCCTCTTGGGGTCAAAGCAAAGACTGGTCACGGACTGGTCATGCGCCTGAACTCGGTACTGACATTCAAACGTCCGTAGATTCCAGAGGTACATGAACCCGTCCCCTCCACCTGTCATCAAGCTATCACCTGAGAGCTGCAACTGGCCCACCAACTGAGTATGCCCCTGCAGAGTGGCCAGACAGGCGCCCGTGACCGGAGACCAGAGTCGACAAGTCGAATCCAGCGATCCCGTAATGATATACTCGCCATTGAAAGCAATCGAGTAGATTTGTTGGAAATGACCCTGCAAGATCAAGAGGCACTCGCCCGTGAGGAGAGACCAGACTCGAGCTGTACAATCGTACGACCCGGAGACCAGCCGATCGCCGTGGGCCTCAATACACCGAACCGAATCCCGATGACCCTGCAACACAAACTTGTTCTCGCCCGTTTGCAGATCCCATACTCGCAAGGTCGCGTCGCGAGAGCCCGTGATGGCCAGGTAGGGCCGGTGTGGGTGGTATTGGTGTTGTGCTCTCCGTTTGATCCTGGGTGGGGCGCCGTCATCGCCTTCCTGTCCGTAATAGTCTTGCGGATCCTGATGATAGCGTCGGTCATAACTGTAGCCGCCGTCGCTATAATCATAGTCATTATTGTTGTTGGTATTATTAGCAGTGCTGCTGCTGTTGCTGCTATTTTCGGCGACAGGCAACTGGTGCAGCTTGAGGCATCGAATGGTTCCTGTGTGTCCTGGCATCACAAGACGACATTTGCCCGTGTTCATATCCCAGACGCGAAGTTCGCTAAACGCAAGTTTGACACAGAAACAAAGAAGATAAAGTAATTAATTAGCGGGATTTGGAAAAAATAAGGATCATGACATGACATCATCTTTCTTTTGAAAAATAAAAAATTAAAAAAATAAAAAAAAAAAAAAAAAAAAAAAGCGACCAAAACTCAAAAAGAACACTAGACGATGACAACTGGCAGCATGGATGACGAAAGGGGAGATGGGTGAACGGGGAAGCAAGCGGAAAAAATAACCACAGACAAACAAAGAGTGTAAAGAAGAAAGAAAAAAAACAAACGTAGGTCACAACCTAAGAACCTAAGAACAAACAAAACAAAACAAAAATGGATGAATTGGATTTGGATTTGGAGCATTACCGATCGCAGCCTCCCGAGACCAACATCTTCTCGCCTGCAGGACCAACGCCTTTGACAAACTCCAAGGCCCAAACACCACCCAAATGACCCTGTAGAGTCCTAATCAAACGACCTGACGTCGTCTCAAAGATTTGGATGCGGCTGTTATCGCATCCCACAACGATATGGTGATGGTCAAACTGCAGTGAGGTGACAACTCCTGTCTCGGGGGTCGTGTACGAGATCAGACTGTGGTGTCCTGAGATCCAGTTTCGGTCAATCATGAAGCGCCGCTTAAAGTACGCCTTGTAGGAGGTGGCCATCCTGAGCTGTCGGGCATATTGCTGTTGTTGAAGTTGCCGCTGCTCCTGCAGCTCCTGAAGCTCCTGTTGTTGCGCTCTTTGTTGCTGCTGTTGCTGCTTCAAGAAATCATCATCCAGCGTCAAAGCAGTTGTCAAGATGGCCGACTGATTGTCCAGCGACGACAGAGCCGACAGGGCAAGTCCTGGAGAAAACGAGAGTGAAGAGGCCAAGGATCCGGTCGCGGCTGTTGGCGTCGACGGCGACTGTGGCGTCAGAGAGGTCAATGCAAGGCGTGATGACATGGATGTCCGCAATCCTGTTACGGTTGACACTGGACTGGCACCCCGACTGTGGTTGGTGCTGCTACTGCCACTATGACCGGATATGCCTGGAGACGCGAGCGAACTCTGATTGGCGAGTAGCATCGACGAAAGGACAGTTGAAGTGGTTGTTGATATAGCGCTGTTGCTACTACTGCTCGGGGACCCAATGACGGCTGGCGAACACGAGGTTGGGATAGTGGCTGCTGCTGCTGCTGCAAGGAGAGACAGGTCGCCCGGTTTCATGGACGCAGGAGAGGGGTGAGCGGACGAGGCGGCAGAGGATCCCATAGATCCAGGGCCAAGGGATAATCTGTGAGATGCCGGCGAGCTTGACGTTGAGCTAGACGAGTTGGGGTGGTTGTTGAGCGAGAGGGACTTCAAGGTGCTCGAAACAGCGTCAAGAGAGGTCGGACTGGTGGTGTAGAGGTACGATGTAGGGGGTACCATATGTGCTCTCGGACTGGGCAAGGATGAGCACGAGGTCGGACCGAACTGTCGGATACATTGGGCTCGCCAGATCCAGTCCTCGGTCTCGACGAGTTGGTGCCAAAACTTGGAGACCTGAGAGACTCTGGCGAGGGATTTTGGCTCATCGATCATGGAAAGGATGTGGTGTGCGAGTTCCAGGGGCAAGTCGCGCAAAAAGTCGCGTTTGAGCATTGGAGCGATAATGTTGGTAAGATGGGCGAGCTGAGGGGTGGTGCAGTGGAGGACAAGGTCATTGAGGAAGGCCATTTGAGCCGATGAGTCCAATCCTTGGAACGCAAGGATCAAAGAAGGGGGGGTATCGGCCGGAGGAGTTGGTGGTTTTGTCGCCGTTGTTGCCTGCACCATGGATGGCGGTGATAGTGCTGTTGAGGAGTGGGCACTGATGGTGTCGGCTAGTGTAGGGGTTGAGGGTCTCGATGAAGATACAAAGGAAGCAGATAAAGGCGGGGAAGATGACGACGAAGCACAGTGTGCACAACGGGCGTTGTTGGATGTGGAAGTTAAAGAAGTGGGTGATCGAGGTCGACTGGTTGAGTCATTATTGGTGGTGGACATTCTTGAGGAAGCAGAAGAGGATGATATCCTCTTGTAGTTGTTCAAGAATGATGTCGGAGGAGAGGATGAAGACGAAGAAGAAGGGGAAGAAGAGGAAGAAGGGGTGCTGTTGCGATGGTGGTTGATATTGTTATTGTTGTGGTTGTGGTTGTTAGTTTGAGGATGGGCATATCCATGTGCATATCCATGCCCATGCCCATATCCGTATGTGTATGCATGCCCTAAAGAAGCTGAGGACGACGAGGTTGAGTGGCGGGGAGTGGAGGAGGAGTAAGGGAGGGCCGTTGCCGAGGACGAGTGGGAGGTGACGTTGACCTTGTTGTTGGAGAGATGAAGCGATAGCCGGAGTCCGGGGCGAGGAGACGGTGCAGGAGAAGGATAGACGGTCTCGTCCTCGTCGCTTGTGCTTGTGCTATTGTTGTTGTTTGTGAGGTTTGTGCTATTGTTATTCCTGCTGCCGGTGTTGTTGTTATTACTACTGCTACTATGACGGGTGTTTGTATTGCTGTTGCTGCTGCTGCCGTTGTTGTTGCTGTTGTTGCTGTTGTTGTTGTTGTTGTTGTTGTTGTTGTTGTTGTTGTAATGGGACGCTTTCGTTGAGGGATGGGGGTGCCTGGTATCCATCGTGTAGGCGCTTGTTTTGTTACAAAGGGTACGAGGTATTAGTAACAAGAACGTATGAGTTCAGCGAGTGAGTACGTCCACTCGGGATGAATGCAGGTCAAGTGTGAAAGGAGGAAGGTAGGAACGAAGGAAGGAGAGACAAGGGACAGGGGATGGTGGATGAACAATAGAGTAGGGAATGATTCAAACAAAAAAGGAAGCGAAGGATGATGATGAAGGGAGAAGAGAAGGAATAACAGGAAGAGGAAGAAGAAGGGGAAGAGAAGAGTGAGGAATGGAAGAAAGGAAGAAAGGAAGAAAAGACAATAAAGGAGGGTGAGCGTGTGTGGTTTTAGTGTTTAAAAAAAAAAAAAAAAAAAAGAGGTGCACCACCTGCTCGAGTTGCCACTTGAAAGAGAGGGACGATGAAAAAACAAAAGTGGCTCCCGCCCTCTGCATCTCATCTCTACTTGATGGATGGATCCATCACGCACACACAGTTAGTGTGCGATATGATGCAACAAGCTTCTTCGTCCTCTTTATTTATATATACATACATTCGTCGTTGTTCCTGTCTTTCCTTCTTCTTCCCTTCCTTCTTTCCTCTTCCTTCCCCTTTCTGTCTCTCTCTCCTCTACTCCTTCTCTTCTTTTCTTCTCCCTTTCCTATTCTCTCTCTCACTTTCCATCACTGCATATCCTCACTCTCATCTCATCCTATACCTTCTACACTCTCATCATCACTTTCACACACCCTTGCACTCTCCTAACTGTCATTTTTCTTGAACCCAAAAATACAATCAATCAATCAATCAATCAACCATGGAAAACTCAATCACAACGCCAACATCATCAACATCAACCGCAGGAACAGCAACAACAGGAACCGCGAATCGTGCTCCTCCTCCGCCTGTCCCTCCTTCTCGTCGCTCCACCGTCATCCTCCCTTCCTCCACCAACTCATCCTCTGCCTCTGCCTCCCCGAACCCTAATATTCCTACAAACAATAAAACTGTCCTGGCTCCCTCCCCGCCACCCAAACCATCGTCGCTGCAGTCGCCCCTCCCCCCGCGCAAGCCTATATCTCTCGCTGCAGCGGCCATCGCCACCGTCGCATCCAGCTCCTTCACCTCCCCTGCTCCCATCCCCGCCCCTCGCCCCTCCACCCACTCCTCCTCGACCCACCTCCACCAGGCCACCAGCCCATCCTCCTCTGCCGTCTCGACGTCACCGTCCTTCTCCTCCTCCACATCCCCTTCGTTCCTCCAACAGCATCAACACCAACAGCAACAGCAGAATCCTATCCGTTACCAGCACAGCGGCAATACCAACAATAATACTCTGCACCATCAAAACGGCTTTACACCCTCCAACCCTTGTTCCTCGGCCAGTTCACCAACCTCTACCAACATCGCCTCCTTCCCCTCGTCTGCAACGTTTTCTTCTTCTGCTTCCCTGTCTTCAACAACTGCTAACGCGCATCTGCACCCACATCTCCGGAGTCAGACCATTCCAAGTTCCCCTGCCCACCTAAGACCTTCCGGCTCCACCTCGTTCCTGCCTACAGCAGCGTCATCGTCCATCGCTGCCAAGCAGCAGCTCCTCTTCCACACCGCCAAAAATCCTCCTCAACACGACGATGATCATCAGAACCTCCACCAGGCACACAACAACAACCATAACAACCACAATGACGACGCCGAACAGGAAGACAATCCCTTCAGCGACCCTTCCAATGTTGCCTCCATCCCACCAGCACATTCACCCTTGGCCCCAAATGTGCCTGTGCCTGTGCCAGCATCGTCGTCCTCGTTCGTTCCCAGAGCCCACAATCAGTCGTCCTTGTTGACAGCGCGACTCCAGGCGATCCCGCCTGCTCCCTCGCCTCTACTTCACTCACCTGTCCCTCACCACGGTGGTCTTCACTCGACCAGCCCACGCTCGAACGCGGTCAGCTCGCCCCCTCCTATCCATCCATCTTCGGTTCCTTCACTTCCTCCAAGGTCACGCTCCCCACTCGCAGGTGTGGTCTCGTCACTCCAGCAGCCTACTCAAACTCAACACCATGCGACTCCTCCTACACCCGCACGCCAGAACCTCTTTTCAACCTCTCAACGAATTTCGGGCGCTCCTCCTCTCCCGCCTTCCTTTCCTGCTGCCCAGAGTCTTGCCATGGCCTCGCCCTCGCAGCCTGTCCCTCCGCCGCTAAGGCGCACAAGTGTCCAACTCGCCCCACCTCCAATTCCTCAGCAGCAGCAGCACCACCACTCGCAAACGCAACAGCCCAAAGGGCCCTCGCCTCTCTTTTCCTCTTCGGGTGAGAGTGGCATGTCAGCCAATGCGTCTCGATTCCGTAATCTGACGGCTCCTCAACAGGCGTACGACCATTTCGCGCCTCAAACGTCAAAACGTGTCTTTTCCTCGTCCTCAACCGTGTCTCCTTTTGGCGCCGCCACGAGTCCTGTGCCTGAACGTGGATTTGCCCAGCAGCAGCAACCAGAGTTGAGTGACTCCCAGTCAGACTCAGACGAGACAAGCGATGACTCTGATAAGGATTATGACGACGTCGAAGAATATCAGTCTGCCGCAACGCCCTCCAATCCCTTCAAGAGCTTTGTGGATGCTTCGCCACGACCGACTCGGGCTAGGATCTTCAAGGAGCCGCCTACTCCGCCCTCACTCCCTGCTCGTCCAAACGTCAAAGGATATCCTGGGCGGCCCTCAGGCGCACTGTCCGATCAGGAGATCGCTCCTGCCCTTCCTCCCAAACCTTCCATGCGCAAGAGACCCCAACCACCTCAGGACTCAGGATCGCTTTTATCTCTGGGACAGGTTGTCGAGTTGGAATCGGAAACTGGAAGGAACAATGCCTTTGCATCACCCCACCAACCAACTCAAACAGCAGCCTCCGGAGCGTCACCAACCGATGGCGTCTTCCCAGACTATTCACGATCAAATCGACGTCTCCCGCTGTTCTCGGATTCGGTTGATATTCACGACATTGGACAGAAATCACATGGTGTCCGGGCCTTCAGTATATCGCATGAACAGGTCGCTACGGCAACATCCAACATTCGTGTCTACTCGCTTTTGACAGGAGAGAATGTTTCCTCTTATGGCCACGAGAAGGATAACAAACCCACGGCGCTCATGTTCACACAAAGTCGACGACCGGATTCGCTTGGCCAGTACCTCTGGGCAGGATGGAACGAAGGATCTCTGCAGGTCATCGACACCCGGACAAGGGAGGTCGTGGAAAAGAAGCGCGCGACTCATAAGGGCGGCTGTGTTACCCATATCATCCGCTGTAAAGGCCAGGTTTGGACAGTTGATGATACTGGATCGGTCTTTGTCTGGCCTGAGGAAGGAACGCTGGGCAGGCCCACCATCCAATCGCCCCTTCAATCACTCACCATTCCAGTCAAGCAGAGCTGCGCCATTGCTGTTCAGGATATGTTGTGGTCATCGGATGGCTCTAAGATTCATGTGGTTCGCGTTGGACCTGATGCAGGAAGACCTAAACTGGTACCCACCTCCATGGATATACCCTACGGCGTCGGCCCATTGACTTGTCTGGCGACCATTGCGGGAAGCGGTCAAGTTTTCTCAGGACATGAGGACGGCAAAGTCATTATCTGGTCGATTGAGACTCGTGAAAAGGTCAGGATTATCAATGTGCACGCTTACAGGATCATGTCTCTGCTGGGCGTTGGCTCGTATCTCTGGGCTGGTTTCGCCACAGGAAAAATTTACGTCCTTGATCTCCGTCCTGAGGTGCCCGTTGTCATGAAGGACTGGCAGGCGCACAAGGAGTCGGGAGTTTCTTGTCTGCAACTTGACGAGGAAGGCCTGATTCTTGGCGGTCGACACCAAGTTGGAAGTTGTGCAGAGAACGGCGAGATCAAAATCTGGGACGGACTTATGGCCAAAGATCGCTTAAGTAAGTTTTCTTTTTTATGCTGCATTTCCTTTCTGTCAGCTGTTAAATGACATCGATTTGACAACCCACTCTATTAATTAACTCACCTCTCTCTTCTCTCTTTCAATTTCGTAGCCAAAGGAATGGTGGACAGAAGCAAGGAATATTGTCACTGGAGGGATCTCAAGATTTTGATTTGCTCATGGAATATCGACGCCTCGAAACCGACCGCGCAGGACGCTAATGGTGGCGCTGACAGGAAGCTGTTCGAGTCATGGCTTCTTGGTATGGACCAAGAAGGACCACCCGATATTATTAGCGTCGGATTCCAGGAGATTGTTGATCTCGAGAGCAAAAAGATGACCGCCAGTAAGTTTTTTTTTTTTTTTTTTTATTCTTGTGCAGTTCTTAGTCCTTGAAGTCAGTTTTCTAACACGTTATTTTATATAACTCTCATCGCTCCGTAGAATCGTTGCTGAAGGGATCGAAACGGGCAGAAACGGAGACTATCTCCAAGCAGTACAAGCGCTGGCAGATCTATTTGACTACCAAGATTCGGGAACTCTATGCACCAATGGGTATTAACTTCAAGTTATTGGAATGCTCCAATCTTGTTGGTCTTTTCAGCTGCGTCTTTGTTCGCGATAAGGAATGGGAGAACATCCGCAGCGAATGGACTCATGTCGACATGGTCAAGACTGGTCTGAAGGGATACCACGGAAACAAGGTACCGCAAACTTTTCGGCATTTTCCCTCCTTTAATATACTCTGATGAAGCGTAACTAACAACGTTTTTTTTTTCTTTTCACTAATTTCTTTAAGGGTGGAATCGCGACGAGATTCATCATCGACGACACATCCATTTCTTTTGTCAACTGCCATTTGGCAGCAGGGCAATCGCATACCCGACAGCGTAACACGGACGCGGCTAATGTCCTCAAGAAACTCAGTCATCCTAACCCCGCCATTTCGTCAGGGACAGTTCACCCAGAGGTCTTTTGGTTCGGAGACGGTACGATGGCAATGGACCACGAGATTTGCTTCCTCTCGGGCGATCTCAACTACCGTATTGATGTCAAGTTCAGCGAGGCGGTCTCCCGGGTCCAGGCACAGGAATGGTCACACCTGCATGCCCATGACCAGCTGCTGCAGCAGAAGCAAAAGAACCCTCAGTTCGTGCTTCGTGCCTTCAACGAGAGCGAGCTGCGGTTTGCACCCACCTACAAGTACGACCCTGGTACAGACACGTATGATACCTCGTCCAAGCACCGAACCCCAGCTTGGTGTGATCGAATCTTGTGGAGAGGTCGCCATGTGAGGCAACTCTTTTACAAGCGTAACGAGTGCCGCGTTTCAGACCACCGACCTATCAGTGGAGGATTTGTGGTGGGAGTGAAACGGATTGACGAGGCACAGCGACGAGTTGTTGAGCAGCAGGTGAAGGAGGGGTGGTACAAGGTTCAGGAGAAGGAGATTCGCATCAAGAAGCTGGCTTGGCTGAGGTCGTGGGGATGGAATGACCCTCGAGTTGAGAGTGTTCTGGATCGTGAAGGTGGCGACCTTGCCCAGGTTGTGAGAATCCTATCCTCAGACATGTAACTTGGACGCGTCCGTTTATTTTTTCAAGTGTCTCATCCTCAGGGCGATCAGTAGCCAATCGAATAAAAGCTGCGGATGTGGGTGCATCAGAATATTCTATGATAAAAGGCGCTTTCTTTTTCAACTCGTCCCTTTCTTTCTTCTTTACTCTAATCCTTATTCCTGTCCTCCTTTCCTGAAAAAAAAGTCGCATTCACCTGCGTCCTTCCTTCACTCATTCAACACTTGAACAAAAGAGGTCATTCAACTGATCTTTACCATCCCTAAACAGCACAGACCAGGCAAAGAGCCAGCAACAACTCCTGCGAGATACAAACCATAAACAAAGCTGCCCCTCTCTTCTTCATATCGTTAACGACCAAGCGCTACTCCCTTTCTGCATTCTCTCCCTTCGATCCCGCTTGAATGGACACAGAACTTCGCAATCGCAAGGCTGCTGGAGACGGCCAGCACGACCCTTCAGCATCGACTGGTCTCTCGTCTGCCAACAAACATCACCACCACCAGCCTTCCTCCTCCACAATGCTTTCGCCTAACTCAGCCTTCACCAACGGCTTTGACGCAGATCCTGAAAAAAACGGGAGTGGGCACAGTCGAGTGCTAAGCGACGACTTGACCAGGTTCCCTTTAGGTCGTGAGCTGACAGAGGCTCAAAAAGAGAACCTCGTCAAGGAGTCCGCTGAGATGGCCTATGGCAAAACGCCCAATGGCACCGGTAAATTTCTTTTCTTTACTTTGTGGTTGGGCAGGCTTTATTTATTTATTGTTTCTCATTATTTATTACGCCGATCTGTTGGGTTGTTGGGATGTTTAGTGCAGGTTGCATTGCTGTCTTTTTTCTTGTTAGTGTTTATAAGGAACCTGCAAGGAAAGAAAGAAAAAGGAATTGCATAATACCCCGTGGGAAAATAAAAAGAGTACACAAGGTAGACAACTGACAGGATGACTGACTGACTGTCTGACTGACTACGACTGTCTGCAATTTCTTTCGTTTCTCTTTTTAGTCTTCAGAGTGCCCGTGACAAAGGACATGGTCACAGAGATCTTTGACATGTCGAAGCGTAAGTCTGTCTTTGACATCATCACACTTGTTGTCATGGGAGTCCAGGTGCTGCTCTTCTTCACCTTACCAACATCGATCAAGAAATGGCTCTTCTTGATCCTGTTTGTCTTCTGGAGGGCGGGCTACAATGCTGGACTGGGCTATCTACTCAAGATGCAGAGCAGCCGCCGTGGTCTGGTCGCTCTGGCGAGAGAAAAGGGGATCTTTGACAGGAACCGTGGAAGTCCTTGGTATGACTGGCTCAAGGATGAACTGACCTGTAAAATGGAATCCGACTATGACTTTGAGGTAACCCATCCATCTCAAACTTTCTTCATCTTGGTTTTTTGTTGTTTTATTTTTTTTTCCCTTTTGGTTTTTTGGTTCATTGACCCCCTTTCACCGTTTTTTGATTTGTCACATAGACGGCCCCCATAGAATTCAACACATGGCTGCTGTACAGACAGTTGGTGGATCTGATCTTGATGAACGACTTTACAACCTACATCTGTTTCGCACTCTCCTGGCTCACTGTCCCCGAAGGCGCTGGATTTTTTAGCAACCTGCTGCGCTGGATTGGAGGATTTGTCCTGGTATACTTCAACATCTGGGTCAAGCTGGATGCCCACAGAGTCGTGAAGGATTTCGCCTGGTGTAAGTCTGGGCCTAGGTCCTATGTCGTGATTTTTTACAGCTCAGCCATTTGTCATCCATTCACGCGAGGAAATTGCACAATATACCCGAACTCCGATTTTGACGCGCATCCTTTTTGCTTTTGCTTACACATACGTATACAATGTACATAGAATGGGGTGACTTTTTCTTTTTGATTGAACAGTCGCTGACGTTCGATGGCGTATTCGAGATGGCGCCACACCCCATGTACTCGGTCGGATATGCTGGATACTACGGAATTTCGTTGATGACCGCATCCTATATGGTTCTGTTCATCTCGCTCTTTGCCCACGCTGCCCAGTTTGCCTTCCTGACACTCGTCGAAAATCCTCGTAAGTCGGCCTGTAAATGCTGATAGCTGTTACCAGGCGATGATTTGAGTGTTGTATGATCCACGGTGAATAACATGAGTATGACCATTGAACTCTTTTAGACATTGACAAGACGTACAATCCTCCTTTAGTCCACAGGAAGCGCACAGCAGTCTTGAGCGAGCAGGCATTGAACGCCAGCAATGCATCCGCTTCAATGCCAACCAGAACCGGCAGTATCAGTGGCGGTAGCACGACATCCGATGTGGAACATGCGGCGACTCTTGTACCCTGCGGATCTAAGGACATGTACAGCACCTACTTCCGACGAGACCTCATCGTCTTTAAGAACTTTGACATCTTTCGATCGACCGACATCTTTGTGGCACTTATCATTATCTACGCGACCGTTGTGCCGCTACTGATTTCAAACATGGGTCCCAGTTTCATCACATTCATGATCGTAATGCAGGCGCTGTTCTGGCGAATCTTCCATTCGTATGTTCTGGGAACTGTCCTAAGAATGCAGAGTGTTAACAAGTTTTATACCAAACACTTTATCAAGCACGGGGGTACCGTCCAGGATGCGTTTCAGAGCTGGAAGAGTATCTTCAACCTTTCCAATTCGATGACCTATGCGACCTTTTTCTTGGCGGCGTTCAAAATGTACTCAATCCCTGATGACTGGACTTATGGAACGGTTCTGTTGCGCCATGTTCTTGGACTTGCGCTGATTGCTCTGCACATCTGGGCTTCTGTCTCGGTGTTTGAGGTCCTGGGCGACTTTGGCTGGTTCTATGGCGACTTTTTTATCGAGGAGTCGTCCAGCGGTCTCTTCTACACCGGCATCTACAGGTAACACGGGCACTTACTAGCAGGTTTAATTAAAAGCACTACTGACGAGGTTTAAATCTTTAACCCTACTTGCCTTTTTTCAACCTCGACGGATAGATTTGTGAACAACCCAGAGAAGGTGATGGGCCATGCGGCGTTCTGGGGCATGACCCTGATCTGCAACAGTTGGTCCATCTTCATTCTGGCCATGTTTTCTCAGGTCTCCAACTTTTTGTTTCTGAACTACGTCGAGTCTCCCCACATGCGCAAAATCTATGGTGACAAAGTCCGCAAAGATGCAGGAGTTGTTAAGACCGTCAAGGCAGCGACTACCCTTCCGCAAAAGTTCCAGGAAGAGGTGTCAAAGTTTCGTGGCAAACTGGAAGAGACCCCTGAAATCCAAGATGTGTTGGGAAGGGCTCAGGAGTTTGTTGAGGGCACCACTGGTCTTGTCCAAAGTGTCGCACCCAAGATTCAGGAGATTGTTTCTAACTCCAAGACGCTGCTCGAAAACTCTAAGGATCGTCTCTTTGTTGTGTAAGTATTTTGCGCGCCTTACACTCACTGCTTGCGATGTAGGAGATATGACGAATTCAAAATTAACACATCTTATCTGAACCTTGTATATAGACGTACTTGGGATGATATGGGCGTGTATGATATGTCGCAGTATTCGGTCAAACTGGAAACGGATAAGCAACCCACACTGAATGCCTCTGGAGTGCCCGTTTTCCAACTGGGAGAGAAACTGACCATCTCATGGACGGCGCCATTGAATCACGGCACCAAGGATTGGATTGGCATTTACAAGGTTTCCAGCAACCAAACTCACAAGGTTACCAACATTGGATCGCACGGTCGCTACCTCTTTGTAATCCGTGACAAGGGACTGGAAGAGGGCAGTCAAGACCCAGGACGGGATGGCGACCATGCCGGATTGGGAGATGGCGATGTTTCGGAAGAAGAGGTCGTCTGGGTGGATGAGCAGGAGATCTGTCGTGGGCAGGTTGTCTTTTCGGGAGACAAATTGCCATGGTTCCAAGGAATATTCGAGTTCAGATACCATCACCATGATCGATACAACGTCATGGCGCATACCACGCCCTTCGAAATCGCTTGTAAGTCTGCTCCTCTACGTGTTAATCGCATCCACATCTGTCCGCGGTCCTTGCCATTGTTACTCAGGCCGCCCCTCTCTTGTTTCATCTCTTTAGTGCCTAACTATGAAGACTCGAAGGACACCTCTGTGGGATCGATCAGCCAGGCGCTGTTACCCTATATCCAGCGGTGTTTCAACGAGGACGAAGACACGATGCCCTGCACTGTGGACGAGAAGTTCATCATGATCAACCAGCAGATTGCGCAGCGGATCGTCAAGGGTATCCAGTTGATGTACGGGATTGAGTTTGCGTGGGAGGTTGTTGCGGTCGATATGTCATGCTTGCATCTGGCCATTCGAATTGCGACGGCCAGACGTGCCCTGGCCCCGTTCTCGGTCTCGATGCCTTCTCCGGATATAAACTCGCCGCCGCAGTTTTTGCCCACCCTTGAGGAGCTGGAGGCGTCGTCGGCCGCCGATGCTGCCGCGGTGATTAGGGAGGAACAGGGAGTCGCTGTTTAAAATAAACGGTTAGTTTTTCGCTGGTGCTCAATAGTCCCCTTAAGTGTAAAGAAGGTTTCGCCCAACCGTTCCTGCGGGAGGCGGGAACATGCCTTTTAAGTCCTCCTTCCTTCGTTCGACATTCAGCTACTCCTCGACCACTTACAACACACTCTCGACAATGACCACACCAACACAACAACGACTCAGTCTGATTGACGTCGTCAACAGATGCGACAGCTTTCCTTACCCCTCAGATCCGCGACTGGGACAACTCTCGTTCCTGACATTCATTGTCGACGAGATCCCCTGTGGCCGGATTCATTCCTCGGTTGTCCCCCATATTGTTGCTTTCAACCAGCAGGACCGACCTGTTTTCCATATCACGGAGACGACTATTTCGTTTATGCCTTGGTTGGCGGATTATGAATCGCGTTCTGACGCGATTGCACAGATGCTGGTATGTGGCTATTTCAATCGCTCCTGAGCGTTTAACGATTGCTTAAGACTGATCAAACAACTGATAATCAGTCTCCCTAAATAATTCAAACTGTTTCACATCTTTTTCTTTCACTCTATTGTAATAGGATATCTGGAGAAAAGATGCTAAATCATTCCCATCCCTCTCCGGCTGGCGTGATGAGCTCTACGGCGTCTACACCCACAACGCAAACCCTCTCACAACAAAGGGTGGTGCAGCCCTGGCCATCGAACGTTCAGCCTGCGGAATTTTCGGAGTCCATGCCTACGGAGTCCATATGAACGGATATGTCCGTACGGGCCCCCGACCCCACCAAGTCAAGATGTGGATTGCTCGTCGATCGGCTACGAAACCAACCTATCCAGGAATGTTGGATAATATGGTAGCGGGTGGGATGGGGTTTGGGCATTCTCCAGCGTATACGATTTTGAAGGAGTCAATGGAGGAGGCTACAATTCCTATTGAGCTTGCGAGAAACGCTATACCCGTAGGGACGATTAGTTACATCAAGTTGTCGAAAGATGAGACTGACACTCAGCCTGAAACCCAGGTAAGGGAGGGGTTCTTTTTTTCTCTTTGTGGTACAATATGAAATGACTTGCATGCTTGCATTTTCACTAGAACAAAGGGGAAAAGGACCTTGCACGCTAATATCTGTCTTCTCTCTCTTTTGCCTGTCTTCCTACAAACTCCTCCAGATCATATATGATTTGGAACTACCAGCGGACTTTACCCCTATACCCTGCGATACGGAGGTCGAGAACTTCCGTCTCTGGTCCATGGACGAAGTCCTGGAATCAATCCGATCAGGAGAGTTCAAGCCTAACTGTGCGTGTGTCTGCCTCCATTTCATGATCCGTCATGCTGTATTGACGCCCGAGAACGAGCCGGATTATCTTGAGATTGCTCAGCGGTTGAATAGGAAGATTGAGTTCCCGGGGTGTAAGGAGTGGCCTACTTTTAAGGAGGAGCATTAAATTTGAACAATAAGTTTTATTTTTTGATTCGTATGTGCTACATTGCCTAGTGAAAGGTCATCCTCTATTTACTTCTGTGGATGCTGCGCCTTGTGCAAAGTCGAGCGAGATATGCAACTAGTTGCAACATTTTCTACGGCTCGATTTGTGTAGAAAAAAAGTCGATAATAAAACGCGTTCATTTTTTTTTGCTGTCCGTCGCTCTCAAATCACACCATACACCCAGCCCATGTTGAGTAAAAAAAATTGTAATAACATTGGAAGGTTTTTTGGTGCCATCAGTGGATAGCACGCAATGCGATGATATTGGGTGTTTCTCACCCGACAAATCCCTTGCGACGAAGGAAAAAAAAAGAAAAAGACGCCGCTGTTATTCATATCAAAGCATGTTTTGCTCAAATCTTCCTGCTTTGCTTGTGTGGATCGATTTTTTTTTTGTTTTGAGGACGTCTGTTCGGAGGGAGCGTTACCTTTCAAACAATATCCCCTGCAGCCAAGACTTTTGGTAAAGGTTTACATAACGTCTACTTGGTATTTTGTCGGTCGATCAGGCCTGAATCCCTCTCCTTTACTCTCAGCCCGGTTGATTGCCGTTTAGGCTAAAAGTTTTGAGGGCTTACAAATTGAGTTGAGAGATTAAGGACGTGAAGCAGGCGAAGGTTTCGTTTCCTATGTGAAAAAGAATCTCAAAGAAGGGCTGCTGTGGACAGTAGATACTCCAAAATTTTCTCACCTTCATTGAAAGACGGGATGGAACAAAGTAAGCAAGAAACATAGTGGAGACACCTCTTCCTTCCGAAGTTGAATTAATCATCGTTGTGATGCAACGTGCTTGAGCGTTTGTATTGCGCTGTCGTTGATTTTTGTTGAGTGTACTGTTTACGTGTGGACAGAAAGGGAAAAAATCGCGACATTTTGTTCATTGCTGGTTTGTTTGTTTGGTTTCTAATTTTTTTGATTGCTCATTGCTGACAATTCTACGCATGCGCAGTTTTCGAGAAGCGAGCGGCGTGTCCTGGTCGCACAGACCTTACTCATATAAATACCAACGATGCGCTGCTACTCATTCAACTGTATCAGGAATAAGCAAGCATCAACCCAACAATCTCTTTTCTACAAGAAAATTCACTCCTTCCCTCTCTCTAAAAAAACTTCCCCCTCCCCCTCCTCTTCTACAACAATGGTCAACTCTACCGCACGCGTGATCCGAGTCGCAGAGCACGGCGACGTCTCCGTCCTGCAACCCACCACCATCCCCCGCCCCATCCCAAGACCCACCGAAGTCCTCGTCAAGATCGCCTATGCCGGTGTGAACTACATTGACATCTATGAGCGGTCTGGAAATTATCCTACCCCTGCCCCCCTGATCCCTGGTCGTGAGGGGTCCGGAGAGGTTGTCGAGGTTGGATCTGAAGTCCAAGGATTCAAGATTGGAGATCGGGTTGCATTTATGAGTCAGAATACTTATTCTGATTATGCTGTGGTTGATACACTTCACCTTGTCAAGTTGCCTGACAACGTTTCCCTCGAGACTGTAAGTTCTGTGTTGGCTTGATGTACTGTCGATGTGCAACAAAAGAAATAAAGAGGAAACTTTTTTTTTCGACATACTAATCAAACCTCTTCATCTTGAACCCATTCGCTTAATAGGGAGCGGCACTTGTCTTGCAGGGTTTGACGGCTGTTGGACTGGTCCGCAAGGGCTACACCATCCAGAAGGGTGACTGGATTGTCGTCCACGCCGCCGCCGGAGGAGTCGGCCTCCTCCTCTCCCAGCTCGGCCGCCTCCTCGGCGCTCACGTCATCGGCACCGTCTCGACTGAAGAGAAGGCCGCTCTTGCTCACGCCAACGGCGCAGAACATGTCGTCCTCATCAACAACGGCTACGAAGCCCTCGAGAAGAAGGTCCGCGAACTTACTAACGGTGAGGGAGTCCACGCCGTGTTCGACAGTGTCGGTCAGGCGACTTTCGAGTCGAGCTTGAACGTTGTCCGCCGTTTGGGAACCCTGGTATTGTTTGGCAGTGCCAGTGGCGCGATCCCACCCCTGAATCTCGTGCGTCTGGCAGGCAAGAATGTCAAGGTGACCTGGGCGACGGTGTACAATTATATTACAACCCATGAGGAGTTTAATGAGTTGATCGGAGATACTCTTGAGTATTTGGAGAAGGGCCAGTTGAAGTTTGCGATCCATAAGGTGTATCCTGTGGAGGATGTTCAGCAGGCTCATTTGGACCTTGAGGGTCGCAAGACGACCGGCAAGTTGCTCCTCAAGATCCAATAAGCGACGTCTCTTCCTTTTTTTCTTTTCTCCCTTCCATTGTCTTTTCACATTGTAAATAAAACAACTTCCTTCAATCCATACGTCGAGTTGAGTTGTAATTGAGCTGCGTGTGTGAAAAGGTGAAGTGTGTAAGTTATTTTTTTGTTGTTTGCTGTAGTTGGAAAAAAAAAATGCGCCACCAAAATCCGTCCTGAAAGGAAACAAAAAAGCGCCTACAGAGTGAAAAATTGAGCTCCCTCTCTTCTTCCCTTCCCAAGAAAATATATCAAGTATGTGTGACATCTAGATATACATCCATCCATCGATATCCATCCAGTCCCCATCCATCCAATCCATCTGTCATCATCTTTTCAGTCAACTGCACATCTCACTGTCGCCAGTCTCATTTTCGACACTACCATTGATAACGCCATGCATCCTATACTCATCCACCTACCCGTTTCAGATCTGATTTCATGCCTGAAAAAACATCAGATGAACTGACCAAGAACTCAACTTGTTTCCTAAAACAGCATGCCACCAAAGCTGGACCCCAATGAGATCAAGATCATCTACCTCCGTGCCACCGGAGGAGAGGTCGGAGCTTCCTCTGCTCTTGCCCCCAAGATCGGTCCTCTCGGTCTCTCGCCCAAGAAGGTCGGTGAAGATATCGCCAAGGCCACCCAGGACTGGAAGGGTCTCCGTGTCACTGTCCAGTTGACCATCCAGAACCGTCAGGCTGCCGTGTCGGTCGTTCCCTCGGCCTCTTCTCTCGTCATCAAGGCCCTCAAGGAGGCCCCCCGTGACCGCAAGAAGGAGAAGAACATCAAGCACAACGGTAACATCTCCCTCGATGATGTTATCGAGATTGCTCGCATTATGCGCCACAAGTCCTTGGCTCGTGAGCTCTCCGGAACCGTTAAGGAGATCCTCGGAACTGCTTTCTCTGTCGGATGCACCGTTGATGGCCAGAACCCCAAGGACCTCGGTGATGCCATTGATGCCGGTGAGGTTGAGATTCCCGTAAGTTCCCACGTTTCTTTCATATCTCACATTGCTACTCTTACTACTTTTGTTGCTTGTGAAAAGACATGGTGATCTAACATGATATTTGTTGCTTTGTGTTCATAGGAGGCTTAAATTGTATATTTCACCAAGGAAAACATCATCCCCCCTCCATTCGCTGTTGCAGAGTAGTAATAAACCATGCTTTTAAAGCTTGGATAATTCTCTTGGGCAACAAGGTCTTTCGTGGCCATCTTCTTTTCTTCTCTTCTCTTTTTCGTTTCCGCGGGACATCAGACGTTTTCAGGAACATGGTTTTCGCACTCTGGACTCTTAGATTTGTATATACGGATAGGAGGGTTGGCAGTGACCATGATGGACCTATGAGCATGACAAGGAGGAGCAGTTGGGGAAAGTGTCGACTTTGAGGAGGAGCGTTGTTATTGGAATGTCAATCAGTGCGTGCGTCTCTGGATAACAGAGTATGATGTGGAGTGATTATCAAGGCATACAAGAAAATTGAGAAGATGTCTCGGATGAGAACTGTGGATGAGTGTGCCATATGAAGAGGAATGAAAAGCACAACCGCGCCTTGTCATTATCGTCTTTCTTGCCTGCCCAAGGTGCTGAATGATTGAGAACAAATTAAATTTTCGTGAACCGTCTTGAACATCGTTGCAGGTAAGTTGCTGCGAACAATCATAGAGTAGGTCACTGTCAGAATTGAATAAATAAAAATTCTAAAACCCTCAAAAATAGCCAACAAAGTTTGAAGTCGGTTGATTGATCAGTGAGATGTGAGAGGAGTCTGTGCTGGAATGTGCAAGTCGATAAAACGGACAGTGCGAAAATGTCAATAAACATTATGAAGGCTCGCTTGCCAAAGAACGATACGTTCGTCCAAGAAGAGCGAAGCATACTAATAATGTACGTGAATCAGAGTGACAATCGCTGCCGTTAGACACGTAGTAAAGGCAAACGCAGGTGATAAAAGTGATAGAAATCACAGATGAACAAATGTGCCAATTGTATTACCGAAAAGAGTGTTCCGACACAGAGCAGGAGGAGGAAGGCAAGAGTTGGCCTGTTCACACGAGGAGAGGGTATGTGAAGATAGCATTGAGCGATCTTTTCACGTGGGTACGCAGAGAGGAAAAGAGGAATTCTGTTATTTGCTATCTCCGCACATCATCATCATCATCATCATCATCATCATGCCAGGTCCTGGACATGTGCTGTCGAGGGTTATACTGTATTTATCTTATGGTTCTCGCCGTCGAGGAAATGAGGGACGTGAAAACGTAATGCGCATAAAGCATGTTATTTTCGGGATGTGAAATGAAATAGTGTGAGATTGTAAGAGAGGGACAGAAAAGAGACAGAGGAGGGACAGATGAACGACAGAGATTGGAGAGAGCAAAAAAAATAGAGAGCGCACTGGCACTGACTCGCAACTCCGTTTTGGACATGGTTCAAGACAGTCAACATCACGATAATAATAAAAGGAAAGAACACATGCCTGGAGCACGCAAAGGGAGAAGGGGACTCGTGTCAGAACAATAATACAAAAGCAGTGGTCGCCATTTATTTTATCTTCTTTGACTCTTCTTTCGCCTCTTTTTTACTCTTTTCTCTCTCGCTCTCTCTCCTTTATTCTTCTCATACTCAACACCAACACCAACACTTAACTGATACCCTCGTCAGGACTCCACCGGGAACACCGCGATTAACGACACTCATCAAGCACCTCATCCTTAACGACCTTTTCTTCTCCTCTCCTCTCTCATCGGCACGGACTCTCTTTTTCTCATCCCGTCTTGTCAACAAAAACGCACAGCTCACGACATACTCATAAGGATACAAGCACCAAATAACAACAACTACAATACCATGCCGCTCTTTGCGCCACTTCGCATGCCCTTCAAGCGCAGGCTGCAGACGCTTGCCGTTCTCACCTGGATCTCGGCTATTGTAGTCTCTCTCACACTGTTCTTCTTCCTCTGCACCTACAAGTATCTCTGGCCACTTGTCATCGCTTATCTCACCTGGGTCCTCATGTTTGACAAAGCACCGGAAAGAGGCGGAAGGAGAATCCAATGGTTGCGTAACCGGAGACTCTGGAGACACTTTGCAGAGTACTATCCCATGACACTCATCAAGGTAAAGTAGAAAGATAGATATGCATGAATGGACCAGATGGGACACAAGGAAGGAAGGAAGGAAGAGAGGAGAGGCTTGCACTTTAGTACGCTCAAGAACAGTTTAAGCAGTATTTAGGATGACTGATTTTCTAACACCCCCACTACCATTGTACTACTCCATAAACTAACGTAGGAAGGAGACCTGGATCCATCCAAGAACTATATCTTTGGATACCACCCTCATGGAATCATCTCAATGGGCGCTTTTTGCACCTTCGGCACGGAGGGACTCAACTTTTCAAAGCGTTTTCCGGGAATTAAGCCTCGTCTGATGACGCTGCAGAACAATTTCAATATCCCATTCTACCGTGATTACATTTTGGCCCACGGATGTGCTTCTGTCTCCAGACAGTCGTGCGAATACAGCCTCCGATCTGGCCCAGGCAACTCGATTGTCATTGTTGTTGGTGGCGCACAGGAGAGCTTGGCATCCAAGCCTGGCACTCTGGACTTGACCCTCAAGAAGCGTCTTGGGTTTATTAAGCTAGCCCTTGTCACTGGGTATGGGACCATTTTCAGCTCAAGCTTCTTAACACCTCCCTCCTCCTGACTTGTATTTGCTTTGCACTCATTTCCTTTTCCCCTTCTTTTACGTTGTGCTCTCAGTTTATCCGAGTGGACTCGAAGCAGGCTGACACTTCAATGAAATTAACGCCGAAATTGTCATCATCATCACCATCTCTCTTTTGCGCTATAATAGAGCAAGCCTGGTGCCAACGCTGGCGTTTGGCGAGAACGATCTCTATGAGATTTTCAGCAACAACCGCACCAGTAAGACTTACCGATTCCAACAGCTTGTCAAAAAAACTTTTGGATTCACCCTCCCTATGTTCAATGGACGAGGCATCTTTCAGTGTAAGACTCCAAGACTAGTTATGTCTCTCATTTGTATTCTTTGTCGCTATTACATCCCACTTACTCTTCGCTTCTCTTAACTTGCTTTTAGACGAGTATGGACTTTTGCCAAGGCGGAAACCTGTGTACATCGTTATTGGCAAGCCGATCCATGTGGAAAAGGTCGAAGGCAGCCCTACATCGGAGCAGTTGCACGAGCTTCAGAAGCTGTACATCGATGCAGTCTTGGCCATCTGGGAGCGCTATAAAGACAAGTACGCTGCTGGACGCACCCAGGAGCTTCGGATCATCGAGTAGAAAAAGCTGGCTCCTTCCTCACACAGCATTTTAGATTCAGCATATAAACATAACCGCAAGTGCACATACACAGATGTATCTTATCATTGATCGGCATCAGCTCGTGCGTCAGTTCATGCAGACACGATATAATACGATGCTATAAATCAAACAAAAAGTAGTAGAGGGAGGAGGCTTGTTTTTGAATTAGAAAAGAGAAATAAGAGTTCGGCGTACAACTCGGAGGTAGTGCAATACCGAGGACACCAGTGCCGGTCAAGATAGCAAGCCAGAGCTTGACCAGCGCGGTTCAAAAATGAAATTAATCGATTGGTGGCCGTGGCCACCATATTATTCGATTAGAATAATAAGAACAGATACTACACTTGATCTTAGCCAAAAAGCTAGAGCGGGTAAAGAACAAATAGGCTCGCGGTTACAAGTTTCTTTTATACTTCAAAAAGACTTGTGACTGTAGCGATGGGTTAGAATAAATATTTGGGGGCAGTAGTCTACATTTGCTTAATTCTTTTTCATGGGAGGTCAAGTCGATGCCTGCCTTTTGTTTAGCTAATTTTGTAGTGACATCATTTCAGCCGTCACAGGAAGAAGCAGCTGTTCTTGGCGCTCAACACATCCCTTCACTTTCAACACTTTTCTTCCCACAACCTCACAACCAACCGCTTCCAGAAGTCACGGATAAGGAACGCACATACACGAGCAGGACAATAGAAATAAGAAAAACATGTCGAACGTTGGCTACCCACAGACAGGTCTCACAGCAGACGACTTTTACAACAAAGCGGTCAATCAAAAAGACGCCAGCACACGTCGACGCCTCTTTGCAGACGCCCGCCAGTCGAACCTGTGCACCTACCAGATCTATGTCCTTGCCGCAGAGGTGGAGGAACGCTGGAACCAGGACATCAGTCGCATCAAGGCGATTCTTGAGAAAGGGGTGAGGGTCTTCAAAAACCCGGCGGGTCAAGGAGCTCACTGTGCCGAGGTCTCCGCAACAAGCTGGCATCAACAGGCTATCGAGGCTGAGAAGAGGGGTCATCGAAAGACGGCGGCTGCGTTGAAGGAGGTCATTGACAAGGTTGATAAATAGGGCGGTCTTTTGTTTTCTTGACGTCTCGCTACTGTGGGATGGAGGTTCGCCTCTCCCACCACATTGTGCATATATTCAGATAAAAGATATACAGCAGAACGACCTACTTTTTTCTTTAGATGCTTGTATGTATACGGATGTTGCTACCATGGACATAATTGTAAAAGTCTGTATTATGGTTTTTTTCCGCGCTCTTCGACTCCACTCCCGCTCTCTCGCAATTATTGGAAGCGCTTGCCGTATCTTGAGCCTGTCTGTGTGATAATGGAATGCGATCCCCTTAATCTCGTAGCCCGCCCTGAAAAAAGAAGGCAGAGAGAGAAAGAGAAACCTAACGGCCGTTTCGAAAGTGAGCACGACACACTCTTCCCTCTTTTCCTTTTCTTCTCTCCCTTCGCCGCCACCGTCATCACTTTTACTCCACACACACACATCCCGTACCATCTTATCCACCCACCACTCTCATCCTTAACATACTTACGACGGAAAACTCGCCAATACCCTCTTCTCATCTTCGCGTCCATTCACAATGTCCTTTGGTGCCCGCCCCGTCGACAGAGACAAGGCCGAGACTGAGCTCGTTCTTCATATCAAGAAGGCCACCAGTGCCGAAGAGACCGCCCCCAAACAGAAGCACGTCAGAGGTAAAAAAAAAAAACACTTCATCCAGCACTTTCTTCGTTGGGAGGAATTGGTCATTTTATCGAAAAGACCGTCAACAGTAAGCGATCGTAACAGTACTGAGTAATAAGAAGCGAGTCGACTCACGTTCTCTTTTTTATTTAAACATCATAATCGTTATTGCAATCAGCCTGTATTGTCTATACATGGGACTACCGCTCGTCGTCGTCTGTGTGGCAGGGCTTCCGCACACAACCCATGTTGGGTGATGAGGTCCAGACCTTCAAGGCGCTGATCTCGGTCCACAAAATTATCCGTGATGGACACCCTACGGTAAGTTGATGTCTCACAACTCGATAGAAGGGCTTCAGGAAATAGATATCTTTTTTTCTTTCTGTGTGAGAGAATCAAGGACAGGGCTGGAAGTGTGAGAATCAAACACCTCTCCCATGTGTCTTGTCTCGCAAACAACACGGGAACCAGAGCGAAGAAAAGAAAGAAAAAAAAGACAACGAAAGGCTATCGATTGTTCAGGGAAAGGAAAAGCGTGGATCGTGCCTTCGATGCCTTGTCTTTATTTAATTCCTCACTTGGGCGCGTTGTTGATAATGCACGCAAAAGAGGGGAGAAAAAGGAGGAGAAAGCGGAAGGCAGGACCGTGAAATGAAAACCTGGCTCTCATAATCCGCACTTGCACTTGCACTTGCACTTGACTGTCCGCCTGGGGAGCAGGCAAACGATAAAAAATACCCATTATCTGTTCAACAGCATACACAATCCCAGTTTTTTATAAAAGTGAAGTGCTCTCAGCTAACATAAATCTATTTTTCTTTTGATATTTGTACCTTGAATCATGCAATGGTATCAGGCGTTGAAGGATGCTCAGAATCAGTCAGACTGGCTGGACCAGTGTGCCCGCTCCACTTCGCAATATGACGGCCGAGGTAAGGGATCGGCCACTGGCGACCCAGAAAGGAGAACAAATGGAAAACACAGCAAAGCGCATGGATGACGGACAAAAGGTTGCCTCTCCCCCTCCCATGGAAGGATCTCGAATTAACTTTATTTTCTGCGTATGGGTGCGTATTTTTATCTCCAGGCTACAGCACGTTGATTCGCAACTACGTCGACTTTTTGCATTCCAAGCTGCGATACCATAACAACCATCCCGAATTCAACGGCAACTTTGACTACAAGGAGTACATTTCTTTGAAAGGCATTGATGATCCTAACGAGGGGTAAGTTCTGTCATTCGGGATCGCCGATGCTAAATGGACTGGATCCTCCGTGCTTGAGTGACATTGACATGGCGTGGGCGGAGAGTCAAGAGGCCTAATCCACTTGATTATCCTCATTATTATTAGATACGAGACCATTACGGACCTGATGAACTTGCAGGATCAGATTGACCAGTTCCAAAAGCTCGTATTTGCCAACTTCCGTCCTTCATCCAACAACGAGTGCAGGATCGCCGCCCTTGTTCCTCTTGTTGAGGAAACCTATGCCATTTACAAGTTTGCCACCAGCATGTTGCGCGCCATGCATAAGCGTAAGGATTCCATGATTAACACAATTTTCTCACGTCCTGACCATTTGTCCGCTGTGAAAACCAACCGAGGTGTTCTCGCTGCTAACATTTTATAAAAATACTGAAAACACTATAAAATAGGCACCAATGATCCCGAGGGACTGGTTCTCTTGAGACAGCGTTACAACTCTCAGCACTATGCTCTGATCAAGTTCTACTATGAATGCTCCAACTTGAAGTACCTTACCAGCTTGATTAGCGTTCCCAAGCTGCCTCAGGATCCACCAAACCTTATGGGATCTGACTCCCCACCTATGACCCCCAACCGCAAGCCCGTTGTTAAGGATACACCACCACAGACACCTGAGCCTGACTGGGCTGCCCAACAGCGGGAAATCGCTAAGAAGCAGCGCGAGTACGAGCTTGAGCAGAATCGCCTCCAACAGCAACGTGAGATGGAGCAGCAGCAGCAACAGATGGAGGCACTTCGTCTTCAGCAGAACTTTGAGGAGCAGCAGCGTCAACAGATGGAGCGCGAGCGTCTTCAGAGGGAGCAGTTGGGACGCGAGCAGATGCAGCGTCAGGCCGAGGGTCGGCTTGCTGAGTTGGAGAGAGATGTTTTGGCTCTTCGCGGACAGTACGAGCGTGACCAGATGCTCATTGACCAGTATGACCGAGTAAGTCTCGCCTATGGTTAATCACTGTTTGGCTAATGGATGATATGTCAAACGCATGTCTCTAACACATTTTTTCTGGGATATGTCGTTTATCAATAGAGAGTCAAGGGTCTGGAGCAAGAGATGCAGTTAATCAACATGAACGCTCAGCAGCAGCTCGCATCCAAGGATGCCATGATCCAGAGTATTCAAGGTATGGTCTTATTCCTAACTGTTTTCCAGAGTATTTTTTCTTTAAGCTTTGCGCTCATTAAGTGTATCTCGTATTTTTTCCTTAATTTTTCTCGGATGCAGAGCAAATCAACATGTGGAAGTCCAAGTATGAGGCTCTCGCCAAGTTGTACTCTCAATTGCGTCAGGAGCACTTGGATCTTTTGGGCAAGTTCAAGACTGTGCAACTCAAGGCCAACTCTGCCCAGGAGGCTGTTGACAAGATGGAGAAGATGCAGAAAGAGATCAAGGACAAGAACTTGCAGATGGCCGATATGGTCCGCGAGAGAGATCGTGCCAAGAATGAACTATTGAGATGGCAGAACACCCAGAACGATGAGATTGCTCGTCTCAAGAGAGATCTTGAGATGGCCAACGGTCGTGTTGAGGACCTTGGACGTTCCAAGAGCTCTGAGGTGGGATCCATGGTTGCTAAATTCAACAAGGAGAAACAGGACCTCGAGGATCTTGCCAACGTAAGTTTCTGTTGTAAGATTCCTTTGGTATTACATGGACTTTCTTCGAAAAATTCGCTAAACCAATTCTCTGACGCACCATCGCCATTGTTGTTGGAAACAATTAGCGCCGCCAACGCGAGATTGACTCATTGATGCGCCAAGTGGAGGACCAGAGGGCTGAGATTGAGCGTATGCAGATCGAGAACGAGGAGGAGAAGGCTGTTCTTGAGAGTGGTTTGGATGAGACCTTGCTGGAGTTGGCTACTTTGAGGGATGGCCAGAACGAGCACTCGTCTGTCCTTCAGGGTCGCCTTGACACCATGATGAGCGCCCACAAGCGCAAGCTCCAGCAGATTCTCGGTATGTTTCTTTCCTTTCTGTTCAAGCGACACTGAAAAATGAGCTTTTTGTTTTCATACTTTATTAAATTCGTCTACTAACGCTTCTATCGCTGTCACTCGACAATCTTAGATTCGATCTTGGAGACCTGCATCAGCAAAGTTGAGGAAAGCATCTATGACTTGGAGTCGCCCACCCAGCTTGGAAATCAAACTGCCACGCCCGAGTTCACGTTGTCGATGATCGAGAAAGCTCAGACGGCCTCTACCGAGTTTGAGCTGTCGTTGATGCAGTACCTCAAGTCGTCTGCCTCAAGTGATGTCAACCAGGTCGAGGCCATCCGCTCGGCCTTGAACCTTTCGCAGACCCTCTCAGACGTGATGATCAACGCCAAGGGCATCACCCGTTTGGCCAAGCAGGATGCGGACGCCGAGCACATTGTCAACCAGACAAAGTTGTCCGCCACCGCCACCCAGGAGTTCTTCACCAACGTCATGTCGTCCCATTTGGGCGGACTCTCCCCCGAAGGAAGCATCAGGACCATCACTCGCTCGAACGAGGCTGTCCAGTCGGCTTTGGAGCATTTGGCCAAGGCTGCTGAGAACTTGATCCCCAAAAACAACCAGCTTGACCCTACCAAGCTGGATCTGGGCGACATGGTCGAATTGGAGATGGGTAACGCAGCTCGTACGATTGAGGAGGCCACGGCTCGCCTTCAGGCCTTGATGGCCAAGCCTAAGAACGATGGCCTCTCCGCGATCGAGTTGCAAGTCAACGCGTCAATTTTGGAGAGCGCTATGGCGATGATGCAGGCTATTGGTCACTTGATCAAGTGCGCCACCATCTCGCAGCAGGAGATTGTTGCTCAAGGCCGAGGATCGTCGACCAACGCCGCGTTCTACAAGAAGAACAACCGCTGGACCGAGGGTCTCATCTCTGCGGCCAAGGCCGTCGCCATGGCTACTACCCTTTTGGTCGAGACTGCCGACGGTGTGATTTCCAAGACCCACTCGATGGAGCAGCTCTTGGTCGCCTCGAACGAGGTCGCTGCCGCCACTGCTCAGTTGGTCGCCGCCTCTCGTGTCAAGGCCAACTTTATGTCCAAGGCCCAGGATAACCTCGAGAGGGCGTCCAAGGCTGTGACAGAGGCTTCTAGAGCTCTTGTCCGCGCCGTCAAGGCCATCATGGAGAGGGAGATGAAGGCCCGTGAGGCCGAAGTCGACTACCAGGCCATGAACGCTCACGAGTTCAAGATCCGGGAAATGGGTCAGCAGGTTGAGATCCTCAAACTTGAGAAGGAACTTACTCTTGCCAGGAGAGTCCTCGGTGAGATGAGAAAGGTCTCGTACCACCAGGGTGACGATTAAATTTAGCATGTAGGATTGATAGATAATGTTGGAAAAAAAAAAAAAAAAAAAAAAAAAAAAAAAAAAAAAGACTTGCAATAGAACTTGGTGGCGCAGATGACAATGAAAAAAAAACGAATACCCAATATCTCGTTACTCTATGGTACATTTAGGCAATAAGCGAAAAGGGAATGCTAATCAACGTGGTTCAGATTTCATCCGCAGTGGATTTTACCCTGGGGGCGATGGTGACGACGAGGACCGAACTTCGTTATTGGTGTCAGCGAATGAGTCGGCAACATCAATAATAAGGTCTTCATCATCGCCATTGTCACCTTCTTCGTTGTCGTTCTTAGTATCGACCTTCACCCCATCGTCATCGTCGTCGCCGTCAATCTTGATGGCAACTCGGCGTCGTTGAAGGGTCTCGGTGTCGACAACAGTACTGGAGCGAGACGGAGAAAACACTGGGATCTGGACAGAGGAGAGGTACCACTTCCCAGGCTCATGCTTGAACTCGCTGGCTGGTGTTTGCAACCGCTTCTGGGGCGGTAGTTGTGGAGTCCGGTCGTGGTCAAAGTCAAAGTCGAGAGGTGTGGGCTGGGAGAACCCCTCGTCGTCGTCATGTCCTACATTGGTGTCGGTGCTCTCGCCGTCGTCTCCAGTCTCCTCCAACAGGATTGCAGACTCGTAGCTTCTCTTCCTGATGCCGATCGAGTCCTGTGTTGGGCTCGAAGATTGCTCAAACGGTGAATGGTTGATCATGCTAGACAAGAGCATTTCTGTCGAGGGAGATGGCGGTACCTGTACCGCTACTGCCGTTGATGACCCTGTTGTCGTTGGTTCAGTCACAGCTTCCATTATTAACACGTTGCCCGCAAGTGCAGCTACGTGCTCCGGTGTTGGCGATGCGGTGGCACTTTTGACCGATCCTGCGGTTGGTGCTGTGCGTTCCGTGGGGTCAGTGGTTTTCGTTGACATCGATGTTGGCTCTGAATTCAAAGTCTTCGGTCCTATTCCTTCAACCGATACTTGCGTTGCGAGGGATGCTAGATCTCCAGTTGACGTTGGAGATGGTGATAAGAGTAGAACCGGATCAACTATCGCTGTTACAGTTGTTGAGGCCGTAGGGGCCAAGCTCGACCTGGGGTGTGATACTGGCGCCGCCGGAGAAATCGTGTTTCCAAGAACCGGGTCCGTGTTCGATCTTCTGCGTAATGTCAGCTCCTGCTCTGGCCGGATAGCCCATGACTGTGGGTGCTGCGACACCATAAGTTGTTGTGACGAAGATGGTCCGATATTCTGATCCCGTGCCGTTGGTGGATTTATGAACTGGAGTTTTTGATGCTCCTGATACTGTCGTATGATGGGCTCCTCTTGAGGGTGCCGCCGCTGCTCTTGTTGTTGTTGTTGTCGTTTTTGTTGGCTTTGAAGGTGCTGTTGCTGGCGTTGCAGTTGCTGTTGCTGAGAGTGTTGGAGCTTTAGTTGTTGAAACTGCTCGAGATTTTGCTGCTGAAACTTTTGCTGCTGAATTTGTTGTTGCTGATGCTGAAGCTTTTCCTGGATCTGTTGTTGTTGATGCTGATGTTGTTGAGTTACAGGCGACACAGGCTGCTGGCTCGGATACTGAGGTGCGCCTAGCGCGGTGGATTCGGGTTGAAACTGCTGTAGGATTTGTTGCCGGTGCATTTCCCGCAAATCGATTACTGTCTGTTGCTTCAGATCCTCAAATTTCCGATCCTGTTCCTGGCTCTGAGTGGAATTATTGTCCATTTGGCTCCTGGCTTGCTGGAGTAAGCTTGCTGTCGACACATCACTGCTGCCTGTTGGCGGAGGAAATACTAGTGGGGCGGCTAATGCTGGGCTGACAATCCCCAGTTGAGCTGGAGGCATTTGACGAGTCGACGAGACAGATGTCGATGGTTTTGTCATTGATGGAGCACTCAAAGATTGGGGCAGTTTTCCTTGGTGGATTGGAGCGGCAGTCTGTTCTGGTGATTGGAAAGATATGCGAGCTGGATAGAGCGGTGAAGGGGAGGTTGATGATGTCGAAGGACCTTGGCTGAAATGTCCCATAACCGGTCCGTTGAGCATTTGTACTGATACAGCCGAATGCGGGAATCTTTGCTGCTGTTGTTGTTGCTGCTGTTGCTGCTGTTGGTGAATTGCTTTCCTCTTCCTGATCTCCGGCTCCAGGACAGGGTAATATTGATCGATGAAACCCATTGCCTGTACAAGTTTGGCCCGAGTCTCGATCAATTGTGCGGTCAACCCGACATTCTCCTTCTGCTTGAGGTTGAGATCCATCTGGCGATTGTCGACGATTGCTGCCAGTTGACGGTTGACCACGTCCTTGTGCTGGATAGCCACTTTCATCTGCGACTGCTGTGTCTTGAGCTTCTCGACGTCCTCCAATGCTCTGGAAAGCTCCTTTGTGGTGATGTCGAGTTCCAATTGCAGGTTCTCGATTGTAGCCTTGTCCTGCACGGAGCTGCCGGATCCTTGTTTTTCATGCTGGCCGTTAAATAATTGTTCGCTCAGAATTGCGTTGGCGGTCTTGAGGTGCATGTTCTCCTTGGTGAGCTCGTCCAGTTCGCTCTTGATGCTGGTGTACTCGTTAATGATGTATATCAAGTCCGATTCGATTCCAGATGTGTACGCTAAAGCGATAAATTATGTCCACATATCAATCAACATTGTGAGGCATAAAAGGCTTTCACAACTGCTGCTGTCGAACAAAAAAACGAGATTTCAAAAACTAGGCATTTACTTTGAAGAACGCCTTCGACATCCTTGATCAGCATCTCGTGCTTGTTCTTTGTAATCTTGACCAGCCGTTGTTTGAGGATCCCGATGGTGTCTGTTTTATCCAGCTGAGCCTCACCAGAGTCTTGACTGGTCATGGGGGAGTTGGGGGTGCCATCAAGATTGACAGGTGACGCCATAGGCTGGTGTTCCTGGGTGTTGACTGCAGTGTGCGCTCCTGTCTGGGGCGGCATGGTATGAGAGGTGTTGTGAGGATAGGAAGAGAATGGGTGGATGAGGGGAGCGTAGTGCGGTAACAACCGCAACGGTAAAAGTTGAAGTGTGAAGTCAGAAAGAAGAAAAAGAAAAAGAGGACGCTTACAGGTGGAAAGACCGGCAACACAAAAAAGGGTGCCACCATTTTGATTTAATTTGATTCCGTTGCAGTGTAGTTAAAACCACAACAGACACCCATTCCACGCGACGCCAACCCAACGGACTTTGCCTCCTTACCCCTCCGTCCATGTCGGCCGATTCACGTCCCCTGACCATCCACGACCTCTTCTTCAAGGCTTCTTCCTCAACTTCAGTTGCTCAAGACCACGATCACCAACAGGGCGACGTCCTCAGTATTGTTGGACAAGTGGTCCACTCCATCAACTCTTCGCGGATCTCTCGTTTGGCAGCAGAACAAGATCAGGAACTGGATCAGGAACTGGACGGGTTCCCTCTTCACCCAGCCGCTCTATCAACGTTCAAGGCACGCGGCGACGGCTCTCTTCCAGACCAAGTTGTTTGGCTTGGCCCGTTGCAGACTGCAGCCGATGATCTTGTAGATCTTTCCGCTCGACGGCCTGCTTCCAGGAGCGCGTCTAATACTCGACCCACGTCTGCCAACAACAAGAATCTGAAGGAGCGGAACAAACAGGATCATATCGTCGTTATCCTCGACTCTGACGATGAGGAGGAGATGCAAGAGCCACTCACTGCAATCAACGAGCGCCCACTCCAACCAAGCAATAATGAACAGGAAGGCAACGACGGAGCATCATCCTGTGTATCATGGTCCGACTCTAACGCATCGCGGTCTGAGACAGAAGAACAATTCGAGGATACACTCCCGATGACCATTGTCGCAGTCTTACTCCATTTTGCATCTCAACAAAGTGGATTAGCGTTCGCTCAGTCATTCAAGCGCGGTGATGTTGTCGAGGTGACTGGGGCGTTGATGCTACAGCAGGAATTAGCATGCTCCAGGGTTGTGACATGTGTGGGCATCGCAGGCACAACCTTTTACAGGATATATTCCACTCGCCAGGATATGCGGACCGAATTACCCGGTGACCAATTACCAGTCAGGAAACCGCCGGTGCCCGCCAAGAAGTCAACTCCCATCACTGTACCAAGTCGCGGGAAGGGGTCAACACCCAGCAAGGCGCGCAAGAGATCACGATCGGACACTTCATCAACCTGCGGGAAGGGATCGACGCCCAGTAAGGCGCAGAAGAGATCGCGATTGGGCACTGTATCAACCTGCGGGAAGGGATCGACGCCCAGCAGGGCGCAGAAGAGGTCGCGATCGAGCACTGTGGTACTGGACGATGACTCTGATGAAAACGTGGTATGGATACCGGAGAGCCCAAAGGACAAGAAACGGACAAAGAGGGACGAACAGGGCGTCGACAACTCTTCCGCACCACTGCTCAAGCCTTGGTCGCATCAGGTTCTCCACTCTGGGGAACTCGACCCGTTGAAGTTCCTTGTTCCAGCACAGAGATGGAAAGGCATTCTGGACAGTCGGATCTCTCGCCTAGGCCCTTTCGATACGGTTGATTACATATCCAATGTGTGGTGCTCCCTTCCTATAGCACCCTTATCCGCCACATCTATGCCGAGAACATCATCGTCATCTGATGGCAGGACTGGCCCAGCGACTGGAGGCAATACCGTAACTCGGCACATTTGCAGGATCAACGCCATCAAACGTGTCCAAATTCGGGCTGTCTGCGCTGAGTGTGAGAACGACTACAGGTCCCAGAGATGTATGTTTGGGTGCAGTTCCCGAGAGTGGCGGACGCAGGTTGAGATGGAATGCACGATAGGCGACGGGACGTCTGTTGCTGAGCTGCGACTCGGCAGTGATCAGGAGGATGTGATGTGGACTCTGTTAGGGTTGAAGGGGTCGAGCAGGGACAGAAGTGGCTGTGAGAATAGCAAAGGTCGCGCGACATTGGCTGGAAGACGAGACACCAGGGACAGTGTGGGCGATGCTGTGGCTCAGCCAGCAGACCCTCACGAGGAACGTCGAAACAAGGTGCTGCGAATAGTAGCACGGCGAGGCAACCTCACATACAAGTCTGGCCCTGCTCCAGACCTAACTGCTTCGAGTTCATCAAGGAGCTTACTGCCGAACAAAGAGAAGGAAAAGGCCAGGGATATAGGCAAGGAGAAGGCCGCTGTTGCCATCGTGCCACAAAAGGGTCACGTTGAGAGTATTGATCTGGATCGATCCCAGCGGGCGACAACGGAAGAGAAGCTATGGCTCGACACCTGCACCATCCGCCCTTGGAAGCAACAGTCGTTAATGCTGTACGCGGCTACGTCGCCTTTGGTAGCGATTGGGTCGGCTCCCCCCCAGCCACCACTCAGCAAAGAGGCGACGAGAAGGAAGACAGTGCCGAAGAAGTCATATGTGCAGATACAAAAATGGAAGAGGATTGAAACCCTTATCCGACCACCTCTCATTCTTTGGGCTGTCGCTGCAGAATGGATCCGGCCTCATTTGGAGACCAAAATGCTGCTTAGCCGGCTCCTTCCACAACAGCAACAATAACAACCATCATAGCTCACATTCAATGATGTTTATTTACTTCCATTCAAATCTCTGTAGCAAAATAAAATAAGTAAAAAGGATTTGGTGTCGTTTGCTAGGCTTAGGTTATGTATCTGGTACCAAGTTACAAGACGTGCTCACCGCGGTGCTTCTTCTCACTCTTCTGCATGATCTTCAAGAACTCCTCCAGTGTGATGCGACCGTCGCCTGAGACGTCTCCCTCTGTGATGATCTCATCGATGTCGGCCTAGAAGGATTGAAAAAAAAAGGGTCAAAAAGTATGCTAACGCATGAGTATAGGCTGCAGACGCTGAGCAATCGATAACAGAGAGGACCCAAATACCCAAATAGCAGATACAAGAATCAAAATAAAATAGAGGGCGACACTTCCAAATCAAAGAGAAGGAACATATACGAATGAGGACATTCTAGAATAGTATGATAAAAAAAACGAACCTCAGAAAGAACGTTGGGTCCCAACAAGGACTGGATGGCAGCACGGAGCTCTTGCGAGGAGATGGCGCCAGAACCATCACGGTTGATGGACTGAAAAGCACGACGGTAGGGCTCTTCGGGGTCCTTGGATGTGTCATTGTTGTAGCGGTTCATGAGGTCGGTGAACTCCTTGAGGTCAATGGCATGGTTAGGGATGCGGATGGATTGCTTGAGTTCCTCGTCGCCCAAAGTCTATCGCAAGGTCAGAGAAAGAAAGTCAGAGAGTGTCAGTTGTTGAAAAAGTCGGCGGAGTTTTTTAGCAGTCTTTTCATCAGCAAAACCGATGCCCTTTGGCACTAATTATTATTCGAAGGTGCCTCACGGTGTCGCTGCAGTAGATAAGTTGCAATTGAATGCAGAAAAGTGGGTTTGGGATACAATAACGCATAGTTGCAGAAAAGTATCACAACGCGATATGTAGCGTGAGAAAAAAGGTCGAAAGGACAGCCTCTGACAGAATGAGTATGTTTCTTACATTGAGGAAGTTTTGGAAGACCGAGGGCTCGATTCTGCCGGTGTTCTGGGGGTCGAAGAGAGCAAATGCCTCCTTGATGTCTTCTGGGCGCATGGTTGGTATGGCTGTTATTGAGATGAAGGGAGTGAGGTGGAAGAGGGAAAAGGGTGGACCTGAGAAGGATGACGGAGTAGTGCGAATAAATGAGAACGGAGGGGCAAGCCGTCTCAAAGCCCAAGGGGGGAAGGAAAAAAGGAGACAAGAAACAGTCACCCTATCGTGCCATGCACGTGCGGTCGCTAAAAAACGAATGATAAGAAACAAAAACGCGACTGTCGACGCGTCGAGGAGCTAAAAGAGCCTATCCACTAAGAACTTCATACTTGCAAGAGAAAATGTGTCCAGGATTTTGCACAACGATGACCCACACTCGTTTCTCATTCAAAGACAAAGAAGCACTATCCTCTGAGCGCATGTAGGATGTGTGAGGATACTTACCATGACTTTGTGGGACGATAAGCGCTCTTTCTTTCTTGCTTCGTGAGAAAAAAAAAAGATCGTAAACTCAGAGAGGATGGCGCCGTACAATTATTGCCACACACAACCACATTTTTTCTTAAAAAAAAAAAAAAAAAAAAAAAAAAAAGAGCACAGTGCGGAGAGGCTAAGTGAAAGGTGCATGGGTAGGGGGCAAGGACTGGGTCCAATGCATGAGAAAACAAACGATGCACCGCTCTCTTTTGCATAAATATGGAGAGTGAATTATCTCGTCGAACATCATTTCCTTTTCGTTTTTCACCTTCCCCCATTTCACTTTCACCCCCTTTTCAAATCCTCCATTCACCATCGTGCTGTCTTCACCTCGCTCAACCAGCTCTCCGCAAACACTTTCCCAACAGAAAAAACTTTCCCTTCGGTCGATAATGGGACTCACCAAGACTTACAAGGACGGCGCGACGCCAACTGTCTGTATCATCGGCGCTGGGTAAGTTTTCTTCCTTTTGCACAATTTTATCGCGTAGATTAACTCGGCCAGGAACCTCGCCATCATCTGCTTGCTTCATTCCGTCTCGTCCATCCAACTGCTTTACGTCTAACATACTCTCTGACTACTGCTGAATGTGCTCTTGGATAGATTCTCGGGCATGTGTGCCGCTATTCGTCTCCAGACCCAGCTCAACCTCAAGACATACATCATCTTTGAGCTGGAACCTGAACTCGGTGGCACTTGGTGGTCCAACACCTACCCAGGTTGTGCCTGTGATGTCCAATCCATCATCTACCAATTTTCGTTTGAGCCCAATTATGAATGGAGCAAGACGTAAGCTACTCTGCCCTTCTCTTGCTTGTTTTCTATACTTCCTGTTCCCCTTCGTCTCTTTCCTTTACTATCTATTTTCTGTTACTAATCCTTGGTTTCCATGCATCTGTACGCACCACTTCGTTCCCTCGTTCTTTTTTATTTATCAATACTCTTTAAGATTCGCCGGACAACAGGAGATCTGGGAGTACCAACGTCGGGTCGCCAACAAGTATAAACTCTATGAGAAGATCCGCTTTAGGACCGAAATCACTCGTGCAGAATGGTACGAGAACCTGCAGCAATGGGTTCTTGACTGGACAAACCACAACACTGGTGAGACGGGGCAGATGAATGCCGATATTGTCATTTCTGGTACAGGGCCTCTTCGTCTCCCTCGGATCCCCAAGCAGTTTGATGATTTTGAAGGGCCCAAGTGGCACACCTCCCAGTGGAACCATGACTATGACCTCACCAACAAGCGTATCGCTGTCATTGGCAGCGGAACCAGGTAAAGAAAAACTTCTCTCTCTTCCGATTCTTATTTTTTATTTCTTTTTTGGTCTGTGCTCCAGGACCACATATTCTGATCTTAATTTGCTCGCCTATATTACAACTCCTTTATCCAACAAGCGCAATCCAAGTAGTTCCTGCGATTGTCGACAAGGTCAAGAAACTCGAGTTTTATCAACGGTCGGCGACATGGGTTATCCCCCGCAGTAATCCTAACATCGGTGCCTTCTGGAAGTTCCTCTTCAAGTATGTCCCTTTTGTCCATTTCATCTTCTACAAGCTGAATTACTGGAGTAGGGAGTCCACCCTCAGCAACTTCAGCACCAAATGGCGAGACATCTTCTCCCGGCGCTTCGCCATGTTCATCGCCTGGGCCCATCGGTACTGGCAGGTCCGTGACAAGCAACTCCGTACGAAATTGACGCCCGACTATGCTCTGGGCTGTCGCCGAGTTGCGGTTTCGTCGGACTATTACCCAGCCCTGTCTAAGAAGAACGTCAACGTTCATACGGCGACCATCACGAATGTCAAGGGCAAGACTTTGATGCTGAGCGATGGGTCTAGACAGGAGGTGGATGCTTTGGTTCTGGCAACTGGGTTCCGTGTTCAGGATTTTGTCGCTGAAGGGTTCGTGATTGGTAAGAACAAATGCGACCTCTTTAAAGCTTGGGGCCAAGCTCCAAAGACCTACTATGGAATCGCCTCTGCCGAGGCTCCTAACATGTTTTTTATTCTCGGACCCAACTCCGTGCTTGGGTAATGTCAACTTTTTTGTTTTGCTTTGGTCGACTGTTTCTCTGCCAATTGTATGTAGAAAAAAGCATTGTCCGTCCTAATGTCTCCATTCTTTCAAAACTCTCAAACAAACAAAAAAAAAAATAGACATAACTCAGTCCTATTTATGATCGAGACGGCTTGTGACTACGCAGTCATGGCGATCTCGCACATGATGGACAAAGACCTCTCTTCCATTCAAGTAACCCCCAAGGCCTGCAAGGACTTTGGCGATGAGGTCAAGGAAAAGATGAAGGGCATGGTCTGGTCCACGAAGTGCACATCGTGGTACAAGAACGAGCAAGATGAGATTACTGCCCTTTGGTGGAGCTCCTGCACCTATTACTGGTGGAGACTGCGTAAATTCAGGCCCCAGCATTTCTTGGCTGTTCAGCGGTCCAAGTCCGCTACCGTCCGTGATGAGCTGTTTAGGGGCCGTGGTGGTTATCGTCTTTTGAAGGAATAAAAAAGGGATTAAAGTTCCTTTTTTTTGGCAATAAATATGACTTTTGAAAAAACTAAACTTTTGCTCATTTAGAATGCACAAAATCAAACCGTCGATGAAAAAGGAACGCAACAGACCAAAGGAAGTTATAAAGTACGCGACAGTCGACGCATCATGGGGCCATTCGCAATAAGCAGGTGATATCCAATAAAGAGTCCTGAAGTGAGTTTAGCCTCACGCTTGGAAAATAAAAAAGCACAAAAGTTGAAGCTCGTATTCGGATGGCCCGAACTCGCTTCCTCTCATTTCTTCCATATACATCTGATACAACATTCGAAATAAAGTGTCGACTGGGCGCACGGATATCAATTTGACGCACTCTTTTTTTGCGGTATGTTCAATGAAAAGAAGGAAACACTAGATCTAATTTATGAGCGAGCCGAAACGGGCGGAGAGACAGACCTGTTTGTCCTGTGGAGCGATAAGCGTTCTTTTCTTCTTCCCTCGTGAGGACAACTTAAGAGCACAAGTGTTGGGGAAATGACACAGTTTGAGTACGGCTCACTCAATTCGAGCAAGTTTTTATGCGGCAAAACAGTGCGTGCAGGCCAAGTGAGAAGGTAAGAAAGGACGGTATGTGAGGAACGTATATAATGCAAGAAATGGAGGATGCGCGCTCCCTTGCATAAATACAAAAAATTGAGCCGTCTCTTCCAAATGACGCTTTTCTTTCCGTCATTCACACTTCTCATCTCACTCTCATTCCTAATTGCCTTCCTCATTCACCGTCGCCTGCTTTCACCTCTTTCGACCAATTGTTCCACAAAAACTCCTCTCTAACAAAAACCCTCTCCTCAGACGATAATGGGACTGACTAAGACGTACAAAGACGGCACGACGCCAACCATTTGCATCATCGGTGCTGGGTAAGGTCTCTACCCCAAAATACGGTAACTCTCAACAATCTCTATCGACCTCTCCTTCTGACGTCACCTCGCTCTCTTTTTTTTCGTTGCAACTGCTGCTGAATGCGCTCTTGGATAGATTCTCGGGCATGTGTGCTGCTATTCGTCTCCAGACCCAGCTCGACCTCAAGACATACACCATCTTTGAGCTGGAACCAGAACTCGGTGGCACTTGGTGGAGCAATACCTATCCTGGCTGTGCCTGCGATGTTAAGTCTATTAATTACCAATTCTCGTTCGAGCCTAATTATGAATGGAGCAGGACGTAAGCCCATATACCTCATCCCCTCGTTTGCTTGTTTCTTGATCATTCCCTGACCCCGATCGTCTCTTTGTTTTTTGGTCATTATCTGTTACTAATCCTTCCGTTGCATGCATCTGTGCACGCCATCTCTCTTTCACCTTCTATTCTGTTTCTTTTTTTAATTTTCGCCATCCTTTGCCACCTAGATATGCGGGACAGCAGGAGATTTGGGAGTATCAACGCAGAGTCGCCAAAAAGCACAGCCTCTATGAAAAGATCCGCTTCAGGACCGAGGTCACCCATGCAGAATGGCACGAGGACCTGCAGCAATGGGTTCTTGACTGGATCAACCACAACACTGGTGAGACCGGTCAGATGAATGCCGATATTGTCTTTTCTGGAATGGGACCTCTGAGGATTCCTCAGATCCCTAAACAGTTTGATGATTTTGAGGGACCCAAATGGCATACCGCCCAGTGGAACCATGACTATGATTTGACCAACAAGCGTGTGGCCGTCGTTGGCAGTGGTGCCAGGTACACTTTTTTTTGTAATTAGGTTCAAAAAAGATAACTGTTTGAAGCAGGCGTTCTCTTACTTTTATTTGGGCATCTTAATCTTTCAAATAGCTCGATCCAAGTGGTGCCTGCGATTGTCGACAAGGTCGAAAGACTCGAGTTCTACCAACGGTCAGCAACCTACATCGTCCCCCGCAAGAACGCCAGCAACTCGGCTCTCTGGAAATTCCTCTTCAAATACATCCCCTTTGTCCACTTCATCTACTATAAACTGACCTACTGGAGCAATGAGTTCATCATTCGCGTCTTCAGCACCGAATGGCAACACGTTCTCACCCGTCACGTCGCCATGCTTCTCGCCTGGTCCTACCGGTTCTATCAGATCCGTGATAAGCAACTCCGTGCGAAACTGACACCCAACTATATCCTGGGATGCCGTCGGATTGTCGTCTCGTCTGATTATTACCCGGCCCTAGTTAGGAAGAACGTTAGCGTTCATACGGCGACCATCACGGATGTTAAGGGTAAGACTTTAACGCTGAACGATGGATCGCAGCAGGAGGTAGATGCGCTAGTTCTGGCGACTGGGTTCCATGTCCAGGATATCCTCGCGGAGGGGTTTGTGATTGGCAAGAATAAGTGCGACCTTTTTAAGGTTTGGGGTCAGGATCCCAAGACTTATTATGGTATCACCGCTGCCGAGACTCCTAATATGTTTTTCCTCCTCGGACCCAACACCGGACTCGGGTAATATCACCCTTTGCCTGACACCTACTTTCACGTAAACATTTATGATAGCAAAAAAAATAGTAGAGATTGCTCGTCTTAATGTTTTCTTCCTTTCAAAACTCTCAAACAAACAAAAAAAATAGACACAACTCAGTCTTATTCATGATCGAAACAGCTTGTGAATACGCGATCATGGCGATCTCGCACATGATGGACAAGAACCTCTCCTCCATCCAAGCTACACCCCAAGCCTGTAAAGACTTTGTCGACGAGGTCGAAGAAAAGATGAAGGGCATGGTCTGGTCCTCGGACTGCAAGTCCTGGTACCAAAACGAGCAGGGCAAAGTCACTGCCCTTTGGTGGAGTACCTGTACGCATTACTGGTGGAGACTACGCAGATTTCGACCTCAGCATTTTGCAGCTGTCCAGCGTGGATCCAAGAATTTTGCTGCTGCTATTCCTATTGCCACTCATGTATGAGAGATGGCAACAGCAGTGTGGCAAGTGTCGGAGGTTTTCTCAATGGAAAGGAGGAGGAAAACGGAGGATTAGTTCCTAGGTTTTTTTATTGGAATTAAGGAAATATATAATGCTATACAATGATTCAAATTGAGAAACTGCCTCGATACACCATGTCAAAGGCTATTATCAATACCAAGGTCGAGGCGAAGCATGTAAAAATCAGCCTTCTTACTTTATTTTATTTTGTTTTGTACGCAGTTTTATTTCTCCAGTGAAAAGCCCAAAGAAGATATCCGATAGTGAAAGGGGACTACATACCAAACTCTCTCAGGAGCCATCCACCAGTCGCAGTCCGGTCCATAACCTGGCTCTGCGCAACAATTGCCGCTGCTCCTCACAGCTTCAATAGAAGAAAATAAAACTAAACACGAAGAAAAGGAATTCTTCCCATCCTCTCCATTAATAACAATCTCCTCCTTCCCAACAGACTATCCAACAACCGCTCATCGGCCGCGCGTGGATCCATGGACGCTCCAGGGCAGCGCCCATTCTCATGTGTGGCTAGCAAAGCGCCACACGGGTAAAAACCATCTCGGGTGATGTAGCCGTATCCCTGACTCCAGTCACCTCGGGGATCTGTGTACTTGGAGGTCTTGTTCTTGGCAGAGATGCCTTGTGTCTGCTCCCACGCGATCGTCGCGAAGCACCGAGGCTTCCATATCAACTCCGAAGCCTGCGCCTCCAGGTAGCCAACAAACCTATGCAAAACTGTTTTGGCGATGGACTGTGGGGTCCGGAAAACCGCGGACCATTCAGTTAACATACTCTTGTTTTATTTCTCCTTTTTTTTTTTTTTTTTTTTTTTTTTTCGTACGCAATTTTATTTCTCCAGTGAAAAGCCCAAGAAAGCCATTCGATAGTGAAAGGAGCTACATACCAAACTCTTCCATGAGCCATCCACCAGTCGCAGTCCGGTCCATAACCTGGCTCTGCGCAACAATTGCCGCTGCTCCTCACAGCTTCAATAGAAGAAAATAAAACTAAACACGAAGAAAAGGAATTCTTCCCATCCTCTCCATTAATGACAATCTCCTCCTTCCCAACAAACTATCCAGCAACCGCTCATCGGCCGCGCGTGGATCCATGGACGCTCCAGGGCAGCGCCCATTCTCATGTGTGGCTAGCGAAGCGCCACACGGGCAAAAACCATCCTGGGTGATGTAGCCGTATCCCTGACTCCAGTCACCTCGGGGACCTGTGTACTTGGAGGTCTTGTTCTTGACGGAGATGCCTTGTGTCTGCTCCCACGCGATCGTCGCGGAGCACCGAGGCTTCCATATCAACTCCGAAGCCTGCGCCTCCAGGTAGCCAACAAACCTATGCAAAACTGTCTTGGCGATGGACTGTGGGGTTCGGAAAACCGCGAACCATTCAGTTAACATACTCTTGGGGGTGATACCGCGAAGGAGGTCCGAGACACTCCACTTGGGATTCTCATCACGATCGGGAGCAGGACTACCGCTGTGCACGGCTCGAGCTCCACCGATAGAAGAGAATCCTTGAACATGTTCCGCATCCGAGGGCGACTGCCAGTGTATGGGGACCGGCCTTGGCATCTGGCGTCCATGGGCAATCGCACGATCATATTCACGCTTCCTGGCGGCGTTGTAGCTGTTTGTCGCCTGTACACCCCATCCATCAATCCTATCCATGGCCTCCTTCCAGATCGTAGTGGTGGTTTCTGCAGAAAGGGGACAATTCCAGACATGTTTGTTGTCCTCCTCCTCAAGCTCGCATCGTCGGCACAGGCAGGTCGAATAAAGGTTCGGTTTGCGCGCTTGCATAGAGTTCAAAGTGGGCAACATGCCATGCAGCTTCTTGATGTGATGTGTACGTTGGTGAGAGTCCTTGCTGTTGCTGTAGAATGTAAAGACGGCTCGCCTATCATGAACATGGGCCAGGGTCGATCGCCACTCCACGTCCTCGATGTCTGGGATCGCCCTCTTGACTCGCCTCTGTGCTGTCCAGGCCTGATGGTGCCGAATTGTCGTTTGTTGTTTGAGCAGCTGCCGAAGATCAATCTCCACAAGCCCACCGTAACAATATGCAAAGTTCCTAATGTCCGTCTGTTGCGCCAGATCCACCACTACGGGTACTGTGTCGCTCTGTGCAGCCTCCTTTGCCGCCTGGTCTGCAAGCTCATTCCCATGTACATTGCTATGTCCCTTTATCCACTCCACCTCAACCCCGCCTGGCCGAGTTTCCACAATCTGCCAGAGTACCGCCCAAATACCAGCGTATGTGCTCCTGAACCGCTTCCTGGGCAGAACATTCCGACGATTCTTTACTAGTCGGCGGTACTGGTCTACCACTGACTGGTTATCAAGGCGAACTATAATGTCCTGCTTTTTTTTTTTTTTTTTTATTTCTAGAATTGCCTCTGACATGGCCTATCTGTGCAGTACACGATATTTTTTTTAATCTAAGTCTTAACTAGGTGCGCGTACTTATTTTGCACAGAGGCATTTTAGTATGCTTGTGCAGGAAGCCGGTTACCCGACAGAATGTACTTGAGCACTGGAAAGGTTGGTCTAAGCGGTCCGCCGTTGTTGGCAGGCTCCACACGGCATTCCGACTGGCTCATCACCAGAGTTACGTAGCCATATAGTGGGCATACTCACTCTGTCCATGCACTTGTGTGCGTCTGAGAACTATTTCATCTCAGGCCTCCTGGACAGGGGAGACTAGCGCAATACCATCAAATCCTAATTGAGCGTATCTTCGTAGGCCTGAACCCACGACCCTCGCGCTGAGAGGGGGAAGCTTTACCAACTTGGTGGGCTCGCCCGCCCGAACTATAATGTCCTGCTCCGGAGGTGCTGCCAGAATGGTTTTATTTCTCCGACCTAGTTAGCCACCAATTTTGTGGTGTTAATCAAGTTGGTGGCGTTAATTAATTGATAATACTTCTAGAAAATCGTTTTTAACAAGCAAGTTCCTAGTTGGTCCAGTGGTCAGGATTTGTCGCTCTCACCGACAAGGCCCGGGTTCGATCCCCGGACTGGGAATTAATTTTGTTCAACGGTGGCGGATGTTGAAGGGACACTAGAGGTGTACTCGGTGCGAAGCCCCGGGAGCGCCTCTTCTTTTTTTTAGTAACTCAGAAACGGGTTCTAAGCTATTAAAAAACCCTAAAGATTCCAAGGCACCGGTGAGTGATACGCGTAAGAGGGTCGAGTGTTTTCACAGCAGCAAGGCATGCAACTTCCCCTTTGATCATCCAGGTTTGAGCAGGCTACGACAACATTATGAGATTTGAACAGGCTACGACAGCATTGTAAAAGCTCGGTGCTTTTTTTTTGTTGTAAATAGCTTGGTGCACTAAAAGACGAAAGGAGAGCGAGGCTCCTTCTTGGGATTTTACGACCGTCTCTGTTGTTCACTTGATTAATTGGTCCAATAGATCTCACTTCGTGAGGATCTTCGCTGCGCGAAGGAGGTTTCGATCTCTGTCTATGTAAAGTGAGCCGAAAGGGAGACTATTCATTTTCTCATTCTTTCCCTCACTCTTTCCCTTTCGTTTTTTTTTGACGCATTCTTCTACAGATACGTTAGGCTCGACTCCACACCCAGGAGAAGGGCATGAGGCAAGCCTCATGCTCACTTCTCGGAGGAAGTGGAGTCAAGCCTACAGATATGTTCCAACTCTCAAGAATCGTGGCCAGTGCACTTTAATATTATTTCCCTCTTGGCTCACATTTACAAAGGGAAGAAAAATTTAATTTGGTACCTGTAACCGGGCATATCCACCAAGAACAAAAAAGAAGAGGAAAATAAACTTATTATATGGCAATACACTCGGATGAAAGAAAAAAAAAAAGTTAGTTAAGGAACGAAAAAGAAGCGAAAAGAAAAGAAAAGAAAAAGAGCTCATTGTGTGGCCAGTGTACTCGCAACAGGAAAGTATGAGCTCCAAGTACAAAAACGAAACAAAAAGAAAAGAAAAAGAAGCCATTTATTGCAGACAACGCAGACTTGCGCGTCAAAGGAAGAATAGTATGAAAGACAGTAGATGTAGTTTGTTACAGAGTCTTTTCGATATACACCTTTCATTATCATTCCCTTCCCATTCCCATCCGCAACCTTTCCATACCATTCTGCTCATCGGACCAAACCCTGATATAATCCGCTCCCGATATCCGACTTAGATCCACGACACCATTGTGTGACAGAGCACCCGGAAGCCAAAATAAATAGCATGAACATTGAAGAACGGGAAAGAAAGTGAAGAAGAAAAAGAAAAGAAAATCAAAAAAAGAAAGAAAGAAAAATAGGCCGATGTGTAGCCTGTGCACTTGAGTGAAAAAAAAAAAAAAAAAAAAAAAACCGGCCAGTCGTTTATGCTCTGACACGATCATCAAAGTATGAAAACAAATGAAATAAAAGCATTTCACAATCAGAAAAAGCCCAAGGGAGGCATTTGAGAGTGAAAGGAGACTACATACCAGACTCTTCCAAGAGCCATCCACCAGTCGCAGTCCGGTCCACAACCTGGCTCTGCGCAACAATTGCCGCTACTTTTCATGGCTCCAACAGAAGACTCCTCACAGCTTTAACGGAAGACAAAAAAAAGAAGATGGGCTGAAATGATGGTTACTGTTACGCTTAATTAAAACAAAGTATTACAGATATCCTATGCAGAGCAGGTGGCTGAGTTCAATTCCAGGATTGACCGCCACGTTTTGACTTAGCTAATAAGCAGAACATACCAAGTTTTTTTAAGCTTAGAGAGAGAAAAGATAGTATTTGAATTCTCCCTCGTCCTTTTCATTTTCAAAGCTGAAAAAAATGCACCTATCTAAACTACCCCCTCCCTGGCCGCCTCCCCACCGACAGGACCAGCATGAACAACCTGAACAGTACTGCTCTCGTGTTCCCCTCCACCTCCTTCATTCAAAGCAACATCACCACTACCACCAGCAAGAGCACCAGTAGTAGCAGTAGAAGCTACGGGACCGCCCGTCTGCAACATGGGTCCCAACAACGAGCCCATCTTCAATCCCTGGCCCCAATCCTCATGCCGTTCTAAGATCAAAGGACTGATCGGAACAGTACATGAGGCAGCCGAGGCACCAGTAGTAGCCGCGGCAGCAGCCACAGGCATTGCAGACAAGGGCGAGCTAAAGAACGTCCTTTCCTTGTTGGACGAGTACGAAGACGATATCATCATCTCACCAGATCCTATTCCTCCGCCATTTCCACCCGTGAGACTGACGGCGCTCCCTCGACGACTCACACAGTTATAGTTGTTCCTCCGAAGTGCCATCAGACCGTCATGCTCGTCCTCCGAGTTTGTATGGTGCAGCGCAAGTGGGTGAGGTGGGTCACGAAGACTGCTCGTACTGTTCTTCTTGGTCGGCGTCAACATTCCTCCTCCACCACCACCACCACCGTTACCACCATTGCCACTGCCGATCGAGCCAGGGTTTCCTCCGCCGGGGCTTGATCGCTTCAACATCATCGAAATCATCCCAGGTCCCATCGATTGCAGCGATAGACTAGTCGTGCTGCCGTTTCTGGATCCTGCTCTTGATCCAGACTTAGATCTCGGCAGCTTGGTGGACGATCCGTTGCCAAACCCGAAAATAGTATGACTAGAGCTGGCAGGAGGCGGTGGTGCGGGAGCAGAGGCGATAAGTCCTGCCGACGCTGGAGCAGAGAGAGGAGATCCAGATGCTCCTTCGACCAGTTGTGGTGTTGTCGAGACAACTGTCAAACCAGAGATTGGAGGAGTGCCGCCAGCCGTCGTGGAATGCGCCGCAGAGCTGGATCGCGATCTCGACCTTGAACGAGACTGAGTCAAAGTTCCCAAGCCAAGGAGGTACCCAGAACTGCCCTCTCTGCGAGGTTCCCGTGGTCGATCCTTCCTGCTAGTCTCACTCGTCGCCAAAGTGCTGGAAGTTGGCGCGACAGAAGTAGTGCTACTGGGTTCGCTGCTGCTGGACTGCTTAGAGTGGCTTCCTTGACTGCCACTTCCGACTCCCAAAGACTGGATCATCGACTTTAATGTACTGGTGCCAGAACCAGAAACAGACGCAGACAGTGGTCCCTTCCCGTAGTCGGACGAATCGCTCAACCCTGCCAACGACTGTCCGCTCTCAGGTGGATCAAAAGGCCCCTGAGAAATTGCCAGTTCGCCGACAATAGGAGTGGAGGGTCCTCTAGCTGGACCGAGCCCTGCCAGATTTGCATTAGCCGCCAGCTTACCCTGCATCATCATAGCCTCCATGTTCACGTCGTTTAACAATGTCACATTCTTGTACGAGAAACTTTCAAACTCAGACTCGATGCTCAGGGACCGCTGCATCATCGTTCCGTTGCCGTCGCCATGCTGTTGTTGGTTCATTATATCCTGATCCATCTCGTCCGGCTCTTGGTTGTGGTCGTATTCGTGGTTGCGAGAAGGTCGGCGAGAGTGGAGGCGAGGTCGCGGATAGGATCCTTGGTCTGGCTCAGTAGAGATGTCAGAGACCTGATGGACTGTTGCTCCTAACGAGCTAGACGGCTGTTGAGGCACTGGAGGCAATCCATCGACGTCTCGGGTTGCAAGAGGCGATGAGGGAGACTGTGGCTGCAAGGCCCAAGTAAGTCCAGATGACCGGAGGCTCTGATGGTTGCTAGACTGATGCTGTAATCGAGGGTCGCTAGCCTTGTGCATCGGGGAAGAAGGTTGTCGCTGTCCAGTTTCAACTCTCAGTCCCCGCTCTGGTCCACTAGACTTTTCTGACAGAGCTAATGTCGAGTCTTTAGCGCTTAAGGAGGAAATGGGCCCGGGCTGAAGATCGCGCAAGTCGGTGACGCCTGTCATTGGGTTGTAAACAGGATCAAAAGCCGCGTCCTGGTCTTGCTCACGCTCATGCAGGCTGGCTAAAGTGGAACAGCTTCCCATACTGGATAGAGGCTTGCCGTAGTCGAGTCCAGTAAAATAGTTTGAGTTCAAGGCTGGATCGCCACCAACTCTGGCTGATGGCACTGAAGATGAAGCGGAAAGAGAGTGGCTCTGAGCCCAAAGCTCGCTCTCAATTTGCTTGGCTAAAGGAGACCCCAGTGGCTGCTCGGCTAAGAATGGCGGTATGCCGATTCCCATTTGAGAAGATGACGAAGGTCGGATGCGATGGAGTGAAGAGGATGAGGATGAAAGGGTGTTCGAGAGCGAAGAGCCGAATCCAGGATTGAACGAGACTCGGTTTGAGACTGACTTTGAGCGGCCATGGTTCATCAGCCTGGGTCGAACAGTTTGCATCGACGTTCGCTCGGCAGAGGTGGGCGAAGACGTACCTGACTCCAGGTCCACAGCCGATGTCGATGGGGTCATGGTTGGCATCATCGAGGGGGACGCTGTCAAGGCAATACTGGGATCCAATTGCTTTGAGGCAGAGCTTCTAGACTCGGCGGCGTTGTCAAAGGTAGCGTTGGCAGCATTGTCCGAGACAACAGCATTTCCTGACGCAATCTCTGCCATGTTGCCATTTGATAATCGTCTGATGTCGGGTCTGGCGTTTCGAGCTATGTATAATAAGCGACCAAAGGCATGATGAAACTTGATTACCATGGAGGCATACTTGTCATGAGATACCAGTGAAAAAAATGGCACAGTTTCTTACCATCAAAGTAGCTTGTATCGGTGTTGTCGTTAGGTGAAGGAATAAAAGGGGCCTCTTGGTTTCTGATGTTCTCCCAGTCGACACCTTGGAAGAAAGGGTGTGCCTTTAACGCAGCGGGCGAAGGGCGGTGTGTAGGCTCTCTGCTCAACAGTTTGTTAATCAGATCGTGAGCTTCCCTCGACAAACCATATTCGGGCCACTGAATGTCTATTAGAATTTTAAAGTATGATGTTTTTTCTGTTAGTCATAAATGTCACCAAATAGCAATAGCAAATGGTCTCAACAAGATTAAGATGGTGTCATACCGTGGTTGAGGATATTCTTGAAGATGGCCTCAGGTGCCTCATCCATGAACGGGGGATAGCCAGTAAGGAACTCGAACAGACACACACCCAATGACCACCAGTCGACTGCCTCACCGTGACCAATACCCAACAGCAGCTCAGGCGCCAGGTAGTCCGGCGTTCCAAGAAGAGCCTTGCTACTCCCGCGATGCCTTCTCGTCGCACGTCCTGAGAGTGTACTATGCTGTTGCGAGGCGCCCGCTGTTGATGCCTGTGCAGCGGCAAGTCTCGCTGATGTGACTGCTGAGTCTTCCTTGCCCTCAAGACTTCCAATGGTCGCCGACTTCTTGATAGTCGATATCTTGGACGGGTGAGAGGGAGGGCGAGCAATGTGTCTACGGTTCAGAGACGGGGCCTTGTGCTCATGCCAGCTGAACATGTCATTTTGATCGGGAACGGTGATACGACTCAGTCCAAAATCGGTTAACTTGATATGGCCCTCGGCGTTGACAAGCATGTTATCTGGCTTGAGATCGCGATGGGTAATTCCGTTCGAATGCAGGTACTCCAGTGCCAGAATACATTCAGCAATGTACATCTTGGCCATATCTTCCTCAAACGATCCAAATACAGCCAAGAGTGATGAGAGATCCCCTCCGATAACATACTCCATTACCAAGTACAGGTAGTCCTTGCTCGCAAACGCATAGAACAGTTGTACGACATAGGGAGTTCGTGTCAAAGCAAGGACGCGTCGCTCTGCCAAGACGTGGTTGACCATGTTCTTGCGGACCATGTCAGCCTTCTTGAGAATCTTGATGGCATAGAGATCCTTGGTCGTCTTTTTCCTCGCCAGGTACACCTTACTATGTATGCATAGAATAACGAAGAGCCCAAGCGTTAGTGAATGTCCTCGTAAACACTCAGATGAATGCCATATCTAGCCACCAGTTACCTACCCAAATGCTCCACGACTGATAGGCTTGATGATCTCAAAATCTTGGATACTTGGCACGCGACTCTTGTAAGCAGACGCCGCGTTGTTGAAGGGGGGCGACAAAACGCCAGCAGGGCCTCCGCCGCCAAAGAAGCCATTGCGACCTGTCTCTGCTTCGCCAGAGATGCCCTTGGACTGTCCAGCCAGGTTGTTGTAGCTGTTGATGCGTTGACGTGATGCTCGCAAGAAGGCAGCAAAGATGGTGCTGAAGTTCTTGCTCGGTTTTTCCGACGTACCCGACAGACCCGATGTTCCCTGAGCAGCCGACATCGAGCCAGATCGCTTCAGCCTATTGACGACTGTCGTGTCGGCACCGGCTCCTGCTCCACCAGTGTGTGACGTCTCCAAGTCTAAAATATGCAGAAATGAAAAAAAAAAAAAAAAAAAAAAAATTACTCACTTGGTTAGCAGCTGAATATTGAGTGACAAAAGTCTAAATGGATAGTAAAGACATAGCATACCATTGTTCGAGAAATTTGATCCGGTGCTCTCTCGCCTTGAATGCTTGGAGGCAAACCCTTGATCGACCCGAGATATCGTGCTTATCCGCTTACCGGTAATTCCAGTCATGGTTTGGGAAGACTGCAGGGGTAATGGCGGCTTGGTCGATCGTGTCACATCATCCTTGGGCTTTGACTTGGGCTTCTTCCTGCCTCCCCAAAACGAGGTCGAAGAAGAAGATTGCTGGAGCTCACTCTGGGAACTGATCGCGCTGGCACTCTGAGACCGAGTGACGATGCCGTTATCGCCGCCGTCGCGTCCTGTCAGCTGACCAAGCTCGTTCTGGATCGTGCGCATTGTTGCCAGCTTCTCTCGAACCACATGGGCAATCTTCTTTGTAATGTTGAAAAGTTCCTCATCGTAGGCCGGGTTCCTGGAGTCCTGAAGCATGTTGTTGATTTTTTGGTGGTACTTCTCTAGCTTGCGTATCGCGTTCCGAGGGTTAGATTCAAGTACCAGAGATGCCTTCTGGGAGAGAATTTGAATTTTCTCAGAGTCCTTGATGCTATGATAGTCCACGTACGGTCGATTCATAGCCTCGATCAATTCTCTGCGCTGCCAAACACAGGCACTGAGTTTGCCCAAGGCATGGTTGCAGCTCTCGAGCTTCTGACTGCATTCATGCTGGAGCTTGCAGGTCTCGCTGTGTCGATCCAAAAGCGATAGCAAGATCTCTTCGTCACAGATTCTGCACACAGTGAGGTTTTGGGAAAGGTCCACAGTCGCTACGGATTGGGAATCCGACTTTGCGGGTACATCCAGCGAAGGGAACTGCTGGGATGTTGTAGAGTCGATCGTCTGGGAGCGGATCAAATTGGTGGAGGTGACCGATGATCGATGTCGAAGTCCAAAGGGGCTGGGCTTGACTGGAACAGAAAGTGGGGATGAAAGTCCAGGCGACAAGGGCGATAGCGGTGAGAGCTGCGCAGAATGAGAAGGAGACATGGGCAACAGCGACTTTTCGGCCGAGCTGCTCTGCTGGTTATTGAACATAGACTTGAACGACTTGAGTAGGCCCATGGTCGTCTTCTTCTTATCACCGGATTTCCTCGCTTTGGAGCCGCCCAACACACCGGAGCTGTCACTTTCGTTGGCGGCATCCTTGCTCTCTATTCTATGCAAACTTGTATCGAAGGAGCGGAGGGAGACAGAGCTTGGCTGTGCAGCCGAAACTGCGAGGGTTCCACGTTCTTGGCTTAATAGAGCATCTCGGCGTTGGCCCTGATCTGGCTTGGATTCTGGCGACCGGGATGCCTCTGGAGATTTAGGCGAAAGCTGACTGATAAGTGGAGAGGTCACAGCTGGCTTGATATCCAGGGTCATGGCTCTTGACAGCGGAGGGGCCGAGAATCGCTTGCTGGGCAATGGAGGCAAGGCCAGAGCGGTTGCGGTCGACTGGAGCTGTATTTCACCGGCAGGAAACACATTTGCATGCTCCGCCACAACGCAGTTCGCAGGAGCAAAAACTTCACTCTTTTCCTTGAGATGCTGATCAAGCGATGTCCTCGTTGTCGCAGGTGTGACCTCGGGAGAACGGTGGATGGAGGTGCGCAATCCTGGTTCTGTCGAAGCCGAGTTTTGTGTGGACGATCTTGCCCTTGTCCTCTTTTCAATCTGCTCATCCATAGAAGCTGCCGATTTTGATCTTTCATTATTAGCTATTTGGATCGGCATTGCGGGCGAGGGCAATGGCGACCAGTCCAGGTGCGAGAACGGCATGCTCTGCTCCAGTATCAAATTCCCAGAGGGAAGCTCCGTTGCTTGGAGATCCTCGTTCAAGCGTTGCTCATGCTATATCATTCATAAGTAACGGGGCCTGCGTCAGCATAAAGACTTTGGAGTATATCTGTATTCAATCTGGGAGGGACGCATTTGCAAAAGACTTACCAGTCGTTCAGCTAAACGACACACTGGAGCAAACACATAGACAAGCTTGGTCAACAGGTCCTCGGCTTCTGCATTTCCAACCGCCATGCGACGCTGTCGGTCCATAAGAGTCTGTAACGACTTCATAATCTCGACCGCTCGCAGGGGATGTGCAATGATGGATGACACTGGAGTATGCAAAATCTGCTGGGAGATGCACTCGATTGAGATGAGCAAGGTGGTGTGTGAGCTAGCAAGGATGGTGGGCGGCCAGCTGTTGGATGCAATGATACGACGGGAGAGGATCGACTGCTTGCGTGAAATAGCCCTGAGATTGCTGGTTTCCTCCGCTTCAGGCGCATGTCCTGGGGTTGGGGAGGGTACATCGATGGGTGCGGTAGACACAGAAACCGAGCTCGGTACAAGGTCGCCCGACGGAATCGAGTTGCTCCTGTTCACTTCCTTGCCAGCAGGGAGGGCAGTATTGTTGCTGTAGCATCGGGAAGTAACCATTAAGGCTGTCAGAGCGTCCTTGTGTCCAATGCTGTTGTGGCGTGAGGATTTGCCCAGCGTTTCCGCTTTCCTGGTTGCGGGTGCCTTGTCCAATGGTCCAATGCTCGTCTCATACCATGCATCACCGAACGAGAAGGGCTGGAGCGAAGTTCCGTGTGCATCATCCATTACGCTCCATTGAGTAGGCGAATCCATTGTAGGCTTCTCCTCTGTCCACATGGGCGCGTATGCATCTGGAATCTCCTGCTGAAACGTCATACATGCGATATCCTTGTCCCGCTTGCACTCATACCAGCCATCCAGGACTATCCGGATCTCGGCATCGCTCTTCGTCTTGGCGCGCACCACCTCATGGATCAGAGCGTTCGCAGCGTTCAGCTCGTTGGTGTCGTCCATGAATCCGATCTGGGACACTAGGTTTTGTGGGGCATTGGCCGACAAATCGGGGAAGAAGGCAGGAAGAGAGCTCGAGTGGACCATTGGCGCGCCACCAAAAGCACTCAGAGAGGGTGATGACATTAGTTTGTCGAATCGGCTCGAAGGAGGTCCATTGGTCGATCCGGTGGTGTGATCCGAGTCATACTCCAGACGAAGAGCTGTCCTTGGAGGAAAGTGGAATCCTCTGATAACTCCGCGCTTTTGCTTGGCGTCATCCTCTGCGTCAGAATCAGAAAACACTCGCTCGATCGACCTTTTCCTGCCAACAGGCTTTCCGCCCCAACAGTCCGAGTCACTATCGGTGGTGTAGTAGTTCTCCTGATCCGATGCCAGAACCCGAGCCAGATGAGATTTGGGCGATCCTTGAGGCGAGTTCTTGAACATCTGACCACTTAGAACGTAGACTGAGTGATGTCGTTGGTAAGAGGATGGAGATGACGCCAAGGACGATGACCTCCTTGCAGTGGGAATCTCGGTAGGCAAGGCGGATCCAGATCCAGATCCAGAAACCGAGTAAGGGGACGGGATATTGACTGCCATAGGAGATGCAGGTGGTGAAGAGTCATGCTCCTCTAATGACGATGACTTTTGTGAGTCGATAGATCTGTTCAAGTGACGTTGTCGCTGCCTGCCCTGCACCCTTCCTTGTGATGCATGGAGATGAGAGGGGAGAAAGTGCTGGGGGTTGCTGCCATAGGCTGACCGTGTTGGTGCGGAGAGGGCCAATCCTGGCGACTCTGGTTGTGATTGTGGTGAGTGGGGCATGTTGATGGGAAGGAAACGGTCGGAGAGTTGCTCCTGGCGGGAGGCTGAAGTGGATGTTTGGTCGCCTGTGCTTGAGCCATTACTGTCTACAGACGATCTGCTCCTGTCTGGATGTGTCTGCTGGAGAAAAGTCGACGTCACCGTCCTTTGATGTTCCTCCGGATAGTCCTCGTCGTCTCCTGATCCTGCAGGGCTCTCAGGATCCATGTCATAGCTCTTTTCGCGGGATACTCGATAATTGACTTGACCATCCCGATGAAGGCTTTCTGCAGAAGACTTTCCATCACCACTCTCCGACTGCGCCATATCTGGGTTGAAGACATTGGAGAGCGGTGACTGGATTTTCTCCTGGTTTGACAGAGATCGACGAAGGCGCGCCTTCCAGTTTATGCTCGAGTGAGGTGAGGATATTGAAGATGCCGACGACATGAGGGGAGATCCGGAGCTAGGAGAAGGTGATCCTGATCCGCTGGACAAACTGGGACTGTATTGTTGTTGATCGTGACTGGAAGGGTTGAGTTTGATGTTGACAGGGGAGAGACGAAGCTTAGCAGCTGCAGCGCTGCCCATTGAGCCTCTCTTTACATGAAGAGATGGCCGAGAACTGAGGACAGAAGGATCGGGACTTTCGTCATATCCATAAGAGTGGGAACTTGAAAGCATGGATCCGCTGCTGGCGCTTTGTTTAAAGTGGTACCAGGACTGATCGTGAGCGTTTGTCCTGGACTGTTCTTGCGGATTGGAACTGGAGACGATATCGGATTGTCCCAGTGGAGATGAAGTAGTGGTGGCGCTCAGTACAACTGCGTTGTGAGTCATGTTGGGCGACAGAGACGAATAGAACGAGGCTGCTGAGGAGGATGAGGCCGAAACACCGGAGGGTACCGTTGGTGCTGTCGAAGACGGTCCCATCTGAGATGCGCTACTGCTGTTATTCCCACTCCCGCTGATCAAGCTTCCCGACTTCATTTGAGTGTTGAGTAATGAGCGGTAAGCTGAAATACTCAGTTCTGCACGATATTGCTCAATCTCCTCCGGATTTGAGATGGATGTCGGCCAGGCATTCTTCTCGGAGGTCACGGCCGTACTAGGCTGGGTTGACGACGGTGAAAGTTCCAGCGGGGCCTTGGGTGTAGCACTGAGCACCCTCTGCGCTGTACTGAGAGTCTTTAAGGAGTTGCTCACTCTTGGCGGTATCCGCGGTGACAGTGCTACTGTTGCTGGCTCGATACTCGCTCCTATTACTACTTCGAGAGCAGGGTGTGCATAAATATCCCTCCTGGTGGTTAGAGATCAGTGGCACAATAAATACATAAATTTTGGGCATAGGAATTGGATGATGTTCGCTTCCTTGCCTAACTTACCAGGTGTAAGGCCATCAATATTATTTTTATCGCTTCCATCTGGAAGTGCAGGTGGTGCGTTTACAGTTGGCTGAGGCTCCTCGGGGACGGACTCAATGACAGGCATAAAGGTCACGACATGTCGGCAAGTCTGAGGAGGTGATTTTGTCGTCGTTGATGTTATTGATGCTACTGCTGACCCGGTAAGCGATTGAGAGTGGCTGTTCTCTATCCTTTGCTCTGCTATTGTTATTGTTGCATCGATCGAAATGTCTGCTGATTCCTTTCGAGGGATGTCCTGTATCCGCTGTTGCTGTGGTTGTTGATGTTGTGGTTGTTGGTGCTGTGACTCTTCTGTGGTAGCGAAAGTAGAAACGGACAAAGGCAAAGAAGGCAAACTGGGCGGTCGACTGTCTTGGAAATGCTGAGACTGAGAATGCGACTGGGAGAGCAGAGATGATGGTAGTACAGGGGATAATAGAGATCCCATTGGTACCATTTGTGCCGAAGAGGGGTCAGGGTCTGGACCAGGGCCTGGACCAGCCATGGCAGCGGTCAAGACTGAGGCGGGAAGGGACGAGGTGCGTTTGTGACTGAGGGCGGGACTGCTTCTGGGGTGAGCTGGAGACATGCTCCGTGCGGAGTGTGAGACAGGCGAAGACGACGACGACGACAAGGTGCTCACGTTGTCCCTGTTGAAGCTGTTGTTGGCGGTGGTGATGGTGGTGACATTCGCAGAGGGAGGAACAGCAGCAGCAGAAGCAGAAGCAGAAGAAAAGGGAGTAGAAGGAGTAGAAGGAGCAGTTGCAGCAGCAAGGTGTTGTGTGGCAAGGGTTGTGGAAGTATGGGTCGAAGTGGAGGAGGTAGAATGCCGTTTATGCGAGTTAGACTTCTTTTTGCTTTGGCTGTTGGAGCGACTATTGTTTTGGCTGGTGTTGTACAAGTCCATTGTTGGTGGATTAGAAGACGAATGATGGTGATGAGGGAGAAATCGATTCGGAAAGAGAAAGAAGTGGTGTTTACTGCTGATGTTACTGCTGATGCTGCTGCTGGAGCTCGAGAGGGCGTTGGTGCTGGAAGAATGAGGAGTGGCTCCTTTGCGTGGGCTATCGCTATTGCTGCTGCTACTGTTGTTGTTATTGTTGTCGCTATTGTTACTCTTGGGATCGTTGTTGCCCCTGGCGCGAGAGGAGAGAGTTGGAGATGAATTGGAAGAGAAGGAGAAGGATCCACTGCGGCCTTTTCTTTCCCTTTCTGATTGCTGCAATGGTGGTTTGGAGCTGGGGGAGTGGGCGGAGGAGGAAGAGTTGACGAGGGCCTTGGGGGAGGTTGAGGCGGAGCTAGGTGAGTGGTGGTGAATGTGGTGTGGAAAGGTAGCGGTCTGGGGAGTGGTGACGGGCGTTGAGGAAGCAGAGGAAGAAAGAGAGGAAGGCCACACCAGGCCGACGAGGCTATTTCGGCGGTCGCGCCATGTTAATGGCTTGGGTCGCAGACGTTCGGGAGGCGAGACTGGTTCGGGTATAGGTGTAGGAGCGTGTGGTGTGGAGCTGGAACTGGAAGTAGAGCGACGCATAGCTGGAAAGAATGCAGTTGTTGAAACAGGAGGTTGGAGGAGAGAGTGGAGAAGGAGAGAGGGAGAGAGCGAGAGAGAAAGTGGAGGGAGAGGTGTGCGACGTTGCGGTTAATACATGAAAAACAATTGCCCTTGCGAACGCGTGTATATTAAAACAAAGGGGTGAGGGCGGGAAGGGGGGGGTTACGTTCGTGTGTGTAAGTGTTGAAGGAATGAAATGAGAAGAGGAGAAAGAAGGAACGAATGAGATGGATGGTGGAGAGAAGAGTGAAAGAGTAAAGTGAAAGGGAAAGACTACCAAGTAAAGAAGGGAGCGTAGTGGACACAAATGGTTCAGGGGGGAGGCACAACAAAAATAAGTGCAAGTGTAAAAAAAGGATTGCGATCAGCGTAGTTGTTGCGATTGGGTGGGTGGTGAGAACACGTTAGTGAATGAGTGCAAAGAGTGCAAGGACCAAGTATAGGTTGGTTAAAGGAGGAGTGCTTATTTTTTTTTTAGTTCAGTTGGTTGGTTGGTTGGTTGCAAGGAAAGGTTCAGACAAACAGACAGACAGACAGACAGATAAAAACACACGAGAGTCCGACTGGCTGCCTGGCTGGGTTGGCTCGAGGAGGAGTGGAGTAAAAGAGGTGGAGCGTGCGAGCGAGATGAAGAGAAGGACAAAGGGAAAGGATTAAGGAAAGAAGGGAGGTTGTATGGATCGAACGGGGCGCACACGCATAGAAGGAGAGGAGAGCGATTATATTTCTTTTTTTGCAAGGGACCGACCGGTGTGCAGGTAATAGGAAAAAAGAGAGAGAGCAAAAGCGATCTGTATAAATACAATTGATGCGCACAACAAACGACGCTGTGCGAAAACGAAGGAAAGAAAAAAAGAGGCCACCGACAAATGGTCCAGTTGAGCAGGAGTCAAAATAGAACATATAATTGAAAAAAGAGAAACGAGATAGAGACAGAGAGGGTGAGGTGAGGTGAGGAAAGGGTAAAGAGATGATAATGATCGTGCCGATAGAATAGTTTTTCGTAGGATGAACGAACCCAATTTGTATTTAGGTCTGTGATACGAGCAATTGATAGAGAAGATCCTGGATATATATGAGGGTTGGAATGGATAGGGAAGGAGAGGAGAAGGGTAAGAGGATAGAAGGGTAGAAAAAGAATGCGTCGGGCGACGACGAAGAAGAGGACGAAGATGAAGACGAAGAAGAGAAAGACTATTTTCATGTGGTATTGCTGGATGGGCGGGACGAAAGGCAGGAGTGCAAGGGGAGGAATAAAAGAAAGAGGAGGAGAAGGGAATGGAAGCTGAAAGGAAAGTGCATGGTAGTAGAGGGTTGTTATATTTGCCGTCTGTTGCCATCGTTATTATTATTATTATTAGTATTGCTGCTGTTATTGTTGTTGTTGTTGCTGTTGCTGTTGTTGTGATACTCACTTAAGAGGGAAGGAAAGGATGACACGGATGGATGTTATGATGGCATAGAAAGGGAAAGGGAAAGGAAAAGGTCTTTGTACCTCGTAGATGTTCTTCGAAACAAACGGTCGGTCCAGGTTGTGTTGAGGTAGGATAGAGAGAAAGAGAATTGTCGATGAATGAATGGACGGATGGTATACACAAGATCAAAGCACGGAGGGAGGATCAGAGTTTGGTTGAAAGAGTGGAGGACGAAGGGTCAGTAATAACGGCGGAGGGAAATGTGCGTGGAAACCGGATAACGATTGCAAACAAGGAGCCGGGAGGGAAGTGGAGGTGGAAGGGAAGAGAAGAGAGGGTATACAGAGTGTGAGAGGAGAGAGGGAGTGAGAGGGAGTGAGCAGAGAACGATAGAAGAAATGATGAGGAGGAGAAAAGAGAGAATGAGAGAGAAAGAGAGAGAGAAAGAGAGAGAGAAAGAGAGAGAGAAAGAGAGAGAGAAAGGAACGGGAGCAGGGTAAAGTAGGATGGTTGGTTGATTGGTTGGTAAAGGGAAGAAGTGGGGAGGGAGAAAAGATAAAAGTGAACAACGACGCTGAGCAATTGAAGAAAGAAAAAAAGAGGTCAAAGAAAAAAAACGGCCGGGCAATGAAAAAAAGAAAAAAGCGACAAAGAGACAATAGGAGTCAAAGAAGCCTAGGACAACAGCAGGTAGATGAAAATAGAAAAACGTATAAAAAAAGAGGCAGTATTGACGACCACGCCCATAGACTATAGTCAAAGAGGTTGTGCATTGGCGCCGAGGAAAAATAAACAGCATATCTTTGCTAGTTATTTTTCATCAAAAGCCGGATCAATGCAACTGGAATGATGTTTTTTTGGTTGAAAAGCAAAGGAAGAAAGAAAATAAGACAAAAGAAATGCATCCACAACACTCAGCTGCATCCTTCCAGGCCGAGAAGTGGAGAAGGAGCGCCTTGGGTAGACGGATGAGCGAAAGGAAGGGATTGTGCAGAGATGAATGTTCATTTCGTTTTGATGGCAAAAAAAGGATATCTAATGAATGCCTACTGCTCCAGAAAACGCAGGATGACGATGCGAGTAGCATTGTCATGAACACACAAAACATGTTTCTGTACATATACTGTGCGTATATTTCTAATGGGAAGAAGGATAGGGCTTTTCATGCCTTTTCTCTTCTTCACCCCTTCTCATCCCATCGATTTTCCAACTGGCCCGTCCAGCCAAACCAGCCAATAAGCCCTTCAACACATACGCATGGTCGACAGCAGACGATTATATGATATGTGCGATTAAAGAAGAACTGTAAAGAATTGGATCACAAGGAGGAATGGAGGATACTCCATAGTGTCCTCACCGACAGCTAGCCAGCGAGCCAGAGAGCTAGATGGGAAGGATTACAGCGTGACGGGTCGATGATGGAGGTGTTATTATTACGGAGATCAATCGGAGAGGAAAGAAGGATGAGGGGGACACGGAAAATCGGTTGGTCGTCTACTGAAAGAAGGAATAAACGAAGGAAAGGAGAGAAGGACTAAGTCAAGAGGATCAAAAGAACAAGAAAAGAGACAAGATGAGTACAACATACCTTCTGGCAATAACTACATCGGCTAGAGCACACCACCATCATCATTCTCAAAAGGAGAGGGGCGCGCTGCGCTCTGGTCCATCGTTTTTTTTTTTCTTTTTTTTTTTTTTTCTTTTTTTTTTTTTCTTTTTTTTTTCAATCCATGGTATTATCTGCTCAACGCTGAGAACGACTTACATCTTTTTTTTTCATAAAATCTCCCAGTGTCGCCGAGACTTGTGTTTTCATCCCCTACTTCTGCATCGCTCGACAAGAACTAAACAAAAAAGTCCGATAAAATGAAAAGAGGAGATTATAAAAACAAAAGAAGGATCCACGTCTATAGCCTCGTTACATATGCGGTCATTTTTTGTTTCCATTCTTTCTCTCTGATCAATTGCCGTTAAACTCTTTCTTTTTTTTTTTACAATTGTTGGTCTGGATGTTGACTTTCCATCGAGGATGGATCACCCGAGGAAAAGGTCAAAAAGAAATAGCAAGTGAGAAAAGGGTGAGATAAAAAGAAGGGGTTCGTCATAAAGGATTATTATTCGTTTTTTCCAAGGGGTGTGCGATTGAGAAGAGATGTAGGGGGGAGGGATTCATGTGAGGGACCGATTCTCCAGTCACTTTCAAATAAGTGTAAGGAGTGAGCGAGAAGTAAGTGAGGGGGCACGAGCGCCAGACAAAGAAAGGAAATGCACGAAGGCGACGGAGGGTGAGCGAGCAAGCGAGAAAGGTGATAGAAAGAAAGAGTGAGAAGGTGTAAAAGGGGGAGTGCAAGAGGGAAGGGGAGAAGGATGAGGGGTCAAAAGCGAGATTGAGAAGAGAAGAAGTAGGAGGCGAAGAAGACGCACATAAAAATGCGAACCAAGAAGTGAACAAAAGAAGAGCAAAAGGACCCTTTGATGCAAGAGAAAATGGGGAAGGAGTGAGGACACCACGCCTTTTCTCTTTTTATGTCTTTCTGTAAATGGGTTTTGGCAATGCAGGAAAACCAAGGAAGTGCAGGCAGACGAGCAAAAGAAAAACAGAGAGAGCACACGTGGAAGGAGAAGGAGCTGCAGCTCCCCCTTCCATCGCCATTTAATTTACAGCTGTTTTAGGCAGCTTCAAAACTAGAAACGATCGACTCGTTACTTTTTTGGCCCTTGATTCTATCTTTGTGAAGATTACTGCTTGCGGGGGAGCCTTTTTTTTACATCAAGGGTTGAGGGTATGAGAGTAAGAGTTCTTTTGATCTTTGAAGGAAAATCGGAGAGAAATCGAACAAAACCCGCTCGAGTCCATTATTGAACATTTACCTATCATGAGCCATCCTTGGGCAATGATTTTTGTTTGTCTTGACCACAGCCCATGCTTGTCGATATATAAACATATCAGGGCGAAACAAAATTGGTTTTATCAACTTCATCACTCTATCAAACCTTTATGCCTACCCTCTCAGAAGTTAATTTTTTTTCATTGTTTATTTTCGTCGATCCATGGTCATAGAATCATCAAACGATGAATCAGGTAACCTCATATGAACCTCTGACATTCTCCATACGCAAACAGGCTGCACGATTGGAAAGAGGAGGTGTTTTTCATATATGCTCTAGCTCTCGTAGTTAGTTACTTTCATTAATATTCGCTGGGTTTTCTCATCGAAATTATCGTGATGTTCTTTCTATTTTCTTTCCTTTACTTCGACTTTCGTGTGCGCCGGAACAGAATGGACCAAATGATATGGTCTTTTCCATTTTTTTTCACTAGTGACTTGGACCTTGGAGCGAGTGCAAACGATCTAGGAATACTCTTCACATTCTTGTCCATCCACATTACATAGCAATATATGGGTGGACGACGTTTTTATTTCTTTCTTTTGGGTGGTCCGTATCAATGTCATGAGTCTAAGCGTCACTCTGCCATAAATAAGAACATGAATTCAGACTCTTGTTATTTATCAATGAAAAGAATGTGATTTTTCCTTTTCTCTTTACCGGATGCTGTGCATGTAGACATACCATAAAAAATTCCTTGGCCACTGAGAAAGGAGAAAGAGATCAGCTCGCCATTGATACTTTTGTGCATTTATTTTTTTTTCTTTTTCGCGGCGTTAGGGGCTGAATTAGCCCAGGCGACAAATCTCATTCTACGTTTTTCTCAGAATAGACCTGGCTCCTCCAGGCTGGGCTCTTTGGGCGCGTTTTAAGATCAATGCAGCATTTTTACAGAGTCTGTTCGCTGCAAGTCTAGGGCCGTTGACCTTTTTTATTTCTCCAATAAAAAGCCCAAGAAAGGCATTCGATAGTGAAAGGAGCTACATACCAAACTCTTCCAAGAGCCATCCACCAGTCGCAGTCCGGTCCATAACCTGGCTCTGCGCAACAATTGCCGCTGCTCCTCACAGCTTCAATAGAAGAAAATAAAACTAAACACGAAGAAAAGGAATTCTTCCCATCCTCTCCATTAATAACAATCTCCTCCTTCCCAACAAACTATCCAGCAACTGCTCATCGGCCGCGCGTGGGTCCATGGACGCTCCAGGGCAGCGCCCATTCTCATGTGTGGCTAGCGAAGCGCCACATGGGCAAAAACCACCTTGTGTGATGTAGCCGTATCCCTGACTCCAGTCACCTCGGGGACCTCACAAGCAGACCTAGTTAGCCACCAATTTTGTAGTGTTAATGAAGTTGGTGGCGTCAATTAATTTATAATACTTCTAGAAATCTTCTTTAACAAGCAATTTCCTAGTTGGTCCAGTGGTCAGGATTTGTCGCTCTCACCGACAAGGCCCGGGTTCGATCCCCGGACTGGGAATGATTTTATTTATCTTTTATTCTAACGGTTCACTTATTTTCTTTGAGGGGTTAATCTATTCGACAACCCGGGTTGCTCGCCTTAATTGACAACCCGGCAGTCACATTTTGCAAAATAATTTGGCAACCCAGTTGCCAAATTACACCCTTGATGCGCCTGAACCATGCACCTGTACCACTGACTCCCGATACACCTGCCATACCTCTGCACCCAACCATCTGACCCCAACCACACCACCATCACCATGTAACTAAGCATACATTAATACCCTAGTTCGCCCGTACCATTAACAGTATCCTTTCTTGTCCCTTTCTCTCTCTTCACACGCGTGTGCCTTGTTCCCTATCTTGTTTCTTAAGCCCTTACCCCCACAATCTTGTCTCCTTCTATTCCCTTGTCCACACCCCCTTGCTCTGCTGCAATTACAATAGGTGCGGCTTCCCGTATAACTTTTGTTTGTTTTTTTTTTGGCAATTTTCTTTTGTGAGTGTTAAATGAAGTGCGAAGCTTCGATAGCTTTTATGCCTCTGTGACCAAGTTAGTGTTCTCCATGACTTGAATAATAATAACGAAAAAGGGGAGCGATTCCTTTAGGCTATCTGTAACTAGAGCAGAGCACGGGGTTATGAACAGGAGAATAGAAGGAGACAAGGATGAGGGTAAAGACAAGAATATATTAGGAACGGGAGAAAAGCTTAAGAACGGATACTGTTTATTTACAAAAAGAGAAGGAGGTGTTACTAGTGTCTAGAAGGCGTGGTTGTTGGGAAGACTGGAGGCAAAGTAAGATAACAGTCCTCGCTGCTATCACAGTATCCACAGCAGACACACTCATTCGTCATATACCACATAGCCTCCTGTTATATGGCAACCCGGGTTGAAAAATGAGAGTGGGTAGGGGGGTTGTCAAATAAGCAATGAAACTTTCCTAATAAGGAAAGGGTTGTCAAATAAAATGAGCAACCCGGGTTGTCGAATAGATTAACCCTTCTTTGAGAGAGCAAGATAGGGCAAGGTTTTCATTTCGGCGTTTCCCTGTTCCGGGGCTCTGAGAAAATGGGACAAAAGCCATTCTTTACCTCATATTTCTTCCGGCGCGAATAATAAGCCGGACAATTGACCTAGAAATGGCAAGTTTGTTTATTCTTTCGCTTCTGTAATGTGTCAAACATAAGCAAGCATATCTGAGCTTTGCAGCGGCCAGGCCTGTATATCATTACCATGTAAATATGGGAAATGAATGAGATAGAGATCAGAAGGATATTTTGAAACAGCCCTTTCTCCAACTGAGACACATACACTCGACTTTACTTAGGACCCATTTGGGCAATAGGGCGCTATTCTCTTTTTCATGCATGGTCGGGATCTTGCTATAGTCATACATTTTTTTTCTAAAAGCCATGACTGTTTTTCATGAGCGTCGAGAGAAGATAGTCTGTTGCTATGATGGACGAGGTATTTTTGAGACCCATTGTTTTTATTCTTTGGCCGTGCGGTATGTTCGTGGCAAAGGAAGAAGAGTAACAAGTTTGTTTTTTCATTGTCGCTAAAGAGCAGACAGGTTATAAGCCGCAGAGAGTCCGCACGAGAGAGAGAGATATCCAGGAACAAAAGAACGGGCAGAACAGTAAAGCCATTTGTATGAGTGGCTGTTCGGTCGGTAAATGTACCGATTATTGATTGAGTGCAAAAATAGAGTTGAAGTTCTTCATTTCTGCCGTGTGCCTGGATATGAAATGTGCTGGAAATCTGAGAGCCCCTCCGCAGCCTTCTTCCTTTCTCCTGTGCCTGTCCTCGTTTTGCCTCTCACCTTAAGAGATGCAGGAAACAGCAACAGCACCGGCTGCATCAACGAAGGCAAAAGCAAGACAGCTGACAAACAGGATAGTCAGCAAGCAAGGCAAGCCCTGAACGATTGGATTGGCCAAGTAGGAAAAAAAAGATAAGGCGTGGCGGATGACTGAGAGGACAAGCGAGATGGCAAATCGCCAACAGCAACAGACGCAGGTACAGCACACCTTGGCGGCTTTTCGATAACTGGAAGGTTGAAGGTGGTCCGTCCCGCAAGCTTAAATATCAAGGGTAATGAACACGGACTAAGATGAGACGCGTGTCCCTTCGTCTAATAATGCCAGTTAGAACTGGAACGTATCGTCAATAAAGGGTCTCTACAAACACGAGATCCTCGTCTTGCTCCCCTTTTTTCTTTAAGTGCCGTTTTTGTCGCTACGCTGCGAAGACAAAAAATAAGGTGTGGATGACCATGAACATCATGACCTCTTGATAAAAAACAACAACAGGAGATAGAGAGAGAAGAGGAGAATGATGACGGATGAATGAATGAGTGGGAAAGCGCGGGTTTTTTTTGCCAACAAACAGTTGGGTCAAGAAAAAAGCAATGGTAGGCCCGCTCGATCTAATGAGCGACCCCTATTTTCAACCTCGCTGGGCCCTTATTTTTTAGTGAATGTAGAGAATGTCGTGCTGAGCGGCGTCTTTGCTCCTTTTGTGCACAGAACACTACGCGCCTCGTTGTGTTCTCTTTGTTTTTGTCTTTGGACCTGCATCCAATAACCCAAAAAGCACAGTTTGAACTGTTGAACCTGTGTTCTCAAAAAGGCATTTTTTTTCATATAATAGAAGGGTGTAAATGAGAGATAAAGTAGAGACAGGTGGAGATGAAGAAGGAAGGGAGAGGGAGGAGGAATAAGAAGATTGGTGAATAAAGAATCCAGGAATGGATGTTGGTTTATTATTTTTGTCTTGTCTGGTTTTTCTAGTGTCCTCGTGCAACACATCGACCCCTCATTTTTTTGTTTGCTTTGTTTGTAGCTTTATTTTTTGTTGCTTATGTTGTTTACTTTGAATTCGGACGCGACCATTTGTCTGATTGCCATATTGCGACTCCTAATCTCCCGTCTTCTCCTTGAGTGGGTCTGGTGCCTCATCATTTTGCAGGTAGGAATGATACAGTAATGTATTGAAGAGACAGCGAGGATAATCACACATATGTATCATCCAAGACCGATCGATATCATCTCAGAGCCCAGGGTTTGCTAATTCGCGATGCGGGGTGCAGACAGGGGAAGTAAAAGGACCGCGGTCCGATTTCGAACTGGCGTGGGCTTCCATGGGCACACACACATGCCCATGTAATCCGACGTGCGAGACAAGAGACGAGAGAGAGTGACAATCGTACACAAAATAATTCAAGACGCGATCCCTCCTCTCTTTCGGTCTTGTTATTATTATGGCTTGGCAGACAACGCCAAATGCGCGAAGAAAAAAACAGCCCTTAGCCCTCGATGATGAGAGCAATGTCCTTTGATTTCCTTTTCTTTTTCATTACCGACGTGAGTTAGTATGTCTGTGTCTGGCTGCTGCTGTGGTACTTTGTCTTTTGTCTTTTTCATCAATAGCGGACTGTCAAGTCCAAAGGCCAAGCAATTGGGCTTGACGGTCTTGGCTTTGTGTGATTGCAGAAATGGCTGGGTTATTATGGGCTTGACAGACAGAGCGCCAGGCTAGCACGATGTTGATGGGGATGTATACATGTCCATGTCCATGTACACTTGTGCAGGGTTGAGAAAGAAGAAGAGCAGGAGGAAGAGGAAGAGGGGAAGGCAAAGCGTAAGAATGCAAAGGTGGGGCAAGGGAGGACATGTGTGATGCATATAGTTTTTCCCTACTTCCTTGCCTCCCTGCTCAGTCTGTTCCCGTTTGCAGCTTTCCATGCGCAGGAATGGGATCGTGGGTGTCAGTCAGTCAAGGGAGGTTAGTTCTCGTCTGCAGCTGGCAATCGATAGGCAGTGAGCAATAGACAAGAGAAAAGAGAACAAGAGTACACACATCTATCCTTCTTCACATAGCGTCCAATTCGCACAGCCCTGTATTTTTCTTGTAACAAACGGGCTTGCAACTATTAATATGCTAAAGCTGATCTGTCAGCCTCTGAACACCCACACACATTTTCTCTCTCTTCTATTTCTTTGTCTGTTCGACTTCTTTCTTCCTCTTTATCTCCTCTCTCCTCTCCTCTTTTACTCTATCCCACTACCGACCACGGCGTCATTTTTTTTTTTTTCTTTCTTTCATTTTTCTTCTTTCTTTATCTACTCTTTGCTCTTCTTTCTTCCATCCCTGTTACTTCCCTCGTATACCCCCACTCTCCACTCTCACTTATTCTTCTATTGCCACTAAACGCATACTCACGCCTACCACACTGGCACCATCCTCTCCTACTTTCACCTCTGTTTCACCCCCTCATGCAACTCTTCTTAACGCCATAGATCTATCTCCTAAAAAACGACCACTGCACTCTCGCTTCATCATCGCCGACCACTGCCATCTTTCTCTCTACATCATTTTGCATTCCCAGCCTCTCTATATATAGTTTAATACCTATTACAGCCAACAATGGACTTTCTATACCGCGCCGTTCCTCATCGGATCCGCCGCCTCGTCTCCAACAAGGCTAAGGAAGGCAATGGCCCAGAGGAGAGCTACCGACTCCGGAGGATGGAGTCCCATGCCTCCATGTCCGCAACTAAGCGCCGGCGCATCTTTCTCAACCTCACCCCAGAGTCCATCGAGAATGACCTGGACGCTCCCAACGAGTCATTGCCGCATTACCCGACCAACAAGGTCACCACCTCGGTAAATACTATTCCCGCCCGCCCGCGAATAATACCCTGCCTTTTTTCTTCTCTTTCATTTTTTTTTTGATAACGTCGTCGTCATGCAATTGGGTCCGGCAGACAGACCCTGGATCTCCGTGGTCCCGCTCTGGCGCTCAGCTATTATTGACATTATTATTTCAACACCCGTTTATGACTATCACGAGGCATGGTTGTCATGGAATGTGTGCGATCCATTCGGGCCATTTTTACTCCTCAACCCTGCAGTCCATACCCTAGCGCAGGCAAAGGCTCAGGCTCAGACTCAGGCTCAGGCTGGGTGAGGGTGGGGTTATCCTTCATTGTGTTCTTTTGATTTTTGGTGTGCCTGCGCCAGCGTATCTCTTTCTTTTCGTTTGAATCGAATAAGTCATGTCATTGTTAACAATGGGCCATTGTTCACTTGTCATCACTCTTCTTTAACATCGCCCGCCTCCTACTTCCTCACCACTCCCCTCCTTTTTTTACCCTGCTCTACCCCGTCCTGTCTCTCGTGTCGCCCACCATTTGCGTTGGCTCTGCGCAAAACGTGAAGAAGAAGAACAAAAAAAGAGGGGTGCAAAACAAAACAATGACAAAAGCAAAAAGATGTGGATGTAAAGTGAGTCTGGGCAGATCGACTTTTATCTAGAGAAACACATGCAGCATCTTTGCACAGTAATTGTCGTCGTCGTCGTCGTCATTTTTATTAGAGCGCTGCTCACCGAGGGAAGACCCCTCTCCTACGGGCCATCTCTCTTCCACGTTATCTCAAAAGCCCAATTGGCCTGGCCTCATTCGTCCACTATATCAGCAATCCAGTATTCCCTGTCTCCAACAACAGACAGAGACCGCTGTCAACTAGTATCCCTGTCGATTCGCTTTCAAATCCAGAACGCCTTTTCCCCTTTCCCCTTCCCCTCTACTCTTTCGCCACTCGCCTTTTTTTGTGGCACCATCCACTATGGAATACTCTACTCTGCTCTCATATTCGACCGCGCTCTCAACCACTTTTTGCCTGTTCATGATAAACAAAACAGCCAACCTTTGCCAAGATTCATTTAGTAGAGAGAGGGTAGTCGCGGCGGGAGAGGGAGTCGTGTGCGCTGTGTGTTATACATTTATTATTTTACACATACATATGTGTATATCGGTATATACGTGACCATGGGGTCATCGTGTGGATGGCTGCGATAGCAACTGGCCTTGTTTTGTGTTGCTCCATCGATCATTTTGTTATCGCATTTACGCTGTTCCTCATCTTCCATGGATGGGATAGAGTGAGAAAAGGGGATCCCTTGATTCGTTCTTTGTGCAGCCAGAATCAATCAAAAGATATTTTAAACCCTTTGCACTGACAACAACAAAATATAATATTTTCCCATCCATCGGACTATCAATAGAAATACGATCTCTTCTCCTTCATACCCAAAAACCTGTTTGAGCAGTTTCGTCGTCTCGCCAACCTCTACTTCCTCTTCGTCGCCGGACTCTCTATCGCTCCCATCCTCGGAGGGTTCGCTCCCTTCCTCACCTTCCTGCCCCTCATCTTCATCATCACCGTAACTGCCATCAAGGACGCCATCGAGGACTGGAAACGCAGGAAATCGGATGAGGCCTTCAACAATGCCCCCACCATCCTTCTCCGCAATTGGACAAACACCAACATTAGCAGCAGTGGATCCAGCAAACTACAGGCCATTCAATCGGCCATCAGCGGTCTCTTCCTCTGGAAAAAGCCCATCGCCAGCGGGCCTGGTCGCGCGGCTGCCATCAATGCCGCAGCTCAAACAGCCACTACGCCCAGCGGACGCTCGGACCAAAACTCTTACTTTGACGGACACTCGGGGCACGGGGCGACAACGGACGAACAGGATTCTGCTGGCAGGCCTGCTCGACGCATTCGCCGCAACATCCCTCACTCTGTTTTAAACCACACCGAATCTTATTCAGGAAAGACTAATGGAGCCAAGTGGGACGACTGTATTTGGCAGGATGTCAGGGTGGGCGACATTGTCTATCTGAAGAACGATGACCCCATTCCTGCCGACATGGTTATTCTTTCGACCTCAGAGCCCGATGGACTTTGCTTTATCGAAACAAAGAACTTGGATGGAGAGACCAACCTCAAGATTCGTCGTGGACTGACCGCTACCAAGGGACTCCGGACACCAGCCGACATTGACAGAGCAGCATTCTATGTGGAATCAGAAGCACCTCACGCCAACTTATATTCTTACCAAGGAGCATTGAAGTGGTTGATTTCGGATGGCGCCGACATGCCAGCGCGGGATCGTGTGGTTCACAACAAAACCGAGTCGATCACCATCAACGAGATTCTGCTTCGTGGATGCGTCCTGAGGAACACAGATCACGTCATCGGTATGGTGCTCTTTACTGGAACGGACACCAAGATCATGTTGAACTCGGGAGATACACCCAGTAAACGCAGTCGTATCGAAAAGGATCTCAACTTCCATGTGAGTAGGATAAAAAGTGTCTTGTGGCGAGTTGGGATGATTGTATCTAGGAGGATTCTTATATCGAAAGTTGTATTACAGGCCTGACAGTACCTATTCTTTTTTCTAAATCCGACGTCAACCGTAGATCGTCATGAACTTTATCATCTTATTTGCGCTCTCCATTGGATCTGCTATCGCCAACGGTGTTATTTTTGCAGACACGTCAAACAACTCTGGAACATACTTTGAGTTCGGAGCAGATGCCTCGACCCCCTTCATGTCGGCGTTCATCACCTTCTGGTATGTGAGGATTCAAGGAACTATCATTTGCCACCGAACTAAAAAGGCAGAATTCTAACTTTTGAGTTTGCCAATTCATATGGTGATTCAATTTTGTTTCGTAGGTCGTGCTTGATTTTGTACCAAAACATCGTCCCCATTTCTCTGTACATCAGTATCGAAATCGTCAAAACAGCTCAGGCATACTTCATTCACAAGGATATCGACATGTACGACGAGCGCGTTGATCAGGCATGTACACCAAAGACCTGGAACATCTCGGACGACTTGGGACAGATCGAGTACATCTTCTCCGACAAAACCGGCACTCTGACCCAGAACGTGATGGAGTTCCAAAAGTGCACCATCAACGGAATCGACTATGGTGTGGGCGAGACCGACGCGACTCGTGGACAAAAAATGAGTGGCGACGGAGAGTTTGAGCCCATGGAGTTCGAATCGGACGAGGACTATCTCATCAAGCTAGGCCAAGAGCGACTCAAGATGAAGGTGGCCATGGACCAGTTGTTCGACAACAAGTACTATTCCGACAAGACGACGTTTGTTGATTCCGATCTCTTTGCCGACATGGCGGACCCCACCTCGAAACACGCCAAGGCCATTATGAACTTTTGGACTGCCGTTGCAGTGTGTCATACCGTCATTGCCGAGCGGGATATCGACGTGGATCCTTTCAAGATTGAGTATAAGGCTCAGTCGCCCGATGAAGCTGCGTTGGTTTCGACAGCTCGTGACGTTGGATTTGTGTTTTTGGAGAAGAAGGGTCCCATCATGCATCTGGAGATTATGGGTCAGCCCCGCGCCTACAAGGTCTTGAACATTCTGGAGTTTAACTCAAACAGGAAGCGTATGTCGATCATTTTGCGACCGCCGGAGGGAGGAATTGTTCTCGTCTGCAAGGGAGCGGACAGTGTGATCTACGAACGTTTGGATAAAGCTGATGAGCAAAGCAAGCTCCGTGAGGATACTCTCGTGGATCTGGAACGCTTCGCTAACGAAGGTGTGTTGCTGGCCTTTTCAATTGTTTGGAAGTATTTCATGTTGGACGAGTGAAACAATGCAGGCTACTAATATACCTTTTTTTACTCTGGTTTGATAGGTCTTCGTACTCTCTGCTTGGCTTACCGCAAGATCAGCGAGGAGGAGTATGCCAACTGGGTTCTTGACTACGACGAGGCTTGCAACACTATCCATAACCGCGACGAGAACATCGAGAACGCTTGCGAGGGAATCGAACACTCTTTGATTCTGCTCGGAGGAACTGCTATCGAGGATCGTCTTCAGGAAGGAGTTCCAGAGTGTATTGCCCTTCTGTCGCGTGCTGGAATCAAGCTTTGGGTTCTCACAGGAGACAAGACTGAGACCGCTATCAACATTGGATTCGCCTGTAACTTGTTACAGCGCGATATGATTCTTATTATCATTCAGGCACAGGATAAGGAAGACACACGGGAACAGCTCATGAAGGCGCTCGACAAATTTTGGGGTCGCGAGGCTGACAAGGATCCATCTCTCGTCAACAAGTCCCACGCGCTGATTATCGACGGAGAGACCCTCAAGTACGGACTGTCCCCCTCGCTCAACGGATTGCTCCTGGATGTCAGCAAGCGATGCAAGTCTGTGATCTGTTGCCGTGTCTCCCCTCTGCAAAAGGCCAAGGTTGTCAGCATGGTCAAGCGTGGTCTAGATGTCATGACCTTGTCGATCGGTGATGGAGCCAACGATGTGTCGATGATTCAAGAAGCCAACATCGGAGTCGGTATTGCCGGAGAGGAAGGTCGTCAGGCTGTCATGGCTTCTGATTTCGCCATTGCCCAGTTCCGTTTCTTGTCCAAGCTTCTTTTGGTCCACGGACGTTGGTCGTACATTCGTATTTCGGAGATGATCTTGACCTTCTTCTACAAGAATATTGTCTGGACCTTGACCATCTTCTGGTTCCAGTTCTTCTCTGGGTAAGGCTTGATGAATGAAAGGTAAAAGATGTTGACGCATGCTCAAAATGAATCAAGTTATCTAACTTGCGTATATAATGCTTAACTTTAGGTTCACTGCCCTGCTTTTGTTCGACTACACCTTTGTGGTCCTGTACAATCTGCTATTCACCTCGTTGCCAATCATGTTTATGGGCGCCTTTGACCAGGATGTTGACGCTAAGACGTCGATGCAGTTCCCTGCTCTCTACCTCCGCGGTATTAAGCAGAAGCACTTTACTCGTAGCAAGTTCTGGCTCTATGTCTTGGATGCACTCTACCAGTCGATCATCTGCTTCTTTATTCCCTGGTATCTGTCGAACGATGTCTACGCTAGCGGCCGCAGCACCAACGATTTGGTCGCGCTCGGTACCTTGATCTCTGCCTGCTCGGTCGTCGTCGCCAACCTTTATGTCGGTCTGAACATGTTCCACTGGACCAAGATGATTTTCACCGTGATCTTTGGATCTATCATCGTGTTCTTCCTCTACTGCTGGGTCTACGCCAACTTTTTCACCATCGACAACACCTTCTACGGCATGGACGACATCATCCTTAACAGTCCCGCGTTCTGGTTTGCGATCGCATTGTCGGTGATCTTGACCATGCTGCCCCACTACGTCTACAAGTTTGCCCGTCAGTACTTGAAGCCCAACGACATCATCATCGTCCGTGAGCAGCTTTATAGGGAGAAGCATCCCTCCAAGAAGGAGCGTCGTGCCAGGAAGCTGAAGGCCATGGCTATCCGGGAAAGTGAGATGAACGGCACCACCAGCAGCTTCCAGGATCCAGGCATCACCAGCGGCAATCATGTTTTGGGAGACGACGATTTGGAGGACGACGATTTGGATCAAGTCCCCGTCATCCGCCATTCACCCACCATCCTCTCGCCTGAAGATCCCAACGAGCAGAAGCCTGGCGATATTCGCCAGCGTCAGCCCTCACCCTCGCCCATGTCTAGTTTGAACAGGATGGATGAGGCTTACCATCTGAAGGTATCATCTGAGGGCTCAGGAGTCACACCTTCATCAAAGCTGCCCCAGCGTGAGCTGACGGGACGGAGACGGGTTGTCAGTAACAACAATGCGGCTACTGGACCTTCAACAGCTGATCAAGGTGTTTTTGGTGGAGCCGAAATCGCCACTCCCGCAGTTGCCTTCAAGAACAACAACGCTAAGTTTACTACTTCGTCGACATCTCTCCCCATGAGCCCGGATCACCTCCAGGCAGACTCTTTGGAGCCCCCCTTCAACCGCACGTTTGCTCAAGGATACCCCACCACGTCGTTCTCATTCAACCAGGAGTTTGTCAATGCCGCGTCGGCAGCTACTGGTGGCCTTGTTGGTGGATTCCCTGCTTCAGAGCGTCCTCGTGTCAAGCGTCAGAGCACTCCTTCGATTCCTGTGGGTGGACCCAACTTCCGTTTCATGGGCAACGATGCGCCCGCCATACCAGGAGCGCCGGCAAGTCACAAGGCTGGTCATACAGGATTTGCCTTCTCAACTGACGATGCCTCTGCGTTTGTGTATTCGCATCTGAACCGTGTTCACAGTGCCAGTAATGACGAACGGACGACTGCTGTTAAGGCAAAACGGGCTTCTCAGATGTACTACGGCGGTAGGAACAGTATTGATGGCAGCGAGTTTGGATCTGGTACTTTCGGAGAATCAGAACCCACCTCTCCAGTTACATCCGGACCATCAAGGCGTGGACCCTTTGAGGGACCTTTTGACGGCTCAGCGACTTCTTCACCACCCCCTCTTGGTGACACCACAGCAGTAGAGTCTTACAAGCGGGATTCGTTGTCGAGGCGGCCACGTGGGCTGAGTCGGTCTATCACCTCGCCTGATGTCCCTGTTGCAGAACTGGGAGCAATCTTATTGCAGCAGCAAAAGGAAATGGAGCAAGGCATGGAGCGTCTCTCAAAAGCCCAGGCATCGGTTAGGGCAGCTGCTCAACAGCGCCAGAGTGTACAGAAGGTGCGGTTCCAAGGCACATCAGACAGTTCACCTGACCTCGGCACAGGAGCATTCTCAACACAGCTTCCAGAAGGACAAAGCACATCATCATCTTCAACAGCGGCAGCGTCGGCACCGTCATCAGGATCATCGGGGCCAGCCCCTGAAGGTCCACGGCCAGGATCCTACGAGTGCAGTTCTACAAGACCTAAGCGCGACTAATGTAAATGACAGGAAATATCCCTTCGTCTGTCGCGAGTCACATATCCCACCCGCAAAAATTGGAAGCAAATTTGCGTCCAAAACCATCCGGGGGATAATGTTCAATGACGACCCCCTTAAAATAAACACTGTGACCGTTGAATTGTGCCTTTTTTTTTTTTTTTTTTTTTTTTGAGAGGACTGACCGCAGTCCACCCACAGCACCCTATGAAGTTGAGCCAGCAGACATTCAGGACCAGCCTTTTTTGCTCTGCTCATTCATCACACTCTTGTCCCTCTCTCTTCCGCCTCTCCCTCTCACACTCCTACATTCCTCATTTCACTTTCCTTCCTCCTCCCCTTTCTACACTTCACACACACACACACATATATATATATCAAAGATGAGCTCCATTGTAGCCCAGCCTTCGACCCAGGGCACCTTCCTCTCGACCCCCGACGCCCCTCGCTCCTCACTATTCACCTGTCTCGCCTGCCATGTTGCCTTTAAGACTGCCGATATCCAGCGTGAGCACTACCGCTCAGACTGGCATAGATACAACTTGAAGCGCAAAATGGTCGAGCTTCCCCCCGTCTCTGCCGATATGTTTGCCCAGAAAGTTACTGGTAAGTTCCTTAAAACCCGATTCGTTCTTGTTTCTCAGCACTGCGTCAATTATCACCCCTCGCTCTTTTTCAATATCCCTCGGAACAACATGAATAGCACCTCTTACCATTTGCTTATAAATACATATATTAGCCCAGAAGCAGAAGGATGCCGATGACCAAGCTGCCGCAGACGACAGCTCAGAGTGCAAAACCTGCCGCAAGTCCTATTCATCCAAGAACGCCTTCGAGAACCATTTGGCTTCCAAGAAGCACAAGGAGACCGAGGCCAAACTCAAGGCCAACCCCCATCCCGCAAAGGCCGTCGAGAAGCCTGTTAAGAGCGATGTCGAGTCGATTACTTCCAAGATGACTGTTGACCTCTCTGTGACCGACGAGACGACTCAGGAGGAGATGGAGGAGATCATGGACAAGAAGATTGAAGCTGCTGTTCGTCTAGAACTCACGGATTGTTTGTTCTGTACCGAGAAGGCTGAGACCTTTGAGAGGTATGTTCTTTTTTTTTTTTTTTTTTTTTTTTTTTAATTATTGTTCAGGGTAATGAGCACGATTACAGTGGAGCAGGATGCTTTCAGGATCAAGATACATTGCCAAGGATAACTTTTTAAGGAGAAGAGTCGCTAGTGCCTGCTCCAAGTGACCAAGCTTCGACTCTTACAACCTCGCTGATCTGCTCCTCTGTTATGTTCTTCATTGTAATAGCAATATTGAGCATATGACCAAGTATCATGGATTCTTCATTCCCGATCTCGAGTATATTGTGGATCTGGAGGGCTTGATCAAGTATTTGGGCGAGAAGGTATCTGTCGGAAACATTTGTCTGCACTGTAACGGCAAGGGCCGTCAGATCAAGTCGCTGGAGGCTGTCCGCAAGCACATGGTCGACAAGGGCCATTGCAAGATCCCCTATGATACCGAGTCTGAGATGATGGAGATTGTTGATTTCTACGATTTCAGATCGTCGTACCCCGAGGAGGAGCAGCGTAAGATGCGTGAGGCTGCCGAGCGTGGCGAGGAAGTGGATGAGGACGACGAGGAAGAGGAGCTGGATACTGGTGTCAGATTGGGTGAGGATGAGATGGAGCTCATCTTGCCCTCGGGCGCTAGGTTGGGTCACAGATCTCTGAACAAGTACTATAGACAGAACGTCAAGCCAGAGGAGGTAAGAGCTGTTGTCCTTTGAAGATTTTATCAGCACAAAGACACGCAAACTCAAGATGTTGTTGTTGCGGTTGTATGTGTAATACCATATTGACCGTACCCAAACTACTTTCTTCCCGCCATCTAGACACGCGACTCTGTATTGATCAACAAGTTATTGACTCACTACACCGACCATATGGGCTACGACTTGGCATTGTCCAAGACCAAGGAGAGAAAGGAGCGTGGGCAGGCCCTGGTAGCTCGCAATGACGGAGAGGCAAGATGGGCTCAGAAGCAGACCTCGACCTTCAAAGATTTCCGCAGGATCGAGGAGCACAAGGCTCGTGTTGGACAGAAACAGAACAAGTTACAGAAGCATTACCGTGTCCAGATCTTGGTCTAAGCGGTGTTTTTTGTACCTTTTTTCTTCCGCCCGACTACCCCATCACTTGCATTGCATATCACATTTCGACTATTATTATTTTGCGCATCTTTTCTCCTCTGCTTTTTTTCATTTCTCTCTGCCCTTTTGTAACATTTACTTAAAACAAAGAATAAAACAGACACACAAAAAAATTCGTCTATGGATTGAGTCTGTGCAGTTGGTGGCAAACAGTCTGACTTTTGCCACAGAAAGTACATCTGGGAGTTTATTTTGGAACAGGCTCTTGTTGTGCATTTTATTTGATGGTTCTAAGAGGCTGTGCTTCGTGTACAGGGCTGAATATCTTCACGAGTTTCGAGATAGGACGTGACAAGTTTCGAGTCTGGAAATGATACTGAGGACTGCAGCACCGGTAGTTACAGGACCAAGATCCAACGGTAGTGGCGACAGCGATGGACACGGCAATGGAAACGGCGATGGAAATGAACAGCGCCGTGTTCCAAGGATGAACAAAATCGACCATGATTTTTTAGCAGTTGAGAGATCATGTCTAGGAAGCATGAAATACCGTGGCCAATACGGCAAAATAAAAAAAGGATTTTTCTGCCAAGAAAAAAAAAGTAACAGCCCACGGGAGCTTTTTTAGGATCCTCGAGATGACCTGCGTTTCCAGGTTGAGTTCTGTTGACTGTCGTCAAAGAAGTCATCAGGTAGCGCGCCGCATCGGCTTGCTCGCCGCCCGTAATACGCCTGTTCCACCCATTTTTCATTTTTTGTCGTCAAATGGGCAGTAGAGTCACCAAGAATACAACGAACGGCGGCGTGGACGAATAGGCTATCCCAAAATACGCGAGGCAACTCTCTCTTACGCTCATTTATGCAACAAGAAAACTATAAATAAAAAGAACACCCTTCTATCTGGTCTTTTTTTCCTCCCACCTTCAAAGCTAAAGAATACAATTTTCCCTAACTCACCAAACCTTTTTCACACAAAACAAGATCACAATCTCCTCAACCTCTTCTTCACTATGCATTCCCCCATGATGTACCTGGTAATCCTCGTCCTGCTGGTTATCACCCTCTCCGTCCAAGTCCAAGTCCTTGCCAGTCCTATTCCTTTCCCTGCTGCTATCGATGCCAAAACCCAGCCAGAGGCAACCTTTGAGGCTATGGTCCCCACAAAGATAGAAGTTTTCGAACGTGCCGAGGTCGCAATTGCCAAGTTTATTGCCGAGCGAGCTACCATCACTGACGATGACGAATCCGGCGCCCACACTGACGACGCCGCCGTCGGTTCTGCCTTTGCCGATGGAGACGGCAACAGTGCCGCCACCGAGAACCACGAGACTGGTGCTGGTATCACGCCTATCCCTCCTCCTACCAAGCCCGGATGCATCGATATCTGTCCAGCAGTCTGGGAACCTCTGTGTGCACACAACAAGCTGGGCGACAAGAAGACGTTTGGCAACCGTTGCAAGTTGAATCTTTGGAACTGTAGGCATCATTTTAATACCTATGTGGAGGATCACAAGGGCGAATGTAGTACTCAGTGAGAGGTGGGAAGGGAAAGGGAATTCCGCTCCCTTTCCCCTCTGCCCCTCTGTGCCCTCTGTCCTTTCTTCGCATATACTATTCACGAAATCTGCCATGAGCCACCACCTCTTTTTCTCCGACACAAAATAAAGCAAGAATAATAATCATAAAAAAACAGCCATACATGAACGTGATTCGAAGTGGTCAATGTGAGGGTTACACAAAAGGTTGGTCGTCGACATCACTTTTTAAGAGCTTATTTTTCAGAAGCAAGCTCTTGAGGATTGTGCACTGAGAAAAAACAAAAAACCGCATAGGCACAGTGCTGAGCGGGGAGATTGAATAAGATCAGGCAGTGCAGAGAGTATGGCGCCCTAAAGAGATCGAACTGTTATGGAGTTGTCGATCTTCTTTGTGTGAAAATTGCATACCATCAATTGTGTCGTGCCAGACACCTTTTGTAGCATGTCAGACATGATTTGACATGATCTGACGATATGACCCAGCTATTGCCCAGCCAAGGACAACAAGTTAACATATCGAATAAATCCCTTGTGGAATAAAAAGTTATCTGTAGAAAGGAAACTCCTTCCTAGGGCTGAGAAACGATCCAGATATTTTTCTCACCGCCTTTTTATATCTACGACCGTAGCAGGATCGTGACCTGATCTCGGCGACGGTGAAGGGGCCTAGAAAATGAATATCTTGGGGATGAGCAAGTAGGCTATGTGTTTAGAGATCTTATTGAGGCGAAAAAGGAAAGAGATGAATTTCTCTCCACAGAAAAAAATGAATGGTCCAGGAGATTGGTATGCTATGGCGTTTTTTTGAGAATCCTTTAAATGAGCTCTGTTGAGATGAGAGAACACCATCTGCGTTTGAGTGCTGTCGATTCATGTCTGATGTGGTCACCAAGTCACCAGATTGTATCTCAACTATTTCTTAATCTGTATACGTCCCCTTTCTCCTGCCTCTTCCCCTTCTCCTTCCCAGTCGCGCTTCTTTTTTTTTCTCTTCCTGTGATTTCTGCCCCCCCCCCCCCCCCCCCCCCCCCCCCTTTCTTTTCCGTTCGCACTCTTCTCTGTTTCATCCCTTTAGAGCTTTAGAAATGAGAGCAGCGGTAGTCACATCAGTAAGGGAGCGATGCCATGGAGGTCCATGTTAGCATCCTGAATACGATGATAGCTCATTTATTTCTTGTGGGAGAAGTCAGCAATGGAAATCATGAATAAAAGGGATGTCATTACGCCCTTCTCCATTTTTTTTTCTTTTCACACACCAATTTTTTTTTCAGTCTCCAAATCTCTCCTATATACCTCTCCTCTAAACACAACGACCCAACCTTTATCCTATTCAGTCATGCATTCCATAAAGATGTCCCTGATGTCGCTCGCCTTGTTGATCATCATCCTCTCTGTCCAAATCCAAGTCCACGCCAGTCCTATCTCTGCTGTCCAAGTACGCCACGGTGACAGGGGCACTAGCGCCATCTTCAAGCGTGCCAGGCCCACTGCCACCACCACCGTAGAGAAGCAGAAATTAGGGACCGTCATCGCTGGGTCCCCTCCCAAGGAGTGCTCCAATATGTGTCTGGAAGAGTACAAGCCTTACTGTGCTACCAACAGCAAGGGTCTGAAGAAGAAGTTTGGAAATAAATGCAAATTACGTACATGGAATTGCCACAACCCCAACGACATTTACAGGAATGAGACGGAGGGCGAATGTACTGCTAAGTGAGGAGCAAGAGAGAGAAGGTCGATGGGCGTTTAAAATGGAAGAGAAGAGAAGGGCGACTCCTTTTGTCTCTCAGAAGCTACTTACACATCCGACGCGAGCTTTTCCTTTTTTGATATTAATAAAACGAGAATAAACACAGAGCATTGAAAACACGCATTAGTCAATAGGTGACACAGGAAGCTTGTGTGATTAAGCTACTCACAACGTTTGAAAACTTATTTTGGACAGGCATTTGAGAGCAATTAGGGGCAGAGACTGACTGTGCAGCGACTAACGGTACCACAAGTTCTGGATGGAATTTCAAAGCAGACCTCGACGCGAAACTAGATATTTTATTTCGTATACAAAAGGAGTAAGTACGCTAGGCCGCGACAAGCATGAATATGGAAACAAAGGAGAAAGGTACTTTTAGTTTGAAGATCATGTCGAGGCGATGGAAAACAAGAAGAGAGAAAAAACATGAACAGTCTAGGAGACGGCATGTCCTGATCAGCCCTAGAAAATCCTATTGATGATCTCCATATGTTTTTGTGGAGGGGTGGAGGGTGAATAACAACTAGGTCTAGATGCTCTTATCACATCATACCTCAGCTCTTTTTAGTCGACCTTCACTCCCCTCTAACCCTTCCCCTTCAATTACCCTCGAGGCATTTTCGTTTTTTTCTACCTTCCTTTTTCACTCTCCCCTTGTATCTAGCCTCCTTCTCCCTCTTTTCTTTTTATTCACTTCTTTATTCATTTCCCTTGAATTTTGGAAGTGAGAGCTGTAAATCACTAAGTGGAAAAGGGATGCCATGGTAGGGCAACAGTCTAAAAGAAAAATTGCTGATCATTCTTTCTTGCAAAGGAGGTTGACAATGGACTTTATAATCAAAAGAGACGCCACCGTGGTCATTTTTATCGTTTCTTTTTAATTTTCTCTTCACCTCATAAAGCACCTTCTCTGCTCCTCAAATCGTCCACATAAACCTCTTCTCTTCACATAACCAAACCGTTCACCTCTCCCGTCATCCATTTCACAATGGTGTACTTGATGACCTCTTGCCTTATTGGTCGTCATCCTCTCCGTCCAAGTCCAAGTCCAGGCCAGTCCCGTCTCTATCCCTGCTGATATCCAAGAACTCCGTGTTGTGAAGGACATTGATGCTCTCTTCGAGCGCACCAAGGACGCTACAGCCAAGTTCTAGGCCGCGCGAGCTCCTGAGGCTGAGAGCGCCATCACTACTATCACTGAAAGGCAGGAGTCAGGAGTCGCAACCATCAGAGCCCCTTTATAAGGCATGCGGTGAGATATACCCCAGTATTACACAAAATATTAGTACCAAAGGCAGCGAAGATTCGTATAGGCTCTTTGTAGGCCAGTACTATTGTGACCTATGGAGCTGTCAGAACCCAAATGACATTTACATACTTGTGAAGGAGCTGAGATACTTTATAGATGAGTAAACGAATGATTTTTTTTTTTGCAGCAGTAGCAACAACCAGGAGGAGAAATAGAGTAGGAAGAAGGGGGAGAGAAGGAAGGGAGGACTGAGGAGTGGATGAGGGCCGGGGAAGGAGAGAAAAATGCGATGTCGCACCTCAAGCGCATGCCAACAATGAAGTTGGAAATAGTATTGGGCCGACATACGATCGAACAAATCACACAACCACCCACAGCAGTTATTATCATAGTTAATGAAAGCGCACGATCTGAGAATAAAAAAAAAAGAGAAAGTAAAAATAATGTATATTCCTTACACTCATGGACCATAGTTCACGATGCCTTTTGGTCTAAGCCATTATGCCGCATTGGCACTTAACACCACCGGATATAGAACATTGTTTCTTCCCCATTATTATAACATCAGGGTACACGTTGGGGATACGTGGTCTGGTACATGCCTCACCATAGAAGCAGACCGAAAGTGAGGCATTTCTTACTTTCTGCGATCAAAGTTCCCAGACATGTAGAGTCGGGTTCCTTTCTACGCTTGAGAAAAAGAGAGACAAAGACCATGGCGGGTCGACCACTTCTCCGCAAAAACCGCACTCACTCTGCATTTTGTTTCTCTCCCTCGGGAGTATTAGCGAAACCCCGATCCTATATTCCCGCTTATGCCCGTTGGAAGGGAGCATGCCAGCTTGTGTCTTCTCTCTCTGTCTGTAATGTCTGTTGGATGGACAAGAAAGATATATTTCCTCCAATGCCCAGTAGTACAGCATGTACCGGCACACGTATTTTTGAAGTGTACACGTCCAGAGGTACATTTTCTTTCCTTCTTTTCATGCCTTCTATTTTTTTTTTCTTTTCCCTTCAGTGTACATTTTTTTCCCACCATGCCATTCCAGTCTGTCTTTCAATTGGTCCTCCGTTTGACGCTCACTTTTTTTTTTTGTTTTTTCTATTTTCTTCTGTCGTTTTCTGTTTTGGTTGTCGGTTTGCCCAAGTTGGCCCATGCACCACATACAAACAAACAAACAAATAAAAGACGTTCTCAAGAAAAAACTCAGATCGAAATAACCAAAGAGGCCAATTGGCAAGTTACTCTCTTGTCTGTGTTTTGGTTATAATATGCTTTTTTCATGTCTTTCTGAAAAGGTAAAAATGGACAAACTCCGATTTGTTTTTTTGCCTGGTCCATTGTAATGTTGTTGGAAGGAGTTTGTTTGTGTGGGTTTGGACCGGTAGGAAAGTGACTAAACCAATAATAATTGCCTAATCCTCATTTTTCACATCCCCCTCCTTCTTGCCTTTCTTTCTTTTCTGCTTACCTGTTTGTTTGCCCTAAAGAGGAAGCTACAACAAAAAAAAAAAAACTCACAACGCGTGTTACCATATTAAATTATCTTGGTTCTCTTTAATTTTTTTTTCTTCCATGGAAGTCTCCATTGTCGGAGTCGGTGAAAGAAAAAGGAGAGCGGCATGAAAATTGGGCAAAAGGGGAACAGAGCGGCCGGTCAATGCGATGCATAAGACACAGAGGGAATGAGAAGAGGAATGCTTTGATGATGATGGGAAAGAAAAGGAAAAGGTACATGTACTTATTATGCCTAGAACATTGGTCTGCCGGATTACGATCTTGAGAAATGAAGAAAAAAGTCGTTGGAAAGGCAATAATGAACGCACAAACTGCATGCACGCGTTGTCCTCGTACCTTTTCGCTCGTATTTTTCTCTCTTTTGCGAAGGAAAAAAATAGAACATTTTTTTTAGTCCGTAATGCATGGGTGCCAGGCAAAGTACTCTGGTCAACATTGCGTCAAGGAGAATACTGAGGAAGTAAACAATTACAAAAACAAGGCCATAAAACGAGTATAAATACCATGGCCACCTCCTACATTTTTTGCTCCTCATCCCACATCCACTTCGCCAAAGCTACAAAGCAAATTTCCCAACAACACAATCCAACCTAATCCCACTCCGTCGCAAAAGAAAATCAAAATGCAATTCTCCACCATCATCTCCTTGACTGTTGTCGCCTCGATGACCATCCTCTCCGCTATGGCTGCCCCCGCCGCTCCTGTCTGCAACAAGGCCTGCGCCAAGATCTACAAGCCCGTTTGCGCCAAGCTCCTCTCCGGTGAGAACAAGACCTTCCCCAACGTCTGCGAGATGAACGTCTTCAACTGTGAGAACCCCGCCAACAAGCCTGCCCTCGTTGCCGAGACCGCCTGCGAGGATATCGCTCCCAAATGCAACAAGGTTTGCAACAAAATGTATGCGCCCGTTTGCGCCAAGCTCCTGTCGGGCGAGGCCAAGACTTTCGGTAACAAGTGCACCCTGGAGGTCTACAACTGCGAGAACCCCACCGCCAAGGCCGAGTCTGTTGTCAACGGTGAGTGCCCCACCACCCCTGCCCCAGTCTGCAACAAGGCCTGCCCCTACATCTATAAGCCCGTCTGCGCCAAGCTTCAGTCCGGCGAGTCCAAGACCTTTGGTAATTCTTGCGAGATGAGCGTCTTCAACTGCGAGAACCCCACTTCCCTTGCCACCCTTGTTGCCGAGTCCGCCTGTGAGGATGTCAAGCCCGCCCCCGTTTGCGACAAGGCCTGCACCCGCGAATACAAACCTGTCTGCGCCAAGCTCCAGTCCGGCGAGTCCAAGACCTTTGCCAACGCCTGCACCTTGAAGGTCTTCAACTGCGAGAATCCCACTGCTTTGGCGGAAGTAGTTTCCAACGGCGAGTGCCCCACTACTCCTGCCCCCGTCTGCAAGAAGGCCTGCAACAAGGTATATGCCCCCGTCTGTGCCAAGCTCCAGTCTGGCGAGAACAAGACTTTCGGTAACAAGTGCACCCTGGAGGTTTTCAACTGCGAGAACCCCACCGCCTTGGCCACCGTTGTTTCCGAGACCGCCTGCAAGAACTAAATGGATGAGAAACGTCCTCCCTTTCTTGTTTGATGTATTCCAACATCACTCTACCACTCATTCTTCATTCTTCAACCACGCACACCCCTGCATTCGCATAGGCATTAAGATAGACACTCAATCACTCATAAGCATCATTTTTTTTTTAGAATAACCAAAATCATTCCATGACACAATAAAAAGCGACGAATCACCGCATTAAATATTCTCATGCCTCTCTTTTTCCGCTCTGCAAGTATTGTCTCCTGACACTCTTTAATCTTAGATTTCATTCAAAGTCAAGTTAGGTTGAAAAAATTTACTAAAAACCATGGTAAAGTAAGTTTGATGATGTTGATTGACGCCATAAATCGCGAGACGGACCTTATCACAGTCAAGGTTTGATCAGAAACAAAAATATTTGCGCCGCTGAAACATGTCTCAAAAAGGGCTTCTTCAATAGCTCGGGGCTGCTTGCTTCATAGCTGATAGTCAAACTCAGACTGAAGACCATTCGTATTCACAGTTGATCAAAGATCTCTTCACTATAGGTTCAGGGAACTCTATGTTACCTCCATCACGCAAATATAGGCAGGCTTAGGTGGTGTCTCCTTCCTTTCTGCTCTCTCTCTCTCCCTCTTCCCCATTCGATTCTTGTCTGTATTAGACCTTAGTTATTTTGGTTCGTCAGAATGGAGTAGGAAGAATGTATTCAAACCTAGATCCCATAACTGAAGGATGGAAACACGGCCCGAAGGAAGACTTAATACACAAGTTAATTGGGAATAACAGGTATAGCGGGATAGATATACAGCCACAACCACAAAAAAAGATAAAAGTAGAAACAGAAACACAGAAAAATATTGTACAACCGATTCGGCTCTCAAACAGACAAATAATCAAAACAAAAGAACAATGGGATTATGGCCGGGACAAGAACATTCCTAAGAAGTCATAATAACAAACAAAAGAGCACAGACAGGTAAACAAACATACAGGTAGTAAACGACAACATAACAATACACCGCTGTTTTTTTGATCGCCGTGGAAAAAAAAGAATGAATTTGGGCGGTGTTGTAAAAAACGAAAACGGGAATGTGTGGGTTGATGTCGTTTTTTTTCTCTTCCTTTTTCTTCTGAGTTGGCCTCTGAACTTTAAGTGCTCACACATATCCAGCCCTGGTCCCGACTCTTTTCTTGTTTTGTTTCGACCAGCAAAAATAATTGCTAATGGACATGGAGCTGGGCTGAAGGGGGTTTTTTTCTTGCGATTAATTCATTCGACGACCTTCATGCTGGATAGTAGATACAATAAGAATGCAATATCCTTTATATCATTCTTTGGTTCTTAGCTCAAAGATACTCTTTCATGAGGCCTGTTGCCTTCATCTTCCATTTCCCAGGTCGTTCTTTGTACAATTGGTGGAGCCCCTCCACGCTTCCAATTCAGATTAATCCATTCCCTCCCATAATGTCCTGCCCTCAATGTTCGAATTTTTTTTGGATATGACCAGCGTTAGTGAAATAACGGGAGGGTGGATAAAATTCTGGGTCTCAGTTCACATGCATGAGAAAAGAAAACGTGGGAACAGAAAGATCAGAAAAGAAAATTAGCCAAGGAAAGAGGGAACATCTCGTCCTGTCCAAAGATGCATCCCTAGTCAACGATATGCCAAGACACGTCGGATTCTTTTTTCTCGCAAAGGAGAACGACGAGTAGTGCCAATCATTGCAGGAAAATATATGAAGAAGAGGCACTGCCCTAATGATTTAATTCCCTCCTCATCATTTTTTCTTCCTCTGGTCAGGACCCAGACTAGAAACCCCAAAGAAAATCCGAAGGAACTGACGGCATCAACCCCAGGAGTTAGAAGAGCGGAGGGGGTTGAAATAAAGGACATCATATCTAGATGATATACAAGCAGATCAAACACACTTCTCCGAACCATGTCAACTCATGCACATCCAATGTCGCTGATATTTACAAGTCACCGAATGTTTCTCAAGGTATGTCAGAAATTCTCCGTATGCATATTTCCACAGAACACTCCATCAGGTTGGAATTCACTGATATATCCAAAAGCGTCTTTTCAAGCAAATGGATAAAAAGCTTGTAGTATTGATGAATGAACGAGGGAAAGAACGAAATGAGACACTTTATGTCAGTCCTAAGATTAAGCGCCTACTTTCCCACCACGAAAGAGTTCCGCCAGTTGGACAATGCCTGCAACTTCAATGTCTAGATACTCGACCGCCCTAATGAGACGATCGAAAAGACCATGATGGAAGAGTGCCCAACTCTATCCAGTCCTCAAGAATCCGCCAGTCCTTGAATGGTCGAAGTCATAAGCTGCTTACTGTATAGACAAGTTACGTTTCTTCCTCAAGTTGTCATATGGTGTGCCATTTTTTGTCCCTTTTCCACTTGACCTGATTTTGGCATGTATCTCTGCCTTGTGTCTTGCTAAAGAGTAAAAAACATACCTGCGCCATTTTCCTTTTCTCTGAAAGCCTATCTCCTTGCGTGCGTGTTCACAATCTACGCTGACCTTCAGACGTACAGAAGTGGTATTTTGCACTCTTCATTAGATGGGGAAGGCGAAATAAAAGTAAAAATGTAAATACAGGGACAGACATGTAATTCAGGCTGTTGACAGAAGATGCCACTAGCAATGGTGTTGCTGTAGTGTAGGTTAGAGCGCATTCTAGTGAAAATGTGCACACCCCAGCCCTAAAATCCACCTATTCTCATGCTTTCGTCTCTGGTCGCGTATCAGACATGATCACCAATTACTTCCATCATCGAACACGTTTTCTCTCTTTTCTTCCTCATCTCTCTCCGTGCTTTTTTCTTTGATTAATTTTCACCACCTGTGGCCACGAACCAGCGAGGTACATGATTGCGAGTACAAAGGAAAGAATATGAACCATTCCCCAACCGTCTCCATTTCCCATGCATCATATTTTTCTCTTTCTTCTTTATTGGACGAGAGCCTGCTTGTCAACTAGAGCGTGGAAAAAAAAGAGGGGGTTACATTCAATCTTCCTCATTCCCCAGTTCCTAATTGTCTTCTCCACATACTACGTCTATGTACAAACAAACAGAAACACAAGGAACGAATTTTGATCAACACAAACAAACAAACAGAAAAAAAAAATCAAGCAAACAGAACAAAGAGAACAAAGAGCGATTCGACAAACAAACAGAAAAAAAAGGACAAAGCGAACAAACAGACGGACCCGACTCTAGGCCAGTAAAGGCTGGAGGAATGTTATTTGCGGACCATGCACCAAAGCCGTTAGAATCCATTGGGTCGTCAACACTGCCCAAACAAACAAACAAACAAAACAAAATAGCAGATACTTCCTTTTTCTACCATGTCGGGTTGTCATTGCTGGTCCATGCATTTTCGCTCAATATTATTTCCAAACCCGGATCGGACGTTCTACGGATGATATTTCCTTGTACAGTCAAGAGGCTCGGAGGTGGTTCCGATGAGGAGAGGATTATGCGCGACAAGACAAACAAGAACCTGTAACTAAAGTCCGCCCTTCTTTCCATCCGTTTTCCTCGTCCATTCATTTCTCTTCGTGTACACTGTGGTCCATATACGCACCTCGACATTATTCCCACTGTATCTTGCCGGTGTACGTGTTGCACCACCTAATACATAGTTCATTCAAACATTCAACTGTGTGAGCGGTTAAGAAGCAATGGCCCGAAATGGACAGCGAGAAAAAGTGCTTTGTTCTCTTTTTTCTTTCCTAGACTCCGCTTGCAAACGGCATTGTTATTATTTTTATGAGAATTCCAACGAGAGAAAGCCAAGAGCACAAGCCTCGCCTACTCCATTTACCTATGGCCATTCCTTCACCATTTTGAGTACTTCGCGAGAGGTATTATTCACTGCAAGTGAAAGAGAGGTTATGTGGAGCGATGATCATCATTACCAGGGAACTGAACAGGTATAAAAGCAATGACAATCGCCACTCTTTTCGCTCATCATCCAGCAACAGCTACAACATCCTCACCTCTCAATTACAACAACAACAACAACAACAACAAAGCTACCCACATCTCCAGCAATGCAATTCTCCACCCTGATCACTCTCACTGTCGCCACTTCGATGGCTGTCCTGTCTGCCATGGCCGCTCCTGCCGTCCCCAAGTGCGGCACTATCTGTCCCGCCGTCTACCAGCCTGTCTGCGCCAAGGCCATCGATGGTTTGAACAAGGTCTTTGGCAATGCCTGCGAGCTCAAGAACTACAACTGCAAGCACCCCAACGCCAACTTTGTTGCTGTTGCCGACTCTGAGTGCAAGGACTTTGTTGCTGTTGACAAGCGCGCCGCCGCCGCCGCCCCCAAGTGTGACACTGTCTGTCCCACCATCTACCAGCCCGTCTGCGCCAAGATCCAGTCTGGCAAGTCCCAGACTTTCGGCAACACCTGCGAGTTGGACGTCTACAAGTGCGAACACCCCACCGAGAAGGTCGAGTTGCTTGCCAGTGCTGACTGTGCTGCTGCAGCCCCTGCCTGTGCCATTGCCTGTCCCGCTGTTTACAAGCCTGTCTGCGCCAAGTACCCCAACGGCGACCTCCAGACGTTTGGCAACAGATGTGAGATGGGCGTCTTTAACTGCAAGAACCCCGCCATTACCTTTTCCCTTGTTACCGAGGGCGACTGCGATGTCAACTAGAGGATTGCACTCTTCCCCTCGCCTTTCTTAATACCTATACGAATATTCCTAAAACACACAGCTAGATCCTAGACTTGTGTAGACAGCACCTCTCACTTATTTCCTTACCCTTTTAGAAAAAAGCGAAACCTGTTGACCAGCGTGCACCGATAAAATAAAAGATCGATGTCTACATTGAAACACCTTTTATCAACTCTTAATGTACGATCGAACAAAGTAAACCTTTTAATTAGGAACACAAAGGGTAATGCGCGCGAGGTGAAACTGAGTGACGACATTTGATCAAAAGGGGCAAGCTTAACGCGGTCTAGGTTTGATCAAAAAAGTTGCGCCGCTGAAATATGATAAAATAAAAATGAACATTGTTGGCGCTCATTCGATTGGGATGGCGCTTTCTCGCTCATAGTCCTCATTATTGCACCACACTGCACTTACTCTGACTCTTAGTGTTGTAATGTTAGAGAACAATCAAGAAAGAAGTAAACACATCCAGAACGCGCTTGGAAAAAGGATGAGAGGAGTAGAGAACACGGGTTCTATCGCGAACGTTACAGAGGAAGTATGGCCCAGTAGGATAGAAAGAATGAAATCCAAGAGGAGCAAGGATAATGCACCAAAAAAGCCACGCGATAGAGACAAACACAACTAATTTCGTCTTTTCCATCTTAGTTAATGATCGAGCCTCCACTAGTTCAGCCGTTTCGGTTCATCTCCTTTCCCATCCCATGCCACCTTTTTTTTTTTACAATTGTTGGGACACTTCACCATTATGCGTCCATGGTACGGTTACAACTCAGATCTAAGCCGTGTGGTCCCCCTAGTCGGTGTCTAAATTTATGCCTCCTCTCTTCTAGAGTTACCTTGGATTCTGCACCTTAAGTTTATTATGCACGAGAATAATAATAAAATTAAGAGTATTACAAGAGGAACAATGCCATTCAATAATATCTCGCAAAGAGGGATAGGCGCCTCAGTCGAGTTTGTCGAGTAGAGAGAGACAATAAGTAGGACTGAAGAGAAACATCGCAGGACTTTATTCGTCCCCATCGTTTTCTTTCTTTCTTTTTTTTTTCTTCGCTGTTCATGGTCCAGATCTAGAACACTTCCAAAGAAGTGCTAAACCAGAGGGGTTGTAAGAATATGACATGAGGTAGGGCAGCGAGGACTAAAGAAAAGACGCACATCATCCACGCATTATCTAGCCGCGCACTTTTACGCCATCATTTCCTTAATGATTGTCATCGATTCGTCAGCAGATTTATCCACTGTGACAGTTATACCTATTCGTTCTCCTTCGCCTCTAACCCCTCTTCTCGCTTTCAAAGTTCTCCATGTCGACCTGTTTTCAAATCCACCATCAGGATTGTACAAATCCTTTGAGGCAGTGCAATAACATTTGCGCTCAGCGCGAAAGAATAGGAATGATCTGTGATATGACGAAGTACAACTGCAGGCACATATCCAACCCTTACACTCGACGACGGTCTCGGCCCTTCTCATTTTACAAGTGCCTTTAGATGGTGAGATCAAGGTCCCTTTGTCCGCTGGCAGTCGCGAAAGTACAATTCATACTCGTATCTTGCTATAAACTTGATGCACAAATGTTCTCCATTGTTCGTTAGGAGACTATGATGTACTAAATTCTTTTTTCTTGTATTCCCCTTTTCACACCTCATTGTATTCTGCTCCCCAACTTTTCTACATGTCCGAGAATAAAGAAGGGGCTTGTGCTGTGGATTCAACGAGACTGCCTTCCCTCACAAGTAGGCTGACCCGATTGCAGATAACATACCTTTTTGTTTCAAAGAACGACCCCTAGATTTTTTTTGACTCCACTATACTTGATTCAAGGAAAACAGGGCAACAAGAAGATACGAAGACATCATTGAGCTCTTGGAGATCATGCCAGTGAGTTTCTCCGAGATCAGAAAAGGGGATGGATTGAGCGGGGGCAACGTGGTTGCCCACGCAAAAAAGGGTCATGATTTCAAGGGTGTAAAAAAAATTCTTCACTTTTTTGCTCTCTATTTATTCATACCAATCCAGAACACACATTCCCACTCACCCTGAAGTTCATAGGCATTTTCTCTTAAGCTTCCGTATCCACCATGGCTATCATCTTCTCCCCATCCCCAGTCACGGCCAAGGATCCCCAATGAGACCCTGTTTGCAATACTTGCTGTCCTTCGGAGATCAATTTAGCCTGTGGCTGATATTTAGACAGTAGCCTCGAAAACTACTCGAGCACATGCGTCCTAGGCCACGCAAGTTGCACCGACTCCAACACCAAGATCGCAAGGATTGTCCATGACCCATGCAATAGCTATTGCTGGTTGTCCCAAGGTACTAACGGCCAACTTATCTGCATCTTGCTTCCCGACCCCAAGGTACATTTTGATCGACCACGAGTGGTTTCTCAACAATAATAGAAGCCAGCATCATTCCGAGACCGTCGAGACATTTCCAACAAAAGTGCCTTGCTAAAGTTTCAGCCCAGAGAACTCGCCAACACTTAAAAAGCCAAAACTCATGAACTACATTAGATCAACAAAGCATCCCTTCATAACGCAAAGCAGTAGCGAGCCCTCATCCATCATTCTTTCTCCTATTCTCCATCTCCTACTGGATTAATCACTTAGTGCGGACTTCTGTACATTTTTTATATGAAGCCATGAAATAATAAATGCTCTACAAAAGCATGTTATTGTTTTTCTTTCTCCTCTTGCTCGATATTCTCTTTTCAAACAAGAGTGCCCTTTACACACAGAAACAATACAACGGCGTAGAAATGATTGAGTCGACAAATATATTTTAGGAGAATGAGCGCGTCATTAGGCTGTCGACAGAGGATGCCACTAACGATGGCGTTGCTGTAATGTAGGCTGAGATACACTCCGGTGACCCTCTGCGCAATCCAGTCAACCCCCCCCCCCCTATCTTTTCACTTTCGCTCCATTGTACCTATTAGACATGTTGACCATCTCCTTCACGGCCATCGAACACGTTTTCATTTACACTTTCTTTTCTGTCTTTGTGTCATTTCATTCATCCGTCATTTTTATTCCTGACAACCAACAAACGGGGTACAAGGTTGGGAGTACAATGAAAAAGATTGAACCATTCCCCAACCGTTTTCATTTCCCATGCATCATCCTGCTTCTTGCTTTTTTCTCTTTTTGTTGAACGAGAGCCTGCTACAGATTTAGAGTGTAGATAAAAAATTGAGTGGAATATTCAAATCCTTCTCTATCTTAAGTTCCCGTTTGTCTTCTCCACATATCCCAGCCAATGTACAGTATAAAGAAACACAAAGAACAAAAATTGACCAAACAAATAAACAGAACCATCACACAAATAAACAAATAGAAAAAAAACAGAACTCGCAAACACAGAAAAACAAATAAATAAAAAAAGCGAACAAACAGAAGGAATAAAGAAACAAGCAGAGCCGACTCTAGGCCGCCGAGGGCTGTAGAAATGTTATTTGTGGACCATGCACCAAAGCCGCTAGAATCCATTGGGTCGTCAACACTGCCCAAACAAACAAAAAGACAAAAAACAAAATAGCAATTGTCTATCTCTATTGTTGGTCCATGCATCCTCGCGCATAGTTTTCTCTCTCATTTTCCAAACCCAAATCGACGTTCTACGGATGATATTTCCTTGTACAGTCAAGAGGCTCGGAGGTGGTTCCGATGAGGAGAGGATTATGCGCGACAAGAAAACAGACCTGTAACTAAAGTCCGCCCTTCTTTCCCATCAGACCCCCTCGTCCATTCATTTCTTTCCCTTTACGCTTTCCATACATTATGTCGTCCATGTTCGTGCCTCGACATCATCCTCTTGTATTCTGTTGCCGTGCGTGTGGCACCATTTACTACGCCTTTCCTCATTAAAACGCCTTACCCCATTTAAAAATTTAGTTATGTGAGCGATTTAGAACTAATGGCCTGAAGTGGACGGTAGAGAAAGTGCTTTTCTCTTTTTCATTCTTAGACTCCGCTTATAAACGACGTTGACGTCTTGTCATGCGGAATCGAATGAAAAAAAGCCAAGAACGCAAGCCTCTTCCATATCATTTGTCTATAGTCAATCTTTCTCTTCAACCATTGAAGAGTGGTACTTCGCGAGAGGTATTATTCACTGCAAGTGAAAGAGAGGTTATGTGGAGCGATGATCATCATTACCAGGGAACTGAACAGGTATAAAAGCAATGACAATCGCCACTCTTTTCGCTCATCATCCAGCAACAGCTACAACATCCTCACCTCTCAATTACAACAACAACAACAACAACAACAAAGCTACCCACATCTCCAGCAATGCAATTCTCCACCCTGATCACTCTCACTGTCGCCACTTCGATGGCTGTCCTGTCTGCCATGGCCGCTCCTGCCGTCCCCAAGTGCGGCACTATCTGTCCCGCCGTCTACCAGCCTGTCTGCGCCAAGGCCATCGATGGTTTGAACAAGGTCTTTGGCAATGCCTGCGAGCTCAAGAACTACAACTGCAAGCACCCCAACGCCAACTTTGTTGCTGTTGCCGACTCTGAGTGCAAGGACTTTGTTGCTGTTGACAAGCGCGCCGCCGCCGCCGCCCCCAAGTGTGACACTGTCTGTCCCACCATCTACCAGCCCGTCTGCGCCAAGATCCAGTCTGGCAAGTCCCAGACTTTCGGCAACACCTGCGAGTTGGACGTCTACAAGTGCGAACACCCCACCGAGAAGGTCGAGTTGCTTGCCAGTGCTGACTGTGCTGCTGCAGCCCCTGCCTGTGCCATTGCCTGTCCCGCTGTTTACAAGCCTGTCTGCGCCAAGTACCCCAACGGCGACCTCCAGACGTTTGGCAACAGATGTGAGATGGGCGTCTTTAACTGCAAGAACCCCGCCATTACCTTTTCCCTTGTTACCGAGGGCGACTGCGATGTCAACTAGAGGATTGCACTCTTCCCCTCGCCTTTCTTAATACCTATACGAATATTCCTAAAACACACAGCTAGATCCTAGACTTGTGTAGACAGCACCTCTCACTTATTTCCTTACCCTTTTAGAAAAAAGCGAAACCTGTTGACCAGCGTGCACCGATAAAATAAAAGACCAATATTTACATTTTTTGCTTTCTTGTTCGTGATCTTGAGCAGTGTGACTTTCCGTGTCTTTTTATTACCAAATCACCATTTAGAGGGGTAATGCAGTGACTTGTATTTAGGCAATAGCGATTGACGCGAATTCACGCGTTATTTCAATTTTTTTTTTTTTTTTTTTTTTTTTTTTTTTCCCTAGATAAATCAATACTTATTGTTACAGAGTCACTGTTATCCTGTTTAATTCTCTCAGCGCCACTTTTCAAACAAATGCTGGGGGGGCATCTCCCATCCTTAACCCTCAGCACCCACCTACCCCATATTGCAGTTTCAAATCGATCTAAGCCACACCTGCACCTTTTTGGTATTTAAAATCTCCTTGTTCTTTCCACCCTGCCCTTTCCTCGGGCCCAGAAAAATAAGAGCAGTAAAAAAAGAAACCATCCACAACCAAACGCGCTTCCCTCCGATCTTTCAAATCGAAATATAAAACGGTTGCATTTGTATGCGTGATGCGTTTGAATCCATGTATATGAGCTAACTGGTCCCAGTGGCTAACAGCTCCAGAGAAAGAGTGAAGGATGCCGAAAGGTTTCGTATCTTGACAAAGTACCTGCAATCCGAATAGATTCACTTACTGCCCTCTCCATCCCCTCCTGACCACCATTCCCATGTTTGATAAATGTCGTACAGAACCATCAGCTAAGCAAAGTACATTTGCAAGCAAGCGGTTTAGAAGCATTCGCTTAGAATGGAGGGGCACTAGGAAAAGGTACACCCGTTTTTGTTCTTCAAGCACAAAAGTAACCATAATCGCCACTCTTTTTTGTACTTGACATTCAGCATTAATAAGAAATACCATTTTGTTACCATCCAGCAACAACAACAAAAAGTCAACCAATGCCACCCCACCTTTTCCCCTAAAATGTAGTTCTCCAACCTGGTCACCTTGGCCGTTGCCGTCTCAATGGCCGTCTTCTCTGCCATGGCGGCTCCTGCTCTTGCACCTGCTCCTGCGTCTGCTCCCGCTGCGCTCAAAAAACGTTCCGGTTGCCCTCCTTGCCCCAGCGTGTACAAATCTGTTTGCGCTCGATTTGCCAATGGTTCCACTAGGACTTACGTCAACGGTTGCGAGCTGAATTGAGCCAACTGCTTTAACCCTAGAAATACGGGCAACATCATCTATAAGAGTACCTACTGGCCCATCCCATCCAAAAGCTAAGCCTTCATCAGCGATTTCGTTTGGCGGTGTTGTATTCTAAACCGATATGGGCGAACAGTGTTACGATGGCAGTTAGATTTACAGTGGCTTCCAAAACTGTAGGTCCTTGGTTCTCGTTTTCTTAGATAGATTATCTTTCAGTTTCTGCACCTAAACCTAGTTACCAAAAATATACGCGATATAAAAGTGAGACGTCTTGGTTCCTTTGCGTTATGATAAGCATTTGTATTTGAAGTGCATGTACCGCTCATCTTCCTTTGTTTTTCTTTCTCTGTCTTTTAGTATCGAGTTGAGTAGAGGTAATATTGCGTAGATATTGAGAATAGTAGACAGGAAGAAAAGATAGGCCGTAGAGATTGATGTGAAGAGTGAGGAGATAAGATCAAAAGTGCTGTGTCATTTGTTGGAATATCTTCCATTCTTCCTTTGCTCCCAAGGGAATACATGGTGGAATCAAATATACGAATAACATGTACAAAGGGCAAGGTCAATGATATTTGCGTAGAGGGGTGTAAACAAACCGATGCCTGTTCGGTCTACTGCGAGTCTCCTTTCAGAACATCCAAACAGATCAGGATGGGATCTGTGTGCAAATTAAGAATCAAAAGAGGAAGAGGGGATGGATTTGCGAAAGCGAGAGAGAATGTCTGCAGACGTTAACAACAAACACATCTCATCTTTTTGGAACGCTATGTATTTTGTCCTATGTTCAACTTGGTAATCTTCATATCTCACAGACACTCATCTCTCGTCTTGAATTTTCTTTTCTTTTCCTGCAATGTCTGACAACAATGCGCACGATAGAGAAAAAAAATGGAAGTGAAGGCACATGTTTCCCAGAACGTATAAAAACAGCACGTCTTCGTCCATGTTAATACATGTTAACACATTCCTCATCTTCCAAACGTTTTGTTCTTCTAACACAAAATACTTCGTGTCCTCCCTACCATACTCTCTCACTCCCCTTACAACAGCCCATACACATCTAATGCACTTTTACGTGGCCCCCGTCGGCATCCTCTCCTCTATTTCCAAAGCCGCGGCGATTTAGAAGCGCGGGCTGTGCATTAGTCTTGGTATTACCTTTCTGTCCAACAAGAGAATCCTATACGCAAAAGAGCAACAAGGACGGCAGCTTCAGGAATTTCGAAAAGTTTCTGCAAGTTCTCGCTCTACAACTGCGCCACCACCGAGGATCCTACACTGCCCTCAAAAAGGACAAGTCTCCCTGTGATAGTCTTCCCATCGACTCATACGCATAGGCTGTTTTTTGCTCTTAAAAGTGCGCATGTTGGAACCTTTTCGAAACGAGTGCAAAAACATAAACCCTTGCTTATAGTTACCTTCCTTTTCTCCTTACCTTAGGTGCAGGACCAAGAATAAGGTCTTTCATGGCATCAATGACAGATATTTTGTTTGAAAAGAGCAAAAGAATTTCCCCCGCAGATCAAATGTCAATGTGACTGCGATCTATCAATTGTAAACACTTCGGGGGAGTGGCATCCCTCTCTCGCTTGAATACACGCTTTTCACACTTCTTTCATTTCTCAATACAACACCACATCATGTTTGGAGCATTCAGAGCATCAACCGTTAGCCAAGGAGGCCTTCTTTGGTACACACACCTATCCACCACCTGCCACTCACCACTAGTTTAACGGTCCCTACCAACAGGATGTCAAAAAGTGCACGACGACTGATCACCGCCCTTCCTCTTCCTCTTTACATGGTTTTTTAGGAAGGCCCGCATGAAGATGGATTTGAGCCCTACACAAAAGGCAAACATCCGCAAGCGCCTGAAGGCCGCCGACGATGTCGTTATGAAAATTCAGCAGTCTGGCGTTGAGTGCAATGCCTTGGTAAGAAAGACAGGCAATCCGATCCTTTTTTCTACAAAAGAAGAGTTAGTTTCAGGAACAAGGACTGCAAATAGGCACAAGTGCATACGACAAGGAACAACCCAGCAACTATAATTTCTTTTTGTCAGGAGAGTGATGGCAAGAAGTCGTTTGTTCATTATCGTGAGACGTACCAGCACCAGCCCATCATATCGAAGAAGGATCCCCGCAGGGCAATCAAGGCCCGGCCAAAAAAAAAAAAAAGAACTCGATTGGACCGTCGTCCACCCACCGTCGCCACACCTATGATTGCCTCATCCACCTCTTCCATACAGGAATAACCAAATCAACAAACAGTATCTAACCGCACGCACGTCGTTGTTGACTACAACTTATTGGGCCAAAATAGACCAAGTTGAAGGCTGAGCCTACAGAGGCCCAGATGCCTGCCAAGGACAAGTACACCGTCTTCAGCAGGACCTTCAAGGGATACCGCAAGTCTGTCCACAAGGTCCCTCACTTCACCAAGGTCGCCGTCCCCCGTACCGCCCCCGCCGGATTCTAAAGCAGGACAGGATATCAAATATAAGGAGCAGTACGACAGGAGGCTATTTTCTGAGCAGCATGGAAGACAGGATGGCGACAAATAGACATGGAAAAACATATGTATAATACAAAAATCATTCAACAAATCGTAAACAGAAGTGCAGGAAACAACATGGATCTTTTATGTCGTGCGTCTGTTTATGAAGAGAGACTTAAGGAAAAAAAAAAAAAAAAAAAAAAAAAAAGAAAAACGGGAAGAGAATGACTATTTATGGCTTGATGCCTTTGACGAGGTTAAAGCCAACTTCACTAGCTCGACCAAGCGCAGCTTGCTCGGCAGTATACGCATACGATTTCCGCCAGAACGCAATCTCCTCCGCCGAAAGCCGCTCCACAGCACCTCTCGTCACCTTCAAATCATTCCCAAACACAATTGCCTCCTTCTCTGCTACCACCGCCTCCTCCCCCGCGCCTACATCTTCTCCCAAAGCAGAGGTAGTAGGATAAAGACTTTCGGTAACCTTGGGGAGCGTAGAAGCCTTGGGCGAAGGCGCCGTCACAAACTCGATCCAAACCTCCTGGACCTTCTTCACAAACTCCCTCTCCTCCTCATTCAACACGTTCCTTGCCGTTGCGTTTCCAAAGACGAAAAACATATCCACCCCATGATGGGCTCCTATTCCGGGCATCATGGATTCCAGTTTTTCGGTATGACGATCGAAATAGTATCGAGTCAACTGGGCGTGTGGGTGGGCCATGATGGCTTCACTGACTTGGAAGACGGGGAACCGGTGCCCGCCGTCGCCTGTAAGGCGCACTGAGAGGTGCTGGACTTCAGTGTCGGTTTTGGGGGTGCCGAAGATGGTGTTGAATTGTGGCCGGTCGGAGGGTGGGCAAAAGCGGGAGATGAAGGGGTCGTATTCTTGCAGTGTGGATGCTCCCAGCTGTGCCACAAGCATCGATCCTATTCAAGGACAGAGAGTTTTGTTCCAATGCAAAGTCAAGCACGATCAGATATCAACCTGATAAATAACGTACTCATAAAAAGTGAATAATAGAATCACAATGGGAAATTACCTTCGTCGCGGGTGTTGCCGGTCATGACCCACTCCAACTGCGGATCATACGACTCAGCATCCCCTAAAATTGTCCTGCAGTCCTTCCTAAACACCACCCCATCCAACGTCGGCCGGAAAAGAATAAACGGCGTCAGGTTCATATCCTCAACAAACCTCTCAATATCCACCCGTCGCAATCTCGCAACCTTTTCTAACGGGTCCAAATCCTCAGGAACGTCACACAATCGACACAGTCGATCAAAGATCGCTTGCCCTTCTTGTTCCGGGTACATTTCTGGCATCGCCGAGGCGGCACCGGACTGCAAGATTGAGCGGTGGAAGAGTCCTCGGGCCTGTGGAATGAGGTGGAGGTACGAGGCTGCAATTGACCCGCCAGATTGGCCCATAATCGTGACACGGGAAGGGTTGCCCGAGAAGGCGCGGATATGATCTCTGACCCATTCAAGCCCCAGAATTTGATCCAAGATCCCCCAGTTCCCGACTGAACCGTCGTACCACTGGTTGGAAAGAGCAGGAAGGGTTTTGACGTATTCTTGGGCGTCGAGGATCATTTCTTTGGAAGAAAGGAAGCCAAGGTAGTTGAGGCGGTAGTTGAGGGAGACGACGATCATCGGCTTGTTCTGTTTGATCGACTCCAACACCAAATCCGAGCACTCTACGCATCAAAACATACAAAAAATAAATTTGCTTATCTTAGCATCATGCATTTTCACATCTCATGCATTCATGCATTGGGCGAAGAAAAGGAAAAAAACCACAAATGCAAAAAAAAAAAAAAGGGGGGTTAACAAAACATACCATACAAAGGAACAGAATTGGCACCATTGCGCATCCCACCCCCATGAATCCACACAAGAACCGGCAACTCCTCTTGAGAACCAACAGCCGACGCGGGCATGAAAATGTTACAATTCAGACAATCACGTTCGCTCATATCCTCGTCATAGACAAACTTCTCAGGAACACCAAAAAACAAGGACAGGAGCGCGTTGTTCTCCGTCGTCTGTGGAGGCATCGGCCTGGAGGCATTTCACAATAATAAAAGTGTTTTAAAAAACGCAAAAAAACGAGCGAGCGGTTTTTTGTTAGTGACGTATTAAAAAGAAAGCAATCTTGAAATAGAATTTTCCATTTGATCAGCAAAGGTTGAAACAGACTGCATATCCAACGAGAGAGAGAGAGAGAGAGAGAAAGAGAGAGAGAGAAAGAGAGAGAGAGAAGCACCACATACCCAAGCTTGGTAGCATCTCGGACACCATCCCAGGGCTCGACTTTTGCCGCAGGACGCCACCGTTCCTCGACAAATCCAAAAGGGACATTCAAGAACTTGGCGACCTTGTTGTCCGTTTCCTTGTTGAGCAGGCCTCTAACAGAGCCGAGGTTAGGAATAGACACAATAGGGGATTTGTCTTGGGTACGTGTGGTCATTGTCGTTTTTTCTGGAAATCTACTTGAACGTGTATGTGTATGCGTGAAATGTAAAGATGGGAAAGGGGACGAGTTTTGTTAGTGAAAGTAATCAAAGAAGAAGAGAAATAAAAGAGGATAGACCCTGGGAAAACCATTCTGTTTTTAAATAGAAAACGAAGAGTTGGCGCCAAAATGTTAAAAAATGACCCCTTATGCGTTTTAGCTTCCTCAATCCCCCTTATGACTGTCCTTTTACATGCCCCTTTCTATTCCCTGGAGAAAACGGAGGACAAACGACCATTGAAAAAAATAAAATAAAAGAGTTTTCTATCCCGGAAATGGATGCCAAGTCCTTTTTTTTTTTTTTTTTTTTTTTTTCCGGCGACTACTCTTCGTGAAGCCATTTTATGTTTTCCTCCGACTTTTTCTGTAATAGATCGTCTTCTGTAGCCGAATACCTTTCCCCCTCTCATTCACTTTCTACGGCTCTCAAGATCAAAGCAACAAACAAACGACCGCAGCGATGGAGAAGACTAAACTCTTAAAGCTGTATCATCATCACACTCGAAAAATAACTCATTTGTCTCTTCCCGGATTTGGTAGCACCCGGACAGGGACTAAGCGCAATCGTGCGTGCGCAGTTTACCACTCCTCCAATATCCGCCATTCCCTCCAAACGTCCAGTACCGCTTCCTTCACACTCTGACGCCCGTCAATTGATCCACTACAACAATCCTTCTTCACCTTCTTCAACCACGAAAAAAGCATAGTCATTATCATAGTCACTGCGCGCCAACAGATCATAAACTTTAGCTCAAGTTGAAAGTAGATGCTCTATTGAATTCATGTATAGTTGTGTCCATTACGTGTCCTGTCTGTCTGTCTGTCTGCCTGTTGTCTGTCTGTGTCTATGGTACATTTTTTGCGGCAGAAAAAAAAATTCGAAAATGAAAAAAGAAAATAACTGGAAACGAAAAGGCTTTAAGACTGAGCGCACTGGACACCGGGTCCGTGTCCGTGCTCATCATCATCCTCGTCAGAGTCATAGGCGTTTCCGGTGTGAGTGTGTGCGCCATAGTCCTCCATATCGCCCTCCTCAAGAGTGCAGTGGTCCACAAGCTCGGGCTCAATAGGCGTAGGTCCACGGTTAGGAAGCAGTGCCTCAAGCGACTATATTATGAAAAGGACACACGCAAGTGGTTAGTACTTGTACAGTCAAACATAATTAGCATTCAAGGCCCTCCCAAAGCAGAATCAGAAAAGACCCAAGTTACCTTCAAGCTGCCGGTGGTGGCCCAGTTGTCCTTGGGAAATTCGACTTCAAAGGTGATGTAGAGGTCGCCCTTGTCGATGGGTCTCTTGTAGTGGGGCATACCCTCACCAGTGATCTTCATGACCTGACCAGGCTTGATGACCTTTCCTGCAGGCTGCTCAACATAGATGCCGCGTCCGTCCAAGTGGGTGATCAAGACCTTGGAGAATCCGCAGAGAGCTTCCACAAGTGTGATCGTAATCTTGCAGGCAAGATCGGCTCCGCTACGCTCAAAAAGCGCATGAGGTTTCTGCTGCAACACCAACACCACATCGCCCGCTTCGACACCAGGCTGCTGATCTCCCTCGCCCTTCATAGGGATCTTCTCGCCGTTGCGCATACCCTTCTCGATAAAGATCTCCATCACTTTCTTCTCGTTGACAACCTTGACGCCCTTGCACTTTTTGCACTTATCCTTCTCACGCATAGTCGAACCCTCGCCATCGCCTATAGATATCAACGGTATAAAAAACAGATATAGTTAGTTTTTTTTTCAGATATCGTTATCATCGAAGGAAATCGAAAAAAAAGACTGGGGTCCCGTCTCCTTGTCGTCATAAGTCTCCACTAGGCTAGTTTCCGAATTGAAGGTCCCAAATGGAACAAAGTTTTCCGCTTATTTTTTTCGTCTCCTTATAAAAAATTAACTTACATCCGGGGCAAGTGACCTGCATCTGCTGCATCATTCCGGGGCCAATCTGGCGAACAACCAACTTGACACCACGGCCATCGCAAGTCGTGCACTTCTTGATAGCGCTTGCCTTGCCTCCCTTTCTATTGTGCCACAAATCATCAACGGGAGAGAGCTGTTAGAGGGTTATCCGAGCAAGAAAAAAGATTTCCAAATGCATGCCATAACCCGAAACACAGACATGCATAACAATACGAAATAGGATAGAAGCAAAAAAAAGGTCAAGTGAACATTCACCCTCCCTCTTTATAGCCCCCCAAAAACCTCAACAAAACCCACGACTTTTCAGTTCTCCGAATCAACAAATGAACAAACAAAAAACAAAAAACACCTACCCCTCGCAAAGTCCGCAGACGACATTCTTCTGCAGAGACATCCTGGTAGTCTTGCCGTTGTAAAGATCCTCAAGGGTGACATTGAGGTTGTGAGAAATATCCTCGCCCCTTCTCGTCCTTGAGCGTCCTCCGTGACCGTGATGAGAATGACCCTCATCTCCCATGCCTCCAAAAAAGCCGCCACCACCGCCAAACATCTGTGCAAACATCTCTTCCTGAGACATGCCTCCAAAGCCGAATCCGCCGCCACCCGAGGGGCCGTCCTCTCCGTAACGGTCGTACATCTCTCTGCTCTCGGGGTCGCTCAAAGTCTCATACGCATGACTAAGTAATATTATGAACGGAAAGGGGGAAAAATGGAAATGAAGAGTCAGTAAAGTTGTTGGGGGTCAAGTTGTATATTACTTGTGGGGGAAAAAGCCAATAATTTGTTCAGGCACAGAACATCAGGGTAATTGCATTTCACAAAAAACGAACCTGATCTCCTTGAACTTGTCTCCTGCATCAGGGTTCTTGTCAGGGTGGTACTTCATCGCCAACTTTCTGTAGGCCTAACAAAAAAAATGAGGAAGTCAATCGATGTTAGAAATAGTGAGTAAAAAGAAAAAAGTCAAGAAGGGGGTTTAACTTCAAAGTAAGTCGTACTTGGGACCTGAGATGTCCATTTGTACCTTTTTGATTTCCGAGTCAGTGGCATCGGGGGACACACCGAGAGTGTCGTAGTACTTTGTCTCTCCTCGCATCATAGTTTGGCTGTGTGTGTTTTAGTGTAGTTGAAAAGGGGGAATGAAGGGGAGAGGAAAGGTGGAAAAAAGAAGAAAGGAACAAGTGGGAGTGAAAGGAACAAAGGAGAACAACCCAGAAACTCAACTCAACAACCTTGTCTGGGGCCTAGAAGACAACAAAAAGAAAGTCACTTGTATTCATCACGTGAACTCTTGGATATTGGTTGGACGACTGAGAAAAAGGGATAGACAACCCTCCCCCTTTTACTCAATTGGAGCTGGACGAACGAAGCGGAGGGGAGAGGACAAATCCAAAGTCCTCCGCACGACCTTCCTCTGCCGCCTGCTTAGTTGCATATGCTGCCGATCGCCGCCAGAATCCAATCTCAGCAGACGTCATTCTCTCAACTGGCCCGCGTGTCACCCTCAGGTCTCGACCAAATACAACTGCCTCTTCCTCCTCTATCTCTACTGCCTCCACAACTATCCCATTTTCACCCTCGATTACTCCTTCTTTCTCCTTCTCCTTCTCCGCCTCTCTATGCGATTTCACAGCCCGAGGAAGGACACAATTGACCAGAGGCAACGACGAAGCCTCGGGTGAGGCAGCCGTCACCGTCTCTACCCAAACAGCCTGAACTTTTCTCGACATTCCTCTCTCCTCGTCCGTCAACAGCTTCGCCGTCGCCTTGCCTCCAAACGTAAACGGCAAATCAACACCATGATGAGCTCCCCAGCCTGGTATCATGTTGTCGATCCTTTGAATCACACAGTCCATATGGAAACGGCTCAATTGACATGTCGGGTGAGCCAGAATCGCCTCGCTGACTTCAAAGGTCGGAAACTTGAATTCACCGCTGTTCAGGAGCCGGGACGAGATCGAGCATGCCTCAGCGTCTGTGCTTGGAACTCCAAAAATCTGGTCAAAGAGGTCATAGTCGACCGGATCGCATAGGCGTCGCTTGAGGGGTTCAAAGTCTGCCACTGTGGATGCGCCCAATTCCTCGACAATCATCGTGCCTTTGTGTTAATTTTTATGCATGAAAAAGTAGCAAGAGAAATAGGGAGCGTTAGTAACAACGGCTTTACACACTGTGTGCCCCTGTCCAAAAGAGTTTGCTCAAAACAAGGCACAGTTACCTTCGTCACCGCACGTTCCAGCAAATACCCAGTTCAGAGCAGGGTCATACAATGAAGTATCACCAATAATAAAACGACAATCCTGTTTGAAGACCACACCATCCACACATGGCCGAAACATGATATCGGTTGCCTTGTTGATGGCATCTGAGATCGCCTCTGCTGGGACTTCCCTTAGACGGGCCACCTTCTCCAACGACGGCAGATCTGAAGGCACATTAAAGTTGCTGCAGAGGCGATCAAAGGTCCTTTGCCCTTCTTGCTCAGGATATTGCGCTATCATGGTTGTCGCGGTGCCAGAGACAAGGATAGACCGGTGGAATAGCCCTCGACACTCTGGGATTAACTGAAGGTATGAGATCGAGCTTGCCCCTGCTGATTGACCCATCACTGTCACTCGCTTGGGGTTTCCAGAAAATGCCTGGATGTGATCTTGGATCCATTGGAGGCCAAGGACTTGATCAAGCAGCCCCCAATTTCCCACGGACAGATCGTACCACTTCTTCTGAACCTCTGGGATCGCCTTGGCGTGCTCTTGTGCATCCAGGACCAACTCTTTGGAGGAGAGGAAACCCAGGCAGTGCAGTCGATAGTTGATAGCAACGACAATCATGGGCTTGTCCAATTCAATCGACGCAAGCACCAGGTCTGACCCATCTACAAAGAGTAGAGTACAGCTGGGGCCGAATTAATATACCATCATTTTGGCAGACACGCTCCTCTTGTGTACCACAACAATTAAGAGTGAGGCATTTCTGTTTTTATCATTACCATAGAGTGGAATGGCGTTGCCTCCAGTTCGCATGCCACCGCCATAGAGCCAGACCAGGACAGGCAAGCGTCGTTTCTCATCCGAACATCTCACAGCTGATGCTGGCATGAAGATGTTGCAGTTCAGACAGTCGCGCTCGCTCATCGACTCCTCGAAGTCGTACTTGTCCGGCACGCCCATGAACATGGACATGAACGGGTTATTGATAGTCCTCTGAGGCGGCATTGGTCTACTCTTTCACATAAAAACGTGTGAGTGGTATCAGGTAGCAGTGAGGAAGGTGAGACCAGCAAAGTTTATAAAGAGGTTTTAATCAGACTCAAGGAGCACACACAGCAAGAGTCCAGCATTTCCTTCCCAATCAAGAGTCTCCTTTTTTTATTACCCAAGCTGAGTGGCATCACGGATCCCATCCCATGACTTGGCTTTTGTCGCAGGACGCCATCGTTCCTCGACAAGCCCAAAAGGGATGTTCAGGAACTTTGTGACCTTGTTGTTTGCCTTGTCGAGTATGCCTTTGACGGTGCCGACGCCAGGTATGGTGATATGTGGGCTGTCATGGTTGTCAATGTCGGTATCGTTGATGTTGTGGCTGTGGTTTGTTTCAGAAAGGAGAGTCATTCCGGGGGAAGAGACAAAAATAAAACAAGTGGAGTGATGATGAAAAAAGAAGAAGCAGAAAAAAGCAATGAAGGGAAGGACGTTGATTGAGAAAAAGAGAGAAGTGGTGTGAATTGCAAATAGTAAAAAAAAAAAAAAAAAAAGAAAAAAGGGAGAGCACGAGGCTTTGGGCTGGGCTCATTGGCGGCCTTTACGGATAATGCGCCACCAAACGAGACGTGTAAGATAAAGAGGAAAGACGGCGTCATTTTTTACTACTTTTGTTTTATGAGTTACATTGTAGATGAAAGGGATTAGTCTAATAGTGTGGGGCCTGGTAACTTGGTGGCGGGGGGAGAGGAGCTCCTGTTGCAGATTCTGATCCTGGTGCCCCTGGAGTCAATTGAGATCCTACGGCTGTTGCGGTTGTTGCTGGTGGTGGTCCTCTTGCTGCACGTGTCATGTCAATGATGTGGACCCTGGGTCCTGTAGACCGTGGTTCATATGCTGGTAATGTCTCGGGCTCAGCGGCTGTTGCAGTTGTTGAGGAAGTAGCTGGAGGTGCATTATTCTCTCCAGCGTTCAAGGACAGGTCTGGCTGGTAGACATGGATGGTTCGGGGCATGACATCCAGTTCTGTAGGGCGGTCGAGTCCAAACTTGATCATGTTCCGCTTACGATGGGTTCTGGTCGTGAAGAGCTCAGCAATCAACAGGACTGCCCAGATAACACTCAGACTCGAGACGACCACTTGGATTTGACACCTTGTCCTAACAGCAAACGTGGAATGGTATCGATCTCTGTCATGATCGTCGTTATAGTTGAAGACTTGTCCGTTGGCACAACCGCCCTCGTCGATAATATTTTTGAGGTCGCTGATGTTGACGGCGAGACACCAGGCAGCGAGGACGAGACCGGTGGTGATACGAGTGATTCCAGACCATTCCGCTCGTCCGAGGAAGGAGTAGACGACGGCGAGGAAGAGGAAGGTGTTGAGAGCGAGGTGAGAGGTCTCCTGGAAGCCGTACCGGTAAGAGCTGTTACTAACGGGATTGAGGATTTGGAGGCCGGCAAAGAGCGCACAGAGGTTTGCGGAGGCTAGGAGGAGGAGGAGGATGCGGATGATTCTGAGAGAGAGGGCGAGAGGAGATTGGTGGCGAGTTGTGAATGAGGTGAGGAAGGATCTGAGCCTCGACTGAGGATGAGTAGGAGGGATAGAAGCAGTATGAGTAGGAAGAGGAGGGGAGTTGGCTTCCATTGCTGTGAAGTTTATAAGTTTATGATTGTGATTGAGGTGTCGTTTCTTGTTTGTGAGTAAGTGAATAAATGTATGGGATGTGTATATGTGTGAGTGGGGTGAGTAAATGGGTGAATAATTGAATGAGTGGATGTACGTGTGAGTGGAGTGGGTGTGATGGAAGAAAGGTGTAGAAGAGGTACAAAGAGTCAAAAAAAAAAAAAAAAAAAAAAAAAAAAGGATAAACTTGAAGAGAAAATGAAAGCAGGGGTGTGTGCGTGTGCGTGTGCGTGTGCGTCCAATCCGAAGGAAAGGACAATATAATAATGACGAAGGGTGTGAGCGAGGGAACGAACGAACGAACAAACGTGTGGGCGGGAAAGAGAAAGGGAAGGCGAAAGGGAAGCAAAAAAGGGAAGACAATCAATGCAAGGCAGGGTAGGGGTCCAGTTCGTGTCTGGAGTTTGGAGTAGATAGAAAGTAGAGTGAGTGGACAGGTTCTTCCCCTCGTCTTTGTCCTTTTCCTTCCATCTGTTCCTGAAACGTCTCTTTTTCTTTGTTTGTCACAAACGGAAAAAAGAGAAAAATGAGGGGGAGGACGGAAATGAAATAAGATTAGTGGACTGAGACACACTCCAACAAGCAGTCAAGACTTTTGTAGATGTTGTTGGTGTTCATGCTTGTTAAACACCGACGACGACAATAACAAGAAACTGAGTGAACTGCCACAACAGCTCTCTCATTTATTCAAGCGTGTGGACAACAAAGGGAAGGAGATCCTGGCCTATACTGTACCGGTAGAATGTAGACACAGACTCCTCTCTTCAGCTCCGTCAGGTTGATGCATGGATAAATTTACAAATAGATAATCAAGGGTACCCGAGAATAGATGGCGCTATGACATGGCGTCAAGAAAAAACAAGTCCTGCCCAGCAAACTATCGACTGTGCATTGTCACCCTTTGGGCTTGATTAGATTTTATTTACTTTGTGTTCCATGATCCGTGATCAGGGTGCGTAGCTTGGAGGCAAGCCTGCCGGTACAACAACAACCGCACTCAGTCTGACCCCTTCTTCACCCTCAAACGTCGGATCTGATTCGCTGCCAATGATGATTGTCCTTGACCCTCCTCCTCTTCCTCCACTTTCTTCTTCCGTTGCGGGTGTTGGCCGTCCTGCCTGAGCCTCGATATCCTCTGCAGAAAACGGCGACGGGTCCATGTAATCCCTGCTTCCTTCCTCCTCTCCTTCTTCCTGCTCAATATAAGGGTGCGGACAAACCTCCTCAGCCTCTCCGTTAATAAAGTGACCCATATCGACCAATCGCCCCAATCCAGCGGTCGTCACCCTCTGCTGGTACTCTGGCAGCACATCTCCCGCGGTCTCCCTTGGCGTGAAATGGGAGTCGTTCATCGCATCATGATCGTCCAGAGTCAGGTTGGGTTGATAATGGTGTACCATCATGGCTCTCTCTCGCCTTTGCATCTCCTGTAACTCCATTTCCTGCCTCTCCTTCTCAATCAAATCCAGGTATTCCCGATCCTGGCTCATTCGCCACGACAGCCCAACCTCCGTCGTCAATAAGAACGCCATCAACACGTTCAGCGTTCCAATTAGGTACTGCATGTAACACCGTGTCTTCAAAATGCTGTGCTGCTCCTGACCGTCCATGTCTTCTCTAGAGTCGTACGCATACTCGTATCCGTTGCATCCTCCACCAAATCCAATATTATGTCGACTGATCTTGACAAAGATGCCGATTGGATACGCCAGGTTGGCAGTAACAAGACAACATCCCAGGATGAGGCGGACCAGAGGTGGGAACCGGAAGCAGCAGCCGCAAAGAATGCTCATACAGGTGAGAAGGACGATGATGTTGAGGGCAAACTGGTGCACATCGAGAAATTCCTGGTAGTTGAAGCGTTGGTGAGTGAACATGGGCATGGAGAGGACGGCAAGGTTAGTGACGGACATGATCCCGAGGATGATTCGGATCCAGAGTAGGTGTTTGTATGGGTGTTGTTTTGATGCTAACATCGTGGGAAGCCTGGTTTTGGCTTTTGTTTGTTTGTTGTTTGTTGTATTCTGTCAAGTCGTACAAAGACTGTGTGTTTGTTTGTTCAGTGGGCTGAGGAAAGATGAAAAATCGGAAGAGATGGAGACAGACAGGGAACAGAGATTGTCGGGGAGGTTGGAAGCTGGTGGGTATGTAAGCGTGTGTATGCGAGAGGGAAAGATGAGGGACGGAGGGGTGGAGAAAGAGAACAAAGAGGAGAAAGAGGAATGGAAGGAAGAGAAGGAAGAGAAGGAGGAGAAGGAAGAGAAGGAGGAGAAGGAAGAGAAGGAGGAGAAGGAAGAGAAGGAGGAGAAGGAAGAGAAGGAGGAGAAGGAAGAGAAGGAGGAGAAGGAAGAGAAGGAGGAGAAGGAGTGATGAAGACAAGAGCAGAGGGATGAGTGCTTCGAGAAGAAGAAACAAGGAAAAACGTTTATCGACTCATGAACACTATTTTTTTTTTCAGTGCACGCATGCACCGTGATATCGAGTACACACGCATGAGAGCAAGACGAGGGAGGGACTTGACAGATTGGGCAAAAGACCAATCCGATCTTGAATTCCTTGTTCAGTGCCCAGGCACGAAGACGGAGTGATAAGTCAGCCTACCTTCAGCCTACCTTCAGCCCACTCGAGTACCTGGTTTTGTTTTTTGTTCACCAGTCCACCTGTCGATTTTAGTGGCAAAACGGCGACATAAAAAAACCAGTCATCAGTTCCTTCGGAGCTATCGGGGGCGCCTATTGCCGGGTTTCCCGCTCCACTTGGAGATAGTGGCACTGGGTGGAGATCAACGTACGAATGTTCATGTATCTCATTCATTTCATGACTCTATTCTTTTCCCTTTTCCCTTCTCTCTTCTCTGAAAGAGGGTCTTGAAAAAATATCTTCCATCCGAGGCCCTGGTGAACAAGCTTTTTGAATGAGACACCTCCCTCCCCACTACTTGAACCCTTGAAATTGCAACCTTCTTTTTCATCACATAACACCTTTCTCCCTCATGCCTCAAAGGAGCAAAGAAGTCCGAAAGAAAAAAAAGTCGTTTGTTCTTTGAGAATGGCTAATGACGCATGGGCGTCGTGGTGCCATGGCGATACCTTTGGTGGTACATGTGTCTATGTACCCATGTGTAACGAAATCGTGGGATTATTGTGAATCACAAAGAAAACAAAAAGAAGCATGATTACATTCTGCCTGAACTTCCTTTCACAGCACATCCTCACCTGTATGAGTGATGATCGACATATATCTTGACTCTCTCTTTATGTAACGCTGGAGGTCCACGCGAGAGACAAAGACAATTCGATCCTTTTTTTTCGTAATCATATGAACGACAGCGAGCACAAACTACCACCTGTTCACATATATAAAGGATGAGGATTTTCCCGATTTTTTTCGGATCACTTTACTTTCTTTCTCAAATTTCAGTTCACTAATAAGGACGACATAGGCAGACGTACGAACAAAAAAAAGATAAGAACAAGAAATAAGAACGTACGAAAGAAGATAAAAAGACAGAGTATAAAGAAGCGTGAACAAAGAAGCTATGAACAGCACCAATGGAACAAAAAAAAGTGAAAACAGAAACGGGCGAGAACAAAACAAAGCGAGAATGAAAAGCAGCAAGAGAGAAAAAAAAAGGTATAATCAACGCAAAAGTCAATACCTATCTCCCCCGACTTCTTCAATACCCACAACAGCAGCTCGACCCTCTCGAAACTCCAGATGACCCAATGGCACCAGGAATTGCAAGAGCAGATCACCGCAAAGGAGCAAGGTGGACAACCTCGGCAGCTCAGGTGTCATGCCGAGGGCTACTCAGATTCTCAAGCTTACTGCTGAGGACACTCAGGCAGAGGATCGTTGACGTACTTGGCAAGCTCAAGCATCTGGGGCCTGGCGATGGTAAAGTAGGCCCTCATTCGACGTTCGTGAAGGAGTTTCTTGTATTCGTCCAAGTCGTATCTGCCGTACCGAGAGCCGACCTCTTCGGCCACGTCATCTTCAGCATCAGCGTTGTAGTCGCTGACAGTCGCTTCCACTTCAGATACTTCTTGAGGCTGAGTGGAGGAGGAGAAAGACTGGGCATTCTCCTCGATGGCGACTTCGATGGCAGCGACGGCAGATTGGGGCTGAGGGGAGGATGGCGACTGAGACTCTAACTGAACGGCACACTTGATGGCAGCAGTGATAGCAAACTGGGACTGAGGGAAGGAGATGGTATGGATGACACAATCGACGGCACCCTGGGCGTCAACCTGATCCGCGGCGGTGACAGCAGCGGCAGTGGACATAAAAGGGTCTTTACCATACTCAATGGAATGAACCATGAAAATTCGAGTGACAGTGGGCTCGCAGGGCAGATACGGTACATGGTGGGGATAAGGTGTATCGGCGCGCGATCTGGGGCCGCACATATCCGGACTCAACATGCTGGCAACACTGGTGAAGCTTCTTGTTATAGGGCGGGGGTTGTTCACGCGGGGAGGGCCAAAGACATCAAAGGAACTCTCTTCGCCCTCGCGTGAGGGGTAGGTGTGGTTCGTAGAAAGGATTTCGAGCACCTCGTCTTCGCCAATGGCTTGCTGATGGCAGTGGTCTTGAGCCGAGTCGGCCACGTCGTCTTGGCCGAGTACAAACTGGCTGGTAGGGGTGCGAGAGCATAGGGAAGTCGAACCGTTGAGCTCGTTCGCGTTACTGGGGGTGGTAGGTATACGCGAAGGAAGTCTGGACCAAGGGAAGGTCAAAGTGTCGAACGTGGTAGGAGTTTGAGCGCCAGCAGGAGAAGTTCCATTGGGGCCATTGGAGAAAGTGTTACCATAAGTCTCAAGGTCGATGGTTTCTTCAGAGGCGCAGGCGGAGGCAGCGCAAGCGGTAGAATCAGAACTAGGACCAGAACCAGCGGTAAGGATAGTACGGAGACGGAAAATGCGGCAGAAAAGGCCGACAAAAAAATCACACCATTGTTCTCTGTGTTGGATATAGATAATGAAGATAAGTTCTACAAAGAAGCAGAACGAAGTACCGAAGAGCGACGCAATGTACCAGGAGAGAAGATTACACGCAGAGTCGCCGTAGGAACAACCGACTCGGTTGGCGTAGACGGCATCGGGAGTGTAGCCATGGGCCTTGGTGATCATAGTGTCGGAAAAGGCGGAGTGCCATTCAAAAGCCAGGGCCAACCAAGCGACGAACAAAATGGGGGCGGAACCTTCTTGAAGGAATGCGAGGCGGGGGTCCGACATTACGGTGAAGAGCGGCAAGAAAAAGCCGATCCAGTTCCTGCACTTGAACTGGCGCTCTTCGATCATATATTGGTAAAGGATGGTTATCCACAAGGCCACCACATGGAAGATGTATATAAGATTATGCGTTGCGATCCTGACGCGGATGACGTGATGGTCGCGGTCAGTGAGGTTTTCGATGTTCGTTTTAGTTACAGGGAGAGTGATAAAAGCGCGCCGGCCGGTGGCGTCCGAAGGGCGACCAACGTGAAAGGATGTCGGCATGATGCAAAGGGAGAGAAAGGTAAGCTATTGTTTTTGTGTGTGATTTAGGTTTGAAGTGGCATGTACGTTGCTTGGGCGAAAGGAGGAGGAGATGACGTGTTGTGAGAAGCAGTGGTAAGGATATCTTGAATTGTGCAAGGTAAAGAGAAACTACTTTTGTTGTTGAAAAAAACTTGGCTAATTTTATACCTGCCCGGCACTTCTTCTTCTCCGTGGCCACGTTCTCATTTGTTTGTATTTTATGTTGTTTTCTGTTTAACCATCACTCGCGCCTGGAGCTAAGAGAGGATAATAGAGAAATAAATAGGACTGAGGATTAGGTGGGGTCCGTTTGCCTATACTATTTTCGTGTGGCGATTGCGTGGGGTGGTCGCTGAGAGGTCCGATCCAAAACTGCTGATGGCCAGAGAAGGGCATTAGTCTGTCATTTGGAGAGGATCCAAAAACATAACCATCAATACAACAATGATAGGTTGAGGAGCCAAGGAATGAGAGAGAGGAGAGAAGGACAGCGTCAACACCTGTTTTATTTTGGTTGTGTTTTCAGGCTTTTTTTCAAGCGCACAGTCTACTTTCTTCCCCGCGACTTTCACCAAGGATGGAGCTATGAAGAACGATGAAGAGAAGAGAAGACGAGGCCGCCAACATCTCCAAGGTGTTCCGCAGAGTCTGGCGTCCATCGAGAGCGCTTTTTTATACATTTTTTCTCCGTTTTAGAGATGAGTTGCCGCTAACAGAAAAGCTAGCCATCTCAGTCTCATTCCCTGCTTGCATGGCCCAAATGAAAGCAGCTGTTGTTTTTAGAGATAGTGCACCAAATCAAAACAGCGATCCATGCATAAGAAAAAAAAAAGTCGGGATGCCCTCATTTTTCTTCTTCGCACCTTTGCTCCTTTCCTTTCTTTACTTTCCTTTCTTTGTTTGCAACTACATTCCCAATCATCCGTAGGCTTGAAGAAAACGCGTCCTTGAGCTTGTATATTTGATCCGCATTGAATGTAGCCTAATTTAATGCCTTAGACGCGTGCTCGTTGTGAATTAATCGCAAGCAGGCTTGGTTTTAAAAGACACTGCAGCAAAATATCCAGAGGTGTACTGATTGGTTGGCACAAAAACAATGACGAATGTTATCAACAAGAAAAAAAAACAAAGCAAATATTGGGGAAGAGAGTGTGTGTGCATGTGTGTGTACGAGTAGCGTACGTCTCAAGATTTGTTCCTTTTAATAAGAAAAAATTAACTAATACAGCCTTTCTACTTCTTTGCTTTGCTTCGTTTATTCTTTACAGTAAGCAATAAAGGACATAGAGGGAAAAAAAAGTGTTGGTTTTATGGATGCTATACTCAAAAAAGTCATCCCTTCTAAGAAAACCTCCATCGATGACGACGATGGCAACTATCTCTCCTCAGCCAAGACAATTAAATCAGGCCAAATCAGGAACAAAACGGTAATAATGAACATAATTGGCAAGCAATACGCATGCAGTCTGACGTAGGATGCCCATCCAACACACCATGCCACTGCTCTCTGTCCTTCCCCTGCTTGATCAAGGTGACCATTGAATGGCTCCGGTAGTCATCGCAGAAGAACCAACTTCCGCTCTATTCTATCCTCCCTTCTCTATTCGTTCGCACACATCTTCTACATAATATAGGGCAACCCTCAGAGATGAATTATCTCCAACGAGCCAGCCACAGCCCAAAAGCACGAGATTTACGAATTGGGTTTGAAGGCACGCGAAAGATGCCCTTTTTTTTTTTTTTTTTTTTTTTTTTTTTTTTTTTTTTTTTTTTCGCTTCAATTACCCTTTATTTATATGAATAAGAGACTAAGGGAAGAGAAAGAACTATGGGGTATAACTCGGAGGAGGAGGGAGAGCTTCCGTGGCAGTTGTAGACGCAGTATCTGAGACACTAGGTTCCTGAGATCCTGGTTCCGGGGCATTTACTAAAGGAGGAGCAGCACTAGTAGCGGAGGTCAAGGTATGGGCGGCAGACTCGGATTGTAACCTCCGAGCGACGGCGCCAGCAAGTCGCCGCGGTGGGTGGGTAGTATCTACTATCAGAGGTTGACCCCTGGGCCTCCTGCTCGCGTATTCTGGGAGAGCCTCTTCTATCTCTGCTCCTACTCCTCCTCCTAGATGACTGCGATCGATCGCGTCAGATCTAGATCCAGATCCAATTCCCGTCCCTGCTCCTGTTCTCGTTCCAGTTCTGGTAGCCAGCTCCAACTCATCCACTGTCCTTTCATCATACTCCAAACTATCTCTCCCCTCTCCTACTCCTGCTACTCCTCGTCCAGACACAGGAAGAACGGTCAGATCCGGCTGGTACATAACCGCCCCCTGCACCTCTTCATCTGCCCTCTGCTCATTCCACTTTCGATCGTTCTTCTGCTTCACCATCACAAAACTCTCCCAAACCAACAAAACCGCCCACCCAGTCTGACTCGCAGAAATCCCCAATTGCATCCAACACCTCATCCTCGTATACCTAAAAAACTCAGCCTCACAGCCACCATTGACAGGCACGATCCGAATATACTGCGTCAACGCGTAGTACACTCCAGCAGTCGCAAAACCCCAAGACAAGATCGTCAAACGGAACTTAGAAGTTAACCACCAGAACCGAGTTGCAGGTCTATACAGCATGTAGAGGGTAGCGGCGAGGAGACAGATGTTGAGACCGAGTTGTTCAGAGTCTGGAAAGAACTTCTCGGTCGCTGCTGTATTGTCGTAGTTGACGTCGTCGGGGTATGAGGTGGAAGTGTTGGGAGGAGAGTAGTCGGGTGGTGGGGAGGGAGGTGGTGTGTCTTTGGATAGGCGTTTCCCGATGAGTATGCAGATGATGATGGAGAGGGTTAGAAGGCTGATAAATAGCCGAATGGGGACTAGGAGTGAGTAGCAGAATCTGTACTTCATCCTCTGCTACTTTTGTTGTTATTCGTTGTTTGTTGGTTTGTTGGTCGAGAAGGACGAGGAGAGGGTGGTGGGAGAGGAGGGCGGACGTTGAAGGGGAAATAGAAAAGGCAGCGGAGAGAAAGGGAAAAGATGGGTGTTGTGTGGGGTAATAGGTATGTGAGGAAAGAATGCCGTTGCAACAGACGCCGCTCACACGAGGAGGAAAGGTAGGATGATGATGATGAAGGGTAAGTCACAAAAACAGCGTTGAGAAAGAGAGGGAAGGAGTGTGTGAGAGAGAGCAAGGGTGGGATAAGGAAGAGATAAAGAGGGGTGGAAAAAGGAACGAGGTTGGAAAGACAAAGGGGTAAAGAAGACGACAGCTGGCAATATGTTTGGAGTGGCGTTTATAAAGAGGAGACCCTGAAGACCTGAGCAGTTGACAACTTTGCTCTTCGTGCATGACTTTGACGGTGGAGTGTACGTTTTTTCTCTTTCACTCGCCTCCTTGACCAACGAAAAAGCGAGTAAGCATAGAGCGCCATTTTTACTTTTTTCGGCTGATGGTGTTTGTTTAGTTTGGCCAATAGTATTGTGCTTGTTGGAGTGAACAAGAGAGAGAGTCCATGTATGTGTATGTGTGTGTGCGCAAGAAGGGTCCAAGCACACAAACAAGCAACCGATGAAGAGGAGAAGGAAAGGGAGAGCAAAAAGAGTAAATTTGGACAATCACAGGCGCCAAGGAGCGAACGACATAATGAAATACATGAGGACATGAGGATGAAATAAACATTTTTTTTTGCTGAGGCGAGTGGGTCTGGAAGGCGTAGTGGCGGTGCTGTGGTTGCATGAGTGGCTGGAGGGGACCTAGATACCACGTTTAGTTTTCCTTACGTAGAAACGCAAAGCCCAGAAGCGAAAAGAATGGCATGAATGGGCTGAAGTGTGCATGTGCACTGCTTGTATTTTAATTGGATTGCTAAAACCCTTGCCAGCATGTTAAGAAAGGGTTTACCTACTCTGTCTCCGAAAGATGGTTCAACAAGTCGAAATACCGGACTATCGTGCCGAGGTAAATCAGAAAAGGGTCAACTTGTACAATTGGAGCACCCGCTTACGTGCAAGGTTCGAGCAAAAAAAAAGAGATTCCTTAAGCATTAGTTTGTCTAGAGTCGCAACGATAGAAGAAAAGAACAGAGTCATATTTGCGTATCGTATGTCGCAGGTGCCACACCCTCTTTCCGAACCTTCTCTTACTTTTCTGTCGACTTTTATTTTCATGCTGGGTGGCCTTCTAACGCATGTGCGCAGTGCACGATTTTATTAAAGTTGAGAGATTAAAGTTGTCGATTATGGTACATACAGTGGAGGATCTGGTGCCGCGTGGCTTGATGAGCCAGGAGCAGATATTGATGGGGGTGATGATGAAGAAGGAGAGGAAGAGGTCGAGGAGGAAGGAGAAGGCTGGAGTGGTGAATATTCGGGAGCATCAGAAGAGGGAACATCATCCTGCAATGATTGTTGTTCTCCCTGTTCGCCTAGCGCAGTCGGTGGTCGTTGCGTGCCTTGCATATGCATCGGGTCGGACGGCGGTTGTGCCTCCGATAGCGTCGACATGGGCGAGGGTGACAGAGGTCTCACGACATTGTTTAGGACTGCAGGGTTGACACTTGCAAGATTAGCCATGTCGATAATCGTTACTGGCTGCGCTGGGGGTTTCCGTTGGTACTTGGGCAGCTCATCTAGCTCGTAATCATCTGGGATATCCAACCGCACTGCTGCCGCTCCATTAGTAGCAGAGCCGGGGATGACTGAGGTTCGATTGTGAGGAGGAGCACCATCCTCCGTTGGAGGCGAGAGGTCGAGACGGGGTTGGTAAAGGTGGACTGCCGCTGGGGTAGTGATGTTGTCGCCGAGTGCACCACCTATTCGCTGGTTTTGAGCTTCTAAAGCACTCCTGTTGGCAGCAAACGTCTCTGCCTGGATGTCCTGCCCGGATTTACCGACAAAGAAGGAGCAGGTCGCTTCTAGCAGCAAGAAGATAGCCAGGAGGACATTGAAGCCCTGGACGATCCACAGCAGGTCCGAGAAGTCTTGGAGGTGGGGAAAGACCTTGCCGGCAAAGAAGAGAAAGACGCCGGCAAGGAGGGTCGAGGCAACAAGTTGTACGTATATATAGTGGAGGAGTTGTAACTTAAAGTATGCGTAGAAGATGGTGATGATACAGACGTTGATTTGGGGAATGAGGAGGAGGTCTGGCTGCGAGGAACTAGAATCCGAGTTATTGAGGCCGATCGATGCGATAAGGATAAGTGAGTTGCTCGAGGCTAGGAGGACGAGGGCGATTCGCAGGTTCTTCGTGGTCCTTGACGGGAGTTTGAGTTTCATTGTCGTTTGCTGTTGTTGTTATGTGGGGAAGGGGAGGGAATTCAATGGATTACTGGGTATATGTGAATGCGTATGAGTATCAGCAAGAGGGAAAGTGTGGTGAGGATGTTGGTCGTAGAGAAGAGGTGTGAGTAGGCAAAAGAGAGGAAAAAGGAAGAGACAAAGAGTGCGAAGGATGCGCTGCAGAGGACAAGGAAGAATAATGATGCAAGGCGAAAACTTTAAAAAAAGGAGCAGAAGGAAGTTATTTGAGAGTGGCAATGATGATTGCTGGGAAGGAAGACGAATCCAGGGACACTTTATATACTGTTTTCTTCTCTTGTATGAGACAAAAAGTGCGCTACTTTGTTCGTCTTTCTCGCATTGTGCGCCATAATGCAAAAGTTTCGATCGCCGTTGCGCGAGCGGGTGACGAGTCCCGTTTTTCCCTTGTCCTTGTCAAAGCGTCAATTACATGTCGACGACGACTACGATAGTAGGTCAAACTCGATCATGAAGAAAAACAAGAAGGAGGCGAGACGGGTGGCGCAAGAATGTAAATAGAAAAAAAAGAAGAGAAAAAAAGAAAAAAAAGAAAAGAGAAAAAGAACAACAAGAGAAGAAAGGGAAAGGGAAAGAAGTATAGCCGCTCGTATGTGATCAGTCGTTGTTGCGACGAATGCTTATTTTTCATGCTGTCTGACCCTTCCATTCTTTCTTCTTGCCTTTGTCTTTTTTTATCCTGGCCAGTCGCAATCAAGGAGATGATCGTCATAATCGTTTTGTCTCATTGTCCTGGAAAAATAATTTCAAGCCCTACCCTATCCTGCTCTGCTCTTTAGTTCTACCCTTCTTTCTCTGCTTTGCCTGCACTGCCTCGTCTCTCTATCTGTCAAATCCCTCCACACCCCTTTTTCTTGATTTCTCTGCTTCACCAATTGCCCTAGTGCCGTACACATACAAAGAAACAAAAAAAGCGCACATATTATCGCAGCATTCGCGATCGACTTTTGGCCGTTGCCAGTCACCTATCTGCTCACGCTTCTCTCGATGAATTCTTTTTTGTTCGCGAAGGTCTACTCGCTTACTTTTGTTCCCCTTTCATTGCTGCCACCTAGCGTTAACCTACGAAGCACGCCCGCAGTGAACTGTTCCTGCTTCTTTTCGAGATCGCACCTGTCCAGACGCACGCACACCAATATACCTCGAGACTCTTTGCCAGTTTCATCCATGAAGACCGTGTGCCTCCAGCCGAAGATCGTTCTCTCCATCACCCGCTTTGCGCTTATAACTGTTGCTGTTGATCTATATTTGATCCTGTTTTGTTGATGCTAGTGGTTAGGCTCGTACTCACTGATTAGCACGCAAAAGTGTAAATTGTCCGAGAATACGCTTCAGCGCCTGAAAGTCATGTCTTTGATGACCTTGTCCAGAAGGATCGTTGTTGATTTGTACTGTCGTCCACTGTCTCCAGGTGGGACCTAGTCGAAGCGATGGGTTAGTCGAACTTGTCTGAGACGAGTTGTTCTGTCATATTTATTTGCCACTAAGTCGTTTTTAAGAGGTGGCGAGCGTACGTTTCTTTTGTGGCGGCTATTTCAGGAGGTGAATGCCAATAATCCCATAATTCTCTCATTGGCCGCCATTATTGTGGGAAATAAGCATCTAGAAAGGTGGGCAATAAGGCGGTGACACTTTTAAGCTCGCGTTTCCCCTAGCCAACCTTTTCTCTACTCTTGCCAATTTCAGCATTCCTTTCTTCCAGCCCCAAAAACGCATGATTCATCACCATAGGACTCGTCGAATGGTATCCTTTCATTCGCAGGAAGGGCTACAATCCCGTTTCATTCTACCTCTCAGTCCTCGCATCGCTCACAACCGGAACACGCCGCTTCGACATCATGGCTAACTGTTACCGCGTCATTCAAGATGCATACTCCAAGAAATCCGACGAGGAAGCACACAGGATTCTGGAGAAGGATATTGAGCGGTTCGGAAACATACTCAACATGATTCTATACATCGACGGTCCACAGGCGGTGGAGAAAGCCGGCATGGCCAAGGCACGAGAAGAAACGCGGCACAAGGCCCTGGACCGGACGGAGAAGAGCATCAACACCTTCGAAGAACGGCTAAATAATGGCATGAGAATCCGGAAGCGGCATTTTACCGACATCAAGGCTGGACTTCCCTCGTTTTACTGGTCATTGGCGAGTCGCTTGGAATTTGCCAAGTACATGGAGAATCGCGGATGGACGGTCGTCATTTGCACCACCGAAGCCGATGTTGCCATAGCCCGGGACGCTCAGCCTAATGACATCATTATTTCCAAGGACAGCGATATGCTGGCGTATCGATCGGTTGTAATCCTCTGGCGTCCCGTGTCCAACAATCTTATCCTCGTATACAAGATCCCTGATATCCTCGCAACTCTGGGCATCTCTCGGACCCAGCTGACGGCTCTCGCTGTAGTTTCGAGGAATGACTATCAAAGGAATATCTACTCGCTGGGACCAGCCATTAACTTCAGCATCATCAAGGAGATTGGGCCAAGGCCAGTTAATGTTTGTTGAAAATGAATTGCAATTTAATCTGGCATTCTCTGCAAAAATACTATTGTACAAATTGAAAGCTAACTTTGATTAGCTTTTCTTTTCAAATAGACGCCCAAGAGATAGTAGCTGCTTATCTCGCCCACGGTCAAGTCGTGGTGAAGAACGCTGAGAAGGAGACTTTCCAGAACTCTATCCGGGTGTTCGTTCTTTTACAACAAGAATGTGTCGAGCCTTTGGTCCAAGAGTCGCAAACCCAGCAGCTCTTTCGTGTATTACAGGACAGATTCAAGGAACTTTGTATCAAGCATGAGTCTTTGAAAGATATCCGAGTAGCAGCAGCCAAGGAGAGGTAATTATACCATGTATTATTGAAGAGCTCTGTACTTTGTGGAGAATTATTTGCAAAGTGCATTTCTCAACATTTCAATATGATTGGTTTTTAAATAGAACCAAGGACGACGTTGTGCGGTTACCATCACCAAAGACTTACAACCGGTACAGAACAGTCGAGTCACCCAAAGTTGTCTCCAAGACCAACACTACTACCCCATCGCCACAATCCGCTCTGATTCCCGGACCTTCGCAACAGAGCTCCTCGCTGGCATCTAACCCGAATACAGATGGGCATCCTCCATTGACCCGGACGCGAATTCCGAGGCATCGAGGTCGGTTCTCGTTCAAAGAGAGAACGCGCCAGATTGTTCATGGCCCACCTCCCAAGGCCAAACAGTTCAAGCTCAAGTTCTACCGGGAGCCGGCGCAGACCAACAGTGTTTCGATCAAAAAGTCCAAACCGAAGGGCGACAGAGACTCATCTGGACTGCAGAAGAAATCGCTAGCAGATCTCGACAAGAATGGTCTCATGCGGTCGATGAACTGGCACCACCCAACGTCTTCTTTGGAGATTGGTACAGTGCGTGCGAACGTCAGACGTGTGGTGATGGACGGAGTTGCCGGTACTGACGCTCTTACTGAGGAGCAGCAGGAGGTAGTCGATTGTTTGCAGGAGACCCCACGGCTGGCTGCGGGCGTGAAGCGTGAGGCTCAGCGTCTTATTGGCCATTTCGTGGAAATGCTGAAGGATCGCATGGACAAGATGGAGGAGGAGCGAAGGATTATGTTAGAGTCAATGACGCCACCCCAAACGACGACCGAGTCGTATCGACTTCAGTGCAGGAAGGACTTTATCACAGAGGCGGAGCGGGAGATACTGTTGTCAATTTGCGAGCGTGTCAAGCCTACGGATCTCGATAAGGATGAGGAGGATGCCGGAGGCAACACGGAGAGCAACAACTCCGATGTCGCGAACAGGCAGGACAGGGAGTTCGGCTTCCTAAGCTCTTTCCTGATATATCTCTATTCAGGAAACTACCCGAAGGAAAACTCCAAGGCAGGCGGTATTGCTACTCAGCTTATTGTCTGGTTGGTGAAGGACGGGATACATGATCTAGTTCGAGCGCGCAAGGAACTTCGGGAAGCCGCGCCATTCACACCGACATATTTGGTCCGATCTGTATCTGGTCAGGTGGCTGCCGAGTTGAGACGAATGTATGGGCATGGGAGCCATGATCTCCACGATAAGGTATGGGTTGGAGTATCTTTGGCTAACTTAGATGTGCTGTTATGCTTTAACTGTACAAGAAAAAATATCGCGAACATTATTTAATTTATTATGTTCTTTTCTTATTTTTTCTTGCATAGCTCAAGGTAATGAAGGACAAGGGCATCATACGAGGAGATGCCGACATTCAGATTCGATCAGATGTTTCCGCAGTCGAGAACTTCCTTTATTTGAACAAACTCACGGGAAACAGCCGTCGGATTGTACCCCTTACCTCCTCACAGCAACCTTTCGTATCGTTCTCGGAGGGGAGATTGCGGCTTTTTTCTGGAAGCGTGCATCGTTGAAGGAAAGATTGGTGCGGTTGGGCGAGTTGGATAACTCGACCATCACCTCAGTGAACGATCTTGACACATGGATAGCAGGAAAAGAGCCCGGTTTTATCAGCAAGAACTTTGTTGCCGACGTCGCCCCTCAAGGTCTTACAAGTCGACAGCGGAAGGAAGCTGGTTATCGAGCTGCAGTCAAGCCGTGGTCCTTGGATCAAATCCGGAATCACTTGGCGGATGTCCAGAATGAATGGCTCGACCTCACTACCTATGCCATGAAGGAATATGTCCTCCGAGGCTCCTTAAAGACCGACGGATTCAGGATACAGTTGCTAGCATTCAAGCTTCGAGAGCTTCAGGATGTTCGATATCGCCGTATCGCAGAGGACAGACTGCCCTCAAGATTGACTTCGACTGTCGGCGGAGTTGATTACTTCCTACCCGAGATCAGGAATGTCATTACCTGCAAGGACGACGTCGCTAAATATTGGCCAGGAGTTCAACCCGAGAAGATCAAGACGTTGACTTTGGACGGCGGGAAGGCGTGTGTCGTTGGCGCCTTTGCAGATATTCCGGACGACTCGTTCAGGACTGAAAAAGGCAAGGAGGTCGACAGAGTAACTTCAAGCATGGAAGGAATCGTTGCTACCTCTGTGGAATCGACAGCACCGTCGACATCTTCAGTCTCTCTTCCTATTCCCATCTCGGCTTCAACCTCAGATCAACAGACAACAACCTCGCCTCTGGTGTCGACAAGGACGGTGTTTCACAATCTGGCGGTGAAACAAAAGGCGGTGTATCAACCAACATTCCGCTTCCGTCGGTGGCTGGAGGGCGAGAAGCAGACTTTGCTGGATGGGGGTGGGGAGCAGCGAACGATAGCAGAAATTGAGACTGGACTTCCACCTTTGAAGGGCGAGAAGGCGAGTGTGATCAACTACACTGCAGAGCTGAGGCGAGTCGAGGAGAGACTATTGGAGTTCTATGCGGGCCGAGATCAGCTGTACAAACGCCACAAGTGGGACATGGAGCGTGCCCATCAGTATGAGTATCAATTGCTTGCCGACCGCCTCCTTGGTATCGTTGGGGGAAGTATTGGGCGTCGACATGATCCAGCAGACCCTGTCTTGATTGGAGTAGGACTGGGCAAATTCTCGATCAAGAGTGGACTCTCCTCTCTCGACTCCACTTTCCTATCTTATTTTGTGCAGAAGGTAACTACTGATTCAGGAAAATCATTAAGGATTGATACCTGCAAATACTTGTTGTCCGCGAAACAAACAAAAATAATTAATATGATTGCCCGTTCCTTCAAATTAGGCGCGGTCGTTGGGTTACCTGGTCGTTGGACTCAATGAATACTACACGAGCAAGAAATGTCCTCATTGTGGGCTCTTCGTTGCCCAGGTCACTCTCCGCCGTTTCTTTTGCCCAACGTGCCATGTATATCACCACCGTGATGTTATGGCGGCGGAGAACATGACCAACCTTGTGCGAGGATATCTTGAGAAGCACCAGCGTCCAGAGTATCTCCAGCCTGTAGCCCCGGACGGATCTCTTCCATGGATGGCTAGTGCCGGCGCAGGATCGAGTACACTCTCAAACACAACCCCTGGAAGCGGCAGTAGAGGGAGCACAACGAGTCGAAAACGACCTGCTTCTACCTCAAGTACCACGGATGAAACCCAAGGCCGACCAAAGAGGTCTGCCATTGCCTCCAGTTCCAGCCCGGCGGGCGGTGGAAAGAGTGCGCGGAAGTAGTCTAGTTTTCGATATTCGTGTGTTGGTTCGCCCACACACATTAGTGCGGGTAGGAGCGCAGTGGATACTATAATGAGTTACTTCGGTGACGTAATTTTGGCGCCTAATGTCCTCCAGCCCACCTCGCAGCCCAGGTCGACGTTACCCCTGTCTTGTGCGTGTGCGAAGAGGGAGAGAGGAGAAAGGGAAGAGAGGAGCGAGAAAACTTACAGGCGATTTTTTTTGTCCTTTTTCTTCTTTGCATCTCCTTCACACCCTTCCCTCTCCCTCTCTCTACTCTGACTGAACTAATAACAAATCTCACTTTCCTTACTTTTGTTATCTTCCTTGGTCAACAACACTCTCTACAACGCCCACACTCACACCCACACTCTAGGTACAACTCACTCAAAGCGAGGCACCAGGGCGTGGAAAAATAGTCGACAATTGCACGCGTCGACTCTCTCTCTTTTTGCGTGTGTGTGTGTGTGTGTGTGTGTGTGTGTGTGCTCAACAAAAAAAAAATATAGACGAGCTGAGCGCAAGAGAGACACATACCATGACCAATGCCAACACGAAGCAAGGATAGCATATACTCGTTCTGTGAAAGGCGCTGACCTTCGCTGTCTCCATCACCTTCCTCACGTCTAGCAGCTTATACCCTCTCTCATAACAACCCGCAATGGTAAAATAGAACGATTTTTTTTTTTTTTTTGGTTGTGTGTGTGTGTTGAATGCACATATGACGGCGGCGTCACATGCAGACCCTTTTTTTCCCCTGACCTCGCATCTGACCTCAAGCCTGACCTGACCTTTTTCCTTTCCTTTTTACGCAACTTATGCATGCTACTACTACTACCACCACCTACCAACTACTGAACTACTTAGGCTGGAGCTTTGAGCAACGCGAAGAAAAACCTCATCAGAATCTCTGACCACGAGAGCGAGAAGGACTTTGGATACGTCTATGGTGTCTCTGGTCCTGGTATGCGCAATCCCCCTTTCTCTATCGCTTGCTTGACCCTATTTTTTTTTTTTTTTTTTTTTTTCGCTTTCTTCGGGCTAATTTATCTCGCCGTGACAGCATGATTGCTTAGACCAGTCCATATGATCAAAAAGTAGCTACCTAAGAAAAAATCGATACTCATAACCTACTTGCCATCTACTTTCTGCTTGATAACAATGCAAAATAGTCGTCGTCGCTGATAACATGAACGGTGCTGCCATGTACGAGTTGGTAAGTAATCAAGGAGTCGATATTCGCACGAATGCATCAGACCTTGACGCAAGGATACCAACTTGATATCAGATCAAAAAACGCTTTCCCAATGCTTTCTTTTGTTCCATTCTACAATTCTGCTCACACTGCGATTCTGTCATGCTGTTTTGTATGTGTGCCATTGTGTTTTATCGAAACATAGGTCCGTGTCGGTCACGACGAGCTGGTCGGAGAGGTCATTCGTATCGATGGACATAAGGCTACCATCCAGGTTTACGAGGAGACTTGTGCGTGACGTTTTATATTTTCCCTTCACAAGAGCGGCCTTTTTTTATACTTTTTTTTTGTGATCTGGTAATGACTGACTATCAGCGAGGCAACCACTCAGGACATCATTTACTCATATTTACTGCGTCTCTTTCAACTTCTTCAATGGCGTCTTTTAGCCGGTTTGACTGTCGGTGATCCCGTTCTCCGTACTGGAAAGCCCTTGTCGGTTGAGTTGGGACCTGGTCTCATGGGCAACATTTACGATGGTATTCAGCGCCCCCTGAAGGTAGAGCAAGCGTGCAGAGATAAAAAGGATCGTGATTTAAATCATTGCCAACGTCAGTTTCTCGGCTGATTCGGCTTTGGAGTTGCTCATGGCTGACTTTTGTTCTACTTTTTCCTTGACATTTTTAGGCCATTAGCGATCAGTCCAACAGTATTTACATTCCTCGTGGTATCTCCACCGTCGCTTTGGACAAAAAAGTCTCCTGGGACTTTGTTCCCCAGAACTTCAAGGTATAATGGCATTATTGCAATGGAACATATTCACGTTTGAGGAAAGGAAACGGCATACTCACATGCTCCGAACTCAATTGTAATATCTAGGTCGGCGACCACATTACTGGAGGCGATGCTTATGGTGCTATCTATGAGAACAGCTTGGTCACCAACCATTTGATCACCCTTCCTCCTCGTGCTCGGGGAACCATCACCTATATTGCCGAGAAGGGCTCTTACACTTTGGAGGACAAGGTTCTGGAGATCGAGTTCAACGGCGAGAAGCAAGAGTTCACCATGATGCACATGTGGCCCGTCCGTTCGCCCCGCCCTGTTGCTGAGAAGTTAGTCGGTGACTATCCTCTTTTGACCGGTCAGCGTGTCTTGGATGCCTTGTTCCCGTAAGTGCTTGGTTTTTACGCGCAGAGTCACTTGGCGTTATTGATCGCCAAGGTTCGAAGTGCCGTAACTAATTACTATCATTTTCGTTTACATCTGACAGTTGTGTCCAGGGTGGTACCACTGCCATTCCCGGAGCTTTCGGATGCGGAAAGACTGTTATTTCCCAGTCTTTGTCCAAGTATTCCAACTCGGACATCATTATCTACGTCGGATGGTACGTGTTGTCTAATACTCAACATTCAAAGAAGGCAAATGGAACACGTTTCAGGACTGTGTCAAGTCAGAATTGCTACTCATCAACGTTATATCACTTATGTCAAACAAAATAGCGGTGAGCGTGGAAATGAGATGGCTGAGGTCTTGATGGATTTCCCCGAGTTGTCGATCCAGGTCGGTGATCGCCAAGAGTCCATTATGAAGAGAACCACCTTGGTTGCCAACACCTCCAACATGCCTGTCGCTGCTCGTGAGGCTTCGATTTACACTGGTATTACCCTCTCGGAGTATTTCCGTGATCAAGGCAAGAACGTTGCCATGATGGCCGATTCTACCTCTCGTTGGGCTGAGGCTCTTCGTGAGATTTCTGGTCGTCTCGCTGAGATGCCCGCCGATTCCGGTTACCCAGCCTACTTGGGAGCCCGTCTTGCCTCCTTCTACGAGCGTGCCGGAAAGGTTGTCTGCTTGGGTAACCCCAAGCGCGAGGGTTCTGTCTCTGTCGTCGGCGCTGTCTCCCCTCCCGGAGGAGATTTCGCTGATCCCGTCACCCAGTCGACTTTGGGTATTGTCCAGGTCTTCTGGGGTTTGGATAAGAAGCTTGCCCAGCGTAAGCACTTCCCCTCGGTCAACTGGTCGGCATCGTACTCCAAGTATACCAACGTCTTGGCTGGGTTCTATGAAAAGGAGGATCCCGAGTTCATCTCTCTCCGTAACAAGACACGTGAGATCTTGCAGGAGGAGCAGGACTTGTCTGAGATTGTCCAGTTGGTCGGAAAGTCTGCCTTGGCGGAAAAAGACAAAATTGTGTTGGAGGTTGCCAAGTTGATCAACGACGATTTCTTGCAGCAAAACGGATACTCCAACTATGATCGTTACTGCCCCTTCTACAAGACCGTCTGGATGTTGCGCAACATGTTGTTCTTCTATGACCAGGCTGTCCATACTGTTGAGTCGTCGCAGAACATCACCTGGGCTAGGATCAGAGATTCGCTCGGAGACTTGATCTACAAGCTCAGCTCCATGAAGTTCGAGGATCCCGATGATGGAGAGCAGGTCCTTCGCGAGAAGTACTCTAACCTCTACAAGGAGATCGAGGATAAGTTCAGGTATGTTCATCAGTTGACAATTGACAATCTTGGCGATTTTATGACAGAAGGCATTTTTTTTTTTTTTTTTTTTTTGCGTATTTTTTTTTTTGCTCTAGACTAACATTGTTATCATCACTGTCAATATTGTCAACAATAGGACGTTCTTGGACTCGAACTAAGCGACACATACAAGAGTAATATAACAGCAAAACGACAGAGACAGGACGGACGTTGCAGCATTACATTTCCCTTCTTTTTTTTCTTCGAAATGTTCGTCCAGAGGCGCCCAAGACTGAGTGGTTGTTTTTATTTACATGTTTGAAGAACAGACAAAAAAAATAAAAAGCAAAAGAAACAAAAAACAATAACGATGAATGGGTGAGCTGGATTATTTGCTTTTTTTTCGCCCGCTTTTTCATTCTTGTTGAAAGTTCGGTAAGCAGAAAGTGCACGGTGTTATTATGGTTGGGCTGAGAGGGTAGCATTGCGAGAGACAAAGAACATCTGTGGAATAGGGACCGGGAACGAGATGAATTGTACGATCAGTTGCTGAACCAGCGACAACGACATCTATTTCGCAAAATATCATAAATAAAAGCAGCAGAGGGTCAATGTCTCCTCAAATATGATCAGTTAACTAATCTTAGTAGGAAGTTTTAAGTTAGTGGCAATTAAAAGCGCCAGTGCTTACCTCCAAAGTATCGACGCCGCCTCCTTGGAGGTGCTGATCGACATAGCCAAGGGCCTTTTGCGTCGAGGCCCGGAAGACCTCCGCCAAGGTCCTGGGCCCACTTGAGCCAAACACAAAGGATCCCAAACCATCGGCATCAGAATCGGCAACCTCTTGGTCTTGATGATACAACAACGGAATCAATAGCGGATCGATATCAAAGATTTCCTCATCTTCATCATTATCAGAGTGCTGCTGACCGTCGCCATGAACAGCACTAGTTCGACTCAGCACTTTGGCTAGTTTCTGGAAAGAATATGCTAGAACCAAACACATGGTCTGCAAGATCTCCACAGCCGCGTCTGACTGTTGGTCTGACGAGGACTTAGGGACAGAATGTGAGGATTCTCCCGTTACGATCGAGAACGACGTCGTGTTTTCAGTTCCGCCGCCGTTAGCAACCCCGTTGGTCGAGTTGAAGTTGGACGCGGACGAAGAGGATGTTTGGTTCGTGGTGGTCTCTTGGACAGCGATTCGGGCACGGAGTAGTGTGTATTGATGGGCAAGCTGATTCAATTGATCCGCACACTGATACAACGCTCGTTCATCGCTCGGAAGTGGGACAAATGCAAGGCTGGAGGAGAGTGCACTGTTGCTACTACTCTTTAGATTGTGGTTGACGACGCTGGAGGTCAGCAGATGAAGGGTTGTCACAGCCTGCTGGCATGTCTGGAGATATTCCCGTCTCAGTGAGCACAGCTTCAGTTGAAATGATCTGTTCATAGCCTGATTCGCCTCAATTTCCTACATGCGTAGTATCAAAATACACAAAATTAAACAAAGTGACTTGTGCAAGGCTTCATCCAAAAAGCAATAACCATTGCGGCGTGACGAAAAGTCTCTTACCTCAAGGTACCCGATGATCTTGACATACATCTGCTGATGTGAATACAAGTCCACAATGCCCCCTTCTGAGTCGTCACTGGTTTCCATATCCCCACTTCCACGACGTGACCGCACCACAGGCGCAGACGACACAGTTTGAAGTGAACTCTCGATCAGGGCAAGCGTCTGGACAGTCGACAACCACAGAGCATGAGGAACGCTCCGAAGACCCTTTTCCAAATTCTTGAACGCCATCGTTGCCAGAGAGGGCCAGCCAGTCTGCAACGAATATCGACCAAGCTGGTAGAGATCCCAATGGTTCCGTGTAGGTTGTTCCTCCATGTCCATCTGTCCAAACCGCTCAAGCAGCGACGAAACGCGTGTTTCGAGCGCCTCAACGCCTCCTGCAAACGACCGACGATTAAGTGATAAGGATTCTAAAAGCGCCCTGTACATCACAGTCTACGTGGAAGCGTAAGACAAATCATTAGTAGCTGCTTTGAACCTACACCATTACCAACGAGCAGTATCATGACCATGGGCGCACTTACAAATGTCCTTGTATCCGGACAATCCACGCGGTTCTCCAGCAGAGTCAAAATAACATCTTGGAGTCCATGCACCAACTTTGGTTGTACTTGCGCCACGTGCAAAAGAGCCTTGGATAGTATCAAAGACAGATCTATGTCTATAGTGAAAACAGTAAGGCAATGGTGAATACACATACTAGTACGCACCACTTCTGATATCGGACCAAATTATCAACGGTTTGCAAACAAGTAATTTACCGTTGTAATCCTCCATCCAGCCCAGAATAGTCTTGAACATTTTCTCCGCGCCAGATTCCTCCTCCAGAGTCAACACGAGCCAGTACCGAAGGACAGTTCCTGACTGACTCGGTTCTTCATGTGAGAGAGTTCTGGTACCGTCTTTGAGGGGGGTCCAAAGCTTTGCCAGAAATTGCTCCATAGACTGAATGGTTTCCCGAAGAGCATCACGATATGTACGTTCTGCAGCCTCCGACCACTCGATGACGCTACCATGCTTGTAACTTGGCAAGAGTACCGACAGCAATGCATAGGATTCTAGTAACAAAAGTCTCAATCCTAAGTGTGAAAGAGATGCTGAAGTGGTTGACCGATCCATTATATGCAGTGCCATCTCGATGTATCCTGCCATAGTCTGCTGTCCTGCATCAGGCAACATCAGCAACGAGGTCATTACTCCTGCTTGGAGGAACACCTTGTGTAATGTTGATACAGCTCTAAGAGTCGTCTTTTCGTCCTGAAAGTCCAATGCAATGTTGAAAATAGCCTGTGGGTAGCATAAGTAGATAACGGAGGTTAGACAGGAAATTATAGCACGCTATTGAAATCAAAAGGTTCGAGCGAGGTTCACCTTGATTTGCGTAGGACTGAATTCGATGCCCCTCTGTGCCAAAGATCCCAAACACATGAGCGAGACACGTCTGATTCCTGTGGATAGAACCGACTGATCCTCTGCCTGTTGCAACAGCAGTTCAATCTGCTCAGGGACATCGACCAAAGAATGTGACGCCAGCCGAGTCAAAGTCCGAAGAATCGCCACAATGTATTCCGCATCCTGTGTCAACTCCAGAATATCCAGACAAGTCTTCCGAGCAAGTCTCGCGAGTGTGATGTCCTCAAACATGTGTCCAAAGATCCGGATTAGTCGTCGACGGACTGGCAGAGGTGTCTTCTCGTCCCGAACCATGAATGCTAACTTTCCAGAGATGATGGCACAGAACCGCTGAGAATGAGAGCATATCCTGTCTGCTGCGTAGATTGCTGCACTAACTTCCATGGCTTCCAGAGAGTCCAGTGAGTGGATAACCCTAATTATTCATGATCCATATGTAAGGCACTGATTATTAGTACAGGTAGGTTTCACGCGTTGAAAACAAAGGAATCGCTCCTGAGAAAGCCAACTTGTTTACCTGTGGTATACGTCCACGCGATCCGAGACAATGACTGCCATGGTACCAAACGCACTAGATGCAAGAAACACAGAGAGCCATCAAACTGGTTAGTAACTTCCAGTGTGTCAGCGTGTCCGTGCTGCAACAGGAGCGATGGTTCCCAACTGATACCGAGTTGGGTGCTATGATTTCTTTTCCCATACCGAAGGGTGAGGGCACGAGAAAGAGGATCATTGGACTGAAGTTGTGGCGAAATACGTTTGACAACCTCCTCGACGTTCATGATCTTTTTCATATGTCGTTCAGATCTGGTGAATACTTGTAGGATCGCATGTCTCTGCGTATTGTTACTACAAAAAATTATAGAGAAAAAACAGTTTTTTTAGCTCTCATTTCCATCTTCACACCTGCATCTCTGAATGTGCCATGAAACAACAAAAACGAAACAGGAATATTTTTTGCTCGTAAATATACCTGTTCTGAAAATAATCCGCGAGTTTCAAAAACCCAGAATTGATGATGGTCGGGTTAGGGAAGTCGTCAAAGAGATAGGAGAACGAAACGATGGCGTGAAGGCGGTCGGACACCCGTTGTGCTCGGTACTCGGTCTCAAGCTCAAACAGCCGTTTGTAACCGGGGTCCTCGCTGTCTTGTGTTGCAGCCATGGTTTATGAGAATTTAGCTGGGAATTGGACAAGAAGAGGAGCGCAAGAAAGATGAATGTCCTTGTTCTGGATCCGATTGTTTTGGTTGTTGTTGCTTGGACTGGGTGAGATGCAGCAAGTGGAATGAAGGAAGATGGCAGGCTGCTGCGTTGATGTCCTTGCATGCGATCCCGTCTGAAGTCAAGGATTTGCGTGTGACGTCTCTCTCGCCACCAAAAAATGTTGCCACTAAAATTGTTTTTATTTCGACTGCAAATTAATCACAAAAAGGACGTCGTCCGGACCAGAAAAGTTCTCGTCGGCGTGTCATAAAATTTCCATCCGCAATACTCTCGTGTTCCACAAAGAAGCGCAACCCTTCTGTATAGTCCTTCAGCATATCTGACTTGGGGTTACTAAACACCTGGTACTCTGGTCGTTGGAGTCCTCGCATAATTCTCAGTCTCAACCACCTCTCTGCCATCCAGTCCAGCTCCTTGGTTCCAATCCGATGATCAATACCCTCGAACCCAAACACTAAAAGGTTCAGGGACACTCAATCGACTAAGCCCCGATTCCAGAGACAGCTCTATGGTGTTGAGCCTGGGTGAAGTGAGTTCGGAATAGATGCGACCGTCAACCTCATAGATAGGATGCTGTGAAAACATCGAGTCTAGATCGCTGAAGTCGTAACCCAAATCGAGCACTCTCAGCTGACTCATCTCTGCCAGTCGGACGTAAACTTGTCCGTGCAGCTCGCGACAACGCCGATGCTTCTCCATGACTTCCATTGTATTGGCAACATCCTCCCCCTCCATTGGCTCGTCCTTCTCCTTACCATCCTAATCTGTCGCCGCTATCCAGGACTTGTACATATGCTCCTCTTCCCTCGTCAATCGATCCATCCCGGTGATTTCGCAATGAAATGTTTCCAGTCCTCGACAGATCCAAGGTTCGGCCAAAATGTACGCTGCCTCAGTCGTGTGTCCAGCGCACTGAAGGTCTTGAGACGAGGGCATCGGCGCGAAAGTTCCCCTACGGCGTTAACGTCATGCAAATCGGTCCCTGCAGTAGAGTCATTACAAAAGTTGTTGTACAGCGACTGGAAACTCTGGAACTGCAGGCAATATGTTGCAATGGCAACGGCCGTCCTTGGTTTGAGCACCTTGAAACCCAGTTCTGTCAAACATGGCAACCAAGGCAACACCAGCTCCGACAACACCCAGCGCAGATCCTTGCCAGCGTTATTGGATTGCCAGTAGATGTAAAGACCACGCAGCCGACTGGTAGACATGTCCAGGAGATCCTGCTTGGACTTGTCTGTAAAAATGCCTGTATTGGTGACGCTCTGGACAATCAGTTGGTCGAGATTAAGAAGACGTTTCAGCATCAGGAACAGCCCAGAGAGTTCCACAGACACGAGGCAGTGTACCGCTTGGATCTGAGGAAGAGGATCTTTCAAAGATTCGAATGTGGTAGGGGTAGGAGGTGCCTGCACTTGAGGAATCGACTCCAAAACCTCTTCGAAATCGAAGTCCTTGGGGCCAAATTACCGCCCAGTCTCGACAAGTTTGGCAGTTCCCTTCATTTTTATCAATTTGTGAGCCGAGTCAGAAACGCCACAAAATGGAATAGGCCTCTGCAATTAATTGCGCCGTTCTTTTTTTATTACTCGTCGCTTTCGACTTGAGTACTTTCTTTCAGTTGGTGCTTGCTTCGTCCTCAAGTGCGCCCTTGTTCATGCCTAACCAAAGGCCGCAACGCCTGCATATGCTCCCTCAGTTCCTTGACCTTAGGGCAGCGAAGCGCAAACTCGTCTTTCTCGTCAGCGCCTGAAATCCATGCATCACCTGCAGCTGCGGCCAGCACTCCGCCATCCACGCCAATTCTTCTATGTTAATTCGATGGTCAATTCCCTCAAACCCAATGACCTCTAGCTTCCTCAGAGTCCTCAGTCGATCATGTCCTGACTCCAGCCTCAGCGGGAGAGTGTTGGGAGTCAGACCAAAGTCGTTATAGTAAATCCGGCCATCGACAAGGTGCCTCCCAGGATCACTACCCATAATGACATATCCGTCGACGTTGTCGACTCCCAGCTCAAGGATCCTGAGCTCTCTCCATCGTCCTAGGTCATCGTAGATGTACTGAAGATGTCCTTGTAATCGTCCTTGCCTTATCGTAGCCATGGTCTCCTCGTCCTCTTCCTCTACCTCTACCTCATCATCGCTGTCGTCTTCCACAGGATTCTCCCAGTCTCCATTCCGTAAATCATCGTCGTAGTCTCCCTTCTCCTCCTCCTCCTCCTCCTCCTCCTCCTCCTCGCCTATCCCTGTGATCTGGCACCGAAAGACTTCCATCCCTCTGCAGACAACCGGCTTGTTCGCCAATGAATATGCCCTCACCGTGTGCCAGATCGCATTCAGATGCTTGAGTTGGGAACAATGATGTAGAAGTGGCGTTATGGAATCTTCTTCCTGGGTGTCGTACTTGGTTGTCCTGAGTTGAAGCCATTCCAGTTGAGGACAATATTTGGCCAGTGTTGCTCCGGCTTCCTGGGTGAGGGTTTGTAGAGACAGCCTGGTCAGTTGAGGCATCCCTGGTAAGATGTCAAGGGCTATAAAATCCCTCATAGAAACGAGGACACGCGATCGTGGTATACGAAATGAAAATCTTGGACACTGCTGCTGCTGTTGATGGTTGTTCTACTGTTGAGAAGTACCCCGTTGTACGCGGCTGTGAATCCCGGGGGTGGGTGTACAAACGCCCAGATTCCGTCGAATGAGAGTCGACCGAGGTTGGGAAGGTGCTGTAATAGGTTCAGGATAGTTGTGTGTTGAAGAGATGGTCGTTCAGGGTGGATTCTGCGTACGAGTGTGAGGAACAGTAGTGTTCGGAGTTGGAGGAAGACAGTTGTCAATTCCAGGTTGTTGGTGGTCGACCTGTAATTGACCCAACCGATCGGACTCGAATAGAACGAAAGGTTTGGGAGGCATTACAAGACCAGCTGTAAATCGATTGCCGCCATGTTATTGACCAGCCTGGTAAGGTTGGGCAGCGTGGCGAGAACTTTGAGGAGAGAGGGCACTGGAATCGGGAAGTCCTCGAGCTGACATCCCTGCACTACCTCTATGGATTTGAGAGATGAGTTCTGAATGACCAGGGACCAAAACCTTTGAACAAAGCTCCATGCTGACACACACCGATGATTGCAATTCAGAGTAGCGGGCGGCAAGAAGTCCTGAAGCAGAGGAGAGGTCCACAGCGGCGTCCTTTTTTGAACACTAAATCCCAACTCGCTGCTGAGTCCCGCGGATTTGAGGGCAGTCAATGATTCCAAACCGGTAACAGTTCCTGCGATGCTGGCAGCGGTGATAGTGGTCACCCATCCAACGGTGAGATGTCGAATATGTCCCCCATGCGTTGTAAAGATGTTATTGAGCCAGGGGTTGTCGTCACGAATAGAAGCCAATAATGAGCGAGAAAACCGCCAAAGGATTGGGGGCCAAGAGTACAGTTTGTCGTTGATTGTTGCCCAGAGGACAGGTATGAAGTGTTGGTTTCAAACCCTGCATACATGGACACATGACAAAAGATCCTGAGTGTTCAAGTCATTCCCGATTAGATCCAGTAATTCCGGCAGGTGCAAGGCTTTTGTCGGCATCGGATCGAGGTTGGTTGACATGGTGGAAGATGAATGACAAAAAGGAAAAAAAAAAAAAAAAAAGAAACAAAAGTCGATGAATGTGTTTGTAGGGACATTCAAATCGACATCGCCCACGCTGTATAGGGTTGTCACAGAAGAGAGTAGCTGCAAGGCCTTTGATTTTTAGCTTGCTCGGTCCAAGGCACCCCGTTGTCACCAATTTATTTTTGACTGATTGTTTCTGAGCTAGTTCAACAAGGTGTCTGGTTCCTGAATGTTTCAGGTTTTATTTGATCAGCTCTTCGCCTGTCCTTGTTCTTCCTTGTCGCTTCTACCTGCTGTTCTCACCGATCTATACCAGAATACCCTGACCTTTTGTTCGTTATGCCCTCGTTAGTCTTGTCCTGACACTGGCCTGCAATACCCATGACGGTTTATGTTCAACTGCAAGAGAGAATTATCTCCCTCCGTTTACGTTTGGTCGTACTCGTTAAAATGAGTAGGAAATCGTTCCCTCCGCACACGACGCGACTTTAACAAACTAAGACCCTACTTTTCATATAAAAGAACACCGCACTGCAACATCGCTCATAAACATAAACCATCCTCAAAGCAATAACAATCCCCGTTTCACTCTCTTACACCCTAAAATGTACTTCTCGTCTCCCTTGGTCTCCTTAACCGTTTTACGCCACTGCTTGCCATCCCTTCCATCAACGCCAGCCCTGTCTCAGCAAGCCTTTCACAAGAGCATGACACCGCAAATGCCATCCAAACAACAACAGCGTCATAAAGCCCTGCCTCACAACCTGCCCCATGATCTATATGCCTGCCTTTGACAAGAACAAGCGTGGCGGAAAGAAAGATTCGGCAACAGTTGCACTCTTGGAATGTACAACTGCGAGCATCCGAATGACAACTACAGAGTCATCTCCAGACTGCTTGCGATGAGAAACCAGGCTGTCATTAGGCTGAACCCTTCGCCATACCCGCTAGAAGCACCCATTCAAAAATAGTAAATATATTTTGACGCCCATTTTACATATTTCACATTCCATGTCAAAGTATGCAGGTGTAAGGAAGGCAAAAAAAGCAGCGCAGCGGATAGGCTGACTGTTTGCCTTTATCTGTCGACAAACGTCGTCAGCTGTAGTCCACAGACCAACGCCCATATTCTTCACAAGAGACGGAAAAACAAGTGGAATTGACGACTTCTGCGCCAGTAACAAACTGCGGATGATCGTCCCAAGCCTCTTACAGATTACCTGACGCGTAAAAAGAGGCCAAAACAACTAGACTGCCAAGAAATGTGGAGTACCCCTGCTGTTGTTATTGCTGTTTCCGGAGACGATAACAAAAATGATCCACTTTTCGAGAAGTGACCGACCACCATTTAGCCCATTCAAATACCGAAGCAAGAACATCTCTTCGACTGTGCAGCGGGTTCACTGTTTTACCAGGGTAACGAATTAACTAAAATGCAAAGAGTTGAACTAAAGTATTGTGCCTAGGAAAAATGACCATTGCCAAAGTGTGTTGCGCACGTCTCTCGTTGCTCTTTTTCTCGCTCCAACAGTTAATTTCGCAATTTTCTTCCATCTGTGGTCACTAACGGGACACATACATGTACAAAATGAGAAATACCAAATGGGAGCGAGCACAATGAAGACAAAGAGAACCATTTCCTAACGGCCTCCAGTTCCCATGCATTCGCTCTTGCTCATCTGCTGGTTTTCTTTCTTCTTTTTTGCAATTGGTGAAGAGCCTAGAGAGTACAACGTGGAAAAAAGTTTGAGAGAACTTGATGCTTCTTCATTTCGTAATTACCGTTGGCTCTCTCCACATACCCCCGGTAAAAAAAAGAACACAAAGAACACAAAGAACACAATGAATACAAAAAATCAATAAAAGCAATCAAACGAACGGAACAAACTCGAGAAAATACAAAAAACAAAAATTACCACATCAATGGTGGCTGTAGGAATTTATTTTCAGGAACATGCACCAAAGCCGCCGTCATCCATTGGATGACAACTCTGCTCAAACAGACTAAACAAACAGAACCAAAAACAGTAGCAATTGAATGTCCATTCGTCATATGTCGGTTTCTGATTGTTGGTCCATGTATCGTTCGCTCATTATTTTTTCCACACCAGATCGGACGTTCTACGGATGGCACGAAATTTTCTTTCTCTGCAGCCCATGTCGGGAGATGGTTCCGATTTTTTTTCACTTTTCTTGCTCCTTTGCATTAGCGTCTGGAGCGCCATGCAGAGACAAAAAAAACCTGTAACCAAAGCCTGTTCCTTGTTCTCGATTGTTAATTCTTTTCACTCATTCTTACCTGTGTACCGCTCGGGTAAGTCAATAACACGCCTGGGGATCATTCCTTTTGCCTTCTTTCCTGCTGTTATACCTGTAGCACCTTTTCATACATCTCCCTTTCCTAAACTCATACATACATTCAATTGAATGACCAGTCTAGATTCATTAGCCAAGACAAGACATTGAACATATGAGGAAACAAAAATATGTTCATTTTTTTCCTAGACTCCGCCGTCTGAAGAACAACGTTGTTATTTCTGCGCACGTTTGAGCAAAAATGGAACTTGCCAAGATTTTAAAGCCTCATCTTTACAATAGCTACCATAATCCTTCTCTTTTCTCACAGTGCTATTTTTTATCTCCTGCTGGTCCTCTTTGAGGCGTACTTCGAGACAGGTTCTCGTGATGAAAAGAGGGTGAGAGAAAGACCAAGGTGGTATGAGAGTATGTGGGTGATGTTATACGGTACCTGGAGTTCAGAGGGTCTGAAAAGGTATAAAAGCAATGGTCATCGCCGCCGGTTTGATCTCTATCATCCAGCAACAACAATAACAACAGCAACAACAATAACAACAGCAACAACAACAACACAACTCCCTTACCTTTCCGCCCCATCAACAGCGACAACAACTAGTACTCAACCTGCTCTTCAACCAGAATGCAATTCTACTCCCTGATCACTTTGGCCGTCGCCGCCTCGATGGCTGTCCTCTCCGCCATGGCCGCTCCCGCCGCTCTCAAGTGCCCCGATGTTTGCGCTGCCGTCTATCAGCCCATCTGCGCCCAGAACTTATCCGGTGATTTCATTACCTTTGGCAACTCCTGCGAGTTGAACAAGTACACATGCCATAACCCCGATGCCCAGCTCACCGTTGCTTACAAGGGCGCCTGCGAGTCCATTGCTCTCGAGAAGCGCGCTGTCGCCCCCAAGTGCGACTTAATGTGCGTCATGGTTGACGACCCCGTCTGCGCCACTTCCAAGGACGGCAAGACCCAGACCTTCAGCAACGCCTGTCTGCTGGACGTCCACAACTGTCTGAACCCCACTGCAACTTTCAAATTGGTTGCCAATGCCGCCTGCCCTGCTGCTCCCGTCTGCGCTGATGCCTGCCCCGCAGTCTATCAACCCGTTTGTGCTAAGGTTCAGTCTGGCAAGACCAAGACCTTTGGCAACAAGTGCGAGTTAAGCGCCTTCAATTGCAAGAACCCCAACGATGCCTTCACCTTTGTCTCTGAGGGAGCTTGCTAAACTAAAGACAATGTTTTCGAGCACACTTTGTCATTGGATGTCGTCTCCGTCCCATTCATTCCACCCAAAGCAACGACCAGATCCGTAGATTTTTCGTGCAAAGCACCTCTCACTTGTGTCCTTCATTACCCCCTAATTTCCTTTAAAAAAAGCGATACTCTTGACAAGCGTGCACCGATAGTGATAATAAAAATATCGATATCTATCAGTACATTCATCCTCCCTTTTTTTTTTTTTTTTTTTTTTTTTTTTTGGTTGCCAATATATGTCAAGGCACAACATAATACAGAATTGTATGTCAGCGTAGCATCATGGATGGATAAGTGCTACAACTATCGTACGATCAAAAGAAGTTATCCGAAGAGTAGTAGTCAACGCGTGTCTATCGGGGATACAACGGTGTTATTAGTGACCCGATGGCATAATTTACCATCATCGACTTTTTTTTTGGTCCGGTATTGACTGTCGCACAGTGCAAAACAAAGAAAGATAGCATGGCAGTTGTCGCTCTCTCATACGCTTCCAGAGCACCAACAAGGATGGACAGAGAGAGGGAGAGCGAGAGGGGGGAAAGATGGATGGAAAGGGGTCAGGTATGTTTTCATTCGCATTCAATCTTTGTTTATTATGGGATCAAAGAAACACTAATGACATTGTATCCCCCCTTCCTCTTTGTCTTCATCCTCCTCTTTCCCCCCCATCCATACCAATAACCATGCACTTCTCTACCACCACGCTCTTCTCAATGGTCCTCATCGCCTCGGTCGCCCTGCTTTCTACCGTCATGGCAATCCCAGCTCCTCGCCCAAACCCCACTCCAAACCCTCTCTGCTTTGCAAAGTGTTCGGATAAAGGCGAATATTTCTGTGTAGAAAACAAGAAATGACAAAACGCCTGGTTTATCAACCTTTATCAGCTGGGCCACTACAACTGTCTGAACCCAAAAACACCTACAAACACCTACACGGCCATGACTAATAGTGTTTGCAACGGCGTCCCTCTCCCTATTCCTTGAGTTCTGTTCTCCTTCCTTACTCGTTCAGACGTCTTTTAGCACAACGACGTTACTAATAAAAGAGTGATGATCTTGTTTCAACTAATGACACGAGAGTATCCAACAGCCCTATGATCCTGAGGATCAATGCGCTAGCTCACTTGGAAGATGTGGGCTGTGCGCATTTTAGAGGAAAAAAAAAGACATAAAATAAAGGGAATTGCCTCTCTTTCGACTCCGTATCCTTAATTCACAACAAGCACCACTCTGAACAAAACATGCACATCTTTACATCCACTGTGTACTCGACGCTCCTCTTCGTCTCCGTCGGCGTCCTCTCCGCTATGGCTCAACTGACCCCCTCCACAGCTGACCGAGACCCTTACTGCTTTGCAAAGTGCCCCGACGAGGGTACCTATGTTTGCGCAGAGAACAAAAAGGGTCACCAGATGTCCTTCGTCAACGAATGTCAGATGAGGCACCACAATTGTCTGTACCCTAAGGACCAATACAGGGTCGTCCATGATGGATCCTGCGACACTACCACTCTCCCTATCCCTTGAGGTCTTTCGCTCTCCCTTTCCCTCCCCTCTCACTCGTTTACACATCGGTGTAGCACGAAATAATAAAAATCGAACTCCTTTTATTACCTCTACAAAGTTGAGTCGGTCTGTGTTTTCGCATTGCAAAGATGGTAAAGAGTCTCTCAATATCCCTTCAATGCTAAGGATCAACGATTCCAACAGCACTCATCCCCGAATGTGGGCTGAGACCTAGAGAAAGAGCGAGAATTACCACCATTTTACCGGTTCAAGTCCATAACATCGCCGCCGTTGACGCCGCTTGGAAAAAAACATGCTAACAAGCAAGTGTCGACTTTTATGAACTGCATTGACGAATGAGGCATCTTTTTACTGCGTGCAAAAATAACCCTCCCATGATTTCAAAAGAGGGGCGGTATGGATGGAAAGAGAACATTCTTTTCCTTCTTGGTTGTCGGGGCATAAAAAAGATGTACGTTTTCAGGTCTATTCCGCGACGGATTAGAGAGAGGTATAAATGGGCGTCTTTCGCCGCCCTCATCACCTACCTTCCACATACAACATCAGTCATTTTTACGTCTCAACACACCCATACCTACACACATCACCACCACTACCTTAAGAAATGCGTTCCTCCGCCTTGACTCTTTTGACGATTGTCTTCTCGATGGGCATTTTGTCTGCCAACGCAAGTCCAGTCCCTGCGACCGACATTCTCCCTAGCGACAAGTGCCCGATGCGCTGTTCTTGGCTCTATCAACCTGTCTGCGGTGAAAACAAGGCCGGCAAACAGCAGACATTCACCAACGAATGCTTGCTTAAGACTCATAACTGCAGCTTCCCTTATGATCAGTACAAGCTCGTCCACGAGGGCAAGTGCATGGGCCAGTAGAGACTTGTTGTCTCTCTCTCACACACACTTTTCTCTTGCTTATGTCCCCTCTTTCCCATACGTCGTCTATCCTCATACTCTTTCCTACGAAATAAAATAATCACCATCCAGTGATCTACTCCTTCTTCAAAGACGCGTCTATTTTCTTCGCGAACTGATCATCACTCACCAATGAGGCGGTTTGTGTGCTCAACACGGACTAATAAATCGAAAATAGACATCGTATGGGGAACCCAAATATAAATCTTTGCATCGCCTTCGTTGCGTTTGTTTGTTTGCTTGTGTTGGTTAATTTTTAGACACATCGACGGGGGAGGAACGTGTGAGTGGTCAGGATAAAGGAGGTATCCATCTTACCATCTCCATCTGTTGTTCCATTTCAAACGTGAGGCACGAAAAAAAAGCGAATATATACTCCTCACTCGCTTCCCTTCCACACTCGAACATTCAAAATCACACACACACTTACAAACGCATATTACTCAACAATACACGAACAAAAAAAAAGAATGCATTCCTCATACCCCACATTAACATTTTACATAATCCTACTCCTCTCGATGGGAACAACAAACACAAGTCCAGTCCCCAGCACCACCGTCGGAACAGAAGGTCAGCCCATTGCCGTATGTCCCAAGACCTGTCCCCCAGGCGGCCCCGCCGTTTGTGCATCCGATAATGGCAAATTCAAGACATTTGCGAGCGACTGTTTCATGAGACTCACGAACTGTCGTTCTGATTACTATTACCAGGTTATGCATCAAGGCAGATGCTAGTTTAGGCGAAAGGAGAGATCTTTCTCGTTTCCTAATTTCCTACCTTTTTTTTTTTCTTTCCCGCCGCTCACGCATCTTTCAGGTTTTATCTCCCTGCTTTCGTTTTCACTCACTACTATAACAAAACACGCCGCTGTTCTTGTAATCCTAAAATAAAACGCCGGGTAGTAACTGCCCTTTTATTTTTGGCCACCAGGCAATTGCGGATATCTCAAACAGCCGACATTGAATTCTTTGGCGCATAAATGAATGAGCGGCGTCTATGGACTTTTTACGAAGTCTTGGCAAGAGGGAAGGAAGAAAACAAGAAAAAGCCCACACTTAAGGTGGTCAAACGTGAATAAACGGAATAAGAATTATTCAAGGAGGGTTAAAGATCAAGGAGAAAGACTAAAAAAAGGATGAAAAAAAAAGGATAAAATAAAGGATAAAAAAGAAAAAAAGATAAAAAAAAAGGATAAGAAAAATGGATAAAAAGAATGTAGTAAGTATTTTCCTCACTCTCCTTCACTTCTCCCATCACATCACATCAAATAAACACAAACACAACACCGCCTAAAAATGAAGTCCTCTACTATTGTCTCTTTGACCTTTATTGCCATCATGTCCATCATGATCACAATCTCCACCGTCGCCCCTGTAGTTGAAGCCAACAACAACTCCAAGCCCAAGCCGCCCAAGTGCAAGACAGCCTGCACCAAGAAGTATGATCCGAGGTGCGCCAAGCTCGAATGTGGCGAGTACCGGACCTTTGGCAACCAGTGCATGTATGAAGCCTACGTCTGTGAGCATCCCAATGAGAAAGTCAAACTCATCTCCAAGACAGCCTGCTCCGAAAAGGCTACAACTACCCCTCCTCCAACTTGTGCCAAAGCCTGCATGCAAATCTATGACCCCGTCTGCGCAAAGTTCGAAGATGGCAGGACCGAGACCTTTGGCAACCAGTGCGAGCTGGACAATGCCATGTGCGGACGTCCCAAGGAAAAAGTCGATGTGACCAAGGGTGAATGCCCCAAGTCATAGATGGATATTGCCTTCTCTCTCCCTCCATCCTATCTTCTACTTTGGTTCCTTTAATTTGATCAATGTTTCGCTCACTTTTGAGTTATTAAGCCTCTTATTTTCTCCTCAACCCATTAACACGAAAATAAAGTTTATAGTTTATTCACCTCACTGATTAACGCGATTTGACGCGAAAAATGGAAAAAGAGGTGTAAGCACAATCAAAAATAGGTATAGGGGAGAACGGTTAGCAAGATCTTTAATGCACAATGATACTCTAATTTAGGATATATGAGAGGTCGCGGACACCGTGGAAAGAACTCAGAAAGCTACCCTACACTGGAAGAAGGAACTATAAGAAGATTGCTTGGAGACATTTCCCTTCTTTCAAGGATCAAAATATCTTGTCCAAGAGGGACACAAAGGGGAGTGAGTGGTAGGCGGTTAACATCCTTGCAAAAAGTTTAAAGATAAGGAGGGATTTACATAATGGACAAAGAGAGGGTCAGAGTATAAAAAGAGACTACTTTGTACGAAAAAATCCCAGTATTCAACGCCACCGCGCATCATCCCACCAATCTCTCTTTCTCTCTCTCCTCACTTTAACTACAACAAAGTTCAACACACAGTTCATCAGCACTGTCTCATGGACCGTCGCATCCCCCATGACGATCCTTCTCTTCTCCACGTCCACGATGGTGGCTTATGATCTTTGAGCAAACTCTCTTTGCGGATTGTAGTGCCATCCAGATTTTTTCAAGAAAACCTGTGGCCGATACCCAGATGGTCGCCTCGAGACCCTCAAGACCTCATGCGACTTTGATAACGCCAACTGCAAGGATCCGAGCCTCATGCTTAAGAAAGTTGGCGACGAAGGTTTCTGCGAGGTCGTCTGTGACCCAATTCAGTCTCTGTCTACCTGTGTCAAAGACCTCGATACCAACGAAGTCAAGGCATTTAAAACCCTTTTCGATCTCGATATTTACAATATTTTGATTCAATATTTTAACCATGAGACCATCATAATCTATGAAAAGTGCGCCCCGAAGTAAACTCGATCCTTTCTTCTCCACTTTCTTCACCTCTTCCTCCTCCTGTCACAAAAAAAGCAATTCACCATAATCTCTGATCACCCCACCCGGGTTCCACGTTCAGATCATTGCACTTCCATAATAAAAAGTGAATTTACAGTTGTATATTCATGGGGTTGTAAAATACCTGTCAAAAAGAGGAAAGATGCGAGGCGTTTCGTTTCAATTTTTCAGTTGCTCAAAGGCTCCTGACATGGATCAAGCACAAGAAAAATAAGGGATGAGAGACTTGTCAATTCTTGCAATCCCTTCCCTTCCCCTCCGGTGGCTCTTGTTTTTCTAAGATGCCAGGAGAGCAATGCAGTAGCACGACTTTACCCCTTTAGATTTTTTCATCTAGAAAGCAGCAAAGTCATCCTTCAGAGGCGCCCGTGTCTAGAAGATACGACTTCAACCCATCGACATCTAGGATCTAGAGAACAACTCGTCGGGCATAGAAAGGAGCAAGAATCATCAAATACTGCGCAGAGAAAAGTGACGGAGAGCCCTCAGAAATCAGTGCAGTATACTCACCTTGAGGGAATAAACAAAAATATTTGTTCCATGTGGTTCGATTGTCTTCTTTTGCATAGGTGTCAGCGCTACTATTTTCGCGTTCTCTTTTTTCCCCTTCCGATGGATATCCCTTTTACCAGGGGATGACTAGCCCCTCTTTCCGTTCCGCACCACAAAACAGTAGAGAGCATATCATATGTTCATTCTCTCGTCATACATCGCCATCCATCCGAAGCATGGAACAAAAAAAACTTGTTTCTTTTTTTGGGCGTTTGGGTACAAGTACTCGAGCAGGAGTACCTTTCTTCCGTTCGTCATGGGCACTGTCTGGGCACTGTCTGGGCACGGTTAGCTCCCAGGCCAAAGTAAAGCACTTCGCATCAACTCAAAATTGTATTTACCTCCCAGGTTGTACATGTACGAATTATCCTCACCCATCCATTTATAGGTACACTCTCCCACGTTCCGCATTCATCCTTCTTGTTCATTCCTTTATTCATTGTATATTGAATACATGTACCGCCATTATTTCATAATTGTATAACCAAGCGTCGGTTAACCCATTGCTGGCCCATGCACTGTTTGTTTTTCGTTTTGTTCATTTTTCCAAACTCAGAATTATGACCGTTTTTAGTCCTTTCGTTTTTTTCTTTCCTTCTTTCCTTCTTTCCTTCTTTCCTTCTTTCCTGGTCTTGGGCGCATTATGCAACCAAGGTGTAGTGTGAAAAAACGTCGTAGAATGAAAAACAAAAATAAACCCCGCAAATGATCACTCAGCGAGACCAGGAAGTATGTGTCCCCCCTAACCCACAACAGAGAGGAAGGATGATCCACGTTCCTTCTCTTGGTTGCTTTGTAGGCGTTAATTATGAAAAGTGTCGTCAGAGTGTGTTGTAGTCGGGGTATTTTTCGAGCGCGCATAAAGACGAGAGACAAACGGTAATGGAGGTAGTAGTAGGTGGAATGCTTCTTTCGATATGCTAGGATACAGGCACAGGTATAATTAAGTTCTAATGGCATCAAAAGGAAACTCGGCCGAAGAGCTGAAGGGGAAAAAAAGGTACGCGCTGAAAGTCAACTGATGCCTGCCCATGGTTCCGATGCGGCTTGTAGCGCTAGAGTAGGTAGGTACCAATTTCAGGTACCGGGTAAGTCGTACTTTGTCAGTGCAAGAGTAACGCTAACTGTAGAGGAGGGATGAAAGTAGGTATAAAAGCATCGATGATGGCCACTCTTTTATCCCCATCTTCATCTTCATCAACCAACTCAAGCAGCCCAACAAGCAACACTACAAGAAAAAAACACAATACCTCCTCCATCCTTCCATTCCTTCTCCACGATGCAGTTCTACAAACTCATTTCCCTTTCAGTCGTCGTTACATTGTCGATGTTCTCATCCTCCATCCAAGCCGCCCCCATGGTCTGCAACAAGGCCTGCACCCTCATCTACCAGCCCGTCTGCGCCCAGCTCAAATCCGGCGAGAATCAGACTTTCGGAAACGCCTGCACCCTCGACATCTACAACTGCGAGCACCCACATTCCAAGGCCAAGGTCCTCGCCCAGTCGGCCTGTGAGGAGATGTACCCTACCTGCGACATCATGTGTGCCATGGTCGAGGATCCCGTTTGCGCCACCTCCAAGGACGGCAAGACTAAGCAGACCTTCAGTAACTCCTGTCTGTTGCGAGTCCATAACTGTAAGAACCCTGATGATTTGTTTAGTGCTGTCTCTGGAGGCACCTGTGAGGCCGAGGAAGAAGAGGCTGATAACGCCGTTGTCCCCGTCCCCGAGAAGCGCTCGACTCCTTTGCTCCCAGTCTGTAACACTATGTGCACGATGGAGTACGCGCCCGTCTGTGCAGCCTCCAAGAACGGCAAGCACTTCCAGACGTTCAGCAACAAGTGCATGCTCTCAGTCTTCAACTGCCAGAATCCCGACAACTCATTCACCATTGTCTCTAATAACGCCTGTGAAAACGAAGCCGCCGAGGCCACCGTCCCCGAGAAGCGCTCCACCCCCCTGCTCCCAACCTGTGACATTGCCTGCACAATGGAATACGATCCCGTCTGTGCGGCCTCCAAGAATGGCAAGCACTTCCAAACATTCGCCAACAAATGCGCCCTCTCGGTCTTCAACTGCCAAAACCCAGACAATGCCTTCCATGCCGTCGCCCAAGCTCTCTGCCCCACCGACAATGACACCTCCTCCCCTGCCCCTGCCTCTGCCGCTGTCAAAACACCTGCTGAAGCTGCTGGTAGCGCCATTGACGGCCTGCTCCTCGAGGACTTGTCGTTGGGGGAAGATGCGGACAACGACTTTACCCAGTGTGGAACGATGTGTATGATGGTGATGGACCCTGTCTGTGCCAAGGACAAGCGTGGCCAGCTGCGTCGTTTCAACAATCTCTGCCTCTTGACCCAGTACAAGTGCACGCATCCCAGTGCTGAGTTGGAGTTTGTTGACGACAAGAGCTGCTTCCTTGTGTAATTTCTTATGAGTCCATTTTGGGGGTGTTGACATAAGGGTAGTGCACCCTCTTTTTTCATTGTTTTTCCTTAATCACACGCACACACACACACACATTCATTTTCATTTATTTTCGCCATGCCAGCACATACACGCACGTTTTAGTATTTACACTTTTTTTTTATTCATAGTCAAAGCACGATTAAGTAATAAATCATTTTTCTTTTTCTCCACATATCATGGTTAATTCATCCTAATAATGGCTACAATGTCCATCCCTCCCTGCCTTTCCCTCCTCCCTCCTTTCTCCCTCTAATTGCCTTAGATCATGTGTTTATCCGTCCACGCTTCTCCCAAAAGCCCTCTCGAAGTCGACACCAAAAACGTGGAAAAAATTAAGCAATGAAGTCACAGTCTAGCCACAAAGATTAGGGACTATCCGCCGTTTTGGCGTCAAAGTCGACATGGCTTCCTAGTGGTCTCCATTCGCAGTCATCCTGGTTAGCTTTTCATGAAGACAAACGACGATATCAGTGACAGGCGCTGACGAGGCCAGTCGATTAGCGTCGTCATTCACTGGCACTTGCGAGTACAGCCACGAATATGCGAGCAAAAAAAAAAAAAAGGAATACAAAAAGGTCCAGCCGGACGTTTACCGGAGTGTTTTCTTCGCTTTTTTTTCTCATTACAACTGCCTAAACCTTAGTTTTATTCCGAGTCGCATAAACTCTTTTTCCCCCTCCAAGACATCATTACTTCTGACTCTCAAATCTCAACTCTTCCCTCGTCCTTCTCCTTCTTCTTCCCTACAATGACATTCCTCTGTTGCGAGAGCACAAAGAGGATGAGCCGCTTCTTCAAGCGCAATCCCGTCCACGGCCAAAAGGTCCTCCCCGGCGCCGAATCGCCTTGGCCCAACGAAAAGGCCAAGTCCCGCTCAGACAACGCTCCTGCCAATGATTCCGAGATGACCCCCTCGACCTCGACCTCCGCGGTTGCACCCCCACCTTACAAAGAGAAGTCCGAGTCCCTTAAGCCCTCCGGGGTCGTCTATAACCTTGCTCCTCACGACAAGTAATGATAAACCTTTTTGATCAACAACCAAAACAAAAAATGCTAAAAGAAAAAACCGAGATCCCTTCTTTACCCTTGCAGCTGTACTTCCACATCCTTCACCAACAAACATCGCAAATACCTGGAAAATGGCTATATAAATAAATACAGTAACATATCCACCACCTGAGTTATGTTCGGTGACTACAAAGCCATTTGAGGATGAGGGCATTACAGGCTGAGTGAACAACGAATGATCTATCCTCTGAATTAATTTCTATTCCTTACTAACACGTACATCTCATATTTGTGTCGCGTATCGTTCGCAATGATGTTTTTATTTTTGTTGCAAGGGTTAGTTGCTTTCTGATATGGTTTGGTTGAAAAAAGGAAGTAGGTGAGGGTCTTTTTAAAAAGCAACAACAAGTGGAGGAACTAGAGAAACCCAAAAAAAAAAAAAGAAAAAAGGTGTAAAAAGGATGGTTATCATGAGCATGAAATAACAAAGTCAATTCTTAATTTTTTTACTCGGATACCAGGTGCTGCTGAATATTGGATGTTGGGCGAGGAATGCTAACAGACTCTTCATAAACCTCAACTAATGGCGACAAGATGAAGAGGGTTGGGTTGAATTAACAAATAAGTTTTTCTTTCATATCCAATCCAATCAAGCCAAAACCAAATTGCAAACCAAAATATCAAGGCAAAGGTACCTGAGGAGTAAAAGGTCTTGTTGCGAATGCGGGTGGTGGCGAGCTGTGCAGGGGTCATGTTAGCACGGACCTTGGCCAAGGTGGACAAAATCTCGTCCATAGATGGGCGTTTCTCGGGGTCGCTGTGCCAGCAGCGCTCATAGAGAGCCTTATACTCGACGGGAGTGCCGTCTACAGACAACTCGCGCTTTCCGTTCATGATGGCAACAGCAAGGTTGACATCTTGGGGAACCTTGGCGAAGGCAGAGTGGCCAGTTGTCAACTCCCAAAGCAAGACCCCAAGAGAGTAGATGTCGCACTTGGCATCAAAGTACGAGGGATTACGGAAACGCTCAGGGGCAATGTAGGCCATGACCCCGATTAAGGGATCGTCAGTGACAGCCTTGGAGCCGCCGCTCTTCTTGGCGTTCAAGCCGGTGATACGCTGGCTGATAAACTTGGATCGACCTTCGACCGAGGGGACCTCCTCGATGGCATACTGCTGAATGTTCCTGACAACACGTTCCTCCATAATCGTGCTGGCTCCAAAGTCAGTCAACATGGCATCACCCTGATCGTCAATGAGAATGTTTCCTCCATGGAGATCACGATGGTAGATGCCCTCCTCGTGCAGACGAGCGATACCAGAGGCGATCTGAGTGCCGAGGCGGAGCTTGTCGGCCCAAGTGAGGGTATGGTACTCGACCTTAAGATGCCATGTGAGCGAGCCCTTGTTGGCAAACTTGGTCACAATGCACATTTTGTCCAAGCCAGGAGGGAAAGTCACTCCATAAAACTCGACAACACTCTTACACCCCTTCATGCGGCTGTAGATCTCGACCTAGTTTGATGTGCAAGGGTGTGTTCCGCGTGGAGTACAAACGGAACAAGAAAAAACAAAGCATTGCAAAACAAAAAAGAGGGGTTGAGAAAAAAGTGACAATAGGCAAGGGAACGAGATGGTTGTTTTTTTTTGATTAGATGGTGCTGTCGTTAGTTGTTTGTTCGTTCATAGAAGAATAAATAAATAAAAACAAAATACAGCATGGTCCAGCATTGCCCTCTCCTTTGCGTTTGAGCATTGGTTCACACCAAAACAAACTAGAAGATATCTCAATGTACGCTCAATTCATGCAAAAAACAAAAAAAAAAAAACTCTCGAACACTTCGTCCCATAGACACTGCAATACGACATAAATTAGGGATACATGTGTCTCATCCAGGAGGCGAGGAACATGGAGAGGAAAAAAGGGGGGCTTGACCGTGGGTGTTTTGTGGCGAACAAGACCAAAGTTACAAAAAAGCAGTCTGGGTAAACTGGTCAAGTGGAGAAGGTGGGAAGGAAGTTGGGGACATGAAGGTTGGCGCACTTGCCTCTTTGGAGATGACGTGAGCTGAGGCTTCCTTGATGGCGACCTTCTGACCCTTCCATTCTGCCACATGAATGATACCCATTCCACCGGCGTCTACTCCGATCGACAGCTTTTTGATCTCCGAGGCAGGGATCTCATTTCTCAAAAGAACCTCTCTCTCGGCCTCACTCAATGGGAAGGGGAAAGTCTTGAGACCCTGCTCGATCGAGCGAGGGGTACCGCCGATGGTAAAGGCAGCGGAGATTCTCTGGAAGAACGACGGCTCCGAATTCTTGTTGGCAGTGACATCCTTAGGAGAGTTGTACGAAGGCACGGGATTGCTTAACAGAAGAGGATCGGCGGGATTGTCATCATACACGACGTTGTCATCGTTGCTGCAGCACTTTGAGAGCGGGCTACCCATGATATCGTGTTACTAGATGTGTGTCTTGGCTATGGTTGTTTGTTGGAATCCTGGGTGTTGGAGGCGAAGGTGAATTGGTGAGTTTAGTTATGGAAGAAAGAGAAGAAGTAAAAACACAAGAGAAACGCAAGGAGGTATAAAAGAACAGAAAAAAAAAGACAGTTAACGTTTGTTGTTTGAGCATTAGATCTAGTTGCACGTCTCAGCAAGAACAAAGCTTGTTGTTCTGGTGGTCCATGGGTAGGTGGTTCATAGCAAATCGGTCCTCCCTTCTTTTTTTGCATGTTGATGTCTGTCCCCTTCAACCATCCCATCCCATCCCATCCATGCCTTTCATCCATCCCATGTCCTGTCATCCCTGGTTTCAAATCGAGGAGCACAGGAAGTAAATATCAGAAAGGAAAAGAAGGAAAGAAAAATAAACAAAAACAAGGGGGTGCACAACACACGACGACGGGAATAACAACTTTAGCCGCTTGTGCCAAGGGTGAAAACATCAAGAAAAGAGAGATGCTTTGACTAACGGACGACTGAGCTGTCTCCAACTGAATCCAGACCAACGGTCCGAATGCTAAAAAGGCGTATAACAAACACGTCTTTATACAGAGAGGAGAAAAGGGGGGAGAGAGCAGAAGAGTGACAGACCTGAGAACAAGAATGGAAATGATGATAAAATACACTGCGAAAAAAATAAACAAGGTATGGAACAGCGTACAAGGAAGAGGCCACACATGAGTTGAAAGCAGTGAAGGAATGGCATTGGAGTAGGACGACTGCGCTGAGCGAAAGAGCCCAGTAAGACTTGGCCCCCAAGAAGCTAAAACCTTCCACATCCTTCCGAATATACATTCATCCATGTGGCTAAATAATGGTGGCAACCTGTTGATAAATAAATGTATGGCTATCCTTGCATGCTGCTAGTGTATCATGCTCTACCCCAAACAACAAACACCACGCTCCCTGCACCACGGTCGAAGGACTCTTTTGGTCTCGTGTCGTGTATTTTTGCCACATAGTGTTTGTTCAATGTAAAAAAAACAAAAGGAATGTGAGAGCAAGGGATGAGGGAGAGTGTGAGTGTGTGGGTGAATGAGTAATGTGGATTGATGGCACTTACAACGAGGAAGGTAGGGTGGTACTATGCGAGTACAGAGTGAGATGGAAGAGAAAGGATGAACCGAGTTTTGCTTTGTTGAATGGAGAAGGGCGACAAGAAGCCAAGAGTGAAGAGGTGTGTGTGCCTGTGGCGGATGAAGAGAAGGACAGAGAAAGAAAAAGAAGAAACAGAAAAGAGAAAAGGGAGGAGAAAAGAGAAAGAGAAAAGAGAAAAGAAACGAGGAGGCACCCACGCTCTTGTTGTTTCTTCTTTCGCTCCCTCCCGCTGATTTGTTTTGCGATTTGCCTCCCCCCGCCCCGATCTCATCGAAAGGCTGTATCTCTTAGCCCTGTCTCACATCGTATTTTTTTTGTATCACTACCTCCTGGCTGTTATTGGTTGTTCTCATCCATCTCTTTCATTTTCACTTGTTCTCTTTTTCTTTACCTCCTTTCTTTCCTTACCGCTTCTTTTCGTTCTATTCCCTTTCTTCCCTTCGCCCTCTTTTCTCACACTCGCTGTCATGCCTCACAGTTATTCAACGACTTCAATTGCTCTCTTCATATCATCTCATCCTTCCCTTTTGTCAATGTGAATCTCGTTACTTGAACGGCGATTTCTTTCTCTTTATCACCCCCTCCTTTCGGGGGATTTAGAGAGATTTAACGGCATCAGGTCCTTTTAAAATACGTATCATTGTTTTTCTTGCTCGAATAATGTTGTAGAGCCATTGATGGTAATCAACTGAACGGCACCAAATGGAATGAAAAATGAAAAGTGTCCTCCACAATCCGACAAACAAGCAAGCAAGTAAGGATGACTCTCAATCGACTGAGGAATCTGACAACGGAGTAGAACGATAATGAACGAGCAATAAGAAAAAAAGGGAATGGAGAGCAATATTTGATTGGCTGGAGAGGGACTGACATAATAGGCGGGTTTGAGTGAAAAGCGGTTTGGCAAAACCGGTTCCTCCACCACGGACTAAATGATTTGCAAACATCGCGAATTTTGCGCCATCATGGAGTGGCTCGAGAAAAATCTGCCGATCTACGCAACAACCGTCGCATGAATGTCCAAATAGTACCCCATTGAATATTCTTTTTGCCTTCACTCTTCACTTATTCCTCGCGTTTTTATTTTTGCTTATTCATCCTCTTCGCTGACCTTTTCCCTCCCTGTCATTTTCTAATCATTGTTTATGATAGGTAACATCTGCAGGAGCGCGTTTTATCACCTCTTTTCGGAACGAGATGACGGTACTCGATGTGCTTGATCAATACTGTGGTGTGTAGGGTGGAGGACCCGTTTTCATTGAATCGGCGACTGTTGTCAGATGACGGTCAGCCAAATAGACGTTCAATCAATTATGAATACGCCACCAATTCGTACTAGCTTCCACGTGATCATGATTTTTTTAGTGTCAATGGCTTTATTTCTTTGAGAAAGTAACCCCTCTGCCAAGAAAAGACAGGCGGATAGAATTGGAGGAGGGACATAATCACCCCGTGGCAGGTTTAGGCACGTTTAAAAAAGGGGCTGTGGACCGCTTCCGGGGTAAAATCAGAAAGAGATGGTCGGTGCCTGAAAATAGTCAGTTTTGAGACCTTAAGATGCCCTTGAAAGGGGAACCACCACGTGGTTCTGGTATCTCGACTGTGAGTGCTGGAGATTAGCGAGCAATAATGAATTATTAAAAGAAAAGGTGGAGGTAGGAGATCGAAGTAGTTTTGGAGGGGAAGGGGCAAGAGTGACCCCATGATGACAATGGCTGGGGACTCTGTGTCTGTATCTGTGGGGGCAAATAGTCCGTCGTGGCAACGTGCAGGAAGAGACGGGGTTTGAGGTGTACATGTCGCAACTGTGCAGCGAAGGGCAAGAAAAGTATGACCTCGGTGTCGTCAACTACATCCCCTGACTGCTCGAGACCCCTTTTTTGTCAAACCCAGCGAGTAAGAGAGCAAGAAAAGACGCGCAAGAAAAAAGGGATGCCATTCAGAGGAATGGGGAATGGGAGGAATGAGGAATGGGCGGATGAGAGAACAAAAGGGTGAACAAGAAGAAGAGGACGAAGAGTTTGTGTCGACTTTCCTTTTCTACCTTTTTTCCTCTTTCGTCTCTTCACTTTCTTCATACTTCGTATTCAACACTCTTCCCTGCTCTTATTCCCGCAGCCTTACTCCCACTTTTACCCACAGAAACAAAAAAACACGACTCGGCGCCTCCGTACGCAATCCGCAACTTGCAGAAAACATTCCTCCTTGAGCTCTTCCATATAATATCCGCTCCTCGTTTCTCTCAGTCCATTTTTCTTCAACAACATACCCACGCACCCATTCATAGCCGACAAAGTCGCATCTCTCTTTCTTTTTTTGCTGCAGGACACTAGAACAGGAAAAACGAAGAGATAAAAAAAGTGAGCATCCCTGCCCTCTATCTCTCCTCCTTCCTTTATCCCATTTGTGCCTCTTTTGTTCTTTGACATACGGATCAAACGCACCCTCCCTGTCTTTTACTTCTTATCCCTTCCTCCTCTGTTCTTTGTCGGTGCGGTAGAGTTGCATTGTTGACATCACTCTCACTTTCCGGTGTAATCTCTTTCATTCTTTTTCTTTCAAAGGGGTAAATAGTGTACGATCGACAATGACGAATGTGTGAACTGGACGACACTCTCACGAAAGAAAGACTCATTTCGAACAACTCGAGGAAATAGGGGTGAAAGAGAAGAATAGAGATACACAGGGACGAGCAAAGAAAAGGAATAAGTCATGGTTGTGTACCATGACCAATCTTTATGTTTCACCTGTGGTTCGATCCCTTCCCTGCACCTTTTTCTTTTTTTCGTTTTTATTATTCTTCCTTTTGTGCCCTCCTTCTCTTTCTATCTCCTTGTCTCCCTTCCCTTCCTTTCCCTTCCCTTCCCTTCCCTTTCTTATTTTTCCCCCTTCTTGTGCTCCTTTTGACATTTCGGCTTTAACCATTGGAATACATCCTTCACGCGTGTTCTGTCTCTGTCGGGGACAATTTCCGATCCTTCCTTCGTCTCTTTCACACTCGCACTCATCATCACACACTTTTCATAGCCCCATCAACCACTTCCTATCCCTCCCTCAGCCATCACTTCTCCTTGTCGCTCATACCATAGCCGCACCCTTGGCAATCTCTCCCATCCTCCTAACTCACTTCCTCACTTCTTCTTCGACCCTAATAACAGCAGTAGCAACAGGGCACACTGACATAATTCAACACCGGCGACGTACCGTCAAGTTAGGACTTACCAACCTACACCACATACCACATCACTCTTCACCATATACTTTCTCTCTTCAGGACAACCGTCATGAGCAAAGGAGGAAACATCAAGGTCGTGGTTCGATGTCGACCACTCAATAGTCGAGGTAAGGACATAGAGAGAAATCAGGGATCAGTAATGCGTGGACCAGAACCTCTTTATATTAGTTGACAGTCTTCTTCCTCGACAGAATGCCATGAGGGTTTCGCTAAATGAGTCCAGGCTAACTAATAAGCGTTTTTCTCCTTTTGTCTTTTGTGGAACCTCTTTTCTCGCACACATAGAGGTTGCAAAGCAGGCGGAATGCATCATTCAAATGGACGGGGATATGACTACTATTCGAAAGCCAGACGACGGCGGGACGAAATCCTTCTCCTTCGACCACTCCTACTGGTCTTTCGATAAGAGCGATCCAAACTACGCAGGTCAACAGCGTTTGTACGACGATCTGGGAGTCGAACTCCTCAACCACTCCTTCAACGGCTACAACACTTGCATCGTTGCCTGTAAGTTTTTTTTTGTTGTTGGTGCTATTGTTTTTTTTGCCTCTTGTTTAGTGCTTGTGGGAGCAATGGTTAGGTTGGTCACACCTTACCCTTTTCTGTGGAAGGATCCTTCACAAGAGGGGAAAGAGAAAAAAACGTCTCTTGGCTGGTTGAGCATTCTGAGCTTAATTAGTCGGCATCTAAAGCCCGCAGCGATGGCGTCCGTTCGCGATAGGAGAATGGAATCTGTCCGCAGTACCATCTATTATACTGACCTCTGATGCCTTCACTCAACATCTATAGATGGACAAACGGGCAGTGGCAAGTCATATTCAATGGTAAGTCGAAAGCTTCCATGGTCAAAGGAGCAGATGAACATCAGTCGCGACTCTTTGCAGTACAAGATCGAGATGCGAAAAGCTGAAAAAAATGAGGGGCGAGGAAGATGCGAGGGATTGATGCGGAAAGATCACATGGGATATAGGCTTTTTTTCCCGACGGGAAGAACCATGGCGCAAGGGGGAAAAAAGTTAAATGGATCATTCATATCTCTTCTACACTGGTCATGATTAGATGGGGTACGGTGAAGACCGTGGCATTATACCCCTTTCCTGCCACGAACTTTTCCGCCGGATTGAAGCCAACACAGATCCAACCCTTAGCTATCGAGTCGAGGTCTCTTACATGGAAATCTACTGTGAAAGGGTACGCGACTTGTTGAACCCCAAGAACAAGGGCCATCTCAAAGTACGAGAGCACCCTTCACTAGGACCCTATGTCGAAGACCTTTCCAAGCTCATGGTCACCTCTTTCAAGGACATTGAAAACTTGATGGACGAAGGAAACAAGGTAACACTATGGAACTGATATGAAGACGGAAGTATCTTAAAAACGCGCGCATGAACAGATCTTTGTGCGAAGGATCAAGTGTGCCTAAATCAAACAATCCTCTTATTATTTTTGGATGTAATCTAGGCTCGCACAGTGGCTGCAACTAATATGAACGAGACTTCAAGTCGATCTCACGCAGTCTTTACCGTGCTGCTCACACAACGGCGACACGATACCTTGACAAAGCTGGAAACGGAAAAAGTATCAAGGATTTGGTAAGGAGACATCATTTATGTACTCTTAGCAATGTACAGACGTATATCTATGCTCGTCTAGCCGAAGTAGAATCACATTGCTAACATCGTCCGCCTTTATAATATACTGCTAGTCTTGTGGATCTTGCAGGAAGTGAACGCGCCAATTCCACAGGAGCCACGGGAGCACGTCTGAAGGAAGGCGCCAATATCAACAAATCATTGACCACTTTGGGAAAGGTCATCTCGGCCCTTGCCGACGCGTCATCAGCATCCACAACTACACTCAAAAAGTCCCTCAAGAAGCCTGCAGAAGCCTTTATACCCTACCGAGACTCGGTAAGTTGTAGGATTGTACTTTCCACGGTGCCAATCTGCAATTGATTGCAGCTCATTAAGAGTGCATGACTAATGCATCTTGTTGCTGGCATGTTGTAGGTTCTGACATGGCTGCTTAAAGACTGCCTGGGAGGAAACTCGAAAACTACCATCATTGCCGCTCTCTCTCCTGCGGACGTCAACTATGACGAGACACTAAGCACCCTTCGCTATGCTGATCAGGCCAAGCGTATCAAGAACAAGGCTGTCGTGAACGAGGACCCTAATGCCAAGTTGATCCGGGAACTGAAAGAAGAGCTTCTGGACCTGCGATCGAAACTCAGCATCTACGATCCATCACAGGCTGGCTCCGATTTGAAGTCTCCCAACTCTGCCGTCACCATTGTCGACCTCCATGGTAATACCAGGACACTCACCAAGGACCAGCTTCAGGATGAAGTCAAGGCGTCAGAAAAGATTATGGCAGAGTTGAACGAGACATGGGAGGAGAAGCTGCGCAAAACTCAAGAGATACAGCAGGAGAGAGAAAAGACACTGGAGGAACTCGGAATCTCTGTCGATAAGGGCCATGTCGGAGTTCACACCCCAAAGAAGATGCCTCACCTTGTCAATCTCAACGAGGACCCTCTTATGTCCGAGTGTCTGGTGTATCACCTCAAACCTGGCAAGACACTTGTGGGGCGCTTGGAGTCTTCAGCCCCTGCTGATATCCGATTATCAGGAACCAACATCCATGACGCACATTGTTACTTTGAGAACAACAACTCCAAGGTGACCTTGTACCCAGGAAAGTCATCTATGACGATGGTGAATGGACTCCGCATAAGCAAGCCCAAGCGCCTCCGATCAGGATTCCGTGTCATCTTGGGAGACTACCACGTCTTTCGCTTCAACCATCCGGAAGAAGTTCGTCGGGAGCGAGACCTCCAACAACAACAAGCTGGCACACCTCATTCCAGCATGGTCTCGTCTCCTGTTGCCAAAGTTCAGGCAGCCCACTCGAATGGAATGGAGGAGGATCGTCCTGATGATCGTCCCGACTCACCTCTGTCATCAGGATCTGTTCATTCCGAGTTTGTTGATTGGAACTATGCCCGCAAGGAGGCCGTCATCCATGCCCACATGCTCTCCGAATCCAACATCAACCAACTCAAGGATCAGGATTTGGATGTTCTCTTTGATAACATTGCCAAGATCCGCTACATGCGGAAGAGCGTGCGGTCTGAGAGTCGAGCCGGATCAAACTTTGACGATGAAACTGAGTCGAGGTCTTCACGCCTTTCTTTCAACGGACGGTGGCACGGCGAGAATGCGATGACGGAGGATGGCCGCGAGAGTCCCATCCCTCCTTTGGAGTCGTCTGCATTGGCCTTGAAGGAAAAGTTGCGGTTGGCACAGGAGGAGATGCAGCTGATGAATCAACAGAAGGTCGAATATGAGACCAAGATCCAGAACTTGTCAGCGGCAGAGGCCAAATCGGACGAACTTTTGGCGGAGAAGGCATTGATGGAGGAGCGTCTTCGACAAGCCAAGGAGGACCTGATGAAGAAACTGGACCAGCAGCGGGAGCAGTTTGAGGATAAGATGAAGCGTCTTTCTCTCACCAGTGTTGCCAGCCATCACCTGGATGAGTCGCAACTGAAGGGCAAGCTGTTGTTGCCACTATATTCCGACTATGAGCTCAAAATTATCCACAAGACATTGAAGCGCTGGAAGGAAGAGCGGAGTGTGCAGATGGCTGAGTCTATTTTGACGAACGCAGTATTGATCAAGGAAGCCAATATCATCAGTCGGGAACTCTCCAAGGACGTCGTCTACCAGTTTACCATCCTCGAGGCCGGATCATTTTCCAACCCAGCGTCTTTCTGGGAGAGCACTGCAGGATTGTCGCAGTTCAACTCCAACCCAGACGAGGAATCGTCATTGTCGAATTTGAAGCGGTCGTGCGTGGGCATCAAGGTGATCGATAACAAGCATCACTCGATCTATCTCTGGTCCATTGAAAAACTCAAGGTGCGCCTTCAGCGGATGCGGAACCTTTACAACTTTGCTGATCGACCGCAGTACAGGAAGCACTTCAACATGGAGGATCCATTTTACGAGACGCCAAGCCCACGATTCACTTTTATCGGTACAGCCTCGGTCCCCTTGAAGAGTTTGATCAAGATGCAGTTTATGGAGAGTGTCATTTCGATCGTCTGCCGCACTACTGGGAACACTATGGGCCGCTGCAGAATCGGACTCACCCCATTGAGTTATAGCGACGCCAAAGTACGAGCCAGCCTTACACCTATCCCTTCGACACCCAACTCCCCGACAACCCTCAGCCAGAGTCGAGGGCCTAGCAGAGGTCAAAGTCGCGAGCGATCGCGTCTTGGGACTAGCAATGGCAAGGTGGACAGTGCAGAGTCGGCCGTCGGTGTTGGTGACCAGCTGTTGTTTGAGATCTCGCTTGTTGCTATTGAGGGATTCTCTGAGAAGCAATATACCCAGGTTCACGCCCAGTTTCGTCTTTCGAACTTTGGTGGAGCCGCTCCCAACACTGCTGGAGAGAAGATTTTCGCTACGGAGCCCGTCAATGGTTTCGGTGACCAACCCATTTTTTTCGGATTTACACAGACGATCTCGATGGTAGTCACTGAGCCCATGTTGGAGGTCTTGACGAACGGCAGCCTCCATTTCGAGGTGTTTGGACAGGCAAGGCCCGCGACTTTGGCGGAATGGGAGAAGTGGGATCTGGAGCAGGAACTTTCTCATCAACAGCAAATCCAACAGCAGGAGGAGGCCCGAAAGAATGGACTGGCGGCGTCAGGATCAGGTGTGAATGGAGCTAATAATCGATCATCCTTGGAGGGTCTTGGGTCTGCCAGTGGAGTTTTGGAGCTACGATCAGAGGAGGAGAACGCGAAGGAAGAGCAGCACGATGTCTTGGCATTTGTGCAGGTCTGTGAACTTGCACCCGAGGGTGACTACGTACCGGTTCAAGTACTTTCGAACACGGTTATGGACTCGGGGGCGTTTCAGCTTCGCCAGGGACTGCAGAGGCGCATTATTTTGTCCCTCTCGCATACTTCTGGTCGACAGTTTCAGTGGAACAAGGTCTCAGGGATTCAGGTTGGAAACGTTCGCCTTGTTGACAACAAGGGTCGGATCACCGACTCGCCAGCTCGGGACGACATTTCTCTCAACCTTGTGCCTGGTCAAAAGGTGGAATATCCAACCGATGGCACCAGTGATCTCGTTGTGCAGGCATCATGGGATAGCACTCTCCACGACTCCCTATTTTTGAACAGAGTAACCGCTTCTGGCACCCGTGTTCTTCTTACGTTGACATGGACCGTGGAGGCTGATCGATGCCCTGAGGCTGTCCGGTTCCGGATGGATATTGCAATGCAGATTCAGGATCGGGAGGCAAGAGCGCCGTCGAAGTTGACGTCTTTCCTTGCGTCTACAAGGATGCTCTCTCGCGTGTGTGGCCTGTTCTTGTTGCACCTCAAGCCGATTATTCCTAGAAAGGTGTCTGAGCTGTGGAGGATGAACACGGCAGGAAATTACGTGAGAGGAGCGGAGTTTTTAGCGGACTGGAAGCCCCGAGGAGTCTCTTTAGTGACAGGGTTCAAAACACGGACATCACGTTTGGCGCGACACGAAGCAGTTTCCAAGACGAGACAGTTCCTGCAACTGCGAGGACTTTTGAACCCAGAGGAAGCAATCAATGGCTCTAGCGGAGATGAAGCAGAAACTGTCGTGGACGACTCTGCAGAGGAGGTGGCGATGGATCAGCGCTCGCAGGATCTGCTGCAACGAATACTTCAGCTCTGGACGCGCAAGGAGCCGACTGTTGACGAAGTAATTTGACTTTCATATTGCAGTATGGTTGTTTAGAGGTTTATATGTTTCCTTCAGCTTTCTCACCACCAGTGTGTCACGACACGTCATCCATACATAGGTATTGCGCCGGCAGGACCCACCATCGGACGAGGAAGATTCAGGAGCAACAAAGTCAAGACGACCTGTCCCTCGTTTCCAGTCTGAGGTGACTTTTGTCACCAAAAGGTAACCGCTCAACGAATGATTGACACTGTATACGGTGACTGTTGACATTCAGTGGTAGTGACACGATGATGTGATTTATTTTAATCATTATTAGCGAGAATGTGTCGAAGCGTGGGTACTTGCATTATCCCGAATCCAAGGACGACGTATGGGTGAAGCGGTGGTTTGTGATCCGTCGCCCGTACATGTACATCTACGCCACCAATTCTGAGATGGAAGAGCTTGCTGTTGTCAATCTGACCCATGTCCGTGTTGATTACAAGCAGCATCTCGAGGAAATGCTCAACGTACGTGTCTCCTTGCATTTTTGTTTATGTTTTGTTTTGTTTTTAGGACACTTTTTTTTTGCTAACAATGGCTAACCCTGACTCTTTCGATTTTTTATCGTTATTATGATAATTTAGCGAAAGTATGTATTTTCGATATACACGTCGAATAACGCGTATTTGATGCAGGCACCATCGCGGGATGAGATGTGCTCGTGGTTGAACCAATTGGATCAGTTTTTCAATCTGTCGTTGATCCCAGCTTGAATCAGCCAGACGGGACCGGAACGGGGTCTTCCGCCTCGTCGTCGTTTTTTGCAGTTTTGGATAGAAGAGATCCCTGCAGCGCAAGTTGCAACTTTCCACTCGTACACCTTTCGGCCGATGCATGCCAGCATCCTCAGCACGCTGCCCGTTCAACAACACTCTCTCTAGTATATACTCTAGCTCTTTTGTACCAACATCTCATTTTTGCACTTTATCGCTCGTTGTCGAAATAATTTCTTCTTTTTTAGAATACATTTTTTCATAAAGAGATTTCTGACTCAGGAACCATCATCCTTCATCTTGAGACTGTCTTTTTTTTGAATAAGAAGAGCGCGACGGACCCTTTCTTTTGCTGTCCTTTATCCTTCATTCGCTCGACTTTACCTGCCTCCTCTACTTTTCTTTCTCTCATCACCCTCGTCCTTTTCTCCCTACTCCTCCTCTCATCACTACCATTACACCACCGGCAGCAGCAACAACAACAGCACAATGTCTTTCCTTGCACTCCCCCGCCGTGTCTTTAGCGGTATGAACAACACCTTCTCGCTGGCACGTGCATACTCAACCAAGGCACCCCCAACCTCGTCCTCTCTCCCCGCTTCCAAGCAGAAGCTTATCCCTACCTCTGGCTCCTATCCTAGGGGTTTCCTCGTCTCTGGCATCTCATCGGCCGTCAAGAAGTCTGGCGCAAAGGATCTGGCCCTGATCACCTCCCCAGAATACCCTTGCTCTGCTGCAGCTGTTTTCACAAAGAATGTCTTCCAGGCCGCCCCCGTTGTGGCCTCTCGCACCCGGTTACAGGATAATGGAGGAAAGGGGATCCATGGAATGGTGACCAACTCTGGATGTGCCAATGCTGTCACGGGTGCGCAGGGACTCGAGAATGCCAAGGAGATGTTGGAGGCCTTGGATGATTTGACGGGACACCAGCGTAGTTCGCTTGTCATGTCGACAGGTGTCATTGGACAACATTTGAAGATGGATAAGATCTTGAAGGGCATCCAGGATTCCAAGCAGGCTCTTGGAGGAGACCATAAGCACTGGATGGATTGTGCTGAGGCCTACATGACTACGGACACGTTCCCCAAATTGAGGAGCAAGACCTTCCAGTTGCCTGATTCGGGAGTCGAGTACCGTATGGCTGGTATTACCAAGGGAGCTGGAATGATCCACCCTAACATGGCGACACTTCTAGGCACCATTGTCACTGATTTGGGTGTTGCTCCGGGTCTGTTGCAGTATGCGTTGACCCATGCAGTTGACCGATCGTTCAATGCGATTAGTGTTGATGGAGATATGAGTACCAACGATACTGTGGCGCTATTGGCTAACGGTGGCGCTTCGGGAGGTAAGATTGTGGTGGAGGATGTGACGAGTAAGGACTTTGAGGCCTTCCGGGAGAACTTGACCGAATTTGCGCAGGAGCTTTCGCAGTTGGTTGTTCGTGATGGTGAGGGTGCAACCAAGTTTGTCAAGGTTTCCGTCGAGGTAAGACTCCTGCAATATTAGGAGAGAAGCTTTTTTTGTGTCATGTTGAGGTGTTTTTGCTTTACTTATTTTCTTTCCTGTATGTCTTTTGATCTTGCAAACACGTCAGTGCATAATTGACGCATATGCAAACCAAGAAAAAATGAAGTGGGGATAGGAGGGACGATAATCAATTCGCACAATTGAAAAAATCTCTCAACTTTCGTTATCTTTTTTACTGTTTCACTTTCCTCGTACTGTCTCAACGAACACTATGTTCATTTGTTTGTATTTTCGTAGAAAAAAAACTCTAATCTTCTTTCTCTTTACTTTTCAATCAACATAATTCGTAGGGAGCACCATCATTCGAGGCCGCAAAGACAGTAGCATCGACCATCGCAACATCCTCTCTCGTCAAGACCGCCCTCTACGGCCAGGACGCCAACTGGGGCCGCATCCTCTGCGCCGTTGGCTATTCGGGTGTCTCCGAGATCGATCCCAAGAAGGTCTCTGTCTCCTTCATTCCCCAGGATCAATCCGAGCCTTTGAAGTTGCTTGTTAATGGCGAGCCTGAGCAGGTGGATGAGGCTAGAGCGAGCGAGATCTTGAGGATGGAGGATTTGGAGATTCGGGTCGAATTGAACTTGGGTGAGGAGAAGACTGCCTACTGGACGTGCGATCTATCGCATGAGTACATCTCTATCAATGCCGACTACCGGTCATAGATTAAGTAGAGAGACAAGAAGAGGTGTAGGTAGTACGTGACCCATCCCTTGAAGGAAGAAAAAAACAATACCATTTTTGCATATCACTTTTGTGGCAGACATATCGTTATATTAACGGTCGTACTATTCGACTAGAGTCAAGGAGGTGTGTGTTTTGTGTAAATACGAAAGAAACAAGGATAAGAAAGAGAAAGACGTTACGACTGGAGATGATCACAGGCAACGCACCCCCATCGTCCACCCACTTCCAATCCTCCATCGACATTATCACCACCTTTATCATCGCGGTCACCGTTGTTATCTTGTCGGGAGCGAAGGACGGCAGGAGGAGCATAGAATCCAAAACACCCTTTCCGCTCACAACTCAACCCTTCCCTCAAGAACCGGTCCTCCTCCTTTGTCAGTTCCTTTATCATCTTTGCGTTGCCATCGTTCTCGTTAGGAGGAGAGGAATAGAGGACAGCCTCATAAATGCAACGAGCACATCCACACTCGAAATAAAAATGGCCTTTCAAGAACCGCTTCCGTTTCTCAAACGCCTCCTTCCTCCTCTTTCTTTCCTCCTCCTCCTTGTCATCCTCTGCTCCTGCTCCTGGAGGGGGGATACGGTAATGGGGCCCGAATTCAAGGTATGTGATATTGATCTCCTCCCCGGGGAGGATATCGCGCGCAGCATACAACAGGAGCTGGTTGTTGTGGGCTACGTGGAACAGATTGGGGCTGCAGGAGTGGTTGAATCCGTAGAGGTGGTGGCGTACGAAGAGACCCAGTGCGTAGCAGATCTTCGAGTTGTTTCTTCCTTCTCCTCCTCCTTCTGCTTCCGCGTCGGTGGTGATAGGAGAAACAGGAAGGGGAGGGTACTCGTACAGTCCAAATGAGTTGCACTCCTCCCTCATGATCAGGTTCATCAATTCCATCTCCAAAAGTCTCCGTGGTGGCTTCTGCGCGTTCCCTTCTCCAGCTTTAGTTCCAGGTCCAGCTCCTTGCTGCTGTTGACGATGACGGTGAAGCAACCGATGGTGCTGTCGCGGCAGGTAGTAGGCCTCAAGATGACTCTGGAACGCATCCAAGATCCGCACCACATCCCGAAACTCTCCCTCGACCTGGTCCCTCGAAAAACTCTCCTGATTCATCACCAGGTCTTCAACATCCGAATACGGTAATGGCCCTTGTGGCTGATCAAGATCCGCCGATGCCAAGTACGGCGGGTCGCTTGGACCACCACCGTGTTGGATCGACAGAGGAGGATCGGTGAACTCGTGGAAACGATGGGTGATGGTCCGGATCAGCACTCGGCAGTAGTCTTGTGTATAGGGTTCGAATCCGTGTTGTGAGAACCGGGCGATGGCCTCTCGGTACGGGTTGCCGACTAATGTCATCCATACTGCCTCTTCCCCGTCCCCTTCGTCCTTGGTGGCGGTGGTATTGTTGTTAGAGGTGGTTGAAGGAACGCCTTGGTAGAGGGCCTTGAGGAACCGACACTCGGCCGCATGCAAGACCTCCCAATCTCGTTTCGCACAGGATTGATCACAATACCAAATCTCCCCACAACCCTCGCACCCATAAGCGCCACCAGCACCTCGCCCTCCACTCGCTCCTTTCATCGTCATCTCGACCTCCTCGACCGGGCCATGAGAAAACCGCTTAAGGCAAGAAGCACACCGTCGAGTTCGATTCGCGGTATCACAAACATCGGCCTGTGCAGCAAGGCGATACAAGAATGTGCCCTTGGTAATCTTGGACCGGGCCACCATAATTCTCCCACGGTCAGGGGTCTCAATCCTACTCACCACACGACCCGCACCTTCATCGATGTCGTTGTCGTTATCGCCGACTGGCATACTAGATGTTGTCGTTGAGAGTGCGCTGGCTCGCTTTTGCCGTTTGGCCTGGTGGTTGCCGATACTGCCGTTGCTGTTATGAGAGCCGTGTTCATGGAGGCTGTCGCTGAACGGTCGAGCTGTCGAATGGTCGGGTGTCATACAACCCTTATGATCCCCTGTCGAGGGTCTTGTTGTCGTCGCTGTCATCGAATGTTCTCCAAAATCTCCTCCTTGGTTGTAGTCCTGCTGCTTGTCCATCTCATCTCCAGACGCAGTCGAAGTTTGTTTCCGAGCCCGGATAGTAACATCCTGATTGGTGACAGTAGAGGAATCGTGAGGCAGGCCGCTGCTGCTATCACAGACGGATGAGTTAGGTTGGGTCTTGAGAATCATCCCTATGTTATCAGTTGGTGAAGGGTTAGCCAGAATTTACGGCGACGAGGGTGGTGGTGTATTAACGGCAGTGATGATGGTGGAGTTGGAGTGAGTAAAAAAAAAGAACAAGAAGAAGGTAAAGGAAAGGAAAAAAAAGAAGAATGATAACATTGAGCAAAAGCACACCCAACAATCAGAAGAGAAAGCACGTCAATGGTCTATGCATAATTTCCATCCCTTAGTACTTTCTTTCTGGTACTCTTATCACTTCGTGTCTAATGCATACAAGAACCACATAAGCCTGCCTCCCTAACCCACCATCTTGCAAAAACAGAGACACAAATCAACATTTCCTACGCTCGCACCCCCCTGTCCCTGACCCTTTCACCCGCAGTCCTCCTTCCTGATCGCCATACTTCCTGAAAATGGTTACGTCTTCATTTGTTTTTATTGTGTGGCGTTTATCCCTTAGGCAATAGAGCGTTGTTACAAGTGTAGATTGTTTAAAAGTACTGATTGCCAGGTCCTCCATGGCTGTTGCCATTATTGCCATGCCCCTGCTCAGACCCCGATGCCTGCTGCTGATGGAACTGCTGCAGCGCCAGCTGAGAAGAAGTCAGAGTCTGAGTCTTCATCCTCGCAAGTCTCTCCTTCATCAATGCCACCGTCTGTGCCCTCTCCTTGGCTGCCATCGACTCCTGTAACGACTGTAGTGATGGTGGTGGTACTGACGTCGAAGGTGACATTCCCGCCATCGACATTGATGACCCTCCGGCGCCTACTCCTCCTCCATTAAGAGGGGACGAATAGCCACTGTTCCCTTCCGGATGAAGATTAAAGTGAGATTGGTAAGGAGAGGTTGCGGTGGGTGTGCTCGAAGGCGTCAAGTTCGATTGATAAATGGATGAAGGCCGGGATCGACTGTGTTGAGCCAAGATCTGCTGTTGCTGCAATTGATGCTGCTGATAATCCAATTCCTGCTGCTGACGAAGGCTCAAACTGGGACTGTTGCGACCATCCATTGCCCTGCTCAAAGTCTCATAGTGATCATTCACTGGCGACGGTGTCTTGGACTCCTATGCGTGTAACACATACAAAGCAAAGGAAAAACATGAGAAACTAATCGTTACAGTCATTCACACACACAATCCCATTTTGACGAGGTTCTTACCGATTTGTATCCAAACATCTGCTGCAACCGCGCCAGGCGATCCTTGTAAGACTCAGAGGGATCTGCCACTCCGCTGCTCTCACTGCTGGCCATCGACATCACACTCTCCCGCTTCTTGGCAGCCGCATCCACAATCTCACGCGCCCTCACTGTAGGCGAAGCAGAGCTTCCCGTGAGTCCGCTCAGGCCGCTAATCGAGCTGGCCGCTGAACCGCCAGAGCTAGCTGCATTGGCTTCTGCATCCAGGTTGGCAAGTCCACGACGGATATAACTCTGGAAGAAAGTTCCCGTCTTGGCTAATTGCGCATTGACCTTGGACTCCATGTTTGGGTACATCTTCTGGAATTGGTAGAGATCAATAATGCCCTACAATATACAACATGGAACAAAGTACTGATGTTAGTAGCCAAAAAATTCAACAGATGTTGTAATAGCAGTATCATAAACATAGTCCCTAAATGAATGTGCGTACCTGCTTAGTCTCCTCTCTAGTTCCGATCTTTGTAAAGATTTGGGTGAGTCGACTGTTCATCTCTGTCTCGGACTTGCCGACTGAAAGGTCTTCAGCACTCTTGTTGTCGCTAATGCCTTTAGCACCACCGCCAAGACTCAGCGTAGGCGATGGTGCCATGGCCATGCTTACGCGATGAGGATTGATGCCCGCGCCACCAAAATCACTCTGAGGTTGCTGAGGTTGCATGCCAAATCCAGTCGGAGATCCTTGTTGCATCTGGACCTGGTTTCCGAACGCTGACTGGTGGGATGCCATTGGTGACAACGACTGCTGCTGCTGTTGGAACTGTTGCTGGTGCTGGTGCTGGTGCTGGTGCTGGTGCTGTTGCTGTTGCTGGTGCTGGAACTGTGGCGACTGAGGTGATGTCCTGAACTGCTGCAGCGGCGACTGTTGTTGCTGTTGCTGGAGCATGTTGTGGGCGCTCAGGTTCTGGTTAGTCATGGCTCCAATGGCTGACATTCGATCACGTCCCGCGTTGGCAGCGAGTGCTTGAGGCGAAGTGTTGTTGAGCTGAGTAATTGGGCGCTTTTTGGATCCAGTCATGTGCACCAGGTACTGATGGATGGCGGACCTTGTTGGGTCCTGGATCAGATCCAGATGGTTGAACACCTCATCACCCATACCCGAAGACAACTCGACCAGGACAGTCTTGACGGTTCTCAGCGGCATATCTCCCAGAGGCACACCTTCCTGCGCACGTCGCTTCCAATCGGGAGGCGAGATCGAGACCAAAAAGTCATTCATGTCCGCAAGGAGCTCGTTGGGCTTTAAGGTTCCGGCTGCAACGCACTCCTTGATCGTCTTGGTCAACTTCCAGATGCACTTCATAATGAGATCACCAAACTTGGCCTGCTGGGTGGAATCTTCCATCGATCGAAGCGGTTGTGCACATCGGACTAGGATCAACAGCAGAGCACTGAAGGTGGCGTTGCGGTTGCTGTTCTCGAGCACCTTGACCATCGTAACATTCAGGGCTTTGGCGAGTTGCTGACCACTCTCCACCTTGTCGAGGTTCTTGTCCAAGAGTCGACTGGCCAATTCGTGAAGCAGGTTGTAGAGTGGGTCTGATTGAACCTTGCTAGCTAGCTGCTTGTTGGAAAAGATGCTGACGAGCGAGTTCACCAGATGCTTGCAGACACGCGTTGTAGAGTTGTTCCTCTGCTCAAGTCCAGTGTAGGCGAGACGAATCTGCAGCGTGTGAGCGTTAACGAGGTCGTTGATGTGGGGGACGATAGGTTCAAGAGGCCCATGAAGCGCTTTCTCCAGCTGCTTCAGCGCGTCGATACTCTGAGATGCGTCGTCGCTGGTGATCTGAGTCACAAGATAGTCCATAGCCGCTTCACCCCTCCTGTCTCCTCCTGATACAGAGAGGCGCTTGATTTGAGCAGATGGGGGAACAACGATCGTCGGCAAAGGCTGGTTCAAACTGCTGTTGCCCATCGACAGACCGTTTCCTATGTTGCCCATGCTGCCCATGCCGCCCATGTTGCCGCCACCGATAGATCGTGATCCGTTCAAAGACTGTGAGGTCTGGACAACACCTTCCATAGGATCGAAGGAACGCTGCTGCATGCCCATATTCATTCCCATGCCGTTGCTAGGAGGAGGGACTGAAAACTCGTCGTACTCTGGCTGCATGTCCTGAAGTCGAGACACACGTGGCGCTGGTGCTCCTGGAATTCCTGACTCCATAGGCTGAGGAATGCCCTGGCCCGGTTTCTTCAGCGTCAGTCGCGAGCGTGGTGCCATGAGCCCCGAGGGTTGCCCAGGTCCTGGTAATGAAGGAAGTGTAGGCAAGGTTGGGATGGGAGATGATTGCTGCTCTCTGGGTGGTCCAGGCATGGTGGGGAGAGCGCTTGTTGCTGGCTTTGCAGCGCCGATCTTGGAGGGGGCGCCAGGGAGGGCAGTAGTGGGGCGTGCGCTGGGTTTCGCTCCTGGACGGGCCAAACTAGGCAAAGTACTCAATGCTCCTCTCTCGGGCGGGGGTGCCTTAGCCGCTCCCGCCGCAGATGGAGGGCGAGGAGGAGGGGCAGGCTTGGCAGCCTCGAGCATAGGCATGATCGCCGACTTGGCGGCGCCCTTGAGATCGCTGCACTTGGACACAATGGCGTCGTACCCGACATTGGCCATCAAAATTGGCAGAAAGTTTTGGCCTGCCTTGCGAACGTCAACACTACGGTCCTGCAAGCATTGCAGAACAGGTGGGGCAAGAGGTGATAAGTCCGGAAGCGTCACATCGCGTTCCTTGGCTCCGTTACAGAACGAAGTCAACCAAACCAAGAGATCCTTACGCAATGTAGGTGAGTTGGTGACAAGAGAGACTGCCAGAGACGACACGAGCGAGTCCAGGCCCGATTGCGTGGCAAACGCTTCCAACGCAGCAATCGATGCGCTCCTGACATTGTCCTTTTGATCCGTGAGACAGCTGGCGACATTGGCGCACAAAATCCTGGCGTACTTATCGAAAGGCTTGCCCATGGCCACAGCAAGGCTGGCACAGATCTCCATCGTCAAAATTTGGAGGTTCTTGTTGCTGTCAGCGAGTCTCAGCTTCAATGCTCCTGGAAGTCCTCCGAGGTTGGGCTTGATGCGTTTGTTGGCGTCGACAATGGCTGCAACCTTCTCCAGACCCTCCTTGCGCACCTTCCAGTTGGCGTCACCACACTCCTCTAGTAGTGGCGATGTAAATTGATTGCTGATGTCCACTTTGGGGAAAAGTTCTTCCACCGCGGCACTACCAGCACTCTCCTCCACTGTTCCCTTGGACACCTGTGGTGGTTCCATGTCGGCCACCTTGGCAAACTCTGCGTCAATCGCTGCCAACAACGCCGAGTTGCAGTCTTCTACGAACGACCGAATGCCTATGTAATATATAAAAAAAACGGGAAATGTCAGTTAATCTACTCCCGTCATCAACATGCATTTGACCTGTGTAACCTGTTGAGTCGACAAAGCCTTACCTGGTCCGATAAAGCGTCTTAGAATTCCAAGAACGCTGACAGCGTTAGTGCGGACTGCAGCGTTTGCGCTTCCCAAGGCAAACTTCAAAAACTCGATCAGCTCTCGGATAGCGAGACCTGAAATACCAAAGTCTTCCAGTTGTTGGTTAATCCAAGCCAGTGAATCGGCAAGAGCCTTGGGTGCCTTTAACTTCTTCAGAGGATCATATGATTGGCTGAGGACAAACTGGAGCGAGAGTGCCTCTGCATATGCTGTCAAACAGTCTCCGGCTGCCTTCTTCAACTTGATGTCTCCCATCTTGTCAATCATGGCTATTACGAGGAGGCACGAAAGAGTGAAATGCCTGTTAGATTCTGCAAGAGTGCTGAGTTCTAACGTTTATCGCACACACATAGTCAAATGAAACGTACCAGGGATCGTCAAGGCAGCACATGCCTTGGAGAACGAAGGAAGCTTCTGCGACTGAAGCTGGAGAATGCCGTAGAGTTTGGTTGTAACCTGGAAGTTGCTCTCTTTCCAACCCGGCTTCTTGGCGAGAACACGTGTAATTAGCTCGGCCTCAAATCCTGGGTTGCTGTCAACAAGTTCATGCAGTTTCTCCATGGCCTCCAGACGAACCTTCCAGCTCGAATCTCCAAACTCCGCGATCAACTCGGGTGACAAAAAGTCGGCCGCTTGCTCCTCTGCCGTTTCACTTGAGAATTTGTACCGCAGTGGCTCCTCTTCCTTCTTTGCTCCTCCTCCTGCGACAGGTGCGACCTTCTTGGCTGCTGCGCTGGCTGTTGGTGCGGCGGCGGCGGGAGCTTTAGCGACAGGTTTCTTGGCAGATGACAATGCTGGTGGCTTTCCTAGAGGTTTCTTTGCTGGAGCAGTCGCAGGCGCCTCGACTTCCTTTGCTGCTGGTACCGCTTTCTAAGAAATTTATAGTGAGAAAGAACAACATAGTTAATTACCTAAGGAAAATGGTACATGTTAATTTGTTGCACAGCTAAGAGACGAGCAATATGTACCTTTGGGGCTGCCTTGGCTACCGTAACGACTTTTGGAGCGGCTTTGGGAGGGGCAGCCACAGGGGCAGCCTTTGCTTTGACTACAGCCTTGTCAAAGTATTCCTTGACCTTGCCTGTCTTGACTGCGTCCAGTTTCTCGGTGTAGACCAACAGCGGTTTCTCACCACAGCACTTCATAAGGGTACCAAGAGCCTCCGCTGTCGCCTCACGGACAGTGGCATCACCATCGTCGAAGGCTTTGATCAACATCTCGCAAGCTGTTTTGATCTCCACTTTCGAAGGCGCAATCTTGATCTCCTTCAGCCGATGGACCTGCAGTTTGATGACCTCTGCTCTGATTTGGGGATTCTTGTGTACCACATTTGCCGCTGTATCCTCCAGCAGTTCGGCATATGAAATCTATAAAGTAGGCAATATTACGCGTCAGTAGATGCTTTGCTAAGCCTAGATGTATAATACTGAGCACGGATATTTCTCGAAAGCGGAGATGCCCTTACCGTGCTGTACATGGCATTCAGTGCTCCTGCAAGGGCTTCCACGACAGTGATTTTGCGCTCCTTGAGTCGATCCATGACCAATCCTGCAACAGAAGGTTTATACTTGTTAAAATTATCCCGCAATCCACGAGCAAGTCCTTCCAAGCAATTGGCCGCCACGATGACAATGTTGATGTTGGTATCGGCCATGCGCTAACAATAGAGATTTGTGAATTATAATATGACAATGAATACGACGAACCTTACATCAGTAATAATATAGCACACGAGTAAATATCCAACTGCAAAGGGGGGAACTCCTTACCTTTCCAAGGGCGCCAACTAGCTCGGAGTAATGGCTGTCGAGAATCTTTGGAGAGTTACAAAGGACCAAAAGTGCATCCAAAGCTTCCTTCCTTTCTTGCCATTTCTTGGAGGCCAGCAACTCATAAAAGTTTTTCTCCATCTTGGCGTTGACATCCACGGGGTCAAAGAGATCCAGAGCATCGACTTCAGCCATCTCCTCATCCTCTGCTTCGGCATCTTCTCCACCTCCGTCTCCTGCCTCTGCTGCGGCTGCGGCTGCTGCCATTTCTGCTTGTTGTGATCGGAGGTATCGCTGTGGTGTTGGTCGTTCGTCGGGCAGTTTTTCGAATGCCTCCGTCAATTCCTTCTGCTGAACTGGTTTCAGATCTTCAAGTGACGGCATGATAGCCTTTCCGAGCCACCGGTACAACTCTATTGTCATGGCATTGGCTTCTGCTCTGACGTTTTTGTCCGAGTGTCCGAAAAGTGGTGGTAGCTTTTTCACTAAAGGCTTGACGTTGAGGTTTTTAATACCAAAAGTGCTAAGATGATGACGATAATGCGAAAAACGGTAACAGATTAGTACACATCATTTAGTAAGGGTGCACTTGATTCAATGCGTTGCAATAAAGGGATAGTCATACCGGATAATGCTCGTCAGGACATTGGTTGTAGTAGCTACTAGTTTGGGCAACTTGGCGTCCAGTCCTGGTAGCACATCCTCCTATTGAATTGTTTTAAATTCAAGCAGTATTTGTTAATCAGTAAGGTGTTCGGCTACTCCCAAAACGATGACTGAGGCTAGTTAAGGTAGTTTCAGCCACGAGAAAAGGCTGCATACAATCACCGGGTCTGCCGAGTCGACTTCGACATATAAGAGAATTAGCTCCAGCGCCTTGGCTTTGGTTCCTGCTCGCGTGGAGGAGAGGCACTTTTCGACAACTGCGGGCACAACAATGTTCTTTGTCCTACAAAAACAATGCATAAAAGAGTTAACGTCGTTATTGTTGTGAGTATCGCTTTTCCTCTACTGGTCGGTGTTTGTTCCTTCTTGTTGCAATACATGACCTGACACCTCCAGGCAGATTGAGAGGGTTTGCTCTTCCTACCTGTTGGGATCTGGTGCATTCTCGACGAACTGAATGAGAGTGGTCAATCCTGACTCCTGGGCAACTGCGTTCGAGTCAAGGGCAATCTTTTTTAGCGACCCCTCGTAGCGCCTAAAGTCTGAGTCCTCAACACTTGTCCTGAAGAGTTTTGCCAGTTCCTCGTATGCTGAGACGCGTGCTTTCCAATTCTATATTGACATGGACCGATGAATAAGGCAGTGGTTTTAGTCTTTGTTGGAACAGAGAACAAGGCGCACAAAAAAGGACGCATTCACATTATTTTCGTGTTGGACGCAGGTGATTGTTACCTTGTGGTCGAGTCTCTCTTGGACGGGGATCGCGGTGAAGTTTTCTTCTGGAGCGGATCCGTACTCTTCCATGGTGAATCAAAGTTGCGTGTAGGTAGCGCTGTTGTGAAATGTGATTCCGTGAGGTCGTGTGTCGATGTGGGAGGGCGCGGTACAAGGGGTGGTTGGGGTGAGGAGGTGAGTAGAAGAAGGGAACTGAGCTAGGCGTGTGTGTGGGTGTGTGAGTATGTGTGTGTGAGGGAAAGAGAGAAAGTGTGCGTATGTGTGCGTGATATAGTAATCGTGGACCAAAGACGAAGAGTGAGTGGGAGGATAGAGAAAAGTGTGCGTGTGCTTTTGGTCAGGCTCAGGCGGGAATAAGGGGAAAAGTGGAAGGAATAAAGAAAGATTGTTGAGAAAGAAAAAAAAAGGAAAAATAAATAACAAAATTTCGCTAAGCACATATTTGTGGAGTCCATAAAATTGAACGGAGACGATGCAAGGCAAGAAGAAAAAAGAAAAGTGAGCTCACTTGCAGTTCGCCCATGCACCCTAATATACTCTTGTTTGTTAAGATAGCTCCTTCAACACGGCAGCACTCTTGCAGCACTTTTGTTCAACGACAAGTCGATTTATTATTGTTGTCTCTTCTCATAGCACAAAAGGACGAGTGAACCCTTTGACGCTCTCACTCACAAGGAAGCAGTAGAGAAGGGTAGGCGATTCACTCCACCCGGAATGCCGACCACACAAGTGACTTAGAATAAAAAGATCCCGCGACTGTCCCTTTCCTTTCCTTGCCTTCCCGCGCGCGGCATCCATGTGTTGAACAATCGTGCAATACGCTTTAGTGCTTCAATGCTTCGTAGTATGAGTGAGGGGCCCATCCGCTCCCAGTGCAAGGTTGCTTTCTGCAATGGACTACTGCCAATGCGTATTTGTTCAAGCATTTTGTGATAAAGTGACGCCACCAACGCGCGAATGTGTGGTGGCGGTGATAGATTTCCTTACTTGTTCATTTTCACATTCTGCGCTCCTTTTCTTTTCACTGCTTCTGATCTCCCTTTCCTGCTTTCACCATGGACGAATCAGGTATACATCAGTGCTTTGGCACACGATGAGTCACCTACGCCTTTTGACATCGCAAAAAAAATACATTCGACTCACAATGCTCTTCTGTTTTGTTGGTGTTTCAATGCCTAGTTTTGAGAAATCTCCTTTCTGCCCTGGAGTCCATTAACAATGCAACAACTACTAACCACGAGCGTCAACTAGCGCAAGAGGTATATACGACAAGCATTTCACAAACACCAGGAAAACCTTTATTTTATTTTTTTAAAAAACAAACATATCCAACGGCTAAAGCCTCCACTCACTCATATGTTGTACACATGGCTCATTGTCGCAATAGTACTGTGAGACGCTGAAGCGCGACCCAGCAGGACCACTCTACGGCTACTACCTTGCTCACAAGGACAACCAACAACCAGATACCGTCAGGCACTTTGGACTTTCACTCATGGAAAATACAGCCCGCTACAAATGGACCGATGCGAGCCTAACCCCTGAACTTAAAGCACAGATACGAATGAACGTCATGGCTCTGGCCTTAGAGGTACTCGATTGAGGTCATTGAGATAACGCTCTTTGTTTGTGTTTCGATAGGAGAGAGGTCATCGCGTATTCATCTTGCTTTGTCGATCGATACTTCGTAGGGAACATTTCCGATGATGACAGAGAAACCATTCATCAAAGAAAAAGTAGCCAGCTTGTTCGTAGAAGTAGCAAAGCGCGAGTGGCCTGGCACCTGGGATGATATGGACTTGTTCCTGAGACAGATGTTTTACAAAGACGTAGGCTACCACGCAATCATGAGTTCAACAGGTTACAGCGAGTTCGGTACTAGCATTTGAACTAATCATGGGGAACTCTCCTAAACTTTTTTAGGCGACAACTAGGGAAATGTCATTGCTTGTTCTGAGATCGCTCTGTGAGGACGTTTGTATCTACGACGACCCTGTTGCTGGACTAAGAAAGAAAGATTTAAGAGCAGGACTACTGATCATCATGTCAAGCGAGGCGATCCTCCGTGAGCAGTATCCCGATGGCGTCAAAGGCCACAAAGACGAAGTGACCCTCATGGTGGGCGAACAAGGAAACGATGGTTGGCTGAGTCGGATTTCAATTTTACTCCAGGAGCTCTTACCTAGATGTCAGACGGAAGTATGTATATTTATAAAGTCGTCAATCTTTTCCTAGACAAATAATAATTTTTACCCTCGCTAACTTCCTTTCGTTGCCATTTTCTAGGCTAAAACACCTGCGGACGAAAAAATTGCCGTCGCCGCATTAAGGACGCTGTCGGCAACTTTGGACTGGGTTATTAGCTCGTATGTGACATCCCATTGTCATCTCGCTAAATAATTTGATGCTGTTATTTATCGAGTGAAGTATCGCGTCCCTGACATCACTTCTCTACTCATAGGTCTGTTTCCTCTGCCTCTGTCATTCCTTTGATCTGTCAAGCTACCTTGTCGCCTTCTGAGAAAGTCCGCTTGGTAATTAACCCTGTCCTTATGTGATTGCATTGGGTCAGGCCACTTGAACGTAGTCAAGCCATGACAATACTCACACAAATTATTGTGTTTTTTAACTAGGCAGGTGCAGAGTGCTACGATGTGTTGTCGAGCAGAAACTTATCGGAGCATGAGCGTGAAAAGATGATATGGCCATTGCTGGACGAGGGCGGAATCGACCTTATATCCAAGGCGTATCTGGCTCAGTCAAACCAATCTTTACAGGGTGATTCGTACCTGTTTCTCCAAAAGATGGTGCAAGTAAGGAGACCTACTACTGATGTGTTGTCGCTGTATACCGTTTGGTGTGAAAGCTAACGCATCACTGGCATTCGTTTCCATATCCTGTAGGCCACTGTAAATCTCGGAGAACAACAGCTGTGCGCCAAACGAAACGCCCGGGTGCCAAAGGAGTTGTCGAAGTAAGAATGACCTCATTTTATTGTCTTGTTCTGAAAGCATGCTGAATTCTAGTATTGTCAATATCCATATCAACCCAATTCACCACAATTAGGTTCCTGCAGCTGCTGTATGCCATGACCTCCCACCCTTCGGTCATCCTCTCCTCGTTTGTTTCGTTTTTCTGGACAACGCTGCTTCGGCACGAGACCTTCTCCAAGGTAGGCATCATTGAGATGTGTGGCTAACACGTTTTTGTTCGATAGTGAGAAAGGACACCAACTTGATCAATGCTGTCAGTAACCTCTTATACATGTCTTCGTTCGAGTAGGATCCTACTGTTCATACGTTCATCCCACCTCTCTTGGAACTCTACTCTGGTGTTCTTGCAAAGGATTTTGAGTACAAAAGAGAATCAGATCCAGTCTATGCTCACTTTGTTGCTCAAGACTTTGAGTCACCCTCTGACTTCCGGACCAAAGTTGGCAGCATATTTCAAAAGGCTGTTGATGTCATCCACCTAAGTGTGCCGATCGTACCCTTGCCCGCTTTTCTTTGGGTGGCCAACAAGGTCTCGGATGCATTGAAGATCGAGCTTCCAACTTCTTCAAATGGTAGGTCCATGAGGCGGTTTCCTTGCATCGGCGCTTAATTCGGATAGCTATTTTGTTTGCCTAACAGTACATGGTCTGTCCACTGTGTCAATAGTCAAGAACACAATTCAGTTCCAGATATTCGACGGTGCACTCACCTTGATGGAGATTACCATATCGAGTCTCACAGATATCATTAGCGACAAGGCCAACCCGCAGTCTGAAGAGGTAAGAAGTGGATAGGAACTTACGATCATTTCAATCGCGCGCCGTATACATTTACCTAGGCTTACAATAGCTTTTTTTTTGGCGGACATAGATTCTGGCGGCTATGAACACTCTACTGGGGATGCTCATTGAATACAACGGCAAGGTATGTCTTTGCAGCAAAATATATATTCATTCATGGATACTTTTGACAACTGCTCTGTCGTAAGCGGGACTAACACGTCTCCCCATGTCTTTATCCAGTGTCCAGCAGCATTGGAGAGGATTGCCGCATCTTTGTCGTCTTACGCCGATATGTTCAAGTTGAACTCGACTCTTTTGTTCCGTTGCCTGGACAAGGTACCTGCTGTTTCAGATTACAATGGAGGCAACACGATCTCTATATTCCTCAATTTTTTTTCCTCACTGTCACAAAATCCCTTCTATATCTTTAGCTCTTCAAATCCGTCGAGTATCCAATGTCAAGCAAAAGTGATATCGATGTCCGCGAGTTACGCTATCGTTCTGGTATTACCTTGGTCAAGATTGGCAAGGCTATTCCCAACACACTCTATCCGATCTATGGAGAGATCGACACTGCAATCCAGCGTCTAATTCAACAGGGCGTCATCTCAGGGGGAGAGAAGAAGACTCTTCTCAGTTTCCAGCTTGTCATTGGATTCAATGCTGGTATGGCCTTGGAACGCAACGCCATTTTCGAAAAGGTAGTTGGTCCAGTGGCTGTTGGGTTCCAGTCGACAGATTTACAGGAAGTACTTTCTGATCCTGCCAAGTTTATGGCGTTCATTGGAGCGATGGAACTGTCAGAAGCATCGAGCAAGAACCTTCAGGGACAGGAGGTCGAGCGGCTAGGGACAGTCGTCGCGCAACGCCGTGCATTGTTGTCTTGGTCTGTTGATGCACTTCTGACGTTTATGAGGGAGACACTGGACACAAAGGAGAGCACCAAAAAAGAACTCTGGGCTGCGTACTTAGGGCCAATGTTGCCTAACCTACTCTCGACCATCCGCTGCCTGCACGCAATATGCGACGTACAAGCTTGGACAGGACTTTCTCCTGAGATGAGCCGTGTGCTGATGTTGTCTCCGGAGGAGAAGGAGATCATGGTGACAGGGAAAGCTCCAAGTGCCACTACGGGATCATCGACACTGTATGCGACTAAACTTATTTCTGATCTTAAGACATGGCTCTCTGTCTTACGTGATCACTGCTACAAGCTTCTGGCTCAACTCACTACCCTTGGCGCACCATTTTACTCGATTCCTGCCCTTCAGCCGATTCTCGAGCAGTCCCTCTTTGAGCATGTCGACAAACTCACCAACCGACAACTGCGGTTGCTTATCAACTCTGCAGCACAGCCCATTGTGATCAATTGTCCGGCAGAGTACATGGACTCAACGCTTTCGCATTTGCTGATGGTACTTTTCCCATACCTTGACCAGCGACTTGAACGAGACTGGAAAGCGGCTGCGGCTGACGGGCTAGTTATGGACGAACAAGGTGATCCAGAGGATTTGGATGTATCTGACGAGATCGTCAAGGAGGTGATGCTCAGGGACTTGACGTACTATGTTGCCAACTTTCTTTATGCCGTTCTTGATTTTGGACGTCAAAAGGGTATCGGCGCACCTGGCACGCACAAAGAGTTAACGCCCCTCGCCTTGCACATCCTCTCCAACGAAGCCATCGCTCAGTCCGTAATCCCTCTTATCTGCCGAATTATAACCTACAAGGACACCAAGAGCTGTACTCGTTCTGCAGAGACAGCATTATGTGTCATGGGTGCTCTTGTGCAGTCTTACCCAAGGACACAGACCATCATCGGTGATTTTGCGACAATGGTTCTCCAGGCTGCCTTGGAAGCCCTCCACGATCCATACCACCAAGAGGGACAGGAGAAGTTGATCTTGCTTATCACGGAAGTGTATGTCGAAGTGCGAGCCTTTAATGAGGCACCCAAGGCCGTCTTTCAGCAGGCATTAGGAGCCGACGCGTCCAGACTTGAGGTATTGTAGCGTCACGTTAATCTGCTGCGGCCAACAGTACCAGTGAGTGAAAGAAACCTGTCGACTAAAGCCTTTATATATGTATTTAATAGGCATTTGAGCGAGAACTCTCAGCGACTACGAACAAGACGAAGAAGCATGCCCTTGTCCGCAACTTTTTGCAAGGCATCATTGGCGTATGTCTCGTCTGTTTCATTTGATGATATAAAAGGCGGCATTTTGATCTCGCCTATTAACACGCATCCACTATGTCAACTTGACTGTACACTGTAGGTTGCCAAGTCGGAATGGTTCAAGCAAAAGGAGCAAGGTGACAAGCCAGCACCAGTCCGAACCATTGCAGGATCATATGAGCGCCCTTCGAAAAATGTTATGGACTCTGAGCAGCACGAGGATATTGGCGATGGACTAGCATCTCTGTTTGATGAGTGAGTGCGATTTATGTCTGTAGGTGTGCGCAAATAAAGAGTTACCCAATCGTCACTTAGAGATAAACAGTCACTCTAGGTCCTTGTAAACAGACTTGGGTCAGTCCATTTCTTCCAAGGTTATTGAGTGTGTTTGCGATTGTTATGTGTGTGTTCTGTGTGCTAACGAGTTGAGTGTGTCATCATCTGCCCGCCCTGACTCGATTGCCGCTCGTCCCTGCTCGTCCCCCCGCTTCGTTGTTTTATTTCTTTTTCTACTCTCGCGACTACGTTGTGTTCTTTCCTAACTACTCCTGCCAACATCATTGGTCATCCTTAAGACGTACACTCGCATCAGACAACTTTTTTTTTTGTTTCCTTTTTCTCTCTTTCCTTTCCTTCCCATCTTCCCGCTTAACCCTCTCATTACAACGACATCAAACACACGAGCTTTTTTTGTGGGTTCCTTTTCCCTCTTCCCTCCAAGCAACAATAATCACGTACAGCGCCTAAAGTAACAATTGAACGCAAAATACGCACAATCACGCACCCACACTCCGCGCATGTCAGACGTAACCACCACAACAACAACAGCAGACATCAAGAGCGACTCGGAGCCATGGTCTGTCCTTGAGAACCTGATTCTCGCCCAAGCCATCTACAAGTGCGGCGACACAAACTGGGTTGCCATCGCGCGCACCATCAAAGGACACCCACAAATCCACCGCTCCAGCAACTTTTTCTCTCAAAAGGTATCCCCTTTTTTCCCCATTTTTACGTGTTCCTCTATCATATGGCGTGCAAGTCACATACAAATAGCACTCAAACTCGGCCCACATATCCCACACGCGTATCGACTTTAGTTACGCACTGTTACTCACGCACCCCTTTGTCACTTTTGAATTGCTGCTATTAGAGTTGCGCCATCCAATATACCCTACTCTTGGAAAACCTCGAGGCGGAAACGTAAGTGACGACGATATCATCGACCTCCCCAACAGTCGAACAATTCCTATTGGGATACCATGCAACAGACAAAAGTAAACAGCGAAGCTTTTTACTGATCACATCTGCTTCATACTGGCCATTACTCTAGCAGCCGATCGAAACAAACACGCGCCAACGATGCAGGTGCGTTCACCTCCTGGGCCTCTCTTTATTTTCATTGTTATCCGAGTACATATTGCGGTTATATATGCTCAACCCATACCCCTGAAAGTTATGCATTGAAATGCCAACCTCTTGTCTCGTTCTGTTTCTCAACTTTCACCACGTAGACATCCCGTCAGTAGTGAAGCTTGCCGGTCAACTTTATAATCAACGGATACTGGAGATCAAGGCTCTTATCCGCAAGGACGAGGAACGGTTCAGAGCATTAGTGGCTGAGCTGGACGATATTCGGCAGGGCAAATGGGATAACCAACTGGAAGAAGAGCTCAAGAAGAACCCACCACCACCAGAACCAGAACAGGAACCTAAAGCAGCTACCAACGAACCACCAACCTCGTCTGCAGAAACTAGTCAACCAACACAGCAGGACGGCGAACCTCTCCAAATTGATACAACTGCTCCCTCATCTCTCTCTTCGCCTGTATCATCAACCTTATCGGAGAAACCGGAGGATGCCAGTCAAGCTATGCGCGAGGACGTGTCAGAGGTGGAACAGCCGGTCACATCCACAGCCTCCAGCGCAGAAGGAGCGTTGGAGAGTCAGGCAGGAAATGAGCAAAAGGATGTGGAGATGGAAGACGTTGGCGAACCGGAATCTACCTCTCAAACACCAGCCGTCTCAGCTCCGACGCCAGTAGCTTCCAGCAATACACCAGTAGCGGAAAACGTTGATGAGGATGTTGAGATGGAAGATATCACCTCGACGGATCCGCCATCTGTCATGTCAGAAGCTGCCACGCCTGCTGAGATCATTAAGAGCACAACGATTCAGGATGGAGGAAGGAATCCGAAGAAGGCAGAGGTTGACACTGGATCCATCGCGAGCTCACCAACTTCAGCATCAGATTTATCGCCACCTGGAGCCATGGAAGAGGAGGAAGATGAGGACGAGGAAGAAGACGACACATCAAAAAAGGATCCCACTCCATCTTCACCAGCAGGCGACAAAGCAAAGGGTGATAGCGAGGCTGATGAGAGTGGTCAGGTCAAGGAGGAAGAATCCGTCAAAGAGGACGTGGACAAGGAAGCAGATGAAGAAGAAGACGAGGAGCCAAATAAGGACGAGACCGCCGATCAGGAGATGGAACCGGATTCGAGAGTCACCCCTGAAAGATCATCCGAAGATGGTGATGATTCTAAAATCGACGAAGATGTGGCTATAAAGTCTGAGGATGCGATGAACGACACTGAACAGGAGGAGGATGCAGCAAAGGATGGTCATGATGAGGGTGTCACCAGCGCAGACGAGGAAGAAGAGGAAGAGGATGAGGCAGTCACTAAGTCACCCAGAAAGCCAAGGAAGATTAAAACGAGTGTCCCTGTGAAGCGTAAAAGGCGATCGGGACGCGGCGGGGCTGACGTCGAGGAGGGTTATAACAGTACCGACAGCGAGGCGACTGAGAGTGTCAGCAACATGTCTGACCAGCGGAACCAGATGGACGACAAGAAGTGGAAAAAGATCCTTATGATGATCTGGACCGAAATTACCAACCACCGATACGGGGCGGTTTTTATGCAGCCTATCAAGGAACACGATGCGCCTGGATATTATCTCATGATCAAGCGACCAATGGATCTCAAAAGCATAAAAGAGCGAATTCGGGATGGCGTAAGTGCTTCTGTGCTATTTCATGCCTGAACTTGCTGGCCATAGCAAAGGTGTTGATGTTGAGAGTGACTTACTAACAATGTGCATTGTTTTTATTGTTTGTGCCTTGTTCAAATAGCAAATTACCAACGCTGACGAATTCCACCGGGATGTGTTGTTGATGTTCATGAATGCGCTGATGTATAATGGCGAGGACACGGAGGTGTATCAGATGGCAATGGCGATGATGACGGAGGTAGAGCAGATCATCAAGAACTTTAAGAGCTCTCAGTCGTTTGCACCAACTGGCACATCTGGAGGCACGGGAGGGTCAGGAAACGCCTCAGTTTCGACAACACCTACGACTCGGACAGCAGGATCGGATGTGCTACCAGGAACGACGTCAAGCTCGAGTGGACAACCATCGAGTCGGCGGAGAAAGAGCTCCGGCATGGAGATGACCCCTGTAGAGTGAGGTACAGAGCCTTACTCAGCACCAGAATAAAAAAAAGAAACAAAAATCGCGCGGCACTTAGAGGATTCGATATGTAATTGATTAAGGGTTCCATGGCAAACTTAAGGGGCCTAAAAACGCGTATAAATCAAGCTGCGATCCGTCTCTGAAATTCTAACACCATTTCTCTCTTTTCTCTCTTTCACTCCTCCTTCCTTCCCCTGCGCAGCACAGACGGACTTTCCAGCCACCTGCAAGGATTATTAAGGAGTAGTGAGCGACAGACAGTAGTCACTTTTTTAGTTTTTTTACTCTTCAGACTTTGCTCTCAGTGCGAAGACCCAAAGAACTTTCCCTCTCTTCTCGACATCTCACTCCTTCACACGCATAACACATACCATGGGTACCAAGCGAGGACCATCTGATGGTATGCTTGCTCACTGTTGCATTAATATGCTGTCACCTTTCACGTCTCTTGTCACCTTGTCACATTACATGCTTGACTTTTCAGAGTGTTCCCTCCCATGCTGAATCGTGTCGCCACCATTTTTTTTATTTTTATTTTTTATATTGAGCCTGTGTACTGTTAACACAGCACTGACGACGTTTACTTTGTTTTTGTTCTTCGTTTTCGTGAAACTTTCAGACGGCGAGAAATCGAACAGACGTCGTCGCGAACAAGGGCCTATGCATGATGTCGATATCCCCGAGATGGAGGATGATGATATGAATGAAGACTTCTCGAGCATGCTGAATGGTAAGAAAGGCTGCGTCGCTGTTGTTTTTTTACAAAAATGGTCTTGGTGAGACTGCTTGAGAACCTTTCGTACTTGGCATATACGCTGACGGGGTCTATATTGATATTCGCGTCGAAATAGTTCCCAAGAACGCGACAATGGACGTCGTGTCACAATCGCACAACTTTCAAAGGGACAGTGTGTCCAAGATTTTTGGCAACCACGATTACACCTGGCTCCCCCTCAAACAAGACCATGAGTCGCGACCATTGTGGATTACCGAGGATGGACACATTATTTTGGAAGGCTTTTCGCCAATTGCGGAAAAGGCCATCGACTTTCTGATTACTATTGCCGAACCTGTGAGCAGGTACAAAGATCAATACGATTTCTCTTCTGGTGCTGTCGAAAGATGTGATTACGATATCATGCCTGTTCAAGTAACTAAGACTATCCTTCGGCTCGAACCTAGACCTTCACACATCCATGAGTATCGATTGACGCCCTATTCGCTCTACGCTGCCGTCTCTGTCGGACTGGAAACTGAGGATATCATTGAGGTGCTGAGTCGTCTCTCCAAAGTTCCTGTTCCTGAGAGTATCCTGGGACTCATTCGTGATTGCACATTGTCATACGGAAAGGTGAAGTTGGTCTTGAAGCACAATCGGTACTTTGTCGAGTCATCTCATCCAGAGATGTTGCAGAAGTTACTCAGGGATCAGGTTATCAGGGAGGCGCGCGTCGTTGGCGAAGATGATGCCAACTCTGCAGGAGGATTGATCACAGGAAAGGCACCCAACGCAAAAGATCTGACGATCCCAGGAATTAAGAAGGACGTGCCTGACCCCAACAAGCCTGCAGCTGCTGCTGGTACCCAAAGCGAGGAGGAGATCTTTGCTGTTGTTGGCCTGGACAAGGATGACGATGACATTGAGCCGGATGATGTGCATTCGTTCGAAATTGGCTCCAGCTCGGTTGAGGTAGAAATATTTGTTTAGCTGTAACGTGTCTCGCTTATTTTGTATATGAAAAGCAGTGTCTAATGGGAAACGTCTCCTTTGTAACAATAGATCGTCAAGAAGAGATGTAACGAGCTTGACTACCCCATGCTTGAAGAGTACGACTTTAGGAACGACACCAGAAACCCCAACTTGGAGATGGATCTCAAGCCCATCACCGTGATTCGTCCCGTAAGTCTCTTTGAAAGTATTTTGTGGCGCGACAATAATGCTGAAAGTCGGAAATGTGCGACTAAATATCTATTACTATTTTTTGCTTTTGCGCCTCACAGTACCAAGAAAAATCGTTGAGTAAGATGTTTGGTAACGGCCGTGCTCGCTCAGGAATCATCGTGTTGCCCTGCGGTGCTGGTAAAACCCTTGTCGGTATCACTGCTGCATGTACAGTCAAGAAAAACACGCTTGTGCTGTGCACCTCGTCGGTGTCGGTCTTGCAGTGGAAGCAACAGTTCTTGCTCTGGTCCAACATCAAGCCCCACCAGATTGCCTTGTTTACGGCGGACCAAAAGGAAAAGTTCTTGGGAGCATCTGGAATTGTCATATCGACCTACAGTATGGTTGCCAACACCCGAAACCGATCGCACGATGCCGAGAAGATGATGAAGTTCTTGAGAAGTCAGGAGTGGGGCTTCTTGCTGCTGGATGAGGTGCACGTTGTCCCTGCCAACATGTTTCGTAAGGTCTTGACAACGATCGCCGCCCACGCCAAGCTCGGCTTGACTGCAACTCTGGTTCGAGAGGATGAAAAGATTGACGATCTTAACTTTTTGATTGGGCCCAAGCTGTACGAGGCTAACTGGATGGATCTGGCTTCTCGGGGACATATTGCGAACGTCCAATGTGCCGAGGTCTGGTGCCCGATGACCCCTGCCTTCTACCGCGAGTACCTTCGTGAGAACTCGCGGAAACGGGCTCTGCTGTATGTGATGAATCCCAACAAGTTTCAGGCCTGCCAGTATCTGATCCGGTACCACGAGGAGCGCGGCGACAAGATCATTGTTTTCTCAGACAATGTGTTTGCTCTAGTTGCTTACGCCCGCAAGTTGGAGAAGCCTTTTATTTATGGTGAGACAAGTCAGCAAGAGCGTGTCAGAATTCTGCAGAACTTCCAACACAATCCCCAAATCAACACTATCTTCCTCTCCAAAGTTGGAGATACGTCCATCGATTTGCCCGAGGCTACTTGTTTGATCCAGGTCTCGTCGCACTACGGATCCCGTCGTCAGGAGGCTCAGCGTTTGGGACGTATTCTGCGAGCTAAGCGCAGGAATGATGAGGGATTTAACGCCTTCTTCTACTCGCTGGTCTCGAAGGATACGCAGGAGATGTACTACTCGACCAAACGCCAGCAGTTCTTGATCGACCAAGGTTATGCATTCAAGGTGATCACCAACCTTGATGGAATGGACCAGGAACAGGACTTGGTTTACTCGACGCCTGCGGAGCAGCTGAGTCTTTTGCAGACGGTGTTGTTGGCGCAAGAGAGTGCAGCCGACATGAACGCTGACGTTGAGCACGATGACTATGATTTGACTGGCAACACTGTTCGACGCACTGGAGCCGGTGGAGGATCGATCCTGAGCCATGTTGGCAGCTCTGTCGCTGGAGGCTCGAACGGCGCTAAACGTTCTGTCGGTGGTCTGAAGAGCTTGTCTGGTGGTGATCAGATGGCCTATATCGAGTACAACAAGCCTGTGAACATGAAGGACAAAGACAAGAACAAGGACAAAGGGGAGCACCACGCACTTTTCAAGAAGTACTACAACAAGAAGTAGAGCGACCGGACCCTCGCACAGCGGACATCATACTCGCACGCACACACACCTATTTTGCATACTTTTTTTTTTTTTTATCTTATCACTTCTTGTCCACTGTTCTTCTTCGGCGATCCGCGTTTCTTGTCGTTGACAAATATGTCCAAGCAGGGCTGAATAAAAAACCATCAATAATCTAGATTTATGAAAGAGGTTGTTGACAACGTGCGCCACCAAATAATTTTATTTTCTTATAGTGGTCACTTCGGGATTTTTTCATGTCGGTGTTGATGGATTGACTACTTAGCGAACCTTACTTCTTTCCTCGATTTAACCATGAAGTTTATGACCTGGAATGTCAACGGGATCAGGACCTTGATTCAATATCACCCCTACTGCGACGACCTGCACAAGAATTACAAGGCACTCCCCCTCTTACCACTCACGTTTCTACAAATGAATCTTGTTTTGGCATGTACATACCAACAACTCCCATTCCTCCCTGACATCGCAAAAAGTAACTTACTCTCTTCTTTCACCTGTTGCTTACACACACGCACACAAAATAGGAAATTCTGGACTACCTTGGCGCAGACATTATTTGTCTTCAGGAGACAAAGATATCACGCTCAAAACTCGATACAGATATCGCACTTGTTCCGGGCTATGACTCTTACTGGTCTTTTCATCGGACCAAGTTAGGGTATTCGGGAGTGGTCATCTATGTCAAAGACCATATCAAGCTCTTGGGTGCCGAGGAAGGGATTTCAGGGATTCTTTCGGGGTACACCCCTGCACCTGGGCTTACAGTAACGACCAGGAGTCTTGAACAAGATGATTTAGAGGATTGTAGTGGCGACGATGACGATGAGCACTTGTCAGGCGGCAGCAATGGAATAGGAGTGCGGCGGCGGGGACAGCAGCAGTTGTCGTTTGAGCAGAGAGTAGCAGAGGCAATGACTCAGTTCCCAGATCTCGACAATGAGGGGCGCGGGCTGATCCTCGATTTCGGGTTCTTTGTGCTCTTCAACCTCTACTGCCCCAACGAGACTGATGACCAACGACGGCCCTTCAAGATGGCATACTACCGCCTCCTCGAGGCTCGCGTCCAGGACTTGATTGCGCGAGGCAAGGAAGTCATTGTAATGGGCGACATGAATGTTGTTCCGACAGAACTGGATCATTGTGACCCGGAGAGATGGAAGAAAGAGAGTGGCGAGTCTGAGTTTGGGAATACTGAGCCGAGGAGGTGGTTTAATGCGTTTCTTGCGCCGAATGGGCCCTTGACAGATTTGTATCGTGTTTTTCATAAGGATGAGAGGGGGGCTTTTACGTGCTGGAACACCAAAATCAACGCCAGGTACGTGAACCGTGTTGCGTGTTTGTGAATTATTTTGACGTAAATTTCGATAGAAATAATGGTATTAACGCGCTGATTTAATCCCGTTACTCTTTTTCTGAATAGACCCTCAAATTACGGGACGCGGCTGGACTATATCCTTGTGACAGAAAAGTTGCTCCCCTGGTTCTCATCCTGCGATCGCCAACCTCATGTCGTCGGCTCTGATCATTGCCCAGTTATCGCTGAGATGGCCGCTGAATTGGTACTGGACAAGGAGGAAGAGCAGTGTGGGACACAAGGACCACAGGAATCATCGCGCCAGCAACAAAACAACCCATCGAAGGAGAAGCGGTTACTGCAGGATATTCTGGACTCTTATGGCGGGACGACGGATCACCCTTTGGCGGCGAGATTTTTTGATGAGTTTTCTGGAAAGCAGCAAAAACTGTCTGCTTTCTTTAAAAAACCTGCTTCTTCAACTGGTACACCAGCAGCGGCCAAACTGACAACGACGACCGCGATTGGAACGATCGCTTTCATGGACAACAAACGACCCATGGGCTCACAGGCAGATGAGGACGACAGTAGTGCGCCAAGAAAAAAACCCTTCTTAGCCGCAGCAACAACGCCAACCCTTCCGAGCACCCCGCCACCACCAGGAGCAGGTTCACAAATAAGGACCTCTACTATTGACAGTATACCTAAGCCTATTATCAAACCGACCAACAAACCTGGTTCTTCCACCGCTACCAAGAAATCAGCAACCGCCGCCGCTAAACCATCAGGACAGCAGACCATGCTCTCATTCTTTGGGATCCCTGCCAAGAAACCAGGAAAGGAAACGACACTTAGCAACGACAATTTATCACAGCAACAGGACAAGACCAGTGTCTATGACGCTCCTCAGAAACCTGCACCTTCACCTTTACCCACGGCGATATCGGCATCACGCGAGTCGTCGATCGGATCCTCGCAGGAATCTTTGTCACTGCCAACATTCACCACCGCAGCGCCGTCGTCCTCGTCCTCGTCAACTACAGCGACATCAACGTTCTCGCCTCAGGATTATGCAGACTGGATCCCAGGCTCTCAGGAAGTACTTCCCTTCTCGATTAATGGCGAAACAACAACGTCCAAATGGCAGACGCTGTTCACGCCCAAGACGATCCCCAAATGCAAGTTCCATAACCAGCCCTGTACAGAGTATACCGTCAACAAGAAGGGACCTAACAAGGGACGGCGGTTCTTTTTGTGTTCTTTGTAAGTTAGCCTCGGTACTTGCCGCCGTTGCTATTTTGCTGATCCGAGGGTATGATGTAGTATTAATCATTTCTCTTTTTTCGTATGTATTTTTTAGACCGGTGGGTCCGAGTGGTGATAGGATCGGGCAGAGCCCTGATCACCGCTGCAATTATTTTGAATGGCTAAACCCAGAAAAAAGAAAACAATAAATCAGCCCTGACTGGCCTCTTCATTTATTGGTCTAAGGGGCGACGCTGACAGAGAAAGAGGAAGATGTCATCGCTTTGATAATTGGGATCCTGCTCTTCCGACTTGATATCCCTGAACGTAAAAGATTTGCCGAGCATCTCAAAGAACTCCATCTCTTCTGAAAAGTTGCGCTTCTCAAAAGCGACGATCAGTTTCGAGGACGTTGCACTTCCGGGTCGAAGGAGACGGGTCAGTGTTCCTGTGAGGGGTGCGTAGAGGGCCGGAAACCAGATGCAGTCGCTAAGAATCACTAGATCCCATTCTGTTAATACAATGTCGTCCGCGTTGGGTGCTACTGGTGCTACTGTTGTTGCTGCTGGTGATGATTCTGATGCGGTTGTTGAGTCCGTTTCCGTTGTAGGGACTGATCCTTTTGATGAAGATTTGTCTCCTTCCAAACCTGATTCCTTCTCAACAACTTCGGTCTTGACCCCGCTCACAGCCTCCCAGTCCAAGACGCGCGCCTCAAGTTCAATTCCTGTCGCAGGGTTCTTCTCCATGTTCCTCTGAAGCAACGGCAAGACGTTTGCCTTGTCCGTCAAGACGATCCTTGCTTTGTGGCCCGTAGCACTCAACAACCTGGCGACTGCTAATCCGACGAGTCCAGTTCCTGACCCGAGTTCGAGGATGTTGAGGATGTTCCGTTTCGATCTTGAGGCAGTCGCTGAAGAGGTAGCGAGGATGTTTGATTTTTCAAGGTATTTGGAGAGAACAATTGCTGTATCCCAGACCGTTGAGCCCACGCCTCCGTGCCTACTCAAAACAAGGAAGAGAGAAAGTTGTTAGATAATTGCTTGCGTATGTTTGTGAGTAAAGTAATGACATGGTGCCGTAAGGGCGAAAGGTAGCGCGTACAGGAGTCCGGAAGGATCTTCAAAGATCTCGAGGGGTTCAATGGAGTAATTGTTGAATTCATATTCCCGTGAGGAGAGGTCGACGGTGTCCATGGCGCAATGTTCTTTGAAGGTTGTGAAGAAAGGGAAGTGTAAATGTGTTAAAAGGCAGAGAAAGAAAAACGAACGAAGGAAAAGGAAGGTGATAAAGAAACGGACATTCAGTTCAAAAGACGCGTAAGTGCAAGCAAAGCGAAGAATCCACTGGATTCACACGCCACCATTTCTTTTAAATCTTTTGTCAGCGCAACTCAAGAGACACTTTCGCTCCACTTCCCTTATTACACAAACAGAATCACGCAGAATAATGTCCAACCACCCACTGGCCCCCTCCGTCGACCCCGAGTTCGTCTACAAACTGATCTCACCCGCCTCAGCCTTCAACCCATCCGACAAGGTCCTCCCCCTCTCAGCCCTCGACATGGCCGACGGCTTCTACCACCTCTCCACTTCTGCCCAAGTCCCCGGAACCGCCAATCGGTTCTTCCCAAAGTCGAAATTCAACGACCTCCTAATCCTCAAGATCAAGTTTGAGGCCATCAAGCCTCAAGTGAAATGGGAAGCTGCCAAGGGTGAACACCCGACGGATGTCAGCAGGATCTTTCCGCATGTTTATGGAGATCTTGTGCAAGAGGAGGCGATCGTGGGGACGATTCTGTGTGAGTGGGATGAGGTTACGGAGGCGTGGGACTTTTCTTCTGGGTGGGAGGACCGTCTTCAGAAGTAGATTTTTTTTGTTCTCTGAATAAACCAAAAAAAAAAAAAAAAAAAAAAAAAAAGAAGCATGATAACCAACGACCTAGAACTTCTTCAAGTGCTTTCGATCGAAGCGTGTGAGCTCTGTTTCTACTTGATACATGAGTATCCTTTTGGACGACCAAAGATCCTTAGACGAACCTTTTATTCTTCGAATCGAACGGCACAACGGCGAGAAGACAATTGGTGTAGTTTTTGATTGGGCCACCACTCGTTCGTTGTCCTTGTGCTTCCACTTTCATCGAGTGGTCGAGTCCCTTCCTTCCAAAAAGAGCCCTTCGTTCGCACACTCACTCGCTCGACTATCATCCTCCGTTTACTCTCTTCTTTCTTTTCTTCTCTTCACACTCAACTGTCCCTCCCACCTCCAACCAGCAAGAAACAACAACAACAATAATCAAGACCCACCAAGATGATGTCCAAGATCCTCCCCGATATCACAACCCAGTACGGCCTCCGCCAGTACCAGCTCACTTTCCTCGGCTTCGTTGTCATCCACGGCTTCCTCCACACCGCCCTCTTCATGGACGGAATGGTCTCCCATCTCTTCTTTGTTCCTGAGATCATCACTCTCATTTACATCTACTTCTTCCCTGCCGAATACACCGTCCGCCCTCTCTCAAAACTTCGCAACCAACTCCCTATCCAATTGACGTTTGCTGCACTCTGGGCCTCGTACCACATCTTCCTCCCCCTCCAGGGCAACGTCTCTCTCTTCTCGCCTAAGGAAATCCTCCTCGAGGAAGTTGCAAAGACCCTTCGTCAGAACGCCGGTCAGGAGGCAGCAGCAGTTACTCAAGAGAAGCAGCAGGATGGTCAGGACCAGGAGAACGCTGTTCCTTATACTCCTTATGCCAACCAGATGGCTATCTTCATGGGCGGTCTTGGTGGTTTGGGCGTCTTGATCGGAGCCTGGTTCATCATTGAGGCCTTTTTCGTTATGCTCAAGTACCTTGCGTACACTCAGGTCGAGAAGGACAAGAAGATCGAAGCTGCCCCTGCTGCTGCTGCCAAGAAGGAGAACTAAATTCAAGCAGGGATAGGATTCGACACACTCTCATGCTCACGCCTTTGCTTTTCGTCCGTAGACTGTACTTTTAACTTTCTTTTTCTTCTAATACATAACACGCCACAAGGACATATCCCTTTCGTGTTTTGTTGCAATCAATTGTGTGGTTATCATCCTCAACAAACAAAAGTACACCGATCAGAGTGGAGCTTACTATCCAATCTTTTGTTGTCGGTCTTTTTTCTTATCAAAAAGTGTACGCGTGGGGAGGGGGAAACTTAAAGCAACCAAGAAAAAGCAAAACGATCGAAGAGTGGTGAGCCAGTAGAGACAAATCTAGCCAGGGACGAATTGGAAAAGAAAATGGCCGAACCAATTATCGTGGGCTGGAGCCCATGGGAAGGCCAGGCAATCATGTGACAACTTGGATGTGGGGATCTTGAGGGGAGTTGCCCTTGGTTGGCCGAGGCGTTGGCGGCAGTGCCAGGTGTGACAGGGTCACTAGGCGAGAGAGAGGGAGAAGGGAAAATGGAGTTCTCCTCTACAACCCCTGTATTCAAAGGTGTGTCTCCAGGATCGACGGGCATAACTCAGATAGTAGGCAAACGAGGAAAAAAGGATGTGTATGTGTGTATGTGTGTATGTGTGTGTGTGTTGTCTGTCTTCTCAATATCGCAATAAAAAACAGTGACTCTCAAGACCTGCTCGTATCGTGGAAGAAGGTGATTTTATGTCAATAGCTATTCTCTAAAGACTGGAAACTACTACTGCTCCTAATGGTCAAAAAGGTACAGTGCTTACCTGCTCGTATCGTGGAAGAAGGTGCTTTTCCAGGCAAACGCGTAAAATAGTCAAATTTGCCATCAGAAGCTAAGCCACTCAAAATCACCATATGGACAACTTGACAATTCTGACACGTTGCGCGTAGCAAAAAAACTACTAAATCACCGCAGCTCTTTTTTGCTTTCCTTGCCCCTCTTTTCTTTCCAATTCTTAACCCTTCTCCTCCTCTCTTCACCTCAGTCCATACTATGACTTCCCTTCTAGCAACCAAAGTCGCCCACTTGCCAGAACTCCTCGTTCCTATTGGATTCCACCTAGACCCTCCTGACCTCCTCAAATGTGTCCAAGTCTCTCGGCTTTGGAACCACCATCTCATACCAATCCTTTGGCGAACAATCGACGACAGTCATTACTCCTGGCCCATACTGACAAATACGAATTTTCACCGCGTTTCGTCAAAAGAAACCACACGACAGGTCCAGTCCATTTTTGAGACCTATGGCCTACATATCCGCCATCTTCGGCTCCACATAGACAGGATCATCTTGACCGCCAGTATCGCCAGGACATGTACCCGCTTGAGGTCATTGTCTGTCTCGCGTGACCCAATATATGTCTGTGTGGGATTGAACTCTGACGATTTGCCAAAGTCATTTGACAGGAACAACGGCGACCCTTACTCTCAATGCCTTGTCTCACCCATACTGCAGGATCTTCCACGACCGGACTCACCACCGACAGAGAAGAACCTTCTCAACTGGATCGCGATACAGAGGTCCTGGCTACTCATTCTGGAGAACCCGTCGCTCGAATCTCTAGAGTTAGAAGGGGAGTGGGCTGTGGGCCCTTCAGGATCGACACAGTTTTTTATCGAGACCCTGTCAACCTTGAGCAAGTTGACTCGATTGAAAAATAAGGCAGTGCGGCTCACCCTCCAGACGCTTTTGGAATTATGCTCAGTCCTCCAGGACTATGAATCCGACATCCACATCGACAATCATGACGAACACTTGACTACAGTCTTTCCTCACGTCCGCATTTTGACGATCCGTCAGTCTCAACTGCAAATCTCGGTATTGTTCAACTTTCTCTTACATCTTCCCAACCTCGAGCAGCTTACATTAAATCACGTCATACCATCCGACAGCCTGGACTGGTGTTCAGGGACTGCCCTTGGAGGAACCCTGAGTCGACTCAAGGAATTAAATTTTACGCACACGGAGCTGCCTCTGGCAGGGTCCCTGAACCTGACACTGACCTATCACATCCTACCCTGGCTGCCTCATCTGACCGCACTGTCGATGAAAGTGCTTGAGTCTCGAACCGCCACCGTGCTTGCCAGTTGCTGCCCGCTCCTAGAGTCTGTCAAGTTGTCTGCTGTCCTGACAGACTTGTATGATGTCGATACCGTTCCCACTCTTCTTTATAATTGTCCTAAGCTCAAGGTCCTGGACACGATCCGGTACTCTGTTGATGCAAATTCGTTGCTTGAGCGACCCGTAGTTTGTAGACGGCTGGAGACATTTCGCTGCGGGATCGTTGGCCTACTTCGGTTGACAGCCGCAGAGGAGAACCTTTTGCTTTATAACCCTTGGTTGGCGTCACAGGTGGAGGATATGGAAGGCACAATGGACATAAGCACGTTGGCGGCAATGTTGAAGGAGAAAAAAGTCGCCTTACCAGAGGTCTTTTTAAAAGTCGTGCAGATCAAGAAACAACACCAACGTGTCTACAACGAGCTCGGAGAATTGACTAGTCTGAAAATACTCGATCTTGGACTCCGAAACTATGACCAGTGGCACTCATTCGCCACAGTGCCTATACAACGCCCCAACATATACCACACCAACGGCCAAGCTCACTACGAAGGATATGGCCCAACTCTCAACACTTTGAAGCTGTCTCTGGATTCTGGGCTGGACCGACTGAGTACTCTCGAGCGCCTGGAAGTGTTTGGCTTCAATGGAGTCGATCATCGGATCGGGATTGAGGAGCTCGATTGGATGTTGAAGAGTTGGCCACAGTTAAAGGAGGTGCGTGGACTCCAGCACCGACAGTTCTCGGCAATCAAGTTTTTGCACTGCCCAAAGACTGATGCATTGCGAGAACACATTCAGGAGCTACTACCCTCGCTTATCCTTTAAACCCAACTCACTCTCTGAGTGCTGATAATGTCGTTTTTTTCTCGACTTAAAAACGCGGGCCATTTTTTTCCGTGCCAATTATTTCTCTTCTTTCACCTTTGACATCTCACTCACTCGAATGCAGTAACATTAACCATATCGAACGCGTATTTTACTTATTTTTTTTTTCGTGCGGTGATTGCTCAGCCCTTTAAGTCTTTATTTCAAAATGTAATAAATTTTGCAACTCGTGGCAAAAAAAACATCACGTTTGATAAGGGTCTTACAGAATGGAGGGGTTGTTCTTGTATTTTTGTTTTTTTCTTTCACAGCCACAACGACACAGACAGGATCACAAGGAGGGACATCGACTATGACCCCGACTGCATCACTACCACATTTGTCTCTCTCCGTCTCCTTGCCGGCAAGCGCGTGTGGATACATCAAATCCACAAGTGTTATCGGCGCTCACGACAGTGGTACAATCAGACGCCCTTTCACTTCCAGTCCTTTGCGGTAGGATAAATGTACAAGCGATTATAGGATCAGGGTCACCAGCTAGACAATCATGTCCAAAGCTAAATACGCATTGATGCACGATCTTTGTTTCTTCACTTCCTTCTTTCAGTAGGTTCAAAGTGTGTCAGCACCGAACTTGGAGCTTTACGGAAGAAACATCCCAGTCACTCTCGATCAAGCCCGAATGGTACCGTCCCATATCTTTGTTTCGTATTTTTTGTTTTACGCCAAGATTAGCATTCATGCTGTTTATGTCCAACTTTGGCGCCCATTCTGCTGCGATGTCTATGCCTTCATCCCTTTCTTTGCTTAGCAGCTTCAATCTGGGTCATGCCAATTGATCAAAGCATGAAAAGTTTCGCTCAAGCCCAGGATCAAGCTGGTCAACAGTCTGACACGAAAATACCCACCGCCAACTACGGGTAGGCCCTCTGAAGACGCATTGACACAAGTCGCTCGGGCCAAATTTTAGGCGAAAAACCTGAACAACCTTGACCACCGAGATAAGCTCTTAAGAACGAATATGAAAAAGAAAAGAATAAACGATATGACGTTGAAAGGTTCAAACTAAGCAAAGCGGAGATCGGTGAAGATGAAAGTCCTACAGGTAAGGTTCAGTGTTGTTAATTGACAACCACTCAAACTTACAGTTTCTGCTTTGTCCATGAGAGGCACAGCTAAATTAACCACAGCTCGCGCTCTGACTTTTTTTTTTTTTTTTTTTATTTCGTAAGTAGATCCGCGTCGCTTTTCTCAACACGCCATACACGCCAAACATGTACAGTGAAACCCGTCACCATGTATTTTTTTAAAAAAAGTAATAGGTGATCTCGACCGGAAAAACAAGTCTGACGGCAGATATGCAGATTAAAGAAAACCTGATCCTGAACCGAATGGAAAATCTACAAACAGGTTTAAACACTTCGTCCAAATGACATTGGACCCAAGCGCATGCGCTTGTCGATCACCTTGATCATCTTCTGAAAAAAAGTGTTCTTCAAAAAGACGGTTTCCAAATGTATTTTGAATGTATAAAATCAAAAGATATTTATTATAGCGTTAAGCGCAATATGGTTGTTGCTGCGAGGGGATCGAAGGAGCGGTATTCGTGGGTGTCATTGGATGAACGCCGGTCGTGGGCTCGAATGGTTGAGAAAGTACAAGTGGAGCAGCCTGTTGTTGTAACTGTGGTTGCTGCTGTAGCTGTGGTTGCTGCTGCTGCTGCTGTTGCTGTTGCTGAAGAGGCGCCTGACTAGCTGGCTGAAGATCCGTGGGTAAGATGGTGGGGATGGGCTGAGGGACCTCGAAATGCTCGTGTTGGTCCTTGTACTGGGCCTTTTGGGGTGCAGGGTACTGGTATACGACCTGGGGTGGCGGCAAATTCGATTCCTGAACATTCGCTCCGACCTTGTATGCTTCTCCACCAGTACCTGCATTATTGTTATTGTTGATGTCGCCGAGAAGGATGGGTTTCTGTGAAGTAGAGTAGCCTGGGTGAGGAGCGACGGTAGCACCATTTCCGGCAAGGATAGTAGCAGCGGGGACCCCAAGATTAGGACCAGACGATTGAGCGTGCTCGATCATCGCATGTGTCGACCCGGTCTGCCCTCCATCATGAACCACAGGTTGTTCATGACCATCATTGTACTGTGGGAGATAGTCCCGCTTAGGATCCATAGGTCCCCAAACCAAAGTCAACGGAATCTCGAACAGGACAAAGAACCCCAACAACGCTGAGAGAAATTTGTTGGTCCAGTTCAATCGACACCACGTCTTCCCTCCCCTACCACGACCTCCGCACTTGAACGCAGATCCATTGCCATCATTGTCAGTCGCCTGGACCATCGAAAAGATGCTGACATAGATTAACAGTACCGCCAGGATGAGTAAAAGGGCCACACGGAGAAATTTGTGCACGAACCGGAACCCCTTTATGGCATAGAAATAGATCAATACAAAAAGGACCGAAAGGATGATCTCGAAGTAGTCTTGCCAGAGGAGGGATGGTATCCGGGGTTCGTCGGGGTGTTTGGTAGGGTTGTTGTTGAGGGAGGCTTGGAAGGAATAAAGGGCGATCATGAGGATAAGGTTTATGATGGCCAGGATGAAGAGTGCGATCCGGATGCGGCGGACGACTTTTAGTTGGATCGTTGGGGGTACTATGGCCATTGCTGCTGTGTCTTTTTTTTTGTGAAGGGGAGGAGATTGGGTAGAGAGGGAGAATAAGATGGATGAAGGGATTTGAGGAAGTTAGGAGAGAAAGTAGAAGGTGAAGGGTAAAAGAAAGAGAAAGATGAAGAACGAGAAAAGGGAGGATCGTCAGTGCTTTATATTTCTCTCACTTTCCCTCGCTTCTTCCTCGGTCAAGCACTGGCATTTTCAGGCATTCGAAAATCATGACGACATTTTTTTTGTCATTAGTGTTAAGGTTACCGGGGCATAAATGGGTCTAAATCCCCGGAGAAGGAAAAAATACAAAGGGTTGTAGTGCGGTCATTGTTGACTCTTCAATAAAAACTACCTCGCCACTGCCATTGGATGGAAGCAACACGCTTGTCTTTGCTCGCATTATCGATTTCGTAGTACACGTCGTCTCGCTCGATTTTATTTAACTCTTTTTTTTTTTTTTTTTTTTTTTTTTTTACGCACCTATGGCTTTCAGGATCAAGACTGATGGTGTTGAAACGTAGGGTGTTCATCAGCTGCGCTTCGCCCATAAATGATGAAGAAGGTGTTCACTATTCCGTCTTTTTTCGTCCGAAGCAGTACTTCTCTCCGTTTCTGGCAAATTCTGCTGTCGCTGTCGCAAAAGGACAAATAACCTAAGGGTGACTCCGCCGCTCCTCCACATACCTCTGATAGTGACAATTTCCGTTCTGTCCGACCCTGCACGCCCGTAGAGGCGCATGCGTTTTTAATATTATTTTGGTTGCCGGGTAAGATGGCGAGAGGGAATCATTATGTATGCAGAAAGGTAATAAAAAAAAGGAAGCTAATTACAAAGGTATGTTACTGAGGAGGATGGACGGGCGACTGGTGACCGACAGAGGGAGAAGGAGTCGAGTACCCTCCAGCAGGTAGAACAGGGGAGACGGCAACCGAGGCATCACCGGAACTTGTGTAAGGGGCAATAGCCTGTCCGCCTGGCTGAGGAGTTGTCGTGACCAACGATCCAGGAACCATAGGCTGAACAGTTACCGTCTGTTGTTGTTGTGGATAGGGGTTCTGCTGCTGGTGCTGTAATGGTTGTTGACCAGGTTGAAGGGGCTGGTAGAATTGCTGTTGTTGCTGTTGTTGTGGTGTAAGCTGGTAAAGTGGTTGTGGCTGGAACTGTTGTTGCTGTTGTGCTTGTCCTGGAGCCTCAAGCTTGTGTGTTGCGTTCTGGGGAGGCTGTTGCTGCGCCAGCATATAGGATTGCTGTTGCTGAGGATAGTATACACCCTGCTGCTGGAATTGCTGCTGCGGATAGGTCTGTTGCATGGAAGGAGGAGTCTGCATCGCCAGATGGTAAGGGACAATGTTAGGGCCTGGCTGCCCTCCTCCTGTTCCACCTGCTCCGCCTGCTCCACCTGCTACTGCTGATCCGGTGGACGGGTTAGGATCAGTCTCCTTGAGAGTCAAGGCATTCTCATACATGATCAAGAACCCAGCGACAGTACCAAAGATATGGATGGCACGGTTAACACCACAAGCGTTCTTGACGACCGAGTTGCCGCAAAGAAAGACCTTTGACATAAAGACATTAGAGAGGTTGTTCAGATGGTAGTAGAGCGCGTAGACCGCCATAACAAAGAGCACAAAAGCACGGACATAACGAGGTACTTTTGCGGGGAACCGAGGCACGGCGGCGTAGACAAAGATAAGGAAGAGAAGGGCGTGGTCGGCAATGATGAGCTGCTGTGAAGTGGAGAGCGTACGTAAGGCGAGGCTGTTGGCGTTAAGGCTGCTGAAATAGAGGGGCCAATAGATTGCGTAAAGGATTATGACAAGGAGAATCAGGGCGGCGATTCCGATCCTGAGTCGCGCCAGGAGGACTGACATGGCGACGATGGAGAGTGTGAATGAGGCAAAGGTGAAGAGGTGGAGGAGGAAGAAGAAAAGTGGATGAGGAAAAGAAGGAGAGGAGAGAATGTGGCAAAGAGACGAGGAGGAAGGAAGGAAAAAAAAAAAAAAAAAAAAAAAAAAGTGCCGAGAGGGAATAGAGCAGAATCAGGTACAATCTTGTACGCCATGGGTCAGGAACAGAGACAGGGAGTGGGCCAAAGGAAGGGGGACTATGAGCAATTAGAGTCGAAGGCAGTGTTCATCGCACGCCGCACTTTTATTTCCTTTCGGCTGTCGACTCTTTTTTTTATAAAAAAAATGACAAACTTAAAAATTGGCTCTCACAGCACACACACACATACACCCGCAAATACACAAGTTCTCCCTCTCAATCACATCCCTTTATCCCTCCTTAACTAGTGCTATTGGTACAGAGCGAGAAATAAACAGCTCGTTCCACCAATGTATTTTTTGTCGATCCTCTCAGCCAATGCTTGGGGCAAGTCAACAGTCAAACAAAGGGAGGAGGGGTTCCTATCTGTCTGATGTTCCAGTCGCCTTTTTTTAATGTAGTCACGAAAGGAAGCTAGTCTGAATTATGCTGACTGTGTTATCCATGAAGCGGACGATGAGGTATGTGGGCGGTTGATGGTGATGGGGCGTGTGTTGGCTGTGTAAAAATGCGACTGCCATTGCGACGCCTCCCAAACTCGGGCACATCAAGTTGTTCCCCTGCGCAACTAACCTTCCAGTCTCTTGGTGCAAAATTGCCAAAGTTGATTCAGCAGGTCGTCGCCCAGTGTCCGTAAATCAATCTGGTATTCGCCCGCTATTACATGACGACATAAATGAGCAAATATTTAGTGATATTTCCCTTGGACACCAGAAGAGGGGTAACACGGAGTACAAAAACACTAGCATCGCCTGCTCATTACCTTCGCCGTCTTCCCGCACATACATCTCCGAGGTCTGATTGGCCTTGACCATCTTGATGACCTCGATGAGATCCGAAGCCTGTAGCCGCTGGAACTTTTCTGCCAACACATGCACATTGATCTATCAATAACAGAATTGCCCCGCACGAAGAACATAAAGTGAGCGTAAGTTACTCCTCACGTATCCATTGAGCTGATAGTTGCTCCTCTCAGATAAATCGGTAACGGTACCTCACTATCCCATTCGTCTTCTGATGCAGCACTGCTGTCACCGTGGCTGTCTTCGTCCGAACTCCTGTCTGCCTTGACCCGTTTTGACTTCTCCTTCAATATCGCGTCCTTTCGCCGCTTATGAGCCTTTCCATCAATCCCGCTGTCGTTGCTGGACATCTGGCTATCTCGATCTGATATCGTCTCCACAGGTCGGTTCAACAACTTGAAGAAACTTGGCTTGATATCGGGCTTAAACGACTAAAAACATATAGGGCATAGTATCATAGTGAGTAGGCGATTGAACATAGTAAAGAGAGCACAATCTGGGCCGGGAGCAAAAGGTAGTCAAGAAGCACAAGGTATCTATACCAGAGTATGTTCGATCTCGTAGTGGTTTTGTTGAAAGTTTAGGTCATGATCCAGCATCGCTGGCGAGTCCGCATTGTCGACAAAGTGCAGCATAATCTTCATGTCGAACTCGCCCCACCCCTTTTCCTGCAGCTGAAAGGGAAACTTTGTCACTTCTAAAACAAAAAAAGGCCACCGAGAAGATTGATTAGTATAAGTGAGAACATCATGGTGATGGTCCATGCAACCCAGTCGTCAGCGTGCAGAAGCGAAACCTGATAGTAATCCAAAAGTGGTGACTTACTCCGCAGAGGCTGTTCAAAGGTATGGTGCAGGATGTATTCGACGTGGTCAACATAGGGTAATGACTCTTCCTCCCCGTTGGCGTTGATCCCCATGAGTGATATCTTCCACTTGCGCATCGGGAACCCATTCTGTTTCTGTCCCTTGACGATGTGCTGGTCCGTGATCACCTGTGAGCGGATAGACCAGAGAATAAAGAAACGCCACCAAAAATTAAAAAACTGCATCATTCCACTGCTGTTCCTGTTTCCCTCGAGTCCTTCTCTGCGCCTGCCTGTTGGTCGTACGTATTATTCGTGTTTGCTTAGGTACCTTGATCTCCTTGGTGATACTTTTCTATCGGGTTGACAGTCAAAAAAAAAAAAAAAATAGGTGAGCTTGAGTATCACCTGGGGGATGAAAAAAGTGAGAAAAAGGCAGAGAAAAAGGAAAATAATAAAAAAAGCGATAGTAGAGAACAAGGGGTGAGGATAAAGGGAAGGAAAGCGTGAGAGGTGGAGATTAAAGTTGGAGATGGGGTAAAAAGGGGGTTCTCAGGGGAGGGGGCATCTGATGAGGGTCTTCATCGTCGTCGTCTCCCTGTGACCCTTGTTTTCTGTGGGCAGCATGTGCGTGGGTGTGTCTGGGCTTGTTTGATGGGTTCCATGAGAGCCTTTTTTTTTGAGGGTGTGTGTGCGCGTTTTTTTTGTTGTGGGCGCGTGTATGTGAGTAAAGAGCAAGTTTGTTCATACCTGTGGCATAGTTTGCGTGTTGTGTGTTTGTTTGTGTTGTGTGGGCGAAAGGTGAAAAGAGAGGAGACGCGTTCCGTTCCTGAGACTTGTGCAGTCAAAGTATTGGTGGGCGGAGAAGCTGTGAAGGCAAGGTGGAGGTATGAGGGGTTGAGCAAGCAAGATAAGAGAGGGTAGAGAGTTGTGTGAGGGTAGGCAGAGTGGTGTTGAACTTTTTCGTTGCTGAGGTGGGAGAAGGAGGGTGAAGAGGCAGGGAAAGTGTCAATTGGAACACGAGCAAGAGAACAAAAGAAGGAAGGTGGGTGTTGAATAGTGAGGTTGGGAAAGAAGAAAGAACGAAAAGGAGAAACAAGGAAGGACAAAAGAAATAAGGGGTTTTAACTGGTAGGTGGTGCAAGGTTGCTACATGCGCACATACTAGACCAACCCACACAGTTAAGGGTGACGACATCGACCATGAAAGTGACTGCTATGCGCGCCTCCAGCTCGAGAACAAGCTAAAAAAAAGAAGCGCAACAAAGAGCATAAAAAGGGCAAACGAATCGTACCTCCTTGTTCGCTTCTTGTCTTTGTTCATTCTTCTTTTCCTTGATTTGTCTTTTGCCAAAGTGCACTCTGTTTCTGACATTCAAAGAATAAAACACACATCAATAACAATAACTCAGTACCACTATCCAACCATCTCTTTTTGCCATGCTGTAAGAAACACAACAGCAACAACCAGATTGAACATGTTTGGGTCCATGGCAAGCATTGCTCGCTTACTCACACACACTTGTACTTTGCGTTGACTTTTTTCTTCACAGGTTCCATATTGATGACCTTCCGGTCTATTTCCCATACGACAGGATCTATCCAGAGCAATATGCTTACATGTGCTCACTTAAACAGACTCTGGATGCCCAGGTAAGATTAGTGCGGACTACCTACTACCTGTTTAAAGCAGCCGATCGATCACCACAAGTGTGTTGCCCTTTGAACTGCCGACTTCGACTAACACGATCCAACTTTCCTTGGACTTAGGGCCACGGTGTATTGGAGATGCCTTCAGGAACTGGAAAGACAGTTTCTCTTTTGTCCCTCATCGTCTCATACCAACAGGTAGACAACCGGATTTTATCCCCTCCCACTTTTTTACAAAAATTGGACAGCAACGCCACCAAAATCACATCGTTTGCTCGAACAACGAACACCATATGACAAAAAAGGCTAACAAGCAGCCGCACCTCTTTTATATCATGAAAAAATAGCACTATCCCGAAAAGCGCAAGCTGATATACTGCTCACGTACCGTGCCCGAGATCGAAAAAGCACTGGCAGAGTTGAAGCGTCTTGTCGAGTACCGAAAGAGCTGTGGGTTGAACGAGACGATATTGGGACTCGGACTGACAAGTCGTCGCAACCTGTGTCTACATCCCTCAGTCAGCAAAGAAAAGAAGGGTAAGGTCGTCGATGCTCGCTGTCACAACCTGACGGCACCATGGATTCGGGAGGCAGCGCAGGCAGGACAGGACATCGAAACATGCTCATTCTACGAAGAGTTGGAACGAGGTGATGTTCGAGAGTTTGTTCCAGATGCGATCTACACATTGGACGACGTGAAGGAACTTGGGAAAGCCAAGAAAACCTGTCCATACTACATGGCTCGCCGTCTGGTAAGCACCACGCGCTATTTTAATTTCACCGCAGTTTGTCTCTCTTGGCATTTTCATCAATATCACACGCATGCTGACATATCTCATCTTGTGATGACTTTTCTAGCTTGCACACGCCAATGTCATCATCTACTCGTACCACTACATGCTCGACCCCAAGATTGCTGACCTGATCTCAAAGGAGTTATCGAAGGATTCAATCGTTGTCTTTGATGAGGCACATAACATCGGTACGGTTCGTCATATTGTTGATAACCTCGCTAATGAGAACTAATCATCTACTTAAGCCAGAGAACTAACTTGTACCATTATGTTCCCCATCGATTTAGATAACGTCTGTATTGACTCACTGAGTCTGGATATCATGCGGCCGACACTGGAGGCGAGTTCAAAGAGTATCGCCCAACTCTCGGAAAGGATTGAGCAGATGAAGCAGCAGGGATCGGAAAAGCTGAAGAATGAATACGAGAAGTTGGTACAGGGACTACAAGACACACTAGCAGCCCGAGACGAAGAGAGCATCATGGCCAATCCAGCTTTACCAGATGACCTTTTGCATGAGGCAGTTCCAGGAAACATTCGCAAGGCGGAGCATTTCGTTGCGTTCCTGAAGCGGTTCAACGAGTATCTCAAGACCAGACTGAGAGTGCTAAACGTCACGGCAGAAACTCCATCATCATTCCTGCGGCACTTGAAGGAGATCACCTTTATCGAGCGGAAACCATTGCAGTTCTGTGCTGAACGACTGTCACTTCTAACCCGTACGCTGGAACTCAACAACTTGGATGACTTGTCGTCTCTTCAGAAGGTGGCAGCATTGGCCACACTTGCAGCAACATACGACAAAGGCTTTATGCTGGTCCTCGAACCCTATGAGAGTGAGAACGCCACGGTGCCAAACCCAATCCTACGATTCGCTTGTCTGGATGCCTCGATTGCGATCAAGCCAGTATTTGAGAGGTTCTCGTCTGTCATTATCACCTCAGGAACACTGTCGCCTCTGGACATGTACCCTAAGATCCTGGACTTCAAGGCGACTGTGCAGGAGAGTTATCCTATGACCCTTACCAGGAATTGTTTCTTGCCCATGGTCATTACAAGAGGATCGGATCAGGTCGCCATCTCGTCCAAGTTTGAGGTCCGCAACGATCCTGCGGTGGTTCGTAACTTTGGTAACATTCTCATTGAGTTTGGCAAGGTTGTTCCAGACGGCATTGTGGCCTTCTTCCCCAGTTATCTGTACATGGAGAGTATCATCGCCATGTGGCATGAGATGGTATGTTGAAAAATTCACTTTTTTGCGTATGCAGATTCACGTTTGTATATCACGGACTACCGTACTTACATTGTTTATGTGCTACAGGGTATTCTGACGGAGGCTTGGAAGACAAAGCTGATTTTCGTTGAGACACCAGATTCGGCAGAGACATCGATTGCATTGGACAACTACCGGCGTGCGTGCGAGAACGGTCGAGGCGCGATTCTTTTGGCCGTCGCTCGTGGAAAAGTGTCTGAAGGAATTGATTTCGATCACCATTATGGACGTGCTGTCGTGATGTTTGGTATCCCTTACCAGTACACCGAGTCGAGGATCTTGAAGGCACGTCTGGAGTTCCTTCGAGATGAGCATCGAGTCCGCGAGAACGACTTTTTGACATTCGATGCGCTTCGACACGCTGCTCAGTGTTTGGGACGTGTCCTGAGAGGAAAGACAGACTACGGACTGATGGTGTTTGCGGACCGGCGATATGCACGACAGGACAAGCGATCCAAGTTGCCAAAGTGGATCAATCAGTACATTACCGATACCAGTGTTAACCTATCGACGGATATGGGAATCGCGATCGCGAAAAAGTTTTTGAGATCGATGGCCCAACCTTTGGAGACTCAAGCGCAGCTGGGCGTCAGTTTATGGACTTTGGACGATGTCCTTGCGCGACAGAAGGCGCAGAAGGAGAAGTTGGAACGCGTTGGCGGTGTGCATCAGCAGCTTCAGCAGCAGTATGGTGCTGCCGAGGCGCAACGCATGATGCAGGCTCGCGCTTCTGGAGACGTTTACATGGAGGTGGATTAAGTGTGATCAGCTTGCTTTTCGTTTGCGCACTGGATCAGATTGCTTAAAGAACAAAAATAAACACCGCGGACGCAATATTTGCTTCGGCTTGTATTATCAATCCTATATGTGAGCAAGAAGTGAGGAGAAAACCAAGATCGGTACAAGGTGAGGAATGCGTCCTCCAGTTTACATAAACAGTGGGCTGTTGGCAAGTTCACCCAGTGTACCACTGGGCGAAGACGGAGTTTCATATGCAGCGTTGAGCTAACGGCGCATGGTACTTTCTTGCTGGTGAAAATGAGGGCGAATTCTCAAGTAAATCAGTCTCCAACTGCGTTGCGTTGTCAGCTTATTCGATTTCTTTTGACAAGTAAACGAGGATATAACCACGCAGTCGAAGCGAAGGTATTTGAGTGAGATCAGACAGATAGACAGAAGGTGAGAAGTATGCCACAGTAGGGGGTTTCTACTTTCCATGGAAGGCACAAATGGACGGCTTGAGGGCGTTAGCCGATGGGGTTTTACCGTTTTGGGGATGGTCGTGCTTTATGAGATTTTTGAAATTCTTTTAAAAAGCTGTAGCAGTCTGGGGTCATGCTGGAGCAACTGGATTAGACGTACTTTGCCAGTCAATACAAAAGAAATAATAGGTAAAAGGGTGTCGCGTGTTCAAATAGGCGTGACACAAACTGGAGGAACCGTGCTTTATGGCAGACGGGTGTGATCAAGACTTGAGGTGTCGAAAAAGACACGTCTGCTAGACAGGTGAGTGGGCACTTTCTGAAGCAGTATCATCTTTTAGTGCTTCAGAAAACCGCACATCTTTTCTCTGTGCGTGTGCTTTGAATAACCTCTCAAATTTGCGTTCATCCGTCCTTTTATCCCTCTCCTCGTTTTTACAATAGGCAGGCAGTAAGTGTAGAATTGACAGAGATGGTCATTCACAGAGGTGAGGGAAAGGACAGAAATAGGTGTATATTGGTAGGGATTCTAAGAGGAGAAAATCGACGGGCAGAGGCAGTAATGTTGTTTGTTTCTTGTTCGATCAAATAACGCTGGGATGTAAGGCTCTCTTTGACACTTCAATGATGAGGGCGAGATGCGTTCTATTTTTTTTCGCTTCTTTTTCTTAGCAACAGCCACCGGCCGACAAATCAACCAACTTATTAACAACTCATCATTAACTTCTCAACTATCAACAGTTGAAGCTGATTCATTTCGAGCTCTGCTGACGTTCTTCACCGTCATTATCTTCACCACCTCCACCGCCACAATTACCCTATATCTCCCTTGCATTTCAAAACTCAAGCGACCGAGAACAACAAAAGATGAGGTGACTGACTACCCCATAGGACCTCGCTTGAAAAAGTCGGGCGAATACAACTGGACGTGCGATCAGCAAGCGCCCCATTATGTGCTTTGTACCACCAACAGGGGTGTCTTCAGCGCCGTCAACGCCTGCATTCTCAATGCTCAGCAAGCCTCATATCATTTACAATAGGAAGATCGCATCGTTTACTAATGGTGTTTGTAAGGAAGCGAGCGTTTGTAGGGAAGCGAATGCCACTTTCTATGAAGACCAGAATGACTTTCCACCCATTTTAGGTAAGGATGGCGAGATGCCCTTTCTCTCGTACTCAAGAAATACGCCACACTTCGTATACATCACAAACCCATAGACATTCTTAGCCACCTTCAATAAAAATCTATCTGTGTTGAAAATGTTTTGCCAAAAAGAAAACAAGTTTCTGCAATGAACTATGGGCGTGCTACTATTATCCAATGAAGAACACAACAAAAAGCTGCACTATCCAACTTGCACCGCCCACCTGCACCTTTTTCGGCTATTCTTCCGAACTTTCCAGAAAAAAAAGTCCAGATAATGAGTAGGCCCAGAAGTTTTTTTTGATTGTGTTACTCTCTAGTCACTAGTTGGGACCGTTTGTGTGAGTATTGAGGTTAGAGTGATGAATGAAATGAAAAGGCGGCAGTGAAAAAGAACTATTAGGAGGAGCACTATAGCAAAGAACAGAATAACGGAAGGAGAAACCGGTACACAAATCGACATGAGGCGTCATATAGTGCATGTAGTACGGACGTACAAGATGGCACAGAGGGATGAAGGCGCTCTTTTTTAAGTAAGGAGTAAAATCCGACCATGTCACTAGAATACGATTTTTTTTTTCTAGCTGCCCATTTTGTCGTGAAGGGATGGAATAAAGAAACAGCTGGGAAAACGCCTAAAATTCAAACAACGAGACAAAAGACATTCTAAACAATAAATATAAAAAAGCCAGTCTAAAAAGCCTGCAGATGTGTCGATTTTCAAAATAGACTCAATTGCTATGAGAGGAAACAGTTCGCTGGAAAAGTTAAGGTAAGGGTCGACAGGGAACTCGAAAAAAAAGAGTACAGGTGCTCTCACTTTTTCGTAAGAGAACAAAAGGCAAAGAAGAAAGCCCGTCTCTGTGCTCGCTTTGTTTTTGTTTTAAGCTGTTGTTCGCCATTAACAGTCATTTGGCAAGCCCAGATCACAGCCCAACCCATCGGCTTTAAACATCTACCGCCTTCTCTCCACCCTCATCCGTTTCTTTCATCTCTACTCACTCTACTTCACCCATTCAACTATTCCATCCTTTCGTTCTCTTCCAATGGAATAGAAGAAACTTTTACAAAGCTCCCTGTTTACGGTCATGAAGACAAAACTTTATATATATATATACTTTTATTTGTCTTTCTCAATGATCTGAATTGGTCCGCTCTGTTCCCAACACGGCCTTCTCTTTGTCTTTTCTATTGTTCTCTTCTTCCTCTCTTGAGCGCGCACTCTTTCAAAAAAGAAGAGCAGCCCAAATTCAAAACAGCGATAATTAAGGCAAGGGACGAAAGAAAGGGACAAACACAACAAACAAACCATGTTAGTATGGATCCCTGGTGCTGCATATTTTCTTTGAACCTAATTTCCTAGGAAAGTCGTATGTATGTCTCTGTGTTTCTATGTCCGACATTTTTTTTTGCTCAAGAGAAAAAGTGGTCGAAAATGATACGTTCTAGCTTCGTTTTGACAGGTTTTGTGTACACATGCACACTTGAGAGACAGACGACAAATGGGATCCGATAGCGACCTTTGCTCTTCTTGTCCACCTTCTCTCCTTACGACTGGACGGTACCTGCACAAAAACAAGAAAAAACAACAGCCCAGCTACTCTTTCTATTTGTTTCTTTTTCACTGCCTCCTTCCATCTTCAGTCTAGCTTTGCTTTTGAGAAGAAAAAAAGAGGTGCATGTCTTCATTTGATGACACCAGTGCGCACAAGGAACGCCCCAGAATTGGACTAACTTGGTCGAATAATTTTTGATTTGTACGCTCCGTGGAAAATGTTTTGTCGTTCCTCGTTTCATTGTCGGTGATTGTTTATTATGGCGGGTATGAAAGACCGGGATGGCTAGCCGAACATTGAGTGAGCGCGTATTCTCCTCATATATTTTTTATTTTTTCGTGTCCAGTACCTCATTGAATGTTGCATCGAATACTGAAAGTGAGAAGTTAGAGGAGAATGAAAAGAGTGACATTGAAGCAGGAGAGTAATGTGCTCATTGCTTTTGCTTTTTGATGGGTAAGCCGATAGTATGAACTCTCTTTTCCTTGTTTTTTTGTCGCCCCCCAACTGACAAGAAGTGAAAAACAGTAGCGCTACGCCGCCACGTTACCGTTGTATTCTTTTGTGTTATTGTTCTTGTTTTATTATATGCTTGGCATTGGGGAACAAAGAGGAAAAGGTAACAAACAACCATAAGAATGCCAAAGGCAAGCTTCAAGTACCAAAAAAATTGGGGTATAAATACCAATAAGCACCCCACTTCATCTCGAACCACCAGCAGCTCCCCCACTTTCCACCGCACTCACCTTCCTCCTCTCTCTCAACCACCCACCACACCCCCAAATATGAAGCTCTCGACTTTGGTCACCTTGACCGCCGCCTCGACCTTGGCCATCCTCTCCAAGTCCACTGTCGACGCCACCACCTATCCCTGCAGTGGAAAGTGCCCCTCGGTGGTTGCCCCCGTCTGCGGCCAGAACGCCGCCGGGGTAACCCGCACCTGGATCAACTCGTGCGAGCTCACCAAGTCCAACTGCCAAAGTCCCGGCGACATCTACACAAAGATCTCGAACAAGGCCTGTCCCGGTGACGACATGGTCAAGCGTGACATCTTTGACCGCCCCGTCCCCGTTCCCGGATGCTCTCAGACTTGTCCCTCGATCATTAGCCGCGTCTGCGCCCAGAACAACGTTGGTGTCCAAGTCACTTTTGTTAACAGCTGCCGTCTGTCTGTTGCTCAGTGCCAGTACCCTGACGAGAAGTGGACCCAGATCTCGAAGGGATACTGTCCCGGTGACTTGAACAAGCGTGGTGTATTTGATGGCCTCTTGTCCCTTTCCGGATGCCCCAAGACCTGCCCTTCGGTCATTGAGCGCGTCTGCGCCCAGAACAACGTCGGTGTTCAGCGTACCTTTGTCAACTTTTGCACCCTGTCCACTGCCCAGTGCCAGTACCCTACCGAGGGCTGGACCAAGGTCTCGGACGGATTCTGCCTCGGTGACTTGAACAAGAAGAAGCGCGCCATCTGGGATCAGCCCATCCCCGAACCTGAATGCTCCCAGGATTGCCCCTCGGTTATCTCGCCCGTGTGCGCCCAGAACCAGGTCGGCACACAAAAGACATTCGTTAACTCTTGCCGCATGGTCGTCGCTAACTGCCAGTATCCCGCCGATCAGTGGACTATTGTCGAGCGCAAGTCTTGCCCAGGTGACTTGGCCAAGCGTGACATCTTGGCAAAGATCTGCCCCACTAAGTGCCCCGATGTCATTCAGCCCGTTTGCGGTCAGGACAAGACTGGCAAGCAAGTCACCTTTGCTAACTCTTGCTCCTTGTCTGTCACCAAGTGCCAGTTCCCCGCCGAGGGCTGGACCAAGTTCTCTGATAAGACCTGCATTGGTGATCTCGACTAACTTAGAAAGAATTACAATAATCCCTTTCGAATAATAATACCCAAAGATTTCTTTCTCATCAAATAATAAAGCTTCAAGACTATATATCCCAAAGCTCTCTCTTATTGCACAAGCACAGTATTGGATGGCAAGATCAGAACAAGATCAGGTTAGATGGTTTAATACCTGGGAAGGAATCGGCCTTTTACCGAACTTTATTCGTCTTATAGTGAAAGTGAGGAGGGGCGCACCATCGTGTGTGAACGAGTATTAATTTTTTCGTCGATCTTTTTTTTTTTTTTTTTTTTTTTTTGTTGATGTCCTTTTTGCCTCCTGAAAAAAAAAAAATGCATAGCTGTGAACAATACAAGGCTCAAGGTTCGCGTGAACGCGAGCGCAAAATGAGCACTATCCAAACGCATGTCTTTATAGTACAAAAGCAAAAAAAAGTGTCTACGGCTTTCTCTTTATGATTATAATTTAGGTTCGCCCCTTTCCTTTCCACTTCCTCCTCCCTCCGCTCCTCCCAATCCCATCTGTTCCTGATTAATCCTACCCGTGGTGGGTCTACTACCCTCCATCTGAACGCTACCCAACAAAAAGACAACCTCTCTAGCCCAGTTCTTGACCCGATCCTCTTGGGTACCATTTCCGAAATGTCCGCGGTTCTCATCAATCATCAGCACACAGGCCTCCTTCCCCTCAGCGCCATACCAGGGCGCCAATCTCGACCGCAGACGCGCCACAAATTTTGTCGACTGAGAATAGTCGACACGTTGGTCGCGTTCGCCACAGCTGATCATCAGCGCTGGCCGACGCGAGCTCAATGGCGGCTTTGGGAACCCTGTCGTCGTCAGCTGCGTGGCATCCTTCTTATCGACGCCATCACTCAGGGCCTTGTTTTTGTTGTTGTTACTGTTAAAAAAATAGTCGGGGATGGTATCGTAGGGCGCATAGCTGGCCATGTAGTCGTACATCTGTTCAGACTCGGCTGGGTTACCCCATTCTAAATACTCGACTTTTGTTAATGGGATCTCGGGGTCCAGCATCGTCGTCATTGGGTCCAAGAACGGCACCGACATGATCATCGCCCTGAACAAGTCCGGACGCATATTACACACCGCACCTGAATATAAAAAATCAAAGGCAACAAAAAACGAAGAAGGGTGAGTGACCAAAGTCCAATTCATGAAATACTAAACATTTCCCTCGATCAGCAAATATTAATTTTGATCGTTCTCACCGCCAAAAACAACAACAAAAAACCGTGCGTAGAAAACTTACCCATGAGCAAGCCGCCAGCAGAAACGCCGCTAGCAGTAAGTCTCCGGGGGTTAGTATATCCAGCCTCGACCAGGTGCTCCGCAACATTAATGAAATCCGTGAAAGTATTGCGCTTCTGCAGAAGCTTGCCCTGATGGTACCAGAGAGTTCCCAGTTCAGATCCTCCACGGACATGCGCCAATGCAATGATCCATCCACGTTCCAATAGTGGGAAGTGTTCCACACGGAAGTCAATGTCCGTCGGCACACCATAGGCTCCGTAAGATCGCATCAGGGTCGGGTTGCGACCGTTGAGCTGCATATTTTTTCTGTGCAGGAGTGTCACTGGGATCTTGGCCTTTCCGTCCTCAGCGTCCACATTGATTCTCGTACATGTGTACTTTGACCGATCCAAACCTAAAAAAAAAACGTCAGTAAATTTCATAAAAAATTAATATGACTTATCAGATATTGATGGCAAATCTCTCAAAATGCTCTGGCAACAAAACTTCCCAGAGAGGTGACTTACGATGGATGGGGTGGACACGCAGGGCGGTCATCACGCGGGACGCCATGTCGTACTCGTACGTTGCTTCGTGCGCATAGGGCGAGTTGAGAGTGAACTGGAATGAATCCGTCTCATATTCCTACAAAATATTAAGTCGTGTATTTCTTCGTTGATTACAGTTGTTCAAACAAACTCTTTCACTGTCCAATTCACAACTAGCATGCATACCAAGTGAGGATTACTTACAAGGTTGACGCCAGCGCCAATGGTGCAGAACTGCTCTGGCAAGGGAACTTCATGAACAGCGCCAGTCTCGAAGTGGTAGCAAGAGACCACAGGCAGTGCATCCCGCTTGGCGTAAATGACCATGAAATTCTAATTTCAATGAGCAAAGACACATGTAATGTCGTTAGTAATTAAATTTTCCTGTCTCAAGTAACCTCCGCATGAAGCTAAGAATGAATGGCAGGCGTCCCCGCTGTACCTTAAAGATGTCAACGTCCTCGATCTTTTCACCGTCCTTAGCTTCCATAAGCTCGACCCAGGAATCGCGGTTGGGGTTGTTGCGATTGACGCGCATGACGCGGAAGTTCTTTTTCGGGTTAGCGTTCGTCAAAATATAAAAATGGTCCTATATCCAGTTAATGAAAGTATTCAGAACAAGTTAGCCGAAGAATAGTCAAAGTCTTAAGCACAAGTCCAATGTTGATCGCCATGATAACTGAAAGAAAGTACTTACGTCGTGGTGGTCAACATAGTACTCAACACCTTCTTCCCGGGGGGCGATCACAGTCATCTCGGGTAAAACGCCCATTGAAAAGTCATGGCTGGCGTCCAAGATGCGGACTTCCGAAGACGACAACGAGTTTCCGTTGATGGTGACAAACTTTTGGTCCTTGGTCGATCCAACATCGACAAAGATGCTATCGTCGTCCTCCTGAAACACCAAGATATCATCCTGCTGAGGGGTCCCGACCTGATGTGCCCAGACTTGGTACGGCCGCAGGACATCTGTCGATTTGGTATAATAAACCGTCTTGTTGTCGTTGCCCCACACAAAGTTGAATACATCCTCCAGGACTTCTTCGAATGGCTCTGCTCGATTGAGATCCCTGAAATGAAGCGAGCCCAACTCCTCGCCTTCCTCCAGTGTCAGGAACGAGAAGATGTGATGTCCTGTTGACAACAACACCTTCTTGATGTTGCAGTTCTCCGGAAGGTATGCCGAATCTAGTAATATTTCCTATTGAACAACAGCAAGATCGTTGGGATGCTTAAGAATACTGTTGCATGTGTCCAGTCCTCTCCACGCTCTGAAGCAAAGGCGACAATGAACATGTGCTCACCTCTTTGACCATGGCTGAGGCTGATTTCATCCTCCTGCAGTAGACCATGCCATATCGACTCGTCTTGGTATAATACTCGTATCCGCGAACAGTTGTAGTCAACGGCGCCGAAACCCTCTTTGTCCTGAGAACCTGCTTCATCTCCTATTAGAAAAAAAGTTAAAAATCCGAGTTAGGCACACCTGAATGGTACCCTGCCAGCGTACTTCAAAAGCCCAAAGTTGACATATCGCGGCAAGGTCTAAAGATATATTACTCTGTTCAAAAGGTGGATTGCCGCTGCCTCTGAGGCAAAGTACTCGTGCGCGTATCTAAATGCGTTGCCAATGGTCAATACGCAACCCGTCAGTCAGTAAAAGCGCCAAATAATGTTGAAATGTGCCCGAGTAGTCGGCTGTGTCCTGAGAACGTGCTGATGTGAGTGCGCCTCTTACGTGTTTTCTGCATGAATGTAATCCCGAAGATCCTAGTATGTAGAAAAAAAAAGAAAGGTGTAAGGTAAGCTTATTGTGAACACACCATATATCTATTGATAGTTGGAGAGTACAGATCGCGAGTTCACGTACTGGATCGTCCTTGTTGGCCATCCATTCGTACTCGTCCACGCGGAGCCTGCCGAGAACGCGGGTTTCTTTGGGTATCTTCTTGGGCGCCTTTGGGGGTGTCGGCCTAAAACAAGAAAAATCAATGCACAATCCCAAATGAGTCGATCCGAGACAAGCTGTCCTCAGGCACTGATCAAACGCCAATTTAATTTGATCCGCAAAAAAAATCTTCCTCTTTCTTACTGTTGGAATACAGCGCGAAGGGTGCCTAAGAAACTGAGTTCACGTCGCTGTTGACCCTGAAAGCGGCACTGCAATGAAGTAGACGATGCATGGGCGACACGTCGTAGACTCGAGGTCAGGGTCCTGCGAGCGTTGCTTATGTTGCCTGCTGCCGCTGTTCTCTCGACAGGTATAAAAGTTGTGGACCGGTGCACCCATATTTGTGTATAGTTAGGGTTGTTTGAAGGATGTCGACAGTGTATCCTGGCGAGGACTGGTGGCAGTGTCCTCGGTATTGACATGACTTCCTTGCTTATATGGTGTGCGAGGTGAATGCCAGCCTCGAAAAGTGAATGAAGAAGAGAGTATTGAAAGAAAGGAAAAGAAGGTTATGCCTTGTCGAATTGACACTCGAGGGAACAACCAGGGAGCATCAAAACAGTGGCTTAAAATTGTTTATGCCCTGTTTCCCTTTTTGGAAGCACATTCATTATTATGCCAGTCAAAGAGAAGACCAAAGCTGCTTGGCCTCCTTTACATTTCTTTCACTCACTCACCTCTTCACCCCCCACTCTCATCACCTCAACGCACTCTCATCTATCGATTGGCATCCAGCACACGCCTTCAAAAGGAACCAAGGAAAACTCGCTTATTCTCAGGAACCTACTTCGCATCAACACACACATCACCACCGCAATGAACGCAAACCGCACAAACGTATGAACCTCAGTCAAAGGAAATCAGTTTCAGCCTTACATGCAACCAAAGCTAGCTTCTCTTGCTGCTACCTTCTCAAGAACAAACGATTTTATGAATATTGAAATTAATGCATCAATATACTTTGCATTTTAAACTTCATAGGCTCGTCTGCCACCAGAGGTCAACAGGGCTTTGTTCGTCCGGTAAGTAGACCACCTTGCAAACAACGACACGTCAATCAAGTATCCAACAAACGCCTGCGAATCAGTATTGCACATACCCTCCCCCCTTCCCCCCCCCCCCCCCCCCCATTTCTTCCACCATATCGTCTACGCCAAAACATCCATACTAACTTGCTCTTTCTCTTTTACCTCGCACTTATTAGCAACCTGCCCTTCAAGATCACACCAGAGGAGATGTACGACATTTTCGGGAAATATGGAGCGATCCGCCAGATTCGTGTGGGGAATGCCAACGACACCAAGGGAACAGCATTCGTCATCTATGAGGACATCTTTGACGCCAAAACCGCATACGAGCACCTCCAAGGATTCAACATCATGGGTCGCTATTTGATCGTCCTCTATTACCAACCCAACAAGGTCACCAAGAAGATGAACTTGGCCAAGAAGGAAGAAGAGCTCAAGGAATTGAAGACGTAAGTCCTTCTCGACTGCTTTATTTGTTGAATATGTGGTGCCATTGATCAGGATTCAGAAGAGGCACACTTGTCCTAACGACATCTTTTATTTTGTTTCATCTTTACTAGTCGTTATGGTATTTCGGATGACGACTAAAACATGGGAGCAGGAGTGTATACGTATGCAGTCTTCAGGAAAACCGACATTGAAAAGGCGCATGGATCAAAGTGCTGATACTGACTGATTGACAGGAGGACAGAGACTATGTCCAACGTGCAATTTACTTCGCACTCCCTTCTCAGTCACTAAAAGCACCAAATCACACGCCGTGTACATTAGCCAAATAAACCACAAAAAAACGGATCTCGCACGCCCGCATACAGGATATCGAAGCATTTTTTTTGTGATAATACAAGGAGCTAATATTTTACAATAGGGCAATGGGAAGTAATACGTAGAAGAGGATGTGTGTTGGAGCACTTGGTTCCTGTGTCTGACTGGCAAAAGTCAATAGGAGAGTCTTCAAGGCAACAGTTCGTCGACGACTGCCTGTGCGCTCTCCACCCGCGTAATGTTTGAAGAGACGGTCTAATTTGTAGATCAAGAATTACATCAGTATGGTGGTGACTTATTGACAGGCAATTACTTCCTATAGAAACAAGCAGAAAAACGCACCTTTCGGAGTCCACTAAGAAGAGCCATGCTGGACGCATATTCCTGAGCGATAAGATCCTGGCGCTCCAATACAGCTACATCATTCGTAGTGATATTTTAAAGGCATTAGTCACCATTTGCTCTTGTCTTGCCAATGATCACCCTGTACGCGACGGCATTTTCCTCTTACATGTCTTACCCTGGTTGGTAGCATTGTCCTCCATATTCTCATCCTCATCTGGCTCAAATTCAATTCTGTCGGCCAGAGCAGACTGTCTACGAATAGCATCATCGAGCAACATCTTGACCTGCTCTGGCACACGTTTCCTCCGCTCTGCAACCTGCAATGTCAAATCCTCGACCAGCAGTTGTTGATGCTGCAGGCGTCGTCCCAATGACTCGTCCAGTGGTTCCACATCTAAGTGAGTTGTTAGTTATGTTGCTGTCAGTATGTCTTGCTTGGGCTTCGGTCGTGACTCTTTCCCATTTTCCTTGGTTGAGCAGAGCATGCAAGGGAGAAAGGGTCGAGGTTAGCTACCTTCGTTCTGGATGGCGTCGTCGTAGGGGATTCCGTTGATGTCAACGCCGGCACTTGCCATCTTGACCATGTTCTCGAGCCACTAATTCCATGCAACCATACAAGTAAGTTTAGTTAGCCTTCCTGTTGTTTCTTAAGTCTCCATGACACGCCTGGTTTGTTTTGTTGTTGTTTTTTTTTTTTACTGACTGCAATTGATGTTGGTTACTGTAGTATACCTGATCGAGAAGAGAGTTGACTTCCTGCATGATCCGTGGGTCAGCCTTCTCGGCACTCTGCGTCTGTTCCAGCTTGTCGTAGAGAGCCTTGCGCCAGATCTGTGTGATGTATTGGATGTCGGCCTTGGACGAGACGTTGATCTTTGGGAACTCCATGCTGGTCCTTGTGTGAGTATGGTGTTGTGGTTGGAGAAGGGAAAAGAGAGCTGAAAGCCAGGGAAGAAATAACGCCGCTGAAAAATAAAATCAAAAGGAGCTGTGTCCAATTACCTCTGGTGAAACGCGCATCTAGCACGCAATTTTTTATTCTTGTTCAAAAAAAAAAGTGCCGGAAGGACACACTCTGGTCCTCTACCTCCGGATATAATGTTACTCTCATATGTACATGGGGTGATGAGGCGGTATAGCTTCTACAATCTATCCTCTTTAACCATCCAACTCGATCAAGGCAGGCTGGGCAGACTTGTTCAGCAACTCAACGGGGACCTTCTCGTGCAAGAAACTGGCGCAGTACATGCACTTGACAGCAGCGACAGGGACGTTGGCGTTGCACCATTGACAGGTCTTGGTCACTCCAGAGGCATCGGCATCGTCGGGCTTGGTCGCGTCAACCTCTCCGTTGCTGATCTTCTTCTGTTTGCGGCTCAGGCGCCAGCTGCGGAACCTGGTGGCGGTAAAGATAATCAAGAAGAGAGTAATGGCAACGAGGAAGAAGTTGATGGCCGTCATGAGGAATCGACCGACGTTTTCGGTGACGGCACCAGCAGCCTGAGCCTCCTCAGGAGTGTGGTAAGGCTTCTTGGAAGGTTCAACATCCTTGATGACAATGAACCAGTTGTCCAAGTTGGAGCCTATTGGTGGCAATAATGATACACCCTGTTAGTCTGCTTTCCTAACAAGCGTCGTTTATTAAAAAGTGAAACCCTTATGCTGACATTTTCAGGCACCTACCAGCAATGACAAGACCCAGGGGAGGGGTCAAGATATCATCGACAAAGGAGTTGAGCACCTTCGAGAAGGCTCCGCCAATGACCAAACCCTGTTGTTATTCCACGAAGAAACAATAAAGAGAACGAAAGTAAGGGAGTTTAGTCGATCGTGTCAAGGCAAAAGATGGGCCATAATGCTCGTGTTTCTAGTGCATACGTGCATGCGTCGTTGCAATCAAGCGTATATTTTTTCGCTCGCTTAGCCCAAAAAGAGCAAGCACAAGCGCTCTGGTCCTTTTTTTTGTTGCTGTTGCTGTTGCTGTTGCTGTGAATGAGGGCTTGTTGTTGTCTTGAGTATGAACGTACCACTCCGAGATCGATGATGTTGCCACGCTGAATGAACTCCTTGAACTCATGCCAGACACTGGAGTTTTTGACACGGTCGCGGACGTTGAGGATGGGCATGATTGTTGTGAATGTGCGGAGATAAGGTAGGTGAGGAGAAAGCAAGGGTGAGTAAGCAAAAGAAAAAAAAAAGAAAAAAAGAAAAGAAAAGAAAAGAAAAGAAAGAAAAGAAAAAGAAAAACAAGAAGCGGCGGGAAAGAAGGACGAGATAAGACAGAAAGTTCAGTCAGCAAGCTAACAAGGCAGCAAAAGAAACGCCGGCTGGACAAATGGAACTTCCCTGATACCCTTCACGCAGCCCCACCTCTTTTTTTTTCCTTTTTTCTTTCTTCTCTTACCCAACCAGCCAACACCATACGCACCATTGCACAACATAACACATACAACTCCCCTGTACTCCTGTCGCTGCATAAACACAATCGCGTCAGTAATACACTCATCAAAGGCACAAACACAAACAAACGACCGCAAACGCAATGACAACGTGCCTCTTCCTCTTCCCACTTCTCTCTCCTCACCTACTATCCCACAATCACTCCTCTTCTTTTTGTAGCCCTCGTTTTTCTGTCTTGTTTGTTGTTTTTTTTTTTTTTTTTTTTTTTTTTTTTTTTTCCCGCGCGCCCTGGATGGGCGGAAGAGGGTTCGCGCCCAACTTGAAACTCAGAGTGGAAGAAAAAAAACTTTCTGCTGCCTTGACTTGTCAGCTGGGCACATCAAGATCGTGCTAAGGAGAATGGATGCAGACAAACAACATCATCCTTGGACGACTCTCTTCTTTGATGATGTGGTTAAACTCTTTTTTTTGTCTTCCTCGTCCCAGACAGAGAGCGAGAAAGGAGGAGAACAACATCAAGGCAAAAATATGGATGGATGACCCTCCCAGGGGGTTGGTTTGCCTAGTCGTCGACGTGTTTGACCGGGTGGATGGTAGTGCTTGTTCATGCAAACCTACACTCGATCACTGTCAGTCACGGTGTCTTGGAAGGTATCTATGTATCGAGTAGCCGATGGGAAACGCCAACCGAACGAAGTTAAATGTAAATGTGTAAACTTCTAGCCAAGTCGACCATGGTAAGAAAGACGGTCCCTTGTCTACCATTTAGAGTAGAAAGGTCGACAATCAACAGCTGCAACATAATAACCAACCCATATCCAGCAGGACCATTATGAATGACGACGATTTTTTTATTGGTCACCCATCGGTGCAGATACAAGAAAAGTTGTCTTTGTACCCATACTCCGGGTAAAACTACCATTAAGAGCTCCTTTACTTCCTTCCCTTGACCGCTCCCCTTTCTATGCTCTCATTTTTGACTGTTCTTAGAAGAATGTCCCATGATTTCGGAAATCGACTCTGTTGTCGACGATTGTTTTTTTTGCTTTCAAACAACGTAAAGGAAACGAGAGCCTTGTTTTTCTCTCAGAAGATTAAAAATCCGGCTGTTGCAAAAAAAAAAAAAAAAAAAAAAAAAGAGAAAATCGACATGGAATAAAAAAAGGTCTTTTTGCTGACGAGACATATGAAGTCCTCTGCCTCGCTTCCTTTCTTTCGTCATGGTTTTTGCAGAATAATGAGGTGGTCGACTATCGACTATTGGATTGAGCCACGGTTGCCAGGATGGATGGAGAATAAAAGGGCTTTGTTGTCCTCTTTTTTTTTTCTCCATAGTGTCACTTCTTCCTGTAACGTTTTGCGCCACCAACACATCTAGGAATCAGGAACCAACGCCACCATCAGTTAGTATCAGCCAGTCAACCAACCATCACTCACCAAACGACCACCATGCACACCACGTCTGAAAACCCCGTAGCCAGGGTCATCTGGGAGGGATCGATCCCCATCCAGTTCGTCTGGGATCCATCAGAGACACAAGGACGTATTCTAGAGCCGTACTTTGTATGTGAACAACAACTGGTACATAACCATGCAGTGGCGCGAGAAGAAAAAAAAGAAACGTGGGCTGACGTTTTCCTTATTATTATTTTTTTCTACTTTGCTTACCAAATCGTGCCTGGTTAGGTTGAAGTGCCGCGCTGTTCATATCTCTCCCTCATCACCAACCAGATCCGACGAGACTTTGCCGCCAAACGACTTGGCTTCACATCGGACGAAAGCGAGATTTGGTTTGACTACCAAGGCATCCCCTTGAAATGGTACGTCTTCTTAGAAAGATAGAGAAGGCACATGGCGCGATGAACGTCAATGAGGATTCTAACTGTCAGCTCTATGTGGTACAACACAACAGGCATTATCCGATCGGTCTGTTATTTGATATCCATGGACTACAAGCAACATCAATGAAAAAGGAAACCATGCTTCCTCTACCATGGAGGGTAACTGTGCACAGCCAACACTTTCCGGGCGAAAAGTTGATCAAGAATCCGACCTTGAAGAGTTGTCAGGACTTCTTCATGTCCATGATCAAGGAGGTAGTTTTCATGTGACGAACCAATGTTGTAGAAGTATGAAAAGTGAGGTAGAAAGGGAGTGGACCTGAACTCATCCAATCCCTTGTACCTACTCCACCTTACTGTCCCGATATTTCGATGCTTAGGCTGATTATATTCGCAATGGATCGACCAAGAAGGTGATGAACATGTCCAAGTCTGACCAGTCACAGCTCTGGGAGGGACTCTGGTCAAGTAAGTTCTTTCATTTGTCGCTTCGCTTGAGGGGATGGATAGTTGGTCAACTGCGCCATGCGTCAAATAAGACTGATCACTCACTCCTCTCGTTCTTTCCGACGTATATGATTTGATAGAGAGTTACGAACAGTTTTGGGGTATGAACCAGAGGCTGGTCTCGAACGATGGGACGGTAGCCAAGAGCCTTCCAGTCAGGATTTACTTGCCCGAGAACTGCCCTGTCATCCAAGATCTTGTTTCTCCACTTGATGAACATGGTAGACCGAGGTCACTGCGCCAGATTCTTCATGCAGCAGTGCCAGACCTGTTCCCTCTTATTGACGCTGGATCGCATCCACCCGTTGCGAGTGTGCTTATCCATGGGATCAAACCCAGCCTGGAGACAGACGCAACCTGGGCTGCCCAGACGATGGCCTATCCCGACAACTTCCTCCACCTCGTCGTTGTCCTTGACTGACTAGTGACAATTCAATTTGGCACAATCAATCTCCACTGATCCGTGCGTCCCTTTTGTTGGGAATAAATAAAATACCCAACCTTGCACTCTTTGTCACCTTTCTTACCTGACTCTCACTCGCATAGAATCATTCATATATTGCAACCATCAGGCCATGGACTCCCTCGACGAACCAATTCATGTTATCATCCGCCTCCCTTACCCAAGACCCGAGGGCTTTGTTGACTCACAGCCTGTAAGAAGAAGCAATTAACATTCTGATTGCGTACTCGTCAGGAAGGATGATGGAAGTCGTGAATGCACGCGTCGCTCTTTACCCAACCAACATTCATTCACCTTTGCTCTCTCTTGCCGCCTTGCATTCATAGGTTCAATGGACAGAAGCGATGGAAAGGACGCTGTGGCAGATCATTGGGAGAACGAAACCAACGCTAGTCGATTGTAAGTGTCTATTCTGTGCGTCAAAGACACAGGCTCACCGTTTTCGCATCGTTTGCCTTCTGGCGTTTCTGAGAATGAGAACAGTGAAACTCATTAATAACTTTTGAACGAGTAGGGAACGCTGTATCAAGGCAGCTAGGCAACGTCCCTGTGCCGTTCCTCATCCGTCACTCCAAATTTCTTTACCAGAACCAGCTGCAGGACCTTCACCGTCTTGGCGAGCAACAGGACCTACAGACACTTTCCCGACCATTAAGTCGTGCAACAATCGGACCAGGGACAACAACGGCGTCTCTTGAAACCAACCTGCTGCCCCAGCAGACACTTCCAGGGATACATCAAGTCGCAGAGTCACCAACAACAGATCGAGTAGAGGAAAGAGAACCCAGCTTTGCAGGAAAGAGAGAAGCTAGCTTCTCCGGACAAACCAACAACACTTCAAGCTCCAATATACAGCAGGCGCAGGATACAAGCCTTAAGGCGCAGGCGAGCCCGTCATTGTCGACTAGCATTTCGACCTTTCCCTCATATGTTCGACCTGCATCAATGTCTTCCTCGGCTTCGACGATTCGCCCTGTTCAGCCACCGTCTCCTTCTCCCTCGATACGCAACAGCGCCAGCTCGCAGCAAGCACTGTTTGAATCTAATATGTACAATTCAGGGATATTGTCAAGGCAGAATCAACCCCGCTCAACACGTGGCTCGCAGCTTATCGGCACAACTTTTGACAGGCGACTCAACAGCTATACCACCAACCTCCCAACATCACCCCGAGACGAGGGTGCTCAGGCTGACCGAAGAGTTCACGAGCCAGCTCATCCGTTTCACCATGCCACCATCTCGGCCTCCTCCCACTCTAGTAGCCCTACTGGGCAAGGCTCGCGATTATCACCATCAGGACGAACTACAGACATGCCGAACCCATCAATATTCCAGGACTACGACAGATCCTCGGCCGTGTCTTCAGTTTCTACGCCATATTCACAGAGCAACAGTGCATCACAGATTTTCGAGGAAACGTCGTTTTTCAACCAGCTCTCGTCGAACGACTCTCTTTCACGAGGTCAACAACAACAGCAACTGCGTGCGGATCAATTGAATCGGGAAGGTGAATACCAGTCATCCTCGCTATTTGGGCAAAGCCAAGGCGGATACGGTCTTGGGTTCATTGGCAATAATCCGACTTCATCTCTACACTTTCATCAATCGGAACATGGCAACAATCACGACGATGATGACGGTACTGACGGGGACCACACGGACAAAGATGATGATAGATCAAGTCAGGATGAGTCTGGACCACTAAGAGAACAGATTAAGCAGCTTCAATTGGAAGATGTTTTGGCGTTTTTACCTGTTGGTGGAACATCAGCCTCTGGGATGCTACAGAGGCCTGCTGATGATGGGTACCAGAGGAGAACGGCTTCAGGAGATAGGATGCCGTTTCAATTGGATGACGAGCTGGCGAATCTGGGGACCAAGTCGCTGGAAGAAATACTGGGACATGATGGGGGGGATGAAGATGACGGTGATAGAGTCAAAGGCATTCGATTCAAGGATATTATAGCGCCCAGTCGAATGCGAGCTCTCGGCCGAGAAGGTAATATCGTATTCTTTACAGGTATAAAACACCATGGACGCGATTGTTCGTGTACTCACTGTTGTGTGTTCTTGTGCTGTCATAGGGGACTCACCAACAAAGATCAGGATTAGTCCTGAGCGCTCAGGCCCTAATTCTCAAAAGTCAAGCGCACACAACTCTGTTGGATCATCATTCAGTGATCTATCAGGTGCGTGCTCGTTATGTTCCTTTTTGTTGCTCTTCAGAGAATTGAAGGGAGTCTGTTAACGCCTGTTTTTTTTTTTATTTTGTCCGCGTAGACTCTTCTGTCACCCAGTCAGCCATGGAAGATGCATACTTGTCGGGATATAACAACTCGAAGATGTAAGACGCATCCGTCTATGACATGGATGATAGTTGTCAAACAACTTTGCTCCCAAGTCCCTTCTTGACTTACACGTTGTTTTCTTTTGTGTGATAGTTCACTTTTCATGCATGCGTCCACAAGGAACTGAAGAGTCAATCGCGCTATTCGACCTGCCTAGCCAGAGTAGTGGGCGAAAATTTCGTTTTAATAAAAAAGCCACAGTTTTGACGTTCACGTCTTTTCCTCGCTTGTTTTTGAACTCGCTGACCTTTATTCAATTCCCAACAGCACCGACATCACAAACTCTACAGGAGGACAAGTATCTCGTACCACAGGAGGACAAGCAACCTACAGGAGGACAATAACAGAAAAAACGAAGCAATCTTCTGATTATTAAACAAAGCTCCTCCACCATGAGCAACAACAACACGCCATTCACCTTCCATAGTCACTTTGACTCGCCCTCATTACAGAATCAGTTGCCACCATCTGCAGTCGTCTTTCAGGGCGGTACTCCATACGGCGCAGGAAGTGGAGGAGAGCTCGGAGGCGGGTCGCGCAAACGCAAAAGTTCTTATGAGGATATCTCTCCTCTTGTAATGAAAACCCGTTCAGGAATCGGCCTCGAGGAAGAAATTGTCTATGGTAAATATTAAGCTCAAATCTCGGTATCTGCGAAAGGCACGCTCCTTTTACCCCTCCGTCAACTAAGCGACGAGAAATTGACAGTGAGAGTTCGACTTTTGGTTGTTGTCGGTGTCATTAGATCGAACGATGACTATAATGATGGCGGGACAGAGGCGGTTACTGGAGGAACAAAGGCAACGGGAACACCAACTCGCTTTGCAGCAACAGCAACATCTTCTCCAACAGCAGCAGCAACAACAACAACAACTTCAACTTCAACAGCAACAGCAACAGCAACAGACATCATCATCACAGAGAGGCAGTTCGGCAGACGCACTTCGTCGTCTCTTTATGGTTGGGAAGAATCAAGCTCCGGGACAACAATCACAACATACGCAACCGCAGCCTCAATCCGGAGCGATACCACCACTATCGTTTGCAAACTGTGCGGGCGAGATCAACGGGTGTGAGGTGAACAGGATCCCGGGGATGCGAGAACGATACCAGGCCGTGATCCGGCCCTGCACATTCTGTGGTCGACCCGAATGTCAGTTCTGTGCTGTGCATTGTGCCTCCTGTGAGGAGATGTCCTGTCGTGCCTGCAGTGTCCCCAGGTGAGTGTTGATGGGCAATGTGGCGATGAGGGATATTTTTGTTATTGGAGGCTTATTAACCAAGTGTTTTTCTTTCTTTTGTTTGTTATGCGTGTGATAGCTATGAGAAGACTGATGTGGAATTCTTTTGCCCAAACTGTCGTGGATAGACCAAAACAGCAAGATTGTTCGTTGGCAGTTCAAATTAATAAAAATGGTGGCGTTTTTTCCGCCTGCGCATTATTTCAGGGCGAGAACAACACAGAAGAGGCAAAACCATTTTTCTTGCCCTCAATCATCTCTCTCTGGGTCTTTTTTTCTTTTACTTCTCTTTTCTCTCCCTTGCCCTCTCATCAACTGACCGCTTCCCACGCCACCAGCGACCGTTGCGGCATACAGCACAGTACACATACTACACATACACACGGTCCCTCTCGCTTGCTCTTGGTCGTCAATCAAGCTACTGTCGCCCAGCTACTACTTTTCACAGCTATGTCCCAAGACAACACCAGCACGCTGCCCCTGTCGCAGCGACACTGGCTAAACTTTAGTTTTAGTCAGCCAGATCACAACAGCAACAACAGCAGCCTTCAACTCAGTGCCAACAACAGCAACAATTGCACCATCAGTAGGTCAGGATCTGGACTGACCCATGCCTCAAGCGATCGCACCCTCTCAAGAAACATCACATCATCATCGGCATACTTACCTTTCTCGACTCAAACCTTCCGAAAGCAGCAGAGGCCGACAAACCATGACGGCCCACCATGCTCTCAACCTGATGGCAAAACTTACTCCTCGCCGTCTGTGATCCCTACTCTGGAAATGGACACACGTCCATCGATCAGCAACTCACTTTCAGTAGTGAGGGAGTCTTCTACTGCAAACAGTCTCTCCCCAACCGATTTGATGGCTGATTCGCCATCAAGTGCTCCCTTGACAGGTTCAAGGAGCAGACCCATCTCTATCGCGGACACGCTCTCCCCCGGAGCTGTCTCATCTTCTCAGCCGCGGTATTCGTCCCCAGTCAGATCTTTATTGCCTTCATACATCCCGCAGAGTCCCGCAAGGACTCCCAAGTACAAAGCAGATCATCACCCGAAGAACCTCCCAATTCCTGGAGCGTCGTCGGGGGCTTCAAGAACTTTTTTCTTGCAAGAGAAGCGCCATGACGGAGATCAACATCAAGGAGGCAAAGAGAGCACAGCAGAAGTTAGTGATCGAGGCGTTGGTGGATCAGCTGGCCGAGAACAGTCACGCTCGTCGTTGTCATCGTCGCTTTTGAATGCGAGATCTACTCCAGAGCTCTACCATCTTATGGACAAGATCTCCTCTATGATTGCAGTCGTTGGCAAGTTCCAACAGACATTTGACGATCACATCCAAAAAATTAAGCACGAAGAAGCTAGGACGCCTGCTGCAGCTGAAGAGGCCTGCATGAAGGCAGTCGAACGGATGCAACAGAGGACTGAGGAGTCGAGCGAGTCTTTGGTGATGCAGATAGAGAAGGCGGTTCTGCAACGTCTTGATGAGAGTTTACAAGCCTGGAGCAAGACCTTGGATGGTCAGATGAGAACTTCTATAGATGCTATTCAAGGTCTGGTCCAACAAGCTCAAACGAGTCAGAGCACGACACTGCAGGATTTGAGCGCGAATCTCCAGCGGACAGTTGAGGATTGCCTACAGAGATTTGAAGAGCAGGTTGGACCGCACATGATCGAGAAGGTTGGAGAGAGAGCGATCGCGCTCGCAGAGAAGAGACAAGATTTGGTACTGTCGATAGTTACGCAGACAGAGAAGGCTGTGCAGCAGCGCCTTGAGGAGTCTCTGCGGAGCTGGACGGAAACTTTGCCTGGCCAGTTGAGAACAGCTGTGAGCGCCATCCAGGAACCAGCTCAACAGGCTCCATTTGAACAGAGACCTGCACCTCAGCAGGACTTGAATGCGTGGAAGACGCATTATGATGCCCGCATTTCGAACGAGATCAGCGAACTCAAGTCAGCGATAGCGTCACTCAATGCAACTACCCAGGTAACCGTTTTTTTTGTAGTTCACTTCAGTTCGTCTGATATGTGCCTTGTCTGCTTGAATGTATGTTTGTTGGGAAACTAATGGAAACTTCGATTCTACCTCAAATTACCTCAACCATAGCAAAATCAAAAAATGTTCCAGGAGCAGCTTCGCCTCACTAGAAACTTGAACCAACAGAATTTCAGTAAGGGGAGAGGAAATAGTGGCGAGTGGTTTACGCCCATGAGTCACCACAATCACCAATCCCCAATACCGCTCCTTCGAGAAGGCCAAACACACCCATCGCAGGTTGAGGTATCGCGTCACAATGACGAACATGGTATCACAATCCGTGCCATGCAGCCGCCAGCTGTTCCATTTACTGTCGGCCCATTGTCCAATAGCCCTCTGATTGATACTACTGCATCTCTTACCAGCCCGGCTCCTGAACAAAAAGCAACCGTCAAGAGCGGTGCCAAGGGCGAACGTGCTCAGGCTCGGAAGCGAGCGCCGCGCTCAGCCACCAGCGCTACAAGATCGGGACGCCAGAATCGGAGGAACACAGGAGGATCTGCTCCACAACCACTCTCTGCCATTGCCAAAGGGAAACAAGCCATGCGTCGAGAAGCATGGCCACAGCTGGGAAACGATGATGCAGGAATAGCACGCCAAGTTCAAGCCCAGGCTCAGGCAAGCAATTTTGCTTCGTCATCTGCACTGCCGAGCACTATTCCGACTTTGCCCCCTGCTCTTTCTCAGAGCGTGCCTAATCTTCCTCGGGTGGATATCGATGGAGATGGGAATTCTTACGTTGTGATCCAAGGACTGAGCGGTTTCTCTTCCAGTGCGACAGTCACCAAGCGTGGACGAGGACGTCCTCCCAAGACCAACAGCAACGCCGATGCCGGTCTTCCACATTATGGCTCTGGTACTTCTTCCAAGCGGATGAAGGTCAACCATGCGACCATGGTCTCAGGGACTGCACTTGCGCCGATCAAGATCGAGGACGTCATTAGACTCCCTTCACGTGTCACGCGCTCGGGTCGCGTAAGTGGTTTTGTCCGATATCTTTTACGAACGTTATATAATTTCTTAAACGACTTGTTCTTATTGAGGGAGAGGTAGCACATCGTTTTTGTATTTACTTTTATTATAGACTATGAGTCAAACAGAAGTTGTGTACTTGGATCTAGAAACCATCGCTCAGCAGCATCGAGAAGTCGGGATTCCTTTTAAGTTCTGATCGGATGCGATGATGGATAGCGGCGAACTTTGCTTGACGATTGGGCGAAGCACTTATCTTGCAGAACCCGCCATCACACTCCTTTTATTCTTTCAAACTTCATTATCCCTTTGCTATTTTAGCCCTATTCCCCTTCCATCTATCCCAAGATCTACAGTAAACGTCGGTATTGAACTAGCGATTATTTTATTTTTTTTTATTAAACGTTGCTTTAGAAGTCACTGATGTACTACTGCTTTCTGCCCAAGCTGTCAATCACCGTCGACGCGTTTAGGTAACTCGTTTTGTGTGTTGCTCAATGTAGGTTTGGAACTTCTGCAGTTCAACTGAGAATGGACCACTCCATCCCCGTTCCCTTCCTTTCAAAAACCGCCGTATCCGTCTGTTAACAATCGTTTGTGCTCACTTCTTTGTTCTAGGCGTCCTTCCTCAGAGGGGAAGAAATCGGTATTTGATGCACAATAACAAAAAGGGCGATTACAGGCCAGGCAATTGTTGCCAAAGAAACAAGGTTTCACGACTCTTCTCGTCCCTCACTTTCAGTCTCTTTTTTGCCTTTCCCTTCCCTTTCCCTCTCCCCTTCCTTCTTTCCGTCCTTCTTTGAAGGAAACAAGATTCATTTTACCAACAACCACCGACAAAGGTCTACCCGGATCTACAGGAACAGCAGATAAAATATCGGATACATCGTCCTGCGCAAGATGAGGCAACGGACCCTCTTCATCGTCACTCTCAACATACTCATCACCTTGTGTTGGTACATCTATCTCCTCGCCTGCCTTTACTCAAAATCAATGGCCTCACAACGAGCTTCCACGCCTCGGACACAATCTACTTTCGCGATTATGTAGTCCTCTACACACTCGCCTCCACCCTCCTCTCTATCACTTTCATCTACTCCTCAAATCTCCATCCCAGACTGGATTCCTTCGTCTTCCCAGCCTACGCCGGCGTTAGTACAAGGTGATGCGGATATTTTTCGATTTGGTCCCGAAGTTGAGGGCCCTAAGACTCCGACTCGATTACCTGTTTGACCTCTGTGGCGGTAGTATTACCTGCTCTGCTTCGAGTGTAACCCGGAGTATATAGAGGTTACAAACAGTGTCATTTGAGTAATACGATGATGGTGGTCTGTATCCAGAGCATGGTCGTTTGCTATGCAAGATCGGCGCGACGGTTGCGTGGAGGCTGATGGAGAGACCACACCATTTTGGAAGAGACGGTGGCGGTGGAGTGGGAGTGGAAGTAGGATATGCGGTGGGGACGAATGTTGTAATTGTTAGTTCTGACCAGACACAGGGATACCCTCATTCGTAGACGCAACAACGGCAGCAGTGCTGACAGCAGCAGTTCCAGGAGGGCTACTGTCAGCAGCCGATTCTATTTGATCATCAGAACGCCACCTACAGGATTGACAATAGCGCCCAGCACCCGTAGCAATACCAACGACTGTCTCTAGAAAGACACCTATTGCAGGCAGCTCAGAATAAAGCACTTTATTAACAACAACAACAACAACAACAACAACAACAGCGGCAGCATAGTTTTGTACAGTCACCACCTTCTGCCTTCTCTGGGTATTAATGTTTTTTGTTTATCAACGGTCGCTCCAAGATAATATCACCCCATATGGGCAGGTTTGCTACTAGACTATTGACGGCATCGGAGCATGATGCTTACAGAGCGACCCATTTCGCCGTTTTCTTTTTTTTTTTCTCGGCGTCGATCGTCGACATAACGAGCAAAATAAAGCCCACTTTCCTATCCTTTCTTTCCTTCCTCTCATTCTTTGCATTAGCCTCATTTTTATCGTCCCATTCTTCTCGTCGTTCTCTTTTCATTGTTCTTTTCTTTTCTCTTTTCTCTTTTCTCTTTTCTCTTTTCTCTTTTCCCCTTTCCATTGCCTATCTCACGACAAATTTCTTTCAATCGCCTGGCTCTATCCCTGTCATTGTCCTTAGAACACCACCGCCATCAACTACCGAGACGTGTAAAGCAAGCGATCCACCAACCAACAAAAAAAAACACTTTCCTTCTCTACCTTCCTAAACCTTATCATCACCGTCGCTTGGTACAGCTACCTCCAACGGTCTAGATAGCATCTACGCCGCCAACGCCATAAACCTCCCAGACTTCGTCTACATCTCATCCGCGCTCATCTTCCTCGCCACTTACGTCTACTCTCTGAGGACTTAACCTCACTACACTAATCGTTGTTGGTACAAGGCCATCTGGACAGTCCTCCTCCTGATCGCCGTTGGCGCAAACCTTTGTTTTCGAATCTTTTACAAGTTCTACTATGCACCCTTCACCTGCTCGTCGAGTGGTAGATTTTGGGACCCGAGGCATTTGTCGGGCTGTCATTTTGTAAACACTGTATTTTCGTTCTCGATGATTGTGTTAATCTCAGTGTTGATTGAGGTTGTAATGACTCTGGTTTGGGACCCTTGGATCCATCCGGAGGTACAGGAGTAGGAGGAATAATAGCAAGAGGAGGGAATGTGATGGTTTTGAGTCCTGAGAGGCCTCTGGGATATCGCTACCCGCAGATGCAACAGTACCAGCAGCCGATCCTGTTGGCCAGGGGTACAAGATTGACGATGGGGTTCAACCTCCACAGAAACAGTATCAGCATTACCTTAGTGCAGGACCATGTGTCTCACAGGTGGACCAGTATGAGATCCTTCAGCAGCAACAGCAACTCCTTCAGCAGCAGGGGCAACAGAGTTTTGCTCAGCCGGCACTCTCGACTCCCTATAGGTGTTAACGCGCCTCCACCATCAAAGACAAATAATCATGCATGCAGGTATATCGACTGCTCCTTTTTTTAACATCCGCTTTTCTTGCTTTTTGTCTGTTGTCGATGTCATTGTACCCACATCTCCGACTGCGTGCTCACTTTTTTTGTTGTTGTTAATAATCTCCTGGTATTTCCTTTTTGTTGTTGCTTTTTCTTTTCTTTTCTCTTTTCTTTTCTTTAGCCCTTGCCCTTGCCCCTGCCAACCAAAACCCCCTTACCTTTCCTCGATTGTCTTCACTCCCTCCAACTTGACGATACCAACTCCCAGGACGCCCACAACCTACAACAACAAACGACCATGGGATACATCGTCTTGCGCCGGATGAGAGGATGGGTCCTCTTCCTTGTTACCTTCAACTTTCTCTTCACCATCGGCTGGTACTCCTACCTCGGCTATCTCATAGAACAAAACAAGAAATACAGGATCGATGACGGCCTCTTCTGGGGCGACTGGGTCTACATCGTCTCGGGCATCATCTTCTTTTTTACCTATATCTACTCCCTCAGGTCTAGCCCCCGCGCCGGACGAGGCTACAAGTTCGCCCGCACCTTTCTCCTCCTCATCCCAACAATCCTGGTTCTCTACCTTCGAATTGATTTTATCGCACTGGTGTCCGGACGACGCGCTACATATAATGTCTCACCCTTTGTTTGCACGTATATCGAGGACTATATCTGCTTCTTAAGCAACACTATCTTTTGGTGGAGTCTTATCACAGCGTTCTTTGTCCTCTTTGAGATCGGGATGACGCTGGCCTGGGGACCCATGGAGGCGCCGCATCAGTTTGGGGGTGCCTTGGAAGGATATTCACAGGATGCCAACGTTGTCATGGTCAGTCCGCAGCCGATCTACTCTCAGCAGCAACAGTACTACCCCCATATGGCGCAGCAACCCGTTTTGTTGAACCAGCAGCATCCGGGATACAAAATCGAAGACGGTGTCCAACAGCCATACCCACTCATGTACCAGCAGCCACTGCAACAACAGCAACACCATCCATACCAGCCACAGCCGACTTCTCCAGGAGGATATATGACACAGCAACAACCGGCTTCTCCTGGAGGATATATCTCACAACAACCTCCTTCCCCAGGAGGACATGCTCCTCAACCTTCGCCAAGAGCAAGCTTTACTTCACAACCTTCACCAGGAGCGGGATACATCTCTCAGGCAGAGCAGTATGAGCTGCTTCAGCAGCAGCAGCAACAACAGCAAATGCTCCAACAACAGCAGCGACAGCAGAGTTTCGCTCAGCCAGCACCTTCGACTCCCTATGGATATTAATCCTTCCTTTACTTACGTACACGACAGTCGACACAATCGTCCATAATAATACCCACGCATCCATAATAAAATTGTGCAAAGTTGCTTGTCCTTACTCCTGACCATTCCCTTGACCCAAATGTACATGTTTGCCCCCCTCACCCCTTCACTCCTCGGATAGGAAAACAAGCAAAACAGGCCCTTGTTCCCTGTCCCTCCCCCTTTGTCCCCCTTCTTTGACCCAAAGTGGTGCGACGAATAAAAATGGCTGAAATTGAATTTTCGTTGGATCCATTTTAAGGTTTTCGACTCTTTCCTCTGTCTCTCGGTCCCCTTTGTTTTTTTTTGCTTGGCTCTTTTTGTTGTCAACCACATAAGCCAGTTCCCTTTTCTCTTCTGTCTGCTCTCGTATCCATCTCTCCCTCTATTTCCCCTTTCTTGCATTGTGAGCTGCTTTCCCCTTCGTCACTTTCTCTCCCCCTTTCTCTCTTTTGACCGTTCAGCCGCAACCACACCTTTTTCGGTTCTTTTTCCTCTCTTTCCATCCCTCCCTCGTCCCCTTTTCCTTTTCCACAAAAAAAAAGCACATACCAAAGATGCGCCAAATCTACCTCCGACAAATGCATGGCTAATCTTCGTCACGATCCTCAACTTCCTTGGCATGTTGGGCTGGTACGGCTACGTCGGCTACACCATCGAGCAGAGCAAACGTTACGGGTACGATGACGTTCTCTTCTGTGGGCGATTGGACCCTCATCATCGCCGCTATCGGATTCTCCATCTTCTGCATCTTCTCCTTCCGAGGTGCAGGATTCTAACAGATCCATAAGTATCTCCAGGCCTTTTTACTCCTGGTACCCACTGTTCTGGTCCGGTACGTCACCTGTAATCTTATCCACCTTGAATTGCTGTTGTTCAGCAAGTAAAATAGCAGTGCATACGGTTACGGGATTCCGTTTATCTGCGATTCGATCGAACATTACTGATGCTACCTATATAACACCAGCGGGTTAATGGTCTTGATCACGGTGTGATTTGTTGTCATCGAGATTGCGTTGACTCTGGCCTGGGTCCGTTGGAGAAGGCGCATCAGTTCGGAGGGGCGCGGGGAGGATATGTCCAGGATGCGAATGTTATTCTCGTCAGACCTGACCAACCGTACCAGCACCAACAGCAGTTCTATTATCCCCAGCAGCAGCAGCAGTAGCAGGCTTACTACGCTCAGATGCAACAGCTCCATCCACCACATCAGCCCATCTTCGTCAATCCTAATGTAGCGTCGCAACAGCAGCAACTGTAGCAACAGCAGCAGCAGGGACATGATTCGCCATTTGGGTACCTCCCTTACACTCCCTCGGCGCACACTCAATCACCAGTCGCGGCAACAGCAACCTCAGAATATCAACCCTCGCTGCAGTCTTCTCAGTTATCGACAGCAGAGCATCAGCCTTCCTCCTCTCCATATACCCCCGCACACTAATATAAAGTGACCTTCCTTCCCTCTTCATTCCGGGATTAAGATTTTTGAAGCATAAAACTCTAATAATACATGCAAACCATGTCAAAAAAGTTTCCGATGAGCGGGCCATGGTCATTGCAGACTAAACCCCATTTCCATGTCTTATGTTGTAATGTGCAGGATACGCTCAAGGTTTTGCGCTTTGTCCTTCGTTGTGAAAATCTTATCGCCTTCAAAGAGTTGTGCTGAACTTGCTTCCAACCAGCCGTTTATCTGTTCCCTTCCTCGTCCTAGTTTTGTTTCTCCATGAAAAGCGGCGCAATCAAATGCACAATGATGCTTACTCTTTGTTTATGCTTTTTAAGGTTAACGTCGACTTTTTTGTATTGTTTCTTTTCTGGGGGTCACAGACTCACCGCTTTTTCATCTCTTACTCGCCATCTCTTCAATTCTGTCGTTCTCGGTTGTCGCCTTCACTTTCCTTCTCACCCACTCTCTCTTCGGCCGCTCAACCCAACCTCCAGCACCATAAAAGTCGTAAAATCGCCACTCTTCATCTCATTCGCTCTTCAACAACACGCCATGAGTCAGATACGCCTGCGTCAGATGCGGAAATGGATGGTCTTCATCGCCACCTTAAACTTCATAGAGATGATATCCGCCTACGGCTACTACGGGAACGTCATCGAACGTAAGAAGAAGAACCATTATGCCGTCGCCGAAGACGACATCACTTACTGGAACGACTGGGTCGTCATCGTCGCTGTTGTCGGTTTTTCTTGTCTACATCTACACCCTCCGCGGGTCCCGGATCATTAACAAGTATCTTCGCGTGACCTTGTTCTTGATCCTGACAGTCTTGGTCCTGTACGTGGTCGGCTCAGTGATGAAATATTCCACTTGTACTATAAGTCGTCTGTAAAGCTATTGTTCCACAAAGCATTTGAAACGAAAGGGGCCCCAGGTGTAGCATGAAACACTGGGGGTTTATCACAGTATGCTCATCTACAGCACGAGCGTGAAGCGGACTTTAATCCAAGTGCTCTTGAGGAAACTCCATACGTTGCTTGGCACCTTCATATCCTTGGGCAGCAGTCTTGCTGTGCCACTTAATCGCCTCGTCCCTGTCCCTCGCGACACCCCCGGCCTCTGTCGTATATTCGTGAGCTGAGCTGCCGCATATCCATCTTCAGCCCCCTGGCGATACAATGAAGAAGCATCTGAAGCGTCCACCAGTGCACGTCCGTCAAAGCTGTAGAGACTTGGTAGCCATTACACATGAAAGTGCGCACTCGGCTCTGCGTTTTCAGCCGCTTTGCGAAACAGGTCAAGCGCCATTGCATTGCTCTGCTCAAACCCGAGGCCAAGCTCGTACATCAATCCAAAGTTGAACTGAGCATACTCATTGCCTCGTTCTGCACTCCTGCTGTACCACATGAGTGCGAGGCGGTCGCTCTGCTAGACTCCTTGGCCAAGGTTATTGGACCAGCCAAGACTATTTTGCACATTTGCGTGTCCTTGCTCTGCTGCACTGGTGTATCAATTTGCCGCTTCCGCATTGATCTGCTCGGTGCCTCGTCCCTGGTCGTACATAAATCCGCGGCTGTGTTGTGCACTTGTAAGTCGCGTTCTGCTGCCTTGTGTGGTGCCTTGAGACAAACCTAGCCTTAAGTAGTTATCTTTCTTTCCTTCTTTGTCATAACAACAATAGGTACCGTACAGCCACAACAAATTAACAGCGATCGACGCGATGGCGATAGAGGCGAGAGACGATCCTTCCCAACAACCAACTGTGTCGACGGCCGCTGCTTCCTCTTAGCTCCCTTCACCCAGTTCTGCAGGATAGTCCCCGTCTACCCTGAACCCCCCTTTCACCACACTTGGTGTACAACGTCACGTCTCGACAGACGTCCATGGTGTGGTCCCACCTTGATCTCCCTATGTGTCCTTTTCCTTCTCGATTGATTTTACATGACTGTCATTCTCCTTCCGTCTCCTGTCCCTCTTTGTTTGTGTCCCCTTGATTTCTCATCTCTGCCGAAAGCGATGTTCTCTCCTCTAGATGTTCTCTCTCCTGAATCTACTTCGCTCTGGCTCAGCTACTCTGGTTTTGGCGTTGCCCTTCTTCTCCTCGATGTTCTTCAGTTCTTGTCCCACCTTTTGCAAGTAAGAATGGTGTTGTCTTCTGCGATTGGTTTCTCTCTCGCTTGGGCATTTTTGTCTTCGGCAACATGCCAGTAAAAATGGTGTTGGCTTCTTGCACTCAGGCACTCCATGTACACAGCACAGACACACATCTCACCTCTTTCTCCATCATCGTTAAAGGCATGCAGTCATACAGTTTTGTCAAACCTGTTACAGATACATAATCCCTATTTTCTTGCTCCACTTGGCGTAGTTTCGTCTCCCTGCCACTCGCAATTTTTGGGTCGGTGAGCGAGTGTGACCACGGCAAGCATGCCTGGGGAGTCTCATACGAGTGAGATTGAAGAAAAGAACATGGTTCTCCCTTGATCCTCCTTTACATTCTCGACGCGTTCTCTCCATGGCGCTGTTCTACCCTTGATCCCTCTTAGTCTTTAGCGCCGTGTGACCCTTGATCTTTTACCTTACAAGCTTCGTACCGCACTTGCCTCTCGCACCTCTTTGTCATCTCTTTCTCTTCTCTGGTTACCCCTTGATCTTCTAGCTTTCTCCTATTTACATTTCGGCATCTCAGCTTTTGCGCTTGACTCCCTCATTCCTACCATTGGAGAGATATCTCCATGACTTTACTCTCCCTGGACTTTTCCCATCCTGTCTTAAATCCAAAAGCAGTATCCCTGGTTTTGGTGCTGTCATCCACTCTCTCTGGATGCTCCTCAGTCCTTAGTCCATCTATGGTGATTGTTTTCTATACTACTTTTTCTCACCCTTAGACTTTTCCTATCTTCGTCTATATACCAAGGAGGAATGGAAGTATCGCTTAGGTACACACCTACACATACGCGCACAACATAGACGCATCCCCTTCACTTCTCTCAGACAAACACATTGGCAAACGAGTTACACATCCAGGTTCTCCTTTCACTTTTCATGCGAGTTTCCTCACTCACACTAAGACAACAAAAAGATACCCGTTAAGAATTTTGCACGAACGAAAAAGTGCTCTCTGTGTTGCCTGTTACTGCACGTATGTCTAGTGCTGTTTTGCCCTTGATCCCGCCTCGTCTTTGATATAGTCCCCTCTTTCTCAGATTTTCTCTGATCACTTTGGTGTCTCCTGCTTTTTCTTCCTTATCTCTGATTTTGCTTCCTTTCCCATTTCTCCCACTTACCATTGGTCTTTCGGCACCTCTTGATTCCATTGCATGATCATGTATTTTACAAGCAATTCCAGCCCTTTGAGCGAGTGTCTCCATCCTCCCTCTCGTTGCAATTCATGCTACCTCCTTAACTCTTCTCATCACTGTCAATATTGACTCAATCAACTCGACCGATGGGGCTTAAATGGTTGCTTCATGTCCTCTCTCTATTTTTATCCTTTTTTATGCCGACTCAATTTCATGTCCATCTTCTGTATAAAAGACACGCATCTAGCCGCCATGTCAACATTTCCCTGACCTTACATTCAGACTCTAGATTCACAACAGTACCCCCGTCTCTCACACCAACTACCGCAAGAATCATTGCAAGCACTATCTCAATAGGCGAAATACGAACGATCTTTCTCACCCGATCTATATATACCTGCACACTCCTGCTCAGATTCTCGTAAGTCTTCCTGACAGCTCGATCGCGGCATATTCATGAATAGTAACTCTATGCAGTCAAGTCTGACATATTTTCATACTTTATACTATCCAGGTTACCAAGGATGAAGGCCTTCTTTATTTTCATCTCGATGATGCTCCCTTGCGTGCTGGCAGACGTCCATGGCCAATGTGGCAAATATATCTGTGTGATGACTGCTCATCACAACAGGTTCGTTCAAGACATAAGTGTTCGAACCAAAGACGGTCTTCCGGGGACTCTTCGCGCTTATTGGGGCAATTTTCACTCGCCAAAAGTCAATGCTGCCAGCCATAGATGGGATGTGGGATATGAACAGGCCCAATCAAGCTTAGTTTGCGGTGGATTGGAGCGAGATGGGAGATCAATCGAAGATGGTATTTGTGTGACGATTTGATATCAAGGATAGGAAGCACAATCAGCAATCGATACAACTTACAGGCGGCCGCCTATCACTGCGTCGGCTACGATTTTGAAGAATCGCTATTTTGTCCTCTTCTGCATTAAAAGAAAATCATTCTTTTTGAATTTAAAAAGAGACTGTCCGGGAGAAATGCTGCTTTTGAGGGGCACCGTGACCTCAGGCACCAATTGGAGGGCATCAGCCTGATTGCCTGGATTCCAATTGAGTCAGCCTTGTTTGTGTCACCGACAGAGTACTGTTCAACCCGACTGGACGTTTCTTCTCGTTCTTCTTCAGCCGACTTCATTGACCTCTTAGCGTCCTTTGTGGCTGCCACTTTTTTTTTTTATTTTGTCCGCCTCCAATAATACCTCCGTATTGCCTTGCAGGACTAGATCGCCATCCTTTCCATCCTCACCCCCTTCTTCTCCTACCTCTACATTTTCGAATCAAAAAATCCTACCAACCTCCACAAAGGACTCCGTCCGTGCATTCTTAATGCTGATCCCGACCGTGTTGAACATGTTTGTCAACTTTAACTACCTCGCCTGGTACCTCCGCCGAAGATCGAGGGATTTTGGCCCGACTGCAAGGCCAGCGGAGAGGTTCCAGTGCGAGGGTAGCTCTGCCTGTATGCTGACCTGGTCGTTGGTCTTTGTGTCCATCATCCTGGACATCTTTGTGCTGTACGAGATTATGAAGATGCTGGCGTGGGGGCCGTTGGGGAAGATGCATTAGTTTGGAGGGGTGAATGGGGGATATGCCCAGGATTCAGATGTTATTGTTGTTAGATCTGACCACCCTCAGTCTCAGCGGGCAAACTATGCTCATCAGCCAGCAGAGCAATAGCAAAAGGCCTATTATCCAGCAATGCAGCAACAGACACCTACAGTCGTACCTCCCCTATAGCATACTCTTTTGCCGCAGAGCTCAATATACTATAGAGGGGGTTATACTATAAGAGGGTGTTTCGCGCTGTGTAACGAAAATGAGGGGGAAAAAAAGGATGATCCAGTACCATGGACCTATTCTGAAAATATATACTATAGGAGGGGATATACTATAGGAGATTATGCTATAGGGGGGTCCAACTATATTATGCAGCAACAGCAGCATCAAGTGTACCATCAATCTGTGGCGCTGGATCCCAACTCTCAACACCAACAACCTTGAGGGATGATGATGCTGCGTTTTGTCGTTGTGCTTGATGAATAAAAAAAAAGATCGATGTGAGTGCTAGTGTGGAAAGGTGAATGTGAGAACTAAAAAATAAAAGGGGGCGAGCCGTGTTTGGTCACTGCAATTTACGATCGCAAAAACAAGAATCGAATTAATGGGATGAATGACGGTTGAAATTGGTAGCAAATGAACTGTTGATTGTTGGTGTGTTGGTTAGTTGTTGCCAATGATCGGCCTTCCCTACCGCTGGAGAGTCGAGACATGGAGACACGCCTTCCTATGACTACGTCCATGACTGCGGCCAACAACGTCTTCCCTCTTCCCAGGGACAAAGACGGACGCCGAGAGGTAAACACAAATAAACATTGTTATCTGTCCTTTTACACCTGTGAGTTCACGGCAAAGTCAATTGAACACCGTGCATCGACTCCCTATCACTTCTCCAGCCGTCAACCTTTTCTTGTTTTCCCCCCAATTCCTTATTTCTCTTACTCCCTTGCGTCTCTTTTTCTTTCTCTCTTTTTCTTCGCTCTCGTTAAAGACTCACTCCCCCTCTCACCTATAACCCCTACCTCCCCTACCTCTCACAACCCATCCTCCCTCCAACATGTCAACGGTCGCTCTCCGCCGTTACAGGATTTGGATGCTGTTTCTCACATTCATCAACGGCCTCGTCATGATCGCCTTCTATGGCTACTCCTTCTACGCCTGGTCCACCCGCCAACCCTTCTCCTGGGAACTCCGTCCTACTACAAACACCTACGAGATCATCGGTATCGCCCCTCGTCAGCCACAACCTCGACCTTACGGCTTCTACTGGCAAGAATGGGCCAACATTGTGACCGCGGGTGTCCACTTCATCACCTATATCGTCGCCCTCGTCAGTCCATACAACTTGCCCAAATATCTCCGCGCTTCCTTGGTCGCCATCCCTGTGGGACTGAGTCTATATGTCAACATTGACTATATTGTCTTTGTAATGGGGTTTACGTCTATCCGGTCGCCTTTGAGCTGTATGGCGACTAATATCACGTGTCATTTGACCTGGTCGAGCCGGTTTATGGCCATTATCACGGGCGCGTTTGTGTTGGTTGAGATTGTGTTGACGTTACGGTGGGGGCCGTTGAGACCGAAGGAAGATATTGTTGAGGATGACAAGTCTCTTGTTGCGCCGGCCCCCCCACAGTCGGCACAGCTCCATCCAGATCATGACACCTTGAGGGACAATGGAGCTGGTATTAACACTCAGCCTCAAATGACTCAGGTGTAGTTTCTTTGCATCTGCTTTAGTACTTCGCTTTAATGAAAATAATAAGATCTTTTTTACTCATAGTTGGCAAGTACTTGGTATGTCTTGGCCACAGTCAGTCAGTTGGCGAAAAAGGATTCGCTTGTGTATGAGTGTGTGTGTGATGACGCCATGCATTCCAAGAGAAATTTTAACTCCTCAATTTGATCAAAAAGCGAACGCCGCTCTCTTGTACCTTTTTGTGCAATCATCCCCTATTTTGGTTTATTTGCTTGCACCATTGTAACTCTATTATCCTTTTTTTTTTCAGTCATTCTCTTTTCGAGTTTCGACGGCTGTCCTCCAAACGACCCTATTCCTGTCCTCCAAACGACCCTATTCCAAATCTGTCACGTCGACCAAGCAAACGAACGAGCGCAGCAGAGGTTTAAGTTCGTTCATAACACCTCTCGCCTTCTTCACTTTTCTCCTATCAGACGCGTGTTTTTTTGTTAATAGGGGTTGTATGTGAGAGGAAGTGAGAAAGAGGAAAAGGTGCGAACTAGCAAAAAAAAAAAAAAAAATTCTCAAAGGGCTGTGTAGCCCTTATTCTCGCAGGGTCACAGGGTAATCTCACATCCATCAATGCAAAGTCCAAAAACGCAATATGAAGTAGCCCTTTCTCCTTAAGCGACTATTGTCCCTCATGAAGAGATGCATCGATTGGTATAAGAATGGACACGATAGAGGTTCTGGTTCAAAAAGATACTAGCATCAAAGACCTTGTCAATTTTGAGACCATCGGATGGTTAATTTGGTCGAAGAAAGCAGGGGTATAAAAGTGGAAGGCCATGGCAACAATAGACATGATGGCTCGAGAGAGCCTTAGGGTGATTGCGAGTAGTTTGAGAAGAAAGTAAAGTATTTTTGCACAAAGTTCATGTAACCCTCTTCATGCTAAACTCATGTAAATATGAAGACCCTGTGAGAATAAGCCGACACAGCCCTGTAAAACTAAGATTCTCAAAAAAAAAAAAAAAAAAAAAAAGGCCATGTCCAGACAATTGGCCTATCTATGCCTAGATTGGGTGTGGGCTCAAGCCCTTGAAAAAAATGGAAAACGAGAAAGAATGCAGGACGGAAAGCAATAACACAATCATGCATGCACAAACAGAGTTTTGGGTCACAGGGGCTGTTGGCGAGTGGAGAGTGTGTGTGTTGGCTAATGATTCTCAAGAGTTGAATATTCGATGATTTTATTTAAATAGGTTTAGTGCAAAAAAAAACCCAAATCGACTTTAAAAAATCATTAGTATTGGTGAAGATCGTCCTTTTGCTTTGTTTTTCGCATGGTCAGTGTATCTGTTTCTTTTTTCTTTCTTTCTTTCCTTTTCTTTCATCATTGCAAATCCTTCTTTGCCGCTGGCTCTCCTTTTCCTTCACAACCGAAATCCAACGCCTACCAACTCTTCCTCCCCTTCGCTCGCTCTTCACAGTCCTCTTCCTTCGTGCCTAAGACTTTCCTCCTTCCCTCCTTCCCACGTTCTCTCACCCCTCTCCAACGATGGTGATCGTTGAACTCCGTGCGAGGCGGATATGGATGATCATCCTAACCCTCATCAACTTGGTAATCGTCGTCTTCCACTATGCCGCAGGCAAGTACTGGGACAACTGGCGCAACTACTACGTATACGGTGTGAAGGGCACCGAAAACGACATCATTTTCAAGCAAGAGAAATTCCTTCTCTGGCAGGACTGGGCTTTGATAGTCTGCTCCTCGGTCCTCTTTCTCGCCTATATCTATGCCTACAAGGTCCTCACCACCAGGCTTCACAAGTACCTCCGTGCGATCTTGATGCTAGTTCCAGCGGTGTTGATCCTGTTTGTGGGGATCCAGTATATTTATTTGGTCCTGAGACTCACTTTCCCGCTGCACCACGGGCCACCTACCCCTTTTACCTGCAGTTATCTCAGTGGGCTGCAGCGGGCCTATTGTGGAGTGGTAGAATCCACTTACTTCTTCGCCATCCTCACTGGACTCTTTGCATTGCTCGAGATCTATCTCACCATCCGCTACGGACCCATGCAGCCTGAGGGCAAGCATTCGTACGGATCCAACGAAGGATATGCTGCCGACGCAAACATGGAAATGGTCGGACCCCCCGAGCACTCCATGATGCATATTCAGAATCCATATGCCAACACCCATCAGCAACAGTCCCTTTCCCCACTACAGTTTAGTCCGTTCGTCGTCTCAGTCCAACCCATCTTGCACCCATCACCACAACATGGCAAGGTGACTGCATTTGATCAACAACAAGAACACACGCTTATTACCTCGAGCACGGATGTATCAACTACCCTATCCCGCCACCACTACTACTACTACCACCATTACTACTACCACCACCACCACCACCACTACTACTGCCACCACCACTACTACTACCACCACCATCGACACCACCATCGCCACCATCACCGCCACCATCGCCACCATCACCGCCACCATCGCCACCATCACCACCACCATCACCACCACCATCACCACCGTCACCACCACCATTACCACCATCACCGCCACCATCGCCACCATCACCACCACCATCACCACCACCATCACCACCGTCACCACCACCATTACCACCATCACCACCACCATTACCACCATCGCCACCACCATTACCACCATCACCACCATTACCACTGCAACATCAACACCCACTGGAGTAGATATATGACACTAGGGCGCCACTTCCGTGCCCTCACTCAGTACAGTCGGAATCGCACGAGCAGTACATGTCCAGGATACACCATCAGCCACCACGACAACCGCCTATGCCAGAGCAGTTCTACGACAATCGAATGCCTCTTGCGAACCCGGATTCACTACAACCTTGGTTCGATAACCAGTACCAGCTGAAACAACAACAGCAGCAACCGCCTTTGCCAGAGCAGGCGTTTGGCACTCGAGTACCTCTTCCGAATCCTCATTCAGTTTGGGCCTCAGCAGGACCACCAATGCCATATCCGCAGGCGAGGATCCAACAGGGTTATGACCAGAGAATTCCACTGCCAAACCGATGTCAGTGCAAGTCCCACCAGGGCCACCAGGGCAACACCCGCTTGCGCGGATACACCAGGAAGAGTACGACCAGCGGCCGCCTGAAAATACATCCGTCGAGGCACAGGCACCATTCAACCAGTACCAGTTCACTCCTGCGCAACCACAGGAACAACAGTAGCAGCTTTGACCATCGATTGCCATTGACAACTGTGATGGCAGCACCACGATGAGGCGTGTGTCCAAAACTCACCTTCAGCTTAGTTTTTTCATCCTCACACTCTCATACTTTCCTTCCTTACATACAACCAACGTTTCTGTCGATTCTCACCCTACATGCAATCAATACAGCTCGTTTTGACCTGTTATGTTTGTTTTTGCTTTGTTTGCTGTGCATGTCAAAATTCGAACAAAGAAAGGTGCTTGTTTGCTTACCTTGCTCTCATTTTAAGCCCACACTACAATTCTACTAAAAAAAGCTTGTTTTATCGATCTTTCGCCTGCCTCTATATGTCCGGGCGAAAAAACTTTCACGCGCTCTTTTAGTTCAGAAACAGTCGAAACTCCTAAAAGAAAGAAATAAAATTGTTATACGAGCAAGGAAATGGCGGATGATTTGGTGACAAGATCGCGATCCTGAAAGGTATGCTTATTTAAACATGTAAGTTTAACATTGTACCTTTTAATCTTGATGGCACATCTTACAGTTGCATCTTGCTAATGCACAACCTCATCTTGCTTTCTTTCTCACCGTCCTCTTACTGGCTTTTCATACAGATGTTTAGATCCGTTACTCCGCTGGACCAGTTCCGTGTTTATGTTCTCGCTTGTGTCCAATCTCAACCGCTCTATCACCTATGTTAGATATCCATCATGACGTCTTCTCTCCTGAAACTCCCGTTCGGTCCTGGATCGCGCCGTCGACGTGATAAGATGTAACCCTTGATCATCGAATACGATTCTTGTTCGCCTCTTTTTAGCGTTGACCAATGCAAACTCCTCTGGCTGACTGCCCTTCTTTTACAATCTCGTCTATGATGCCTGTTCAATTTTTTTTTTCTAGATCCTCGTATCCTCGCACCTCCGTATTAAGCCCAAAAAGCGTGTCGATACATAATGAACCTCTTCCGTAAAAAAGTAAATCCTGACCTTTCATGGCACCTGTTTCCCTTCTTATCGTTGCGAATTCATGAAAAGCTAATACACATTCCTTTAGCGAATTTTTTTTGATACCTTGTAGTACCATCTCCGTCAAGTACGCGTCGTTTCATTCATTAACAACGTCAATATTCTGGAAAGGATATCGGAAGAGTTTAAATGAAAGCTGTTCCAACAAGACTAGATAATTGGAAACATTGATCGTAGTATCTGTTCACATGGAAACGCTAATCCTGGAATGAAATGTCCTCACAAGAACGTGGAGGTACAAACAAAGAAATCCTTTGCTATTCTAGGCTTATATTTTGTTTTTTTGTAGAAACTCCTCTAAATATTTAGATGCCACTATTGTACTCCAACCCATTGTGCTCGTTTTCCGACACGTAGATATAATAAAAAATAACGTTGCTTCGTTTCAATTTCTCTTTGGACAAGATAAGATATGAAAACTCTTGAGTCAGTTGGGGTTTTTCCTCTTTGTCGCGTCTCGCACTCAAGAAAGTCCCGTCGTTTGGCTGTGTTTCTTATCTCAGGAACAAAAAAAGGGCCTCTCACTCCCGTTCAGCTTAAATTTGAGTGGCTTGTGATCATCAGCGCTCTCACGCAAGAAAATTATTTAGCTCCTCTTGTTCCCTTCTTTTTCTTTACTTTTGGTCTCATTCCGCCCTTCTCCCTCTCCACTTTTCGACTCTTTCGCTTAACCCCCTACCCCTTCTACCCTCTGTCCGCTACGACCCCCACTTCTTCACTCAGTCCCTCTCCACAATAGCAACGATAATCACACAATGGGAAACAGCGACCTCCGGGGTATGAGGATATGGCTCATCCTCCTCTCCTTCGCCAATCTCGCCACCATTACCGGCTGCTACGCCTACCTCACCCGTTACTACCGTGGCGAAGAAGGTTGGATGACCGTTAAAGACTGGGCCATTATTATCTTCTCCGCCATCCTTTTCGTCTCCTACGTCTACAGCTTCCGCGGGAAACGAGTCCAGGAAAAGCATATGCGGGTCTTTTGGATGCTTATCCCCTGCCTCACCCTCATGGGTATTGGCTTCAGTGCCATCAACCTAGAAGTCGACCGTGTCTCCAACGGCCTGACATCGAGAAGGGATGCCTTCCAGTGCAATTATGTCGAGTGCCTCCTTCACTGGATCATTTGCTTTATGAGCGCTATTACGGGTCTCTTCTCGCTGATCGAGATCGGAATGGCCTATGCCTGGGGGCCCCTCCAGCCCAAGAACAGCCTTTATGGGTCTCTGGGATACAACAACAATGCGCAGGTCATGATTGTCAGTCCGAACCAGCCCCAACCCCAAATGGTCTATGCTCAGCAACCAGGACTTCTCGCACCTCAACCCTTACTCCAACCTCAGCAGAACTATTACTACCAACAGCCAGTATCACTACAACAACACGCACAACAAACTTCCAACATGGTCGGTCCCCTCCCCACCAATGACCCCAACAGTCTCAACCCAACAACAGGGACAACAGGAGTAATGGTGGCGCAACCTTATCAGTACACAGGACAGCAACAGCAGTTCCAGAGCTTTGCCCAACCTGCTCCCTTGCACCAGCAACAACCACAACCTAGCCCCCAACCATCACCAGGAGCGACGGCTTCGACTTCTGGGACTCAACACTACTCCCCTGATGCGGCTGCTTCACAACCCCCTACCTCGGTATAACAACACCCTTCGCCTTTCTCTCTCTCCTCACTTATACCATGCATAATGTACCACCCGAATCAAAAAAAAGCGGCGTCTCTCTCTTCCTTCACTCTCTCCCTTAAACACTAATTTTTTTCAGCCAAATAAAACAAGAGCCGACGGTCGAAAAAAAATGAGATGACGAACCGCACACATTGACTTTTCCCATTTGGATGGAGAGAAACGTGCATTTCTCTGCTCCTCTGCCTTAGTGGAATGGCGATCAAACATCAAATGAGGGGTTCTCGCTTTCCGTCCTACAGTCACGCACTTGTCTTTAACGAAATAGAAAGAAGTTATCCGTTGGATGAAATGACGACGTACGCCTACTGAGACCTCTCTTGGATCGTTGTGTCCTCTTCTTTTCTCTTTCAGGAACTGGCCTCTTTAGTCCCTTCGTTCTGTTATAAGGTTTTGATTTTTCTCTCGGATGAGGGGATTAGCGTTGGTTCCATCCCATCCTACTGCCACACACCCGTCCTTCTTTGTCACCTTTCTTGGTCCACGTTAAATATTCTAGATGGATGAGGGCATTATGTCAATTGCCCTATTTTCGCACCTGGCCTTTACATACCAAATCCATCCCTTTTCATTTTTCTTATGTCTTATTCCTCAGTTTTTCCTTCTTCAACTCTTACCATAATAATTGGTCTGTTGAAGCAAGGAGCAGTTCGTGCAGGAGTGGCAGGCCGGTGTGAAAGTGAGATTCGAGTAATGGTGGGGCTTTGTCGATTGAGGTCGAGGCTGTTAGATACCGCGATGACGGTGCTGGCTGGATTGTTTAGGTGACTGTGATCGGAATGACTTTGCTTGGAATCGAGCTCCCCATCCATAGCCCAGCTTTATGAGCAGCAGGGACATAGCACAAATGTGCAGGTCATGATCGACAGTCCCAACAACAACAACCTCAACTGGTCTACTTAACAAATAGGATTTCCTGGCTCGCGCCTCAATTCTTCTCCAACCTCTACGATAAAACTATTACTAATAGCCACCACTGCAACAACAACAGCACCAGCCATCCAGCTCGCTCGGCCTCTTTCAACGAATGATTTTGTCTCGCCTTCGACATAGACATATCAGTTAACATCTCATCAGCAACAACAGACATGGCTTTGCTTAACCAGCTCCAATGACTTCGCCCAGCAGTTGTTGACTACTTTCACATCCCTCTCTTCCTCCTGCCAGCATGCCAACAGGAGCATAAACTCATATTCGAACTGCGATCTACGATTGATTGTCAATCTTATTACCAAGTATTTTGCCACCCAAAAAGGGAGAGACAAATGCATACCCGGGAGGGGCATCACTTTCCGTCATTGTTTTTTAGGACGTTGTGTCCATTCAAAGCGGAGCTTGTAGACTCTGGGCTTTGATTAATATTGTCTTCTATTCCCTCTTGGATCTCCAGCTCTGTGATACAGAAAGGACACCCATTCTTGCCGTCACTAACGCCATACAAAGGACAGGCAGGACGTTAAAAAATCAGCTCGCCTATGTCCTGACCATTCGATACATAAATCCCTTGCTTCTCTTCCCTTTCTTCCTGTAGTTCCATCTTCTCACTTTTTTTGTTGTTCACTTGCGTTAGTTTTACTCAATCTTTTTTCTTAAACTTTTTGTGCTCACTTTCCGCTTTTCACCCTCCCTCCTTTTCCACATAGACAGACATACACGCACGCAAACTCCCTCTCTTCGTTGTAACACAGACCAACAAAAATGATTCGAGATATCCGTGACAGACTTCGATCAGTGGTGACATTCACCAGCCCTACAAGCCTCCTCCTCGTATTCCTCACCCACATCTACACCTGGTACCTCGAATCATTCAAATACCTCCTGGAGCTCTTTTCAAGAACCCTCCCCAACCTCCTCTGGCAATCCTCTTTTCTTGGATACCTCTACAACCGATCCGGTCAAGACGACCCACCCGTCATAACAGAAAGACGAAGTAACCAATCTGGATCAACGAATGGGACTCGTTTGTTATCAAGGATGGCCCCGACGACGTATTTGATGTGGTATTGTTATCGCCTGTTTTTCTTGGAGGATATGGCCATGAGTGCGTCGACGAACTTGAGGGAGAGGGAAGGGAAAGGAAGGAGCTGTTTTGAGGTGGATGGGTGTATTTTGACAAGTTTTCATATTTTGTTTGCGGGCGTTACAGGGCTCGTAGGGTGTCACTAGTTTGTCGAGGCGATCGTATCGTACTATGACAAACAAAATAAAGACCTGAACACTTGTCATGCTCGAAGGAAAATGTCGTGTGGCGTCCATATATGTGCATGCTAAAAGGATTATCCAGCTGTGAGCAAAACTGAGCAAGAAAAATTCACTAGTAGCAGCAGGAAAGGAAATAGAGCTGCTGGAAGGTAAAGCGAGCGCGAGGATGGAACCTTGAATCATATTAGTCTCGACAGACATTGCATAGGGCCCAAAAGTAACTGGAATGGTGCCTCATTCCTGTGTTTACCAAAGCCAATATTTGGGGGTGTGCATACTTGCGTGTATATTACAATCAGGCAGTGTACTTTCTTCTTGACTCTTTTTCGCTTTCTTTGCTTTTTTTCTTCAGCTTTGTTTCTATCCCGTGTCAGTCTCTCAAATACTACATCATAATTCCTATCCGAACACTCCCCTTTCAACAACGACTTCACCATGACCTTCTCAAACCACAACCCTCCAAAAAAAATGACCATACCACAAAAAATAATTCCACAGACATTAGAACATCTCCGCGAGGTTGGGTCTTCATGCTCGCTCTCTTCCTCATCAACCTAGCCCTCCTCGCCGCCACCCTGGCCGATTTCTACACAAGGACCAAGCTCTATTTTATCTGGTTCCACCTCATAATCATCTTCCCCTCTATAATGCTCTTCAATGCCTACATCGCCTCGGTCCACAGTAGCAGCCGCAACTATACCATCTCCAGGGCCGTTCATCTGACTGGGCTGTTGATCTCTAGGGGCGTACTGTTGTATTTGGGATTCAGAGTGCTAGGCGCTTGACAATCTATTCTCTAGTCAGAAGTGATCAGTGGGAGAACTGTCCACTTACGATCAGTCATGTCTGTGTGAAGATCCTGACTGGCGTTTTTGCGCTTTATGAGATGGAGGTGGCGTTCTACTTGCATAGCGAGGGTGCTATAAAAAGGCACGAACGCGCTTCTTAACAAGGCAGGCGATTGGATGGACGGATAAATGCGGTGAAATTTTGATCAGTTACTATGAGACTTGTTCCCTCGCCACACGTTGAGGCTGACCTGAGGGAATCTAAATCCACCCTGTTGGTGCCGTTTCATTTTTCCTTTTCTTTCTTCCCCTCCTAGTCAACAGCCCAACTCAAAATCGTCGCTTACTCCGAGGAAAAGAGCAAACCGTTTAGGCGAGCAAAAAAAAAAAAAAAAAAAAAAAAAGTGTGGTACAATCTTCAAAAATCGACCTACTGCAGAATAAATCGAAAAGCTTATGATAAAGACGACAGCCCTGAAAAAAGGAAATCCAGGCACATTTTCATGCTCATCACACAGTCTCTTATTTTCACTTTCCACGAAAGTCGGGACTAAATGCTGGTGATCTCTTGCCATATGTCAGACGAGAACAGCAGCCTACACTCTAAGCAACAAAAACAGACGAGTTTATTTAGAGTGTCGACTTGTAGGTTGCGGGAATCATTCAATGACGAGTGTCCATCAGCATGGAATTCCAAGAAAGAAAAACGCTTGTTTTAAGGTTTTGGAACCGGAAAAGAGAGAGCACTGAGACAAAGTAGCATTCCTGTTGAATCTCAATGATGCCTCCTCCCAGACAGTCCACAAAAAAACGACAGCCCACCTCCTGGTGAACGACCATAAATACTGGCCAGAACCCATCCTCCCACTCTCCATTCCTCATCACATCCTCTGCTCAGCAAGTTCTTCTCCTCCTCAAGCATCATCAATCTTCTTAACTCATCCTTTCAAACTCAAACCTTCTAAAATGGTCGCCCCAAACACTCTTCGACAGTTCCGCAAGTTCATGATCTTCTTCAGCTTCATCAACATGGTCCTAATGTCGATCGTCTTTGCCATGGTCACCGAACAAACAGCAGCCGCTATCGATTTCATGGGAGTCTTGATCATTCTCAGTGCAGTCATCTTCTTCTTAGCGTACATCTACTCTGTCTCAGGTCGGACTAGCAAAAACGCTGACAGCAACCTAGCCTCCCGATCCATTGCCCTACTGATTCCTGCGGGACTCCTGCTCTGGTATGGTATCCGAGGATCGTCTCTGTTTTTCGGGGTCTATAGCGACTGCGGTGATGATTCCGAATGTCATCTTGTTGCCAGTAATTTCATCTTTGCAACTTTGACGGGATGCTTGGCTATTATTGAGATGATCCTTACCTGCTCCGTCTCCCCCAGCCAGGCGTAACCCCCTGTCTGCATGACCCGTCCTTTGTCGATACCCTTCTTCACCCTCTGTCCTTGTACATTAGTCAACATTAAAAGCAATCCATAGTTCTTGCATATTTTGATCAAGCACCATCGTCTCTTTTTTTGTGTTTCAGCTTGGAGTATAGGAGCAGCAATTGGGCTGAAGAATACAAAACAAAAAAGAAAGAAAGAGTGTTCAAGAGTAGAGCGAGGGCGGGGGTTTATTTACTCTCTCTTTTTATCGTACCGAGTGATCACGACAATAACAGAAGAAAAAAAAAGGAAGGGTCGAGTGCACTAAGGGTACTCGCCACGGCCTGTTAAGGTTTTCTTTCGTGCACTCACACTACACACACCAAACCTTTTCATCAACAAGTGCCATGTTTTGAGGAGCACTCGCCACCCTTGGCTTCTAACTTCTTCGGTTTCTTCTTTTCTTTTTCCGCCTTTTTTTTTTTTTTTTTATCTTGCTTTCGCTTTTTTTTAGTCATCTTCCACTGCAACTCTATTCGTCTCCTCTTCTATCAGCCATCCATTTAATCTCTAACGTTTGTTCGTCTCTTTTTCAGCTTTCTTCTCCACCACTCTTCCCTGTATCCGTCAGCCAATCTATAAACCACTTGACTTCACTTCTTTCTCCTACTTCCTCCACGTGCATGCACATACAAAAATGCAGAAGCCAAAACTACCCATTACACTCCCGCCCCTTCGTGCATTCATGCTTCTCCTCTGCCTTACAAACCTGGGTCTCCTCATGACAGTCTACACCCGCCTCTTCACCAAATCGGGATCAAAATCGGTTTCTTTGCCACCCTAGTTGCAGTTAGCTCCATCATTCTCATCATCATTTCCCTCTTTTCCTTCATCGGAGGAACCCCCTTCCCGCGAGGAGGCCGATTCTGCTTCGTGATCCTCTTCTTGCTCTTTCCACTCTACTACGGTGTCCGAGGGATCGTTGTCCTCGCGATGGAGGCGGGGTTGTCCGTGGAAAAAATGTGTACCTGTCCTCAGGTGTCAATTGGTGGTGAGTAATTATTGCTTTGCGGTGATTCTCTCCGTGGCTTCGGCGATGGAGGCGGTTTTTGCGTATTTGGGGAGGGGACTTGATTTTGATTATGAGGTGTTTGGGTGAGAGGAGGAGGTGGAGGATCCGGCGAGACCTGCGTACAACATGCTGGTTTATCCGCATGATTGGGTCCTTGTAGATTGTCCTAGTGATAGCGAAGGTATGCAAGCTTCAACTTGTCCCATATAAAAGCAAGGTTTATGTTTATTGCTTGAAGAAAAAAAAAATAAGCCATTGCATATGCGCTTTTTTTGAGACTTGGTGGAACGGGTTGATCGGGTACGACATGAAAGTAAGGTAGATAGTAATTAGAAAAGCAACAAATAAAGTTAGCAAGAACAAGGTGCTGTAGTGCAAAAGAAAAAAAGATGTAAGGCAAGGGTATAATGCTTACGCAACTGCCATGGATACAAACAAGGAGTAAGGGCTATCCTCGGTAAACCCTCCTCGACAAAGGCACCAAACAGAAAGGAAAATTAGATTAGAGTGAGGCAGAAAAACCTTGTTTCTCCATAGCCATGATTTGGTATTTTGGCAAGAAAGAGAGCGGCCATGGGCGGGCACTTAATTAGAAATAGATCATCAACCTCTCCTCTCACAAAGTGTCAACTTGTGTGTTGGAACCAGGGTGATGAGAACTTTCAACCCTCACGGTCCTCCCTTCACCCTTTAACTTCTAGGACAGGGGCCCTTAGCGCCTATCTTTTTCCTCATCTGGAAATCCCCTCACAGGGCTGTAAATCACATCCCGACCATTCGCACATGAATAAATACTGTAAATACAATATTGCAAGAAGTCAATTCACTTTGTTCCACAGCTGAAGATCTCCTTGGGGATAATTTTTTTTTTTGTCTGGAAGTAAGCTAAGGCAGAGAGGGCCATGAGCTGCATGTATTGGGTTTTGTGAATCAGCAAATGAATACATCCTTTTTCCACGGCGACACATAGAAGGAGCGCAACTCCCTCAGTGTATTTCCCACTCTGCTCTTCCCTTTCTATTTCCCCACTCTTTCTCCGCTTCCCGCCTCCGTCTTCGCATCGACTGTTTCTGAGTGTTCAGAGCCCCTGCTGCCTTCTCCCCTCCTTTTTATGACAAGTAGGGAATCAAAACCAGGCTGTCGTTCTTTTTCTGGCTGCTGTCATCGCTCTCCTACCCATTTCATCAACACAAACATACATTTAACAAGTCATTCCGCTCTCGCTGTCAAAAAACATAGGCCAGCAACACAATGGAGACACGGATCAGCAGCAACAACAACACCAGATTTAACGAGAATCCGGGCAGAGGCTCCCGAATGAGTGTCTCTACTTGATCATACACCATCTACGGGGCGACCTCAAGACTCCATACCCTCCTATTCGTCAGTTGTTTCTTCTTTCACGCCACCCTGCCAGCACTCATGGAAGACCCGTTCGACACCTGGAAAAGGAAGCCGGAGCGGTACTCGGACAGTCATAACAACATGTTTGCCCACTTCCTAGCCTCCTTGCTGCATTACCAACAGGAACGCATAGGAAAAGACGCGTCCTCGATCCTGGCCGAGTTTGGTCTTCAGCTGGTCGATCCCCCAAGATCCCGTGCTTCAAGGTCTTTTTACCTGCGACACAGGCACACGAGGATAGGACAGCTATCCGGGACGAAAATCCCATAACGATGGACTACTCCAAGTTTTTGACCATTTCTGGAGGCTACAACTAGAGGCATGTGCGATTCTACCAGTTTCTTCGATTGATTGAGATACCCGACACTGTTCGTCTCTTGTGGGAGGAGGAGGACGGTTGGGAGATTGACTCTGAATTTACAGGTCAGCCAACCGGCACGACGACTAAAGAACAAGGCGGGCAAGGAGAGGATGAAAATGACGATGGGCAGACGGAATACATCCAGGAAGTGCGGGAGTACAAAGACGTTCTCTCTGAGAAGCTCGACCAACTGTTTCCTTCTCTACATTTTTTCAGTTGCTTTTTTCAGAAGTGGAGCTGGGTTTGATGTCTGGTTTAGTATGTACATACTACAGCCGCCAGATACACACTCTTCCTTTTGTCGTCACGCGCCCCCCACTCTTCGCATAAAAGGGCGCCCTTTTTTTTTTTTTTTTTTTTTTTTTTTTTTTTTTTCGTTGCTGTCTCATCCACTTCCCATACTTCTTTCTTCATTCACCAACATCCTCTGCGCTTGATCCCTCCTTTCCTCCATCCCTGCACTCTTACTTTGTTCTCGCCCCTGTTCTCATCCCTTTGCCCTTACTCATCCATCGTCATGACAGGCAAGTGCAGCAGTGTCGTCAGATCCATCAACAACAACAACAAAAAAAAAGTGATCGCCATCCTGACACTTCATTCCTCTACCTCCCTGTCCAACATAGGCCAACGCTACAATGGTGACACGGATCAGCAACAAAAACAACTCCAGAATCAACGACAAGCCGTGCAAAGGCTCCCAAATGAATGCCTGTATCTGATCGTACACCATCTTCGGGGCGACCTCAGGACCTTGCACACCCTCCTGTTCGTGAGCCGCTTCTTCTTCCACGCCGCTTTGCCAGTTCTTATGGACAACCCCTTCCGCACTTGGAACATGGACGGCTGTTCATCGCGGTTCCGGACTAGCCAGGATAAGCTGTTTGCCCTTTTCCTGGCCTCACTACTGTATCACCAACAGGAACTGACGGGGAAAGATGCTGCCTCGATCCTTGCCGAGTTTGGTCTTCAGTTGGTCAAACCTGCCAAAATCCCGTTCTTCCAGCCCTTTTTGCCTTCAAAACAGGAACACGACCACGGGATAGCTGCACAACAGAAGAACTCCATGACGGTGGATTATTCCAAGTACTTGACGGTCCTTTACGGTCTCAACAACGCCGAGTGGTATTATATCAAGCACCACCAGTTCGTCCGTCTGATCGAGATGCCGGATCACCTTCGAGAAGTTAAAGAGGACGGCTCAGACGATGACTCGGACTACAAGGACGTCCTTTTCTCTAACTACAATCGGTTACTGCTTCACTACAACGTCGAGTCCATCACCCTCATGTCGTTCCACGTCTCCGAGGCACAGCAATACCTTCCTATGGCGACCAAACTAGCCAATCTGCGGGAAATTGTCTTGACCAAGGGCAAGGCTATGCCCGATCAACATTTGCAGGATACTGTCGCTTTTATTCGCGCCAACAAGCAAGCCTTTCCTCGGAAGCCCTGCCTTCGACTGGATTTTTCGCGTGGTTGGCAATGTAACGATATGAGCGAGTTTACCTCCATCGCGCAGAGTCGGACCCTTGTCAGCGACTGTATGACGGCCCGAGTGGAGCTCTATCGGGCAATCGGTGAGCCGGAGGAGTTAGACGCCCAAATCATCCCAAGATTCTACAGGATGATGGAAGATGTGGGCACAGAAAGGCTTTTACGACTGTATGACTCGGATAACTTCAGGATCGACGTTGGAGAAAGTTCAGATATGGAGGCCTTTCTCAGGAGATGCCCCCGCCTTCAGACTCTTGCCTTGAGCACTGGCCACCCTTTCATCCTTTCCTGGGCCGCGCAAGTGGCAAGGGATCAGGCAGACAAGCTCCAGCAATTCAACTCCTCAAAGACGCTCCTTCCACGATTGGAATGTTTGGATCTTGGATCAAGACGTCCTTACCGCTTCGACATCCACGCCCTCAACGACGGTATGACAGCCTTCTCGCAGACCCTCACGGCCGTCTATGTGAAGAACGGCCATGGATTTCGCGTGAGGGACCAGGAAGAAGAGGCATGGTTTCTGGATCGGGACTTGGCCCTCTCACGCCAGATCCGCACCGCCCCTCTTGCCAACACTATCGGAGACTGGCCCTTCCTCTTGCCCCGCCTGCGGTCGTTGGATATTTATATCAGGTGTGCCGGCTCACTCCGCGTCGGCTCGTTTGACAAGTGCCCCAATTTGGAGGAAATGAGTCTCCATTATGGCGCTGTTGGCTCTGGACCTCGTGCCCTCGAACCCAACGACGAAGACCCTGGTAACGAAAATGACCCTCGTCGTCAGGCGCCAATGGACACTAGCATGTTCCCTAAGTGGAATCTACCGAAACTCAAGGAGTTAATGCTGTGCGGTGCGCCCGCTATGTTATTCAACTATGATTCTTTGGAAGAGATGTCTATGCTGGAAAAATTGACGTTGGCCGTCGACCGAACGACGGATCTTCAGATATGGTCGCAGGATATCCCTCGACTTTCGACATATACCAACCGGTTCAACGCACACGTGCTATCAGGAGATACAACAACAACAGCCACAACGGCCACCGGGGTCGAGAATACCGCCATCGCTACGGATATTTCTGATGGCTCTATCGATAATGCATCAACAGTTTCTTCCGGGAACGATGTCTGGAGAGGGTCCTGGACACTGCCCATGCTGAGGGATCTGGACTTGCGAGGCCCACCCGCAACGGCGTTTACGTTTGATTTGCTCAAGAGGCTCCCAAGCCTTGTGTCACTCTGCCTAAAATTGACACACCCTGGACCCTGCCAACCCTTACCCCTTGTCGCCTTTACACCCGCCATACTCGCAGAACTCGAAGCTAGAGACAGAGATAGTGACGACGGCGACACGATCAAGGATATTCCACAGAGCGGTGAGGTCCATGTGGAGAGCAAACTGGAAAAAATAAGCATCCACGGGCCCTGGATAATCACAGCCGTAGACCTCGTGGTCTTACTGACAGAACATGCGCCATTCTTAAAGGACTTGTCCTTGCATATGACGCAGATGTCTGAAGCCAGATTCTTTGACGCTTTCAGGGACGCGGATGAGATGTTGAGGCGCCGGTTCGGGCCAGAGTGGGACGCACGGCCAATACCAAATGGAGACTTGGCGTTGTCTTGTGAAGAGGCGTCTCATTCTCTTTCTTTGCCATTCAAGCCGTTGCCGGGGCGATCTTTAGTCGACGTGTATGGAAACTGTCATGTTGGTGCGCACGTGCTGATGGATTATATGGAGATAATTGATGCGGATGAAGTGGGCGACTACCGGGGGCATGGGATCCGGGTGTTTGATGTATGGGATCGTTATTTTGTTCATAAGCGTGATAGAGAATGGTTCAAATCTGTTAGGGCGGGCGAGGAGTAGTTAGGTGGACAGTACAGTACAGTTGATTTGCGTTGTGTTTGAATAAATAGAAATTGGATTTTCGCTCACTGACTATTTCTCCATTTAGCCTTTTATTTCCCGCGTCTGTCCACCTCTTGTAGGGTTCTTCAATTTTTAGGTAGTTTTCCTCACCTTGTATTTGTGTAGTATCCATCCCTTCCCTCACCTCTCTCCCCACCTTTTACTCCCCTTTCCACCAACATCGCTTTTCCCCATTTATCTCTTGCTTAGTATTTGCTCGTTAGCCTTCCCACTGCTTCAGGCAGTGTGTATACTTTCTGGCTACGACTCATGAGGGTACTGTCTACACAGGTACAAACAAACACGCATATTGACCGCCTACACAAAGCAACTGGCATAGTTTTATAGTTTTGTGGCAAAAAATGACAAAAGAGGAACCCTGAATCGGCATGTGTTCTCTTCGTGTTTCTATGTTGTCCCTCTCCTCCCTCCTCACGGCCCCATCTCCCCTGTCGTCGCGGCACATGAGTCTTAGAAGTAGCTGATTTAGACTGAAGAAAAAAGAAAGGAGACCCCGGAGAGTTGTTCCTTTTTTATTTCTTTTCTTTTACGTACTACCTCATCGTAACCTCAAAAATCCATTACTAGTACATTGAGTTCTCTTCTTCTCGGAAAGATATATAAATTTTTGGATGATGACATGCACAATGATAACTTATACAAAATACGGCCAAAGCTGATGACTGATGAATCTCAAAGAAAAAAATAGAAGGTACTAACAGAAAGAGTTGAGCTATAGGGCTGCATTCAAATGGAAACGGAGGAAGAACATGGAGCGTCAATGGCCGTTTTTACGACACCGTACGCTTTTCTCGAGCTAAAATTGTTGGAAATGGGGAAGTACAGAAGGGGACAATGTCGATCCTTCTATGGGAACCTTCTTAGAAATCAACATGTGGATGAGTTGACTTTTGACTTCTTTTCAAGGTGGAGACGGTAGGCTGATAGCAAACAAAACAGCATTGCACTTTGGGTTCTCCTTTTTATCCGGCCCTGTGAGTGGGCGATCGGGGATATGAGTGGTTGATCGGACATTGGATTGTCCATGAAGCGTTTACTTTTTAGAGAAGAGCGACGCCCGCCTTGGTTTCTTTCTTTGTTTCTTATCAGATCCTCCACCTGAAAATTATCCCCCCTCTCCCTTTCTCTCATTTCTTCCCTTCTTCCCTTCTTCCTTCCTCCCTCACACATCCCATCAAAAACGTAGACAAAGATGGTCCCTGCGATCTACAGTCTGAGATTCTGGATGGTCCTCGTGACGCTGGCGAACCTCAGCATCGTCATCACCTACCACGCTTGGTCGGTCCCCGAGATGGACAAGATCATGGCCAAACGGATCAGGGAGATAAACGAAGACTTTAACCAAAACCTGCCAGCAACCCAGTACCAGTACACATGGGTGGACTATGCGATCATTATCCCTCCGTCGTCCTCCTCCCCGCCTACATCTACTCGAGCTGGGGAAAGAAGTCTCTGGTCTCCAACAAGCACGCCCGCGCAGTCCTGATGCTCCTCCCGGCCCTGTTCCTGATCGGTGTCCAGCTCTGCTACATCGACCTCGAGATCAGGTATGCCAAGTGGTTCAATGCGGATCTAACTGAGGAGTCTCCACGTTATAACCCTTTTTCGTGTGCGGGTATCAATGGTGGTGTGAGTGCTCTGTGTGCAGTGTTGCAAAGTTACACGTTTATCCCTATTATTGTCGGGTTCTTTGTGATTATTGAGGTCACTGTTACTCTTGTTCCCGGGCCTCTTCACCCGGCTAAGGCCGCTTACTTTTAAATAGCGAAGTTCCTCCCCTTTCCTCCCTTCCATTCTTCGTTCGCGAAAAATAAAAAAAAAAATATAATCCACAACTAAGGATTAGAGAGTTATTGGCGAGCTGGCTGTAAAAAGATGCGAGCAAGGCTGACGCCTTTTTTCAGTTGTTTGTTTGCAAGTTGTTTGTTTGTCGCTCTTCCTTTTTTTTTCTTTCGATAAAGGTAACTAAGCTTTAGCGATTGACTAAACGATTGGGCTGGCAGCCACATGCAAAACATCAGAATTGGGCTATTGGACCTTCGCCCCCCTCTGTCTGTTCAACAGAGGCTCATTCGATTTTTTAGATTGCTTTCCCTTCCAAAACTTCTATTGAAAATATCTTTTCCCTCTCTTTTTTCTTTTGTTCCTTTCCACCAATATCGCCTTTCCTCATTTTTTCTTGCTTGTGTTCGCTCTCACTGCCTCGCTTTTGGCTACGGCAGACAAGGGCGCTGTCAGCAGAGAGGCACATGCAGACACAAAAACAGACAAAGACACCAAAACAAAAAGCAGCAACATGTATCCTTTATCCTGAGGCAAAGTGACAAAATAGAAGCCTGTTTTTTTTTTCTGCTCTGTTTTCCTTGCAATGCTGCCCCACACACACGCACCACTTCCCTTTCTTCCTTCCATTGCCCCAGTTTTCTACGCCATGAGACCTGCTGGTGACTAAATTCGACTTTGAAGAATAAAAAACAGATGAGCTAAAGGAGTTGTTTTTTTTTCACTCTCTATGTCTCTGCCTCATAATCTTAACTGACCACTCTGTTGCATTTTCGCGAACAGGCAATTTTCCGATGGCAACAAATTGACATGGCGAGAATGAAAAAGAAATGTATAGACATGCTTTCCAGCACAATAAGGACGACGAACACTGTGGGCATTTATCGTTGTGTCAACAACGAAGAAACAAGGAGGAGGAACAAAGTAAAGGGCATCATAGACTGGCATGGTCGTTTAAAAAGAATTCTCGTCAATTTTTTTTTTACGCCCCCTCAGCCTTTTCCTGAACGAAGGTTTATTTGCTTAACGTGTGAAGACGTAATAAGAGGTCAGAGCTTACTTTGTTCCATAGAGAACATCCAACAGATCAAGTAGACGAGTCGACTTTAGGCTCTCCTAGCGAAGGGGAGCAGTCTTAAAAAAAGGCAGTGCAATCTGGATTTTTCCTTTCTACCAAAACACAATGAGGAGACGCGGTGGCCCTGTGATTGTGGTCAGTGATCAGTATTTTATTTATTTTTATTTTTTTTTTTTTTTGGGGGGGGGGGGAATGGGTTGATGGGAGATGGGTTACCCATGGGGCGTTAATTTATTTAAAGGAAGGCGACGCCCAACTTTTTTTTTCTTTGCTTCTTAACAGATTCTCACCCTCAAACCTACCCCCTTCTTCTCTTCGTGTTCTCAATCCCTATCGTCCTCCGTTCTCTGCCCTCTACCTTCCCCTCCCTTCTTCTCGGCTATCCCTAAAACACACAAGATGGCCCCTGCGATCTTTTTTCTGAGATTCTGGATGGTCTTCGTGGCGCTGGTGAACCTCAGCATCATCATTACCTTCTACGGTTGGTGCGTCCCCAGAGCAATCAAAGCCGCTGACGAGGCAGGGAGCACAGACCGGTTCGAATTCTACTGGGGCGACTACGCCCTCATCATCTCCTCCGTCGTCCTCCTCCCCGCCTACATCTACTCGATCTGGGGAAAGAAGCCCTTAGTCTCCAGCAAGTACGCCCGCGCAGTCTTAATGCTCCTCCCGGCCCTGTTCATGATCAGTGTCCAGCTCCGTCAAATCGCCGCTATGATCAAGTTTGCCAAGATGATCAATGCGAGACGACCCGAACAGCTCTCGTCTTATGACCCTTTTTCGTGTGCGAATAGCGATGGTAGTGTGGATGCTACATGTAGCCTCTTGCAGTGCCATTTGTTTGTCCCTGTTATTGTCGGGTTCTTTGCGATTATTGAGGTCGCTGTTACACTTGTCCGCGGGCCTCTTCACTCAAACAAGGCTGCTCACTTTTAAGCAGAAGGGGTCTTTTACCCTTCTTTCTTTTCAGTATTCGTTCGCGAAAAATAAAAAATAATAAAATCCATACTAAGAATGGAGAGTTATTGACGAGCCGGCTGTAAAAGGAAGATGGGAGGGAGCCGCACCTTCGGATGTCTTTGACTGCTTGATTTGAGACCCATTGTGAGGTATTGGAGCGCAAATGTCATTAATGTTAGTCGTGCATGAGTATCCGATGATGGGCGCCTATGACTATTTTGCGAATAGGTCGATCATCGTGTTTTTGTTTTTTTTCCTTACTTAGGCCAGAAAACACGAGATAGTTGCAATCGGATTCAACCAAACAACAAAAAGCCAGGACGACTTGTCCTGCGCCATTTTATTTCCTTTCGACCTATTGAAGACAGAGCTTGAAATAAGCGAGTAGAGTTGTCTTTGAACTTTTTTTTGGCCTCTGTCTGTTCAATCTCTGTTTGTTTATCTTTTTTCTTTCGAAAAAAAAGGCGACCTTTTTGTGCTAGACCAATTGATTGGCTGGCTACCCTAGGCAAAACATGGCAATTGGTCTACTGGGCCTTCGCCCTTTGCCTGTCCGAGTCGTGCATTTTTTTTTTTATTTTTTGCATATCACCCCCTCTTTCCTATTTTGTTTTTCTTTTCCCCTGTCGTCCCGCCACATAAGACCCATTAATGACTAAAGTTAACCTGAAGAAGATATACGGAAGACTCAGAAAGTTGCTCCGTTTTTTTTTTTTTTTTTTTTTTTTTTTTTTTTTTTTTTCGCTTTTTCTCTCGTTTACATACCGCCTTGCAACTTAAATTATCGTTGCTCTCCTTTAGCTCCTTTTCCCGGCAGGAGAAATAAGATTTTTGAATTCCAGCCGATTGGACAGAGAGATGACAGAAACGAAAAAAAAAATTCAGACAGGTGAAGGTCATTGAAGGATACAAGAAAGGTTATATCGCCAATAGCGAAAGAAGGTTGGGATGTATTTGAAATGTAGGAGGAGAAGGAGGTGGTGAGGCATCAGTGATTATGGTGTCAAATGACGGACCTTCAATTAGGCTCAGCTAGAAACTGTTTATAGTGTGAAAGGCAGAGGTGGGTGGGCCATGAATCACCCTTCCATGAGAACCTTCCAAGAAACCTGGTGGACGAGTCTACTTTGTGCTTTTTTATTCACAATACAAAGAGAGGGTAGAAGCCCTTGTCCCCCAAAGACACAGCAGTAACCGCCGGTCGGCGTTGGAACTATTCGCTATAAAAAAGAGAGCGATAGCCTACTTTTAAAGCATATTTTCCTCTCTCAATCTTTTTCTTCCCTTTATTATTTTTCGACTGTTCTCTTCCTCTTAGTCCCCGTTCTCTCTCTTCTATCCTTCGCTCTACCTCTTCTACTCTTCATTCTCTCTCTCTTTCCTTCTCCTTTTCCCATCTTCCTCACATATTCCAAACACACACAAGATGGCCCCTGCGATCTTTTTTCTGAGATTCTGGATGGTCCTCGTGACGCTGGTGAACCTCAGCATCGTCATTACCTACCACGCTTGGTCCGTCCCCGAGATGGACAAGATCATGACCAAACAGATTAGGGAGAGTTACGAAAACACGGACATAAACGTACAAGTAGAGCATTACAAGTATACATGGGTGGACTATGCAATCATCATCTCCTCCGTCGTCCTCCTCCCGGCCTACATCTACTCGATCTGGGGAAAGAAGTCTCTGGTCTCCAACAAGCACGCCCGCGCAGTCCTGATGCTCCTCCCGACCCTGTTCCTGATCGGTGTCCAATTCCGTCAAATCGACCGCTCGGTGGAGCTGGCCAATAGAATCAACGCGGATCAAACTGAGGGATTCCCACGTTATAACCCTTTTTCGTGTGCGGGTATCAATGGTGACATGAGTGCTCACTGTAGAGTATCGGAAAGTTACACGTTTATCCCTATTATTGTCGGATTCTTTGCGATTATTGAGGTCGCTGTTACGCTTGTTCGCGGGCCTCTTCATTCTGCCAAGGACGCCCACCCTTAAGCAGTAGGTACTCTTTCCCTCCCCTCCCTTCCCTCACTTTTCGTGAAACATTAAAAAATAATAAATTATCCCTCAGATAGAACAAAAGTGTATTAAATCACAAAAAAAAAAAAAAAAAAAAGGTACGATCGGTACGCGTTTCATTTGTGATTTTCCTATTCGTCGATATGCCTCTGCGCAGATCTAGGATCAGTAACCAGCAACGAAGAGAAGGCAACATGCATTTTGGGCGAGAGCCGGTGGTTTCTTTGTTGCAACACCCACATACCTGAATCCATGCCATGTCATGTCAAAAGGGTTTTGATCCTTTGTATCCTTTGTAAGCCCTCGTCCTCTCTCATCCATGGCTCACCAAAAAAAAAAAAAAAAAAAAAAAAAAAAAAAAAAAATTCCTCCCCCGCTTCTTCTGAATAACCGATGCCGCTGTTGTGTAGCCGGGACATGCGTCGAAGCATGGGCCAAACAACGAAAAGAGGGAAAAGAAAGAAGTAGTACAACCTCATCTCATTCCTCCATCTTCTTGTCGCCCTGATCACCCATTCCTCTCCCTTTCTGATCCCCTTTTTTCATCCCTCATTCCTTCTCCACCCCTCTCACCTTGTTTGTCCATCACTTTCCTCACCTCCTTCTTTCCCTTCCTCTCTCTGCTACTTTACTTCTCTCTCCGCTCTATTTTCTCTTCCTTTCTCTCTTTCACGATTTCCTTGTACCCCTTTCACGTCTCTATCCTCCCCTTCCCTAATCACATTCCGACACTTTACCCACAATGAGCACTGATAACATCGCCACTGCACCCCTCCCTTCCGCCGTATTCAAGGGCAGTGATCTTCCCCCCCCCTGGTGACCGACGATCCTCCTTGTGTCCTCATTGCTGGAGCGGGTCTGGCTGGTCTCTTCCTCGGCATCTTGCTAGAGAAGGCAGAGATCCCTTATGAAATTTTTGAACGGACAGCTGAAATCAAGCCTCTAGGTAAGGACCTGCTCTTCGCAACTGCGCCTTGTCGCCCTCAAATGCATTGCCCTTGCCTCTTTTCTAAGATTTTTCTTTGCTTCTGTTCTTCTGACCTGTAGGTGCGATCATGTCGCTGGTAATTTACCCTGCTGTCGTTTTTTTTTTTTTTTTTTTTTTTTTTTTTTTTGGTTATTTATCCTTATCGGCAATGGTCATTCATATGCACAGTGAAAATCTTTCCTCCCTTACGCCAGGTTTAACCTTTCTTGCGCCCTCCAATAGTCACCAAACATCCTTCCCGCTTTTGAGCAAATCGGTCTCTATGAGGAGCTCATGTCGTTCTCCAAGAGCTTCAAGAATTCGTCTTATTACACCGGCCAATTGAAAGTCATTGCCAGAGACGAAGGCATCCCCGCCGACGCGTACGTTCAGCTCACCGAAGTCCTTTGTATGTCTCGATTTTATTCTTGGAAGCATGCTCACACACTCTACTTTAATCTTGTTTACTCTATAGTGTTGGATATGATCGCATCCAGTTCGCTCGTCCCGAGTTGTACGATATGTTGTTCAAGCAGATCCCCCCTGAGAAGATGCACATGTCGAAGAAGATCCTCTCGTTCCAACAAAACCACGAGGGAGTCATGCTTCGATTCAGCGACAACACCACAACCCATGGCGACATCCTTGTTGGTGCCGATGGAGCCCACAGTGCGGTCCGCCAACATCTCTACCAGACACTGGACAAGCAAGGACTTCTCCCCAAGGCGGACACCAAGGCCATGAGCAGAGGGTATATCTCCCTTGTCGGAACCACGGAAGCTCTCGACCCCGAGAAGTACCCTGGCGTTCTGAAGAAGGACTGTGATATTAACTTTATTATTGGAGACAAGAATACCCCCTACACTGTGAGTTCATACTTGGATCTTGACATGTCTCGTGGAACAACATGTATGGATTTCAACCGTAAACCTAAAGTTCGTTTCCTTGCTCTTAACTGTCATTCCCGTCCCACTAGTGGACAACATTCACAGTCCCCGGAAACAAGATCTGTTGGAATGTTATTATTCAGATCGGAATCGCCGAGCTCGCCGACGACCAATTCAGGACCTCAGACTGGGTTCCACAACAGAACCAGGCGATGATGGATTCAATCCGCCACTTTAAGACGACCTATGGCACGTTGGGCGATCTGTTCGATCAAACTCAGATCGAGAAGGTCTCCAAGGTGTACTTCGAAGACATGTTGTTTGAGACCTGGAACCATGGCCGTACTATCTTGATTGGCGATGATGAGTGCTCGTACTCGTGAATGCTGGTCGCACTGTCGCCCTGACTTATTTTCATTTAGCGGACAGTCTCTAACAAGCGCATTCGTTTTTTTTTTTTTTTTTTTTTTTATTATTATTATTTATTTTGCTATACCCGCTTGATTTCTCTTAGCTGCACATAAGGTAAGGCGCTTTTTAGTTTGTTAGAGGCGGTGTGCATTACAGTCAGATAGGCGAGGACAATCATGTTAACCAATACAACATCCATTCCGCTTCACTTTTGCAGCTGTTGCCTAGCACGGGAGCGGGAGCTGTCAACGCTATGCAGGATGCCGTTCTTCTCGCCAACCACCTTTATGACATCAAGCCGACGAGTTTCGAAAATATCCAGAAGGCATTGAGCGACTACAAGAACGAGAGATTTGAGGCTGTTAAGGAACAATACCCGCAATCCTACATGGCTGCAAAGCTCATGTATGGTCATGTACGTTTTTTCTGAAGCACCATTTCTCCCTTTTCCTTATTGTGCGCCCTTTGTGTGTGCGTTACTAACGCTGATTTTCATTTTTTACTCCCATTTGTCGTCCAGACGTTCTCGGAACGTATTCTTCGACAGATCGTGTTCAATTGGCTCCCTAAGTCGACGATGCAGAAGCAGCTCCAAAAGAACACTGCTTACCGTCCTCAAGCCAATTTCTTGCCACAGGCGCCCAAGCGCGGGACTTAAGATATCATCCCTCGGGCACCTTCGAAACGTATGCAGAGAGAGGAGGAGGGGGTCAAGGAGAAGATTGCTACTGCTGCTGCTGTTTGAGGAATGACGCTTTCCGCCTTTTTTTTTCTCGAATAAAAATGCACTTTGTGAATACAAAAAAAACCGAGTGCTCGCTCTACCGTGCTTGTTTTTCATGAATAATGAACATTATCGTACGATGTCGATTGTACTGTACATGCACCAATGCTGTAACCTTCAGACGGGTTGCCCTTCTGCACATCAGTCGAAAAAAAGCAAGCAGTTACAAAGGCCTTGATCAACATGTAGCCTTCGTTTTCACAACCAAAGAGAAATAAAACCATTGTTGTGTAACAATCGAGGAGACGCAAGAAGAGAAAGAAAAAAGAACGAGAGGAAGAAGAGGTGAGAGCGAATGTCAGATTGCTCATCACTCATCCCTGAACTCGCATCTCATTGTCCATCATCTCGTCTTTTTTTCTTCATTACACTCGTACATTCATCTGTTCACACCGCCTTTCTCCTTACTCTAGTTCATATCATTTCTACCTTGTATCACAGAGAATGAGCTTTACTTCTCAGCCTGTTCCCTCAGTTGCAACCGATAAGCCCCCTCACGTCCTCATTTCGGGAGCAGGTCTAGCTGGACTTTTCTTGGGTATTCTTCTAGAGAAAGCAGGAATTCCGTACGACATCTATGAGCGTGCTACTGAGATCAAGCCTCTTGGTACGAGAAACATGTACCGTATTCAAGATCAATACAAGAGCGTAAGCACTCGAACATACAACTACATACTTTTTATGAGATCTGACCATTACCTTTCTTTCACCCTTCATGTACTATAGGGTCAGTTATTAGTTTGGTAAGACAACGAAATACCACACTCATCCATATCTGAGAGAAGAATTGAACCGCTCAGCTCCCATTGTCTGACAACGGTGCATTTTTTTCATTTCTCATTTCTAGTCGCCAAACATTCTCGCCGCATTCGAGCAATTGGGCCTTTATGAAGAGCTCCTGTCGTTCTCGAAAAGGTCCATCAGAAACGCCTTTTACACGGCTGAGCTCGAGGTCATTGGCAGGATTGAGTCTTCACCCGCCGAGACAAAAACGTATATTGCCTTTTCTTAGCCTTCAGCACACTATGGACAATAACGATGTCTTCAGAGTAGAGTGCATATACATTGTCTAATCTCATTTGTTTACTATTTGCATCCGTCTTTCGTAAATGAAATCTAGAGTTGGATACGACCGTATCTTGTTTGCCCGTCCGGAGTTGTATAATCTGTTGGCGAAGAAGACACCGTCGAACAAGTTGCACATGGCGAAGAAGATTGTGGCCTTTGAGCAGGATCAAGATAGTGTTACTGTGACTTTGGGAGACGGTACTACCGCTCGGGGTGATATTCTTGTCGGAGCGGATGGCGCCCACAGTGCTGTTCGTAAACACCTTTACAAGATCCTGAACAAGCAAGATCTGTTGCCCGAATCGGACACCAAGGAGATGACCAAAGGATATATTTCCTTAGTTGGAACGACTGACGCGTTGGACACTGCCAAGCACCCTGGAGTCTTGAGAGAAGATTCTGATGTTTGGGGTGTCATCGGTGACAAAGACACACCCTACACTGTAAGTTGCACTCGCATCTTATGTCAAAATCAATTGAAGTATACAAGGCTATGAAGGTATGAAAAACAATAGCCTAATTATTTACATCTCACATTCATTCGCATGTTTAATATCTCTCGACAGTGGTTTGCATTTGCGGTTCCCGGCAACAAGTTAGCCTGGAATGTTGTTGTTCAGCTAGGAATCACTCCGATAGCTGATGAGCAATTCAAGGCCTCTGACTGGGACACACAGCAGAACCAGGTCATGATGGACTCAATCCGTCATTTCAAGACACCCTATGGTACACTGGGAGATCTCTTCGATGCTACTCCTGTTGACTGTGTCTCCAAGGTCTTTTTCGAGGACAAGTTGTTTGAGACATGGAACCACGGACGAGTTGTTGTGATCGGCGATGGTATTATCTTTTTTTTTTTTTTTTTTTTTAAAATGCTATCATCATTCATTCGTATTGTTATCGATGTCGCTACTGACGCTTCACTTCTCGTGTCTTCTCTCTCAATTAAAATTTATAAGCTGCTCACAAGGTGAGGATAAAGATGATGGCTGACGGACTTATTGATGTCTTCGCTGTCCATCTCGTTCTAACAAGCATCACCTTTCTGTATACCTTGTTTGTCCTTTTAGTTGCTCCCAAGTCTTGGAGCGGGGGCAGTTAACGCAATGCAGGATTCGGTGTTACTCGCTAACCATATCTACGACATCAAGCCCACTAACCATGAGAATATCAAGACTGCTCTAAGCGAGTACAAGCAAGAGCGGTTCAATTTTATTAAGGACCAGTACCCCGTATCGCATATGAGTGCCAAACTACTCTTTGGGCATGTAAGTTTGGCCTACTACAAAATGAATGTACTAAACAATCCACTATTTGCGGATGCTGACAGTTCTGCCTCATTTGTTCCTACCATTGTTGTCATAGACACTTTGGGAACGGATTCTCCGATATATCGTGTTCAATTGGCTGCCAAATTCGATGCGGGCGAAACAGCTCGTCAAAGACTCGGCCTACCGTCCTCAGGCCAATTTTTTGCCTCCAGCACCCAAGCGCGGTACCATGGACATTATACCTCAACAACCCTCGAAGCGCATCCAGAGGAAACAGGAAGAGGCCAAGAAGAGTGCGACGACTGCTGCCACCCTTTGAATCCACAATCCATCTTTTTTAAAAAAAATTAATTAAAGTTTTGTGCTTCGGCTGTCTGGATTTCCTGTTGGTTTTGCCAGTAATGAGAAGTACGCCCATGAAAAAAAAGAAAAGAAAACACGATTGCGTTTACCGGATCTTTGAGGGCATGGCAGTAAGACAACAGTTTGTGGCGTACAAATAACTCGAGAATTCGACAAGTCTCCTCAGGTATTCGAGTCAGTCTCACCTCCAAGTTCCCCTACTCGCCCCCTGAGGGGCACAATAAACAGGATTGTCCGTTCGTTGTTTGTGGTCAATTGCAGGCTCCTTTCTCGATCATGCAAGCTCAAAAATACACATGCTGTGTAACAATCGGAGAAGCAGAGGAGCAGAGGAGGGAAAAGACGAAGAAGGAAAAACAGAGAAAGAGTGAGTGAATCTCAGTCTGCTCATCGGTTCATTCATCATCTCTCTTTCCTTCTTCCATTCCTCTCATTTCGTGCTCCCATTCTCTCTTTCTTCCTTCCCTCCTTTCTTCCTCTCTTTCACGCGACCGTGCTTTACTTTTTCAAGAATGGCTACTGTCTCAGAGGCACCTTCACCCAATTCGGTTGCTGACCAGCCTCCTCACGTCCTTATCTCAGGCGCTGGTCTCGCAGGACTTTTCCTGGGCATTTTGCTGGAGAGGGCGGGCATCCCCTATGACATCTATGAGCGTGCGGCCGAGATCAAGCCCCTTGGTATGCTGGACCTGATTTTTGTATTCGACAAACTCAAGGAACAGTGCATGCAGACGCAAAAAAAGCATACGTTTTTTTCTAGAGTCTCTAGCCCTTACACCCTCTCCTTCCTTATTTTTCACTCGCATCTTCCTAGGCTCTGTTATATGTTTAGTAAGCGAGCAATTATGCGTTGAGAAAGAATCGACCTTGCCCCTATCTGTATCTAACAGCGGTCTTCCCTCCTCCCTCCTTTTTCTAGTCACCAAACATCCTTCCTGCAATTGAACAGCTCGGCCTGCTAGAGGAGGTCATGTCATTCTCGAAACCGGCGCTTAGAAACACATTCTACACTGGCGACCTGGAAGTCATTGGCAAGACCGAGACTTTGACGACCGACGTGTACGTTCTTCCTTTTCTGTCCTCTGCAAAGCCCTGAATCTGTGGGACGTCAATTACTAGTGACCACAAACACCTTTTTTTTGTACTCATTTCATTTGTGCCTTTTTTTGCAAACAAAAATTTAGAGTTGGATACGACCGCATTTTGTTTGCCCGCCCAGAACTGTACGACTTGTTGCTCAGGAAGACGCCCTCAGAGAGACTCCATATGTCCAAGAAGATCGTTTCCTTTGAACAGGACGAGGATGGTGTTTCTGTGAAATTCGGAGACAGCACGTCGGTCCGAGGAGACATCCTTGTCGGAGCGGATGGTGCTCATAGCGCTGTTCGTAAGCACCTCTACAAGACACTGGCGAAACAAGGGCTTTTACCCGAGTCGGATAACAAGGAGATGAACAGGGGATACATCTCTTTGGTTGGAACCACGGATGAATTGGATCCTATTAAATACCCAGGTCTTTTGGAGGAGGATTCGGAGAGTTTTTATATCATTGGCGACAAAAACACACCCTACACCGTAAGTCTTGACATAGACCTCTGGTCAGTGCTAGGACATGATGCGATTATGAAAGAACATCTATTTTACTAATTTTTTTTGTGTTTCGTTTTATGGCACATTTTTTTTTTCGCAATAGTGGGTGACATTTGCTGTGCCAGGCAACAAGATCTGCTGGTGTGTGGTCATCCAAATGGGGATCGTTGAGGTAGCAGATGAACAATTCAAGTCATCGGATTGGGTGCCTCAGGAAAACAAGAAGATGATGGACGCGATCCGCCACTTCAAGACACCTTATGGGACCATTGGCGATCTTTTCGACGTAACGCCTATTGATCGGGTTTCCAAGGTCTACTTTGAGGACCAGCTGTTTGAGACCTGGAACCATGGGCGAACTGTCTTGATCGGTGATGGTATGTGCTTTTTCTTGCGAGAGATGTGTGCCAGCATGTGTGTATGTCCTAGCTGTAACCATGTGAATTAACTTTTTGTATTTAATTTGGCCCCTCGTTCCTGATTTTAGCTGCGCATAAAGTAAGGACAAGAACGATAAATTAGGTGATGATTCAAAACGATGGTTCATGCACACCTGTCCAACCGAACAATGTTCTCTCTTATTTTTTTCTCTTAGCTTCTTCCAAGCAGTGGCGCCGGTGCAGTAAACGCGATGCAAGATGCAGTTCTCCTTGCCAATCACTTGTACGACATCAAGCCCACCACCTTCGACAATATCAGGCAAGCTTTGAGTGCTTACAAGGAGGAGCGATACGATGCCATCAAGGACCAGTATCCACAGTCATACATCGCTGCCAAGCTTATCTATGGACATGTAAGTTGCCACTGTCTCCTTTGCTATGCTTTATTCCTTCCAAAAAAAAAAAAAAAAAAAAAAAAAAAAAAATTAATTTGTTGCTTTTTCGTTCTCGACCTGCAGACACTTTGGGAGAGAATCCTCAGACAGGTTGTGTTCAATTGGCTCCCAACATCGATGCAGATGAAGCAACTCCTCAAGGATACCGCCTACCGACCTCAAGCCAACTTTCTGCCACAAGCACCAAAGCGCGGGACCATGGAGACTATTCCTCAACAAGCCTCGAAGCGGATCCAAAAGGAGAAGAAGGAGGAGGAAGAAGCGAGGAGTAAGAGCGTCGCCGCCCTCTGATTCGCGGTAAATATTCCCTCTACTCAAAAATAAAGAAATGACTGAGTTTGAGCAACTTTATTTCCACGATGATATCGAGAATCAGTTAGAGATTTGGGAAGGCGATCAGTTCACGAACATCGTATCCAGAAAGAAACAGTTTAGGAATGATCAATCATCGCTTAACGTTTCATACCCAACAATCAATGGCTCACATTTCTCAAGGAGAATGCTCATTGAAGGGAAGGGTAAAAGCTATCATCCCTACCGACTTTTTTTTTTTTTTTTTTTTTTTTGCATTTTGCAAGTGAAGCACATACACCGTGTGACATTCCACTGACATGTGCCTATTCTTTCTCACCACTTCCACACCTGTACGGTTCTTCAACAGTCATCGACACGAATTCAGCAAGAGAAAGAGGCACGAGGCACAATTCTGCCCAGTTGCTGCTGTTTGCGAGAATAAACAACAACAACATGAATGTCAATCATGCCATGGTATGCTTATCAATTCAAAAAGAAACAGCAAAAACAAACAATGCTTCATCTATCCATCTCCCTTTTTTTGTTCTGTTGTTCGACCATTGGATGCTTCTGGATGAATAGATGTGTGTGTCGAACCACAATTTTTCCATGCACGCCGTGAGTGTTGATTTTCATTTCAGATGGCCAATTTCGCCCTCGAAAAAAAAGGGGGGACGAAGCAGAAACGCGCTTGTTTGAACCATCTGTAGGATCTGACGCGGGTAAAAGGGGGTGAATTCCAATGCATCGGATATTGCGGACGCCAGATGACTACATGGACCCGCGGCTATCTCTGAGGAGAAGAGGCTAGATTCTTCTGGTTACTCTCATGCTAGGAGCGCATTAAAGTCGATTGGTCCAATTACTCCTTTCTTGCTCAGCTCCCTTTCTGTGAATGCATATCAACCATGGCTAATTAAAAGAAAAAAGAGGAACCCGGCCTATATTGTGTAACAGTCGGAGAGAGATGGGGATTATGCAGAAAGGAAAAAAGAGAAAAGAAGAAAGGGAAAAGAAGGAAAGAAAGACGAGAGCGAACTTCAGCTCAACCCCTCTCTCGCCATCATCTTCGTCCCTCGATTCATCTCACACTCTCATCATCTTGTCTCATCATCACTTCCACTTCTTTACATTCATCATCCCATCGCTCAGGCCTTCTTCCACACTCGCCTTTTACCCCTGAACGAGCCCGTTCATACACCTACCCTCTCCCTCTACCTACCTTTTTTTTCTTTTTTTTTTTTCAAAATGAGCGATGCAATTGAAACAGAGACTAAAAACAACGCCCTCTCGTCGGCAGCCTCAAAGAGCAGCGACCTGCCTCCACTGGTAACCGACAGACCTCCTCGTGTCCTCATAGCTGGTGCTGGTCTGGGTGGCCTTTTTCTTGGCATTCTCCTAGAGAGAGCGGGCATCCCCTATGAGATCTTTGAGCGCTCTGCAGAGTTGAGACCCCTTGGTAAGCGAAAAAATAGCGAAATTAGTATCTTCCATGAATATTGAGTAAAGTCGGTGCATGAGGAGGCTAACCACACAAGACTAATGCCTCTCTTTTGTTCCCTCTATTTGCTGCCATGGACTTTAGGCGCCATTATGAGTCTGGTAATGATATGAAAATCCTATGTCAGTGCCAATTGATTAGGAGAAATATCTTGGACCGCTGCAGCTAACATAAATCATCCTCGTCTCGCCTTTCGCCACATAGTCGCCTAACATTCTTCCAGCCTTCGAGCAACTGGGCCTCTATGATGAGCTCTTGGCCTTCTCCAAACCATCGCGCAGTGGAATCATGTTGACAGACAAACTGAAGCTCATTGGGAAAATGGTCCCTACCTCGCCTGAAATGTAAGTCCTCCTTGGTCCATGTTTTTTTGTGTTTGTTTTTTATTCCCTTCCGAACGGCGACGCCCTATTCTTGACTTACGCTTAATTGTATTTGTGTTCAAACCCTCTTTTTAGTATGGGATACGAGCGTACTCTGTTCGCCCGTCCCGAACTCTCAAGCTTGTTGTTCAGCAAAATCCCCTCCGACAAGATCCGCATGTCCAAAAAGGTTGCCTCCTTTGAAGAGGGCAAGGATGGAATCACTGTCACCTTTGAAGACAACACATCTGCCCATGGTGATATCCTCGTCGGAGCCGACGGTACCCACAGTGCGGTCCGTCAACACTTGTACAAGAGTCTGGGAAAACAAGGACTCCTCCCCAAATCGGACAAGAAGAAGATGAGAAAGGGGTATATCTCGTTGGTGGGGACCACAACTGCATTGGATCCTGCTCGCTATCCTGGTATGTTGGAGGAGGATTCTGAGAGTAATCTTGTTATTGGAGACAAGAAGACCCCCTACACCGTAAGTCAGGCACACAATGCAAACTTATTTCTTGTGCCGGAGGAGGAAAAAAGAGAACGCAAATGCAAAATTGATTTTATCAATTTATCCATTGACCTAACCTATCTTATATGTCCTTTTCTACGCGCGCCTTTCTCGATAGTGGGTGACGTTCACAATTCCTGGTAACAAAATCTGTTGGAACGTTGTTGTTCAATTGGGAGTCAATGCCGTTGCTGACGAGCAATTTGATTGCTCGGACTGGGTCCCCCAACAGAACAAGGCGATGATGGACTCTATCCGTCATTTCAGGACGCCTTATGGCACCTTGGGCGATCTGTTCGATGTGACCCCTATCGAGAGTGTCTCCAAGGTGTATTTCGAGGACAAGTTGTTCGAGACCTGGAACCATGGTCGCACTGTCTTGATCGGTGATGGTGCGTATTACTTTGTTTTCCTTTTTACTTTCTACGCTTGTGTTATTTTTGACAGATAGGTTTCCTCATTCATTGCCCCTTCCTGTAATTCTCTACCAATAGCTGCCCACAAGCTCCTCCCAAGTAGTGGTTCTGGTGCTGTGAACGCGATGCAAGATGCCGTCATTCTCGCCAACCACATCTACGATATCCAGCCTACCAGTTTCAAGAACATTAAGGCGGCTTTGGACGGGTACAAGGCCGAGCGATTCAATGATGTCAAGGAGCAGTACCCTCAATCATACATGGCCGCCAAGCTGATGTACGGGCACGTAAGTAACCCACCCTTCACTACAACTTCTCATCATCTTTCTTTGCACATCGTTTTTTTTTTTTTTTTTAGCAAGGCATCGACTTTTGTTTGTTGCTGGTACTAATCGCTCCTCCTTTCATTCTTTGCGTTCTTCTACGAAATGGCAAAACAGACGCTCAAGGAGAGGATCCTTCGACACATCGTGTTTAATTGGATGCCCAACTCTATCACACAAAAGCAGCTCAACAAGAACACCGCCTACCGCCCTCAGGCTAACTTTTTGCCACAGGCGGCCAAGCGCGGTACCATGGCCACCATTCCTCAGCAACCCTCGAGACGAATTCAGAGGGAAAAGGCAAAGGCCAAGAAGGCTGCATCTACTCCTAACTCTCTCCCTGCCACGGCCTCCGTCACTGCTACCGCTACCGCTACTCCTGCTACTGCTACTGTTTGAGAGAAAATATGGGTGTAGGTATTCTGGAGCACTGTTGACATTTTAATAAACATAATTTTCTCGTTTTTCTCCCTCTTCATTTTTGCCACACCCAACCCTGCATGCATTAGTCCTTAATCCTCTCTTGCAAGGGCAAGAGAGCAAAATTATTTGGTGCATTAGGGAAATTGATCGAGTAACAGTCAGTCCACCGTTTATTGTAATGTGGCCCCAGTTGCACATGGGCACGTCTCCTTTTCTCATTTCAGGCACTTTTTCAAACTAACATAGTGCCAATGTGGTAAATTGCGAAAGAAGAGTATCGTTCTCAAGAATACAGCACACTATTTTCTGGTCTACTATCGACGCTGTTCACTCACGAAGCTCCCATACCAAGGAAGGAAAAAGATGAGAAGTTCAAGCAAAAAGAAAGGAGACTGCCTTAGCTCACATCAACAACATTGTTGTCTGTCTCGCCCACTCTATCTCTTGGCTAAAAGGTATGCATGCATGTTTGTTTTGCGCGCTTGTTAATTCGTATGTTTGTCCTGTTCGGGTGAGATTTTTTTTTTTTTTCAAAGAACAATAAAGCAAAGAAGAGCCAGCGCTTCACCCATATTTTCACAACAGGCGCCAGTCAGTTTGATTATAGTTCGCCGGATGAAGATTCGATGGCGTGCCCCCCTCCCTACGCTGGCGCCGTCTATTGTTGTTGCTTGTAGTTGAGCGTGTATTAGCGAATGAAAATGCCCCACCGATGTGTATGTGAGTTTTTTTTTTTTTAAATTTCATGGGGACCATTCTTTTCTTGCCCACGTTCCATGTGACTGGTGATTCGCTTATACTTTCTCATAACTGATCGAAGAAAAAAATAACCACGATCACCTCAGAGATAAAAAAATTGATCACTCGTGTTTATCATTGTGGTGAGTGAGAGAGAAGGAAAAAAATAAACATTTTGAGCAGAAACAAAACTCAACTCAAAAAATGCATTGAACAACATATATATTCCATCGCTACCTACCATTGGCACCCACATCATTAGCACACCCCTTGACACAAATAGACTCATCTCTTTCTCTCTGGCCTCTTCACCACCCTCGCACAAGAACAACTTTATGGCACGAGTTTATTTGTAGTTCACTGCTCATTGAGTACAAACCCAGCCATTTATGCTTTTGTACTCTCATGCTGTAAGCCGAAAACATGGTCGAAAAAATGAGAAAGAATAAATACCATGCATGCATGTTAACGGTTGTCGGAGAGCAACATAACAAAAAAAAGATGGAAGGAAGGAAAGGAGGGAAGAAAGTGGATAAGGGGAGTTAAAAAGGGGGGGAGAGAAGGAGAGGGAGAGAGAGAGAAAGCAAAAGCGAGCTTCCGTCCACCTCATCCTTCTCCCTCGAGATTCACCTCCTCATCCTAGCGCCCTCATCCTCATTCACTCTTTCTTTCATTCCATTCCTCATTCACTCATCCAACACGCCCTTTTCACTTGCTTTCTCTCTTCCCTCCTTCCTTTTCTCCTTTCTTCCGCACTGTTTTCTTTCATCTAATATACACTTAATATTTCTAAAATATATTTTTTTTTCAAGAATGAGTCTCCCCGCCGAAAGCAAGACTGACAGACCACCAATTCCCACGGGAGGCTTCAAAGGGAGCGACCTGCCCCCTCTGATCACAGACACTCCTCCAAAGGTCCTTATTGCGGGTGCCGGTCTTGGAGGACTTTTCCTTGGTATTCTTCTTGAGAGGGCAGGAATCCCCTATGAGATCTTCGAGCGGTCTGCGGAGGTTAGACCTCTTGGTAAGAATGAGCGCTGTTTATGGAAGTTGGTAGCAAAAGGGGAATATTCATGGCGAATGATAGACAATGAACGACAACATCCTAATCCCTCTCCTTCCTTTTTTTACATGAATCCAAGGCGCCATTATGAGTCTGGTAACTTTAACTACCCATCTTTGTTGCTTTAAAAACGAGATAAAGATGAGACGATTTATCCTGATGGATCCCTTCTTCCATTTTTGCCACATAGTCACCTAACATTCTTCCCGCTTTCGAGCAATTGGGTTTGTACGAAGAACTCATGGCTTTCTCGAAGCCGTCACGTAGTGGAATCATGCTCACGGATAAGTTGAAGCTCATTGGCAAGATGGTTCCTACGTCCCCTGAAATGTAGGTTCTTGGTTGTTTATTTGTTTGTTTACTGTGTCTTTGTTTGTTTGTTTTTGTTGTAACTTCTTCAAGGAGGTTTGCCTTCCTTTCCTTTGTTCTCATGGTTAATTCTGTGTTTGTGTATTTGTGTTGCGCGCGTGAACCTTCTTCCTCGGCAGTATGGGCTATGAGCGCATCTTATTCGCTCGTCCCACCCTGCACGACCTGCTTGCGAGCAAGGTCCCCAAGGAAAAGATCCGCATGGGCAAGAAAGTTCTCTCATTCCAGCAGAACCACGAAGGAGTCATGCTTCGATTCAGCGACAACACTACAACCCACGGTGACATCCTTGTTGGTGCCGATGGAGCCCACAGTTCTGTCCGCCAGCATCTTTACAAAACACTGGACAAACAGGGGCTCTTACCTAAGAGCGATACCAGGCAGATGAACAAAGGGTATATTTCTCTTGTTGGGACGACTGTGGAGTTGGACCCCAAAGATTACCCCGGTATGCTGGAGGAGGATTCAGAGAGTAACCTAATCATCGGAGACAAGAAGACTCCCTACACCGTAAGTTGTCACTCACACACACCTCGACCAGTACTCAAAACAAAAAATGCATGTTCTCAAGTAGCACCATGCACCTACTCATTTGCAAACTTCTTTTCCTGTCGTCGAATAGTGGGTGACATTTACGATCCCCGGTAACAAAATCTGCTGGAACGTGGTTGTGCAATTGGGACTGGCCGAGGTCGCGGACGACCAGTTCAAATCCTCGGACTGGATCCCACAACAAAACAAGGCGATGATGGACTCAATTCGTCACTTCAAGACCACCTACGGAACGATGGGCGACTTGTTTGATGTTACTCCCATTGAGGGTGTCTCGAAGGTCTACTTTGAAGACATGTTGTTTGAGACGTGGCATCATGGACGGACTGTCTTGATCGGAGATGGTATGTGTTGCTTTTTGTTGTTTTTGGGCCGACGCGTTATTTTCTCACTTTGTAGGCACACCTGCAACTAACACTCTTCCATTCGTTGGTCCTCCTTTTGTTTAGCGGCTCACAAGCTTCTCCCGAGCAGTGGAGCCGGCGCTGTGAACGCAATGCAGGACGCAGTCATCCTTGCCAATCACCTGTATGACATCTATCCTACCAGCTTTGAGAACATTAAGCAAGCGTTGAAGGGCTACAAGGAAGAGCGCTTCGATGCTGTCAAGGACCAGTATCCACAGTCGTATATGGCTGCCAAGTTGATGTATGGTCATGTAAGTCATCTCTCTGTTCATTTTTATATACGCAAGCCCTTTTTTCTTTAGGTTCGCATCGATTCCCTGTGTTACAAGTGCTCATTCTCCTTTTTTTTATCGACTGGAACAGACATTCTCGGAGCGAGTCCTGCGACATATCGTATTCAACTGGACACCCAACTCGATCACACAGAAGCAACTCAACAAAAACACTGCCTATCGCCCCCAGGCTAATTTCCTACCACAAGCACCCAAGCGCGGGACCATGGATACTATCCCTCAGAACCCTTCGAGACGTATTCGAGCGGAAGAGGAGGCTGCCAAGAACAAGGTTGCCGATGAAGTCGTTTCTCTTTAGACTTAATATAATTTCGACTTGTCGGCACTCTCTTTCTTGTTGCGAGAAAAAAAAAATCGAACTATGTTTGAACCTTGCATGACCGTTCAAAGGATTGGGCGCAAAAAAACCACAATAACACATGCATGGATATCCATGGTCAGTTTGGGTGCCACCTTGAATGGTATTTCGCCCTCTAGCCACGACTTGCTGACTTCAACTCCCTTTTAGTCTGTTGTTGTCTTTAGTTACGGGCCGAAGGAAAAGTGCGCCACAAACAGGATTGAGTTGTTTGGAAAAGTGGAAGGAAGAAAAGAAGGCTCCCATTCTGCATTCATGCATATGCCAATTCAAGGCAAAGCAACAAACAAAAAAAAAAAAAAAACAAAAAATTACAGTTCTTGTGCCCGTGTAACGATAGAAGAGAAACAAGGACGATAAGGAGTGTGTGGAAGAGGGGGGGAAGATGGGAAGAAGAGAGAGAAAGAACCTCAGTCCACTTCATCTCCTCTCGAGTCATCCCGCTGGTCCATTCATCATCTCTCTTCCTTCTCCTCATCCATCTCTCGATCCATTCACCGACCTCTACCTTCCTCTCATTGGCACTCCTCACCTTTCCCTACATTACTTTGCTGTTCGACATACCATCACTTTAGTACTAAAAAATAAATATGAGCGCAACCATTAAAGGAAGCACTATAACGACGAGTGACGAGCCTCCCCGTGTTCTAATTGCTGGCGCCGGTCTGGGAGGACTTTTCCTTGGTGCTCTTCTCGAGAGGGCGGGCATCCCTTATGAGATTTTTGAACGTTCTACGGAGATGAGGCCCTTGGGTAATTCGCGTCGTGATGTTACTATGCACAAAATGAGTTCAACCACGAGAACACGAAGCACGTTTCTGAGACTAACAATATACTTTTTCGCACCCCTTACTCTCCTTTCTTCTCTTGTCGTAGGGTCCATCATGTGCTTGGTAAGAAAAAAATGTTGTCCCTTTTTCATCCTTCTCGACATCGATTCTGTTACCAAGCTCCCACACGCTGACGGCCTCCTTCCTTTTTCTCGTTCTCTACCTTTCTTAGTCCCCCAATATTCTGCCTGCATTCGAGCAACTGGGACTCTACGAGGAGCTGATGTCGTTCTCGAAGCCAGCTCTCAGGAATACCTTCTTCACGGGCGAACTCGACATCATTGGCAAGACCTCAACTTTGACGACCGATACGTAAGTTGTATGCCTGGTGTGTCTGTGTTTTTTGTTCCTGTTATGGTCTTGTTGGCGAAATGGAAGGGAGAAACAGGGGCAAAAAAAGCGGCCCCAAAATTGAACACCCGTTCCTCTTCTGTCCTAATTAGGGTTGGGTACGACCGTATTTTGTTCGCCCGACCAGAGTTGAGCGACATGCTGTTCAAGAAGATACCATCGACCAAGATCCACCTGTCAAAGAAAATTGTTTCGTTCGACCAGGACCAGAATGGTGTTACGTTGACCTTTGAAGACAACACGACTGCCCGTGGGGACATTCTTGTTGGAGCAGATGGCGCTCATAGTGCAGTTCGCAAGCACCTCTTTGCAACATTGGTCAAGCAAGGATTGTTGCCTAAAGAGGACACCAAGGAGATGAATAAAGGTTACATATCCCTCGTGGGAACGACCAATGCATTGGATCCTGTAAGATACCCCGGGGTCTTGGAGCAGGACTCGGAGAGTTTCTATATCATCGGAGACAAGAAGACGCCCTACACTGTAAGTTGCTACAACACCACTGTTCACGCTAAACACAATATAGCCATCCTGGAATCTAACGCATGTACGCTTCTGATTGTTTCAATAGTGGGTTACATTCGCCGTGCCCGGCAACAAGATCTGCTGGTCTGTGATTGTTCAACTCGGTATTGATGCAACAGCAGACGAGCAGTTCAAGTCGTCCGACTGGGTGCCTCAGGAGCAGAACAAGCGGATGATGGACTCGATCCGCCACTTCAAGACACCTTATGGCACCATTGGTGACCTCTTCGATGTCACGCCCATTGAGCGCGTGTCCAAGGTCTACTTTGAGGACCAGTTGTTTCATACCTGGAATCATGGACGAACGGTCTTGATTGGCGATGGTACGTGCTACTTGTTTGGTCTCCGTTATGTCAATATGCTGTTTGCATGTATCGTTGATATTATATTACTTTCCAACAAACTCACTTTTTTCATTTTCCCTCTTGGTTTTTTCTCAAGCCGCCCACAAGGTAACAATTTTGCTGCATAAAAATGTCGGATGCATTGTTTTTTTTTATTCTCGCAGTTCTAATATCATCTCTTTGTCATCTCCTCTTATACATCTCAGATCCTCCCAAGCAGTGGCTCTGGTGCGGTCAATGCGATGCAAGACGCTGTCCTTCTCGCCAATCATCTGTACGATATCAAGCCCACCAGTCATGAAAACATCAAGACTGCATTGAGTGACTATAAGGCCGAGCGGTTCAATGCCATCGTGGACCAGTACCCCCAGTCACACATGGCTGCCAAGCTCATTTATGGACATGTAAGTTGATTGCAATCCTGCGCTCTTCTTTTGGTAATAGGGAAAAAATGAAGTAAAGAAAATGACATGGTCAGGCACATGCTTACTACTTAATTTTCTTCTACCGGTGATTAGACATTCTGGGAACGGGTCCTCAGACACATTGTGTTCAACTGGCTTCCCAAATCTTTGCAGATGAAGCAGCTCCTCAAAGACACTGCCTACCGTCCCCAGGCTAACTTTTTGCCTCAAGCACCAAAGCGCGGTACCATGGACACTATCCCCCAGCAGCCGTCGAAGCGCACACAAAAGAAGGAGGAGGAGGAAGATGCGAAGGGAAAGAAGGCTGCCGCCCTCTAATTTACTATTTATTTATTTTTTTCTTCGGAAATAAAGGGCAATTTCATGATTGTTACGAGAATCAGCTGAGATTTAGAAGCAGGATCAGTGCAGAAGTAATGTGCCATTGCTTGACTGCCATATACTCACCGATCAACTCTCATCGGTCTCATACTCGTCAATCCATCTAAGGTCAACAATTTCCAGAGCGAAAACCCGTTGGAGAAAGGAGAGAAAGCATCTTCACTTCCATTTTTTTTTTTTTTTTTGGGTTTTGGCATGCGAAGGAAATGCATTGTGTAACATTTCCCAAACATATCGGGGGGGGGGGGGGGGGAACAACCTGTTTGTCGATTCTTTCTCAGTCCTTCCACTACTGTTCGATCCCTCAACAGCCGTCGAAGAGCAAACAGGCTAAAAAGAACAATGCTCGACAAAGTGGTGCCTATGTCTTCTAATTTTTTTGCATATCATCCCCCGCCCACCGTGGAAACGTCTTTCCTTTGATACAGCTATTGTACGTAATAAAGGGGATGGAAGACCAATCAATATGTGTGGTTGTGGGCATTTTTCTACGCCTGTTTCATCATGTGACTTTGCCCGTTCCTGTTCGAAAAATACCTAATCGCCAGGAACAATCAGCGAACAATCGAAAATCATACACAGTTCAGTTGCTATCGTCACCAGCGTCGATACTAAAAATGTCTATTCGTTTTATCTCCCGATCTAGCAACATTTACTCAATTCCCCATTTACGTTCCAATGAAAGAATATCTGTCTCTCGTACCCCTTTCTACAAACCAGATCTTCTGGGCTAAAAGCGAAAAACGTGGGTTTAGTCAACCCCACAGAGAAGGAAAGCTGAGGATAAATTCACTCTCTGCTCTCACTAGCTCTCTTGCGCCTAAAGCGATGTTCTCGTGGCATGATAATCGTTTTTTCTCATGGGCTCTCACATTGGGAGAAGGACAGGTGGCTGGTTACTTTGTTGGATTTCAAAACCGAGTCTGGCCTTTTCAGGTTAATTTTTGAAGAAATGGAACAGAGGGAGAGAGAGGCGTGAAGCGCTTTGTGTTCTGTCCATTATCGGTTGAGTACGCGCATGCGAAGGCACCAAGTACAACAAAGATGTTCTATGCTGTCACTGGGATCCCATCAAGACAACAATGAACTTTCCGATTCTATTCGGACTCTCACTCCTTCCTCACCCTCCTAGGTCCGGGCTGCAGACAGCGATCGCTTTTGGCCATTTTTGTTCTCCTTCCCTCTCTCTCTCTGCGCTCCATGAGAGCTCCTGTCCTTGTTTGTTATTTGGTCCAGGTCCAAAACCATCTGTTTACCAATATTCACTGTTGTGTAACCTTGTTGGGGGGATGAAGACAGACAAGACACAAAGAATGAAGTGAAGAAGAGAGAGGAGGAACGAGAAGGAAGGAAGGAGGAAGAGAGGGAGAAGAGAGAGCCTCGGTCTTCCTCTTCGACTCATGAGTCCTCTTCTTGCGCCTTCATTCCCATTCCTTTTTCTTTCTTTTCTCTCTTTTCTCATTCATTTACTTTCTCTACTTCACTCATTCATCACCCCTCTCTCCCTCACTTGCCCTTCTTATACCCTGCATTCATAACAAAATGAGCGCCACAATTGATAACAAATCTCACAAGTCACTTCCTACAGTCGGGTTCAAGGGCAGCGACCTCCCTCCACTGGTGACAGACGACCCTCCCCGCGTCCTAATTGCTGGTGCAGGCCTTGGAGGACTTTTCCTTGGCATTTTTCTCGAGAGGGCAGGGATTCCCTATGAGATCTTTGAGCGATCGTCCGAGATCCGACCCCTGGGTACATGACGCGGAGCGGGCACAGTATAGCAACGTTGGGCGTATTTTCGCATACCGAGGCAGAAGGAGCTTCTAGTCTACTAACCTCGTCTACACTTTCTTCTCCCTTCTCCCTTCTCTTCCTCCCCTTCTTTCCCTCTGATGTTGCAGGGTCTATCATCTGTCTGGTAAAGATATGATGCTCTTTTCTTGTACTCAATTCGGCGTTGCGCGTGTCTCGTTCGCTAACGGCAATCCCTTTTTTCTCTATGTGCTCACTCTTTCTTCTCATAGTCTCCTAATATCCTACCTGCGTTCGAGCAATTGGGTCTTTACGACGAATTAATGTCATTCTCGAAACCTGCCCTAAGGAACACCTTCTTTACGGGGGACCTCAAGATCATCGGCAAGACCAGTACTTTGACGACCGATACGTAAGTAATGAGGACTTTTTGTACTCTGCTGTGGTCGGTGCAACATAAGCACAAGGGGTCAAACAGGAAGAAATGATCGGAATTATTTACATTGTCTACTTACCCTGTATTCAAAATAGTGTAGGATATGATCGCATATTGATGGCCCGCCCAGAGTTGTACAACATGCTGTACAAACTCATTCCGCCACACAAGATCCACCTCTCCAAAAAGGTCTTCTCTTTTCAGCAAAATCACGAGGGCGTGATGCTCCGCTTTAGCGATAACACCACCGTTCACGGCGATATTCTTGTCGGGGCTGACGGAGCACATAGTGCCGTTCGACAACACTTGCACAAGACATTGGACAAGCAGGGGCTTCTCCCCAAGGGGGATACCAAGGCTATGAGTAAAGGGTACATCTCCCTTGTTGGCACAACGGACGCATTGGATCCTGCCAAATACCCGGGAGCGTTAGAAGAGGATTCAGAGAGTTATTACATCGTTGGCGACAAGAAGACGCCCTATACTGTAAGTTGCAACACATGTCTACCCCGCTGAAGGGTTAGCTATTTGTGTACTACAGTTCACTTAACCAGTCGCCTCCCTTATTATCGCACGCCTCATTTTCCATAGTGGGTGACATTCTTCGTCCCCGGAAACAAAATCTGCTGGAGCGTCATTATTCAAATCGGGATTGCAGAGATCGCAGACGAACAATTCAAGTCGTCAGACTGGGTTCCTCAGCAGAACCAAAAGATGCTTGACTCGATCCGTCATTTCAAGACACCCTACGGCACCATGGGCGATCTTTTTGATGTCACGCCCATTGAGCGCGTATCCAAGGTCTACTTTGAGGACATGCTCTTCGAGACGTGGAACCATGGAAGGACAGTCTTGATTGGTGATGGTATGCACATTTTTCAAGAGTCTTGTGTCAACCTATGAAGATGTTCTCACTGTAGCTCTGTGAAGTAATTCCCTCTCCTCATTTTTTTACTTGTGCTCTCGTGTCCTTTCTGCAGCTGCACACAAGGTAAGGAGAGGAATATCAAACGAGAAAAAAAAAGCGTACCAATGCAATGGATCCCTCACCCTCATCTGACAATCAATTATTTGACCTCTCATTTTTTTCATCTCCAGCTTCTCCCAAGCAGTGGCGCAGGGGCCGTAAACGCCATGCAGGACGCCGTTCTCCTCGCCAACCATATCTACGACATCAAGCCCACAAGTTTTGAAAACATCAAGAAGGCATTATGCGACTACAAGGAAGAGCGCTTCGACGCTATCAAGGACCAGTATCCACAATCGTACATTGCCGCAAAGCTCATCTACGGACATGTAAGTTGACTCTTGCTTGCGGAGTTATTTTTCTTTACTCATCCTCCCTTTCTTTCTCTACGCAGCAAGTGCGATAAAGAAGCTGAAACTTTATTTTGTTTTTGCAACCACTACTATCAACACAGACGTTCTCGGAGCGAGCACTACGACAAGTCGTGTTCAACTGGATGCCCAGGTCAATGCAGATGAAGCAGCTCTTGAAAGATACTGCATACCGCCCACAGGCAAATTTCCTGCCCCCAGCTCCTAAACGCGGCACAATGGAGACGATTCCTCAACAACCTTCCAAGCGTATCCAGAGAGAGAAGGAAGAAAAGGCTAGGAAGCAGGCCGCTCCTGCCACCGCTCTTTGATAATCAACTTGGATACCAATGTGTTCTACCCCTTTTCGTCCATGCAATTAAACATATGTACTTCTTGCATATACAATGTGGAGACTCCTCTTTCAAATTCTATTGTTTTTGATCCCATACTTGCTATGTAGCTCATGAAAAATGGGATGAAAAGTGGAAGAGTTGACACAATAGGGCGAGACTTGCATGACCGAACATAGTCGTCAACAGACGTAGTCGATAGGTTGAAAAGGTACATGCCACATTGATCGCCGATCTAGGTCTCCTAGTCTTTCAGCCTTTTACCTCACTTTTCAGCTATGATACCTCTCCCCCTTGTTCCTCCCTCAAAAAAAACATCACACAACAAAATAAGATTGGTAACAATCTTAATGGGACGGAGGGAAAATAAAAAATCCCATTGCTGTGTAACGGTCGGGAAAGGAAAGAGAGAAGGGAAGAGAGAAGGGAAGAGAGAAGGAAGGAAAGGAAGGATGGAGAGACCTCCTTCTACCTCATCCTGTTTTTCAACTTTCATTCCGTTCATTCATCTCTCATCCCTCAACACACTCCATCACCTTTTCTTTCTCTCTTCCCCTCCAAGCTGTCCCTGGCGCCGCTTTCTTACCTTGCGAATATGAATATCACCACTGAGTCACCCGCGCACAGTCCCTCAGGAAGCGACCTCCCTCCATTGGTGACTGACAGACCACCCCGTGTGCTTATTGCTGGTGCTGGTCTAGGTGGACTTTTCCTCGGCATCCTCCTGGAGAGAGCTGGCATCCCTTATGAGATTTTCGAGCGTTCTGCGGAGCCAAAGCCTCTCGGTAAATAGTCATCTCTTGTCCACCACAATATTCCAAGTAACTTCAAACGGTCATACAGCACACAAATTGACCCGCTTCTTTGTCTTGTTTCTCGTTCGCAATCTAGGGTCAATCATGTGTCTGGTAACAATGCCAATCCAGCATCATCAATTGAAAGAAAGATATAACAAGGAACTTGATGTGCTTCTCAATTGACATGGTCCCTTACTCACATCTTCCTTGACACATAGACTCCTAACATTTTACCCGCTTTTGAGCAATTGGGTCTATTGGATGAACTGTTGTCGTTTTCGAAACCAGCACGTATCGCAACTTTATACACGGATAAGTTGAAGGTCATCGGCGAAGCAGTGCCTGCATCGGCCGATGTGTAAGTCGTCTTTGTGTCCTTTTGTTTTTGGTCAAGGGATGATATTGTTCTTCTTTCTCACGCGACGTTGTATTTTTTTTTATACCGAAATTATTCTCTATTAGTATCGGTTACGATCGCATCTTGTTCGCCCGTCCCGAGCTACACGACCTGCTGTTAAAGCAAATCCCCTCGGAGAAAATGCATATGTCAAAGAAGGTTGTTTCTTTTGAGCACGACAACGATAGCATTACCCTTGCTTTTACTGACAATACCACTGCTCGCGGTGACATTCTTGTCGGAGCAGATGGTGCTCACAGTGCTGTTCGGAAGCACCTCCATAAGGTTTTGGACAAGCAAGGACTGCTTCCCGAGTCCGACAGCAAGGAGATGCCCAGAGGGTATATTTCGTTGGTGGGCACGACTGATGCTCTTGATCCTGCGAAATACCCTGGTGTCTTGAAGGAAGACTCCGAGAGTTATTATGTCATTGGCGACAAAGACACTCCTTACACTGTAAGTGTCAACGCTCATTGAGTTTGGCGACAAAAAACAAGTATACCAATGTCCCTTCTGATCCCGATTTTTTTTCTAGTGGGTGACTTTTACTGTACCTGGAAACCGAATCTGCTGGAACGTCATTATTCAGCTGGGAATCAACGACGAGGCTGATGAGCAGTTCAAGACGTCGGACTGGGTGCCCCAGCAAAACAACAGGATGATGGACTCTATCCGCCACTTCAAGACCCCCTACGGCACGTTAGGAGACTTATTCGATGCTACTCCTATCGAGCGGGTTTCTAAGGTCTACTTTGAAGATATGCTGTTCGATACATGGAACCATGGGCGCACCGTTTTGATCGGCGATGGTAATTTTCTCATTCATTGAGTCTCTCGCCTTCTTTAGCACTTTGTCGTCACATACAATACTAACATAAACATTCTTTTCGTTAATCCCCGTTTCCCTCTTTCCACAGCTGCCCACAAGGTGAGGACGATGCAGCAGCGACAAAGAAATGAACTAGATCGATTTATGCAACCTTATTCTGACAGCCCCTCGATTTTTCGCTTTTTCCCTTCCTCTAGCTCCTCCCAAGCAGTGGTGCTGGCGCTGTGAACGCGATGCAAGATGCTGTTATTCTTGCCAATCATCTATATGACATCAAGCCAACCAGCCTCGAGAACATCGAGAGAGCATTGAGCGACTACAAGGAAGACCGATTCGATGTTATCAAAGACCAATACCCTCAGTCGCATATGAGTGCCAAACTCATCTATGGACATGTAAGTCGGCCGAGCGCCATCCAATGCTTGAAGGAAAGAGAACAGAATGAAAAGACAAGACATGATGCTAACCCCTGTGGCTTGATTCGATTGAATAGACACTCTGGGAGCGCATCTTCAGATACATTATTTTCAACTGGATGCCAAAGTCAATCCAAATGAAGCAAATCGAAACGAGCACCGCCTATCGCCCCCAAGCTAACTTTCTGCCTCTGGCCCCCAAGCGCGGTACTTTAGAAACCATTTCTCAAAAGCCTTCGAGACGCATCCTGAAAGAGGAGGAAGACAAGAAAGCAACTCCAGCTGCTGTGTGATGTGCAGCTTTTTTTAGCACCTTTACAAATCGTCTTTTGATGCAGCGTGTAATAAAAGTAACGATCGATATGGAACGTTGTCTCTATGTGATGTCCATACGTTTCCTGTCGTTTTGAGTTGTGAATCCAATCACCAATTTAGGAAGACTTCGATCGTCCACTACGAAATAACTAGGAACGATCAATCCACGAACTAAGGAAGGAAAAATTCTCAGTCGTTATCAGCGAAGGAGGAAGGTCTGCAACGAGCCATATATCGTCGCTAAGTTTCACAGTTGTCTCGTACTAATGCTATGCTGCCCTCACATTATGTCGGAAAAGGAGTGCCTATTTTCTCTTCATCTTTGCACTTGGTATCCTTTCTGTTGAAAAAGAAAAGCATGTAAGCTGCCGTTCATTCTCTTTGATTTGCTCCCCCACGGATCAAGTATCACCTTCTCACACACTCCTGGTTGGTTTTCCATTTCTTTCCTATTGGCCTCTTCCAAGCATGGTGTAGGAACAGTGAGTGCGATGCAGGACGTAATTCTTTTGGCCAATCATCTATATTACCTTAAGCCTACCAGTTTCGACAACATCAAGAGGGCGTTGAATGACTACAGAGATGAGCGCTTCAACGCTATCAAGATTCGATACCTCCAATCGCACATGAGTGCAAAACTCATCTACAGACACGTATGTTTCGTCAACAAAGACTCTTTTTAGTCTATTAAGTGTCCACTCGCATATGTAGGAGAAGAGAACAGAGAATTCATTTTCTTAATGCTCTTGTTGTACGTACAGACGTTATCCAAAAGAATCTTCCCACAGGTCATCTTCAACTGGATGCCAAAGTCCATTTAAATGAAGCAGATCGAAACGAGCGCAGCCTACCACCCTCAAGCTAACTCTTTGCCCTAATCCCCAAAGCGCGGTACCTTGGAGACTTTCGCAAAAGCCCTTGAGACGCATTCAGGAAGAAGAGGAGGCCAAGAAAGTGACCGCTGTTGCTGCACTCTGATTTTACATTTGTGTGCCTCTTCGCCAATCTACAAAATAGTTTACAATTAAAATAAAAAAAAAGACGCTTAGGAACTCTTATCCTTTTATATCAAATAGACATACTGCTTCTCGGAGGCAGACAAAAAAACAGAGGCAAGCAATCGATCGCCCCTGCCTCATCAACGCCTTTTATCAAGTATAGAAAAGCGCCTACTCGTCTCATATTTTTGTTTGGGAGCAACATTCAAACTAACAAGGGGGCACAAGAGCACAGGTGAACGGTCAAACATCCTTATCTGCACACTTTATCCTTTTGCACAACAGCAAAATGTAGTTCTCTCAATCTGGCAAGGTTTACGCACTTTTTACTTTGTTCTCAGGTTGCAATTTTTTTCTGGAATGCCAGGCTGCATCTAGGAACTGATAAGAACAATAAAAATTACTAGTAGGTTATATCAGCAGAGGGTCGAGAAGGAGAATGGAAAACATAAGCTCATGTCGTATGAGCGGGGTCGGTTCCTATGCCTAGGCTCTGGGCACAGTTTGAACCGCTCAGATCTTTGCCTTTGATCGAGACACCTCCTCTGGCGAGATGATCATCGTGTGTAGTAAGCAGAACGCTGACTGAAAGGGAGTGGATGGCAATGAGAACTCAGTGGATCTTTTGATTGAAGAAAGGGTCAATAGTCAGAAGCAGGCATTTGGTGGGAGGCGTGGATGTCGAGCTACGACGATTTTTCTCGAATTTATTGTCTTTACAAAAGGGAGACAAGGGAAGGAGAGACACATTGAATGTTCAAATATTATGCGCTATCCAAGTATGTCTCTAGAACCCTTTAGTCACCAGAAAGAGCAAAAACACTTGTAGCCAGCAATAATGGGGAGGCAGAAACCTGTAGAGCGATTCTCATCTTTCTGACAGTGTTTTACGCATTCTTCTTTGTAACCGGGACATCCATAGTCGGCCTGTACTGACTGAACACTTGTTGTCAGCAAAATGACCATGGATGTTGCAACTGCAAAGGCAGTATACTTTTGTAGGCGTGAGCTATACATCGTGAGAGGATTCGCAGTGGAACTTCAAAGATCGAAGGGTTGTGAATGGAATTAGATGAATGCCTGGGCTATGGTGCAAAACAAAGGACAAATATAGGTCAGTGCATGAATCATTACCACTTCTTAATGTTGGAATTTTACTGTCGGTTAGCCATAATATAGACAAGGATGTGCAAAAGAGTGCAGGGCCTCTTGATGGCACACCCGTGAAAGATTTGAAAGGAATCCGTAGTGCTTCTGCAACTCTTTTTTTTGCGACGGCACTTACAATGGGCTTGCAGTAGGTGTTGATATTGCGAGTCTTGAGTCCAAGCTGTGAATAGATGAGGTTTAGTTCAGGACACCGAGAGTAGATGCGCTAATTATGTTCATATATAAAAGAAAAGCGTTGCCGGTTGAGTAAAAGGCGAAAGACAAGAGGGGATCAGAGGTGTGCCATTGACTTTTAGACACCTGATGGGGATGGAGAGAAGTTCAGGAGAGAGACAGCAAATCCGGCGGACCACAATAGATCAGAGAGAGATTGTACCATTGAAGCACTTTAGTTCAAGGATGAGACAATTCAGGGGAAGGGAGTGGGGAGCAAACCAGGGATGAAAGGGTAGAGAGATGAGAGAGCGGAGGGACACTACCATACTGATTAAGGAGTAACAACAGAAGAGAGTGAGAGGGAGAAGGAAACCATATCAAGAAAAATCATGAGAATGAGGATCTGCGTACGTGTCTAGCTTGTTAGTCTATACGCCTGTTGTAGGAGAGACTGCGTGCCTGAGTGAAGGGAGACAGTCCTATGCCACTGCCATGTAGGTGAAGAGAAAAGAGGCGCCGTGAATAACATTATACTTGCCCGCTGTAAATGAACCAAGGACGGACGAACATCCAGAAACGGCAACGCCAAATCAGGGGTAACCATCCTCCCTTTTAGGTGTCTAAGCCAGACTGGAGTAAACATAGGAGAGAAAAAAGGACAACATATCCATCGAAGGATAGATGGAAAAAGAGGGAGACAACACCAACAGAGTAGGAAGATCAAGGACGGACAGGGCGGATGTAGGAGGGCCAAGATGGGCAACACTATGAGTGAATGCTAAAGACCATGATTGAGTGAGAATGGGAAAGGGTACCATATCATTCTCGCTCGTTCGGGATTTATAAGGGGTCTTGCAATGGCCATGCATCCGCTTGAGTGTCAGCGATAAGGAAAAGCAAGCCGTCTGCCTGCTGAACGCCAACAAGGAGTAAGGGCAGTGCTCAAGCCTTCATCTACGCCAGGTTTGAAGGAGGGAGAGGGCTAGCTCTTTTGCAGTGAATGCATGCTTTCCCCTGGGATGTGAAGATAGTCTTGGTTGCGCGATGGTACTTACGACGGGGTACAGTAGTACAGTGATCTCTTTATATCGTGCTTGTTGTGTATGTGTGTGAGTGTGCATTCTGCTCCGTCTTCTTTCCCCTTCTTGACAACGTTGACTTGTCTAGCAGGAAACGAAAGTAGTGGATGTCTCTTGGAGCAAGTTCTTGGATGTATCGACTTTGGCTTTTTTTCCATCTTAAGTCGCCGATGCCTCCGCCGCACATCGCATCGGCATCCCCTTTTGTGAAGTTTGCGTCCTTTTTACCTTGCTCTCAGGTTGGTATTCTTTTTAGCCGACAAATAGAAATGGCAGACTGCTCTGGCATGTTTTTTCGCGTGGGCTCTCCCTGTGACAGACGAGACAAGATTTGACCGCTTAGCTTAATTTTGAGCAAATGGAAGCCTTGCGAATAAAGAGGGAACGACCCATGGTACCTCCAAACACAGTCGGCTGGCTTAAACTAGAGAGATTGGACATGTAAAAAACTCATTCAATCCTGCCATTGGGACCTCTATCCCTCATATTAGATCCTTGACCCGTTTTTCTTGAACTTTGGTCCTTTCTCTCAATAGAAGTAAACGGGCATGATGATACTCGTCCCTCTACTCTCCAGGGAAAAAAGTAAGTTCCCTGTGTTACTACAATCAATCCTCACTTCCAAGGAAAGCACGTACCTCCATTCAGCCGGTTTCAAGGGTGGCGACTTCCCCCCTCTGGTGACAGACAGGCCTCCCTGTGTCCTAATCGCTGGTGCCAGCCTGGCTGGGCTTTTTCTTGGTATCCTCTTAGAGAGAGCAGGAATACCCTACGACATCCATGAGCGTGCCACCGAAATCAAGCCAATTGGTAATCGAAATTGTACTCTTTGTTACATATCCTCAAAAAAACCATGAAAAGCGAAACAACGCGCCTTCGTTTTTCTGTGCTGACCCTCGTCTCTGTTCCTTCATTTTTTTTAGGTGCTATGATATGCTTGGTAATAACAACTTTCTTGCCAATCTGTTTCAAACATACATGTTATGCAAATCTCTTGCCTAACCCATCTCCAACTTCTTTTATTCTTTTCTTGAATAAGGCACCCAATATCCTCACGGCATTCGAGTAATTAGGTCTCTATGAGGAACTAATGTCGTTCTCTAAGGAGGGCATCCATTCGACCTACTACACACATCAATTACAAGTCATCGCCAGAAATGACAGCGTCGACGGTGATCTGTAAGTAGTATTACCCGCTTAGTTTCTTTTGTACTCATGGACAATTCTGAACACGCGAAAGCAACAATTCTTCCTTCCACTTTGTCTTGTTAGCATTGGATACGAGCGTGTTTGTTCGCACGTCCTGAACTCTACGATTTCCTCTTCCGACAAATTCCTCCCATTAAGGTTCACATGTCCAGCAAGATTGCTTCCTTTGAGCAGGACAAGAAGGGCGTAACAATCACCCTTGGAGATAACACAGCCGTTCGTGGCGACATCCTGATTGACGCAGATGGAGCACGCAGTGCAGTCCGCACCCACCTTTACCAAACTCTGGAAAAACAAGGACTTCTTCCCAAATCTGATACCGAGGCCATGAGCGTGGGTTATGTCTCTTTGCTGGGAACGACTGACGTGCTTGATCCTGCCAAGTATCCCAGTTTACTGAAGGAGGACTGCGAGACTTCATTCATCATTGATGATAAGAGGACGCCTTACACCGTACGTTCTCGAATCTTGGTTTCCTTTTTTGCTCCGCACAACTTTAAAAAACACAACATGCACGTCTATGTTCTTAAGCATATCCTTTTTTTTGGGCAACATTTAGTGGGCGACATTCACGGTTCCTGGCAACAAGATCTGCTGGAACATTATTAACCAGCTTGGTCTTTCCTCGATCGCGGATGAAGAAGTCGAGCCCCCAGACTGGGTGGCCCAGGACAAGAAAAAAATGATGGACTCAATTCGCCATTTCCCGACTACATATGGAAATATAGGTGATCTTTTTGATGTCACTCAAACTGACAGGGTTTCCAAGGTCTTTTTCGAAGACAAACTGTTTGAGACATGGAACCATGGACGAGTCGCTTTGATCAGTGATGGTAAGTATTCGAGCGACTGCTATGTACTCAGCGCTCTTTTTGTCTAATTCACTTTGACCAATGTCTTATTTTTCTTTCCCTTTCTATTCCTTCTTAAAGCGGCCCACAAGGTGCGATGACTCTTTTTTTCACGAGAGCACTGGACAGAAGGACTGGGCTCATTGGATCCACATGTTAACCTCCAACTTCATATCACACTTTTTTTTAACCCCTTCCAAGCACCGGAGCAGGAGCTATCAATGCCATGCAGGATGCAGTTCTCATCGCCAACCACACCTATGACATCAAACCAACGACCCACGAAAACATTCAAACTGCACTGAATGAATACAAGGAGGAGCGCTTCGACGCGATCAAGGACCAGTATCCCCAATCGTACATCAGTCCCAGCTGATGTATGGACATGTAAGTATATTCGCGTACCTCTCGCTTCGTGAACTTACTAGATAAGAAAAAGTGGTCATATGCGATGCCATGTCGATAATTCCTCTTTTTTTGTATTCATTGACGTTTTTGACTTTTAGACACTCTACAAGCGTATTCTCCGACAGGTTATTTTTAACTGGATGCTCAAGTCGGTGATGAGGAGACAGCTGCCAAAGGACACCGCCTACCGTCCTCAGGCAAATTTCTTGCCTCAGGCGCCCAAGCGAGGTACTTTGGAGATCATCCATCAATGGCCATCGAAGCACATCCAAAAAGAGAAAGAAGATGCGAAAAAGATCGCCGCTGCTGCGCTGTTTGAGAAACTAGACGAATGTTAAAGAAAATTGGCATTCAAATAAATACATTCTTGTTCATCCTTCACTTCTCGGCCAGTCTTTCCACTTATTGGGTGCATGAAGATTATATGCATGTTAATATTTTTTTTCCTTGTGTAGTTCGTTATGTTTGTGCGGAAAGCAGTGACAAAACTTCTACACTACATCTTGTCGACGGAATGCAGGAGCATAGCTGGCCTGTTGAGCTCAGTGAAAACTTTATCCATAATAAACTGCTCGTTTCGTCCAGAAGTGCACGTGACTGTTCGCCCTGAAAAAACCGACAGACACATGGAGAGCGGAAAACTACGCATTGTGATCGAAGAAACATCACCTACGACGAACCTTCGAAAGGACCAGTAGCAAACGATAACTATTCTGCGTTACTATAAAGGTATCATGAGACAAATGCAACGCCTCAACGCCATATTCCCTCCTATCTTTCGCTCCCCAAAATACAAATACTATCCAGGACTGATTCTCCCTCAATTGCTCTTTTGTGGGCAAGTAACGCCTATTTATTTATTTCTTCCAACCATCGGTTCCAATAGAAAAAAATGCAATGCTGTGTAACTGTAGTATGGCAGCTAAAAATGAAGGCGGGAGAGAGGTAGAAAGCAAGAAATGGAGCTTGGAAGGAAGAAAAGAGAATGGGAAAGAAGTGAGGAAGCCAACTTTGGTCCCCCTCATCTCGCCTCCCCCCATTCGTAACCCATTCATTCATCATCTCTTTCTCGTCGTCCATTCATTCATCCTTCATTCATCTCCTCGTCAACCTCTCGTCCTCGCCACTCCTACCACCCCTCCCACCCCTCCTAATTTTTCTTTTCCGGTATTTTATTTCACCTCTCTCTACCTCAGCCCACCCTCCTATATCGACTCTCTGTCTCCGTTCATCTCCAGAAATGAGTGTTCACAGTGAGACCAAGTCTTTGTCCACAGAAGGCTTTAAAGGCAGGGACCTGCCCCCACTGCTGACTGACGAACCTCCTCGTGTTCTTATTGTCGGTGCTGGTTTGGCTGGTCTCTTCGTCGGCTGTCTGCTCGAGAGGGCAGGGATACCCTATGAAATCTTTGAGCGCGCTGCCGAGGTTAAACCTCTCGGTAATTGAATTTGTAGCTCATGACATTTCTCCTGGCAGGGAAAAGACGCACAGTGGTGATTTTCTCAGCCATTCATCCTCCATCTTCCTTTCGTTTGTTATTAGGCTCCATAATGTGTCTGGTATGTATCGCTTCTTTGCATGCTCGCCGTCCTTGAAATATTGATGCGCATTGCTAACTTTCTCTCTTCCTTCATACATTCACTACCCTGACCATAGTCCCCCAATATCCTCCCCGCCTTCGAGCAGTTGGGCCTCTATGAAGAATTGATGTCGTTCTCCAAGGTGTCCCGTGTCAATTCGTTTTACACTGACAGGTTGGAGTTGGTCGGGCGATCCGAGAGCACCACTGGCAAGATGCGAGTTGCAATTATTTTTTTTTATTTCGCGCAAAGAATTGCACCATTTTTTCTAGTCTCAAACTTATATGCATTGTCCAATGCTCTCATCTTTTTCTTTCTTTTTTTCTTGTAACCAGGATTGGATACGAACGAATCCTGCTTGCTCGGCCTCCCTTGCACGATATGTTGTTCAACAAGATTCCTGCCCACAAGATTAATTTGTCCAAGAAGGTGGTCTCGCTAGAGCAAGGCCACAAGGGCGTCAAGATCCAATTCGAGGATGGGTCGGCTGCCGAGGGAGACGTCCTTGTCGGCGCTGATGGTGCCCACAGCGGTGTCAGAGAGTCCCTATACAAGTCGCTGGAGAAGCAAAGGCTTCTTCCAAAGGAAGATGCAGGAGCCACCAAGAAGGGATATATCTCGCTTGTTGGTACTACTGACTCTCTTAACCCCACCGACTACCTTGTCTTAACTTCACCGAATCTGAGAACTCTTTCATCATTGGCAATGGAAAGACTCCTTACACCGTGAGTGCATTATGGCTGGCTTTCTGATATCTCACATTGGCCTGTCATCAAGCATGGCACTAACATGGTCTACTGTACATCTCTGTTTATGATATTTACAGTGGGTCACTTTTACTGTCCCCCACAACAAGATCTGCTGGTGCGTAATTGTTCAACTTGAAGAAGCGTCGGCTGAAGACAAGCACGCCCTGACTTCCGAGTGGGACACCCAGGACAACAAAAAGACGCTGGATATGATGCGCCACTTCAAGACCACCTACGGTACTCTTGGAGACCTATTTGATGCAACCCCTGTTGAGCGCGTCTCTAAAGTTTACTTCGAGGACAAGCTCTACCAGACATGGAACCATGATCGAACTGTTCTCATCGGTGATGGTATGTACACAATGACTCTCTTTTCCCTGACCGTACAACTCACTCACGTTCTATACAGACAGTAACAAACGACCAACACCCGCACTTTTTTTTTGATTCTATATGTTTTTAGCTGCTCACAAGGTACTTTACATTACGGCAATGCAAATGGCACGCATCGTCCAGTGCTCTTGAATATGCATGTGCCATGTGCTCATGCTGCTCCTCTCTGCCCATCCCTTAGCTGCTCCCAAGCACTGGCGCTGGCGCCGTCAATGCCATGCAGGACGCTGTCATCCTTGCCAATCGTCTATATGACATCCAGCTCAACACCTTCGTGAATGTCAAGTCTGCCCTGACCGAATACAAGGTCCAACGCTTCCAAGCCGTCGCTGAGCAATACCCCAAGTCGCACGTGAGTGCTAGACTGCAATACGGACACGTAAGTGTCTTGGTCCAGTGTTTGTTTTCTTTTCCTCATGCGACACTGCTGGATGTACACTGACTTGAACTGTTTATGAACAAAAGACTCTCTGGGAAAGAATCCTTAGGTACATCATCTTCAACTGGCTACCCAGTTCCACGCTTGGAACTCAGCTCGTCAAGGATCCAGCCTTCCGCCCACAGATCAACGTCTTGCCCCAGGCTCCCAAGCGTGGCACTGTTGATGTTGTCCCTCAAAAGCCCTCAAAGCGCTCTCAGCAAGAAGGAGTTCAGAAGGTGGTTGCTGCTGTTTGAGTTGCTTACATTCGCTTGGACACTCTGATCATCGATTTTTGGTTGACAAGCCTTAGGCTTAGTAAAACCCAAACATATTGTTTTAGCTATAATATTGAGCTTATTTCTCTTCATCAGCGTTGCTCAAAAAAATATTTGCTGAGAGTTTGTTTATACTCGCACTGGGAACGTGTGTGATCTATCGGCGCACAACTTACTCACGAGACAATATGTATGGCGCCCTCTTTTTATTTGAATACCTTCGTGCCTCACTTTAGGCTATGTGACTGTCTTTGATCGAGTTTTTGTCTGTTCCTGAGCGGACGGATTATCTTTTCAAAAAGAAAAGGATCCGCGAGGGATAAAATACGTTTGTTACAGATAGTCATTCCAGAAGAAGGGGGCGTACACCCCTTCATATGGAATGGCTAACCGAAAAGTACCTCGGGGAAACATGTCCTCGGGGAGTTCGCTCTTGTGTTTCTCCGACTGCAAAAAACAGGAATGGTCCAATTTTGCTCACGTCTCAAAAAGGACTCCCTTTTGCACCTAATCCTCAGAAATAACAGCGGCATCATGCAACTTAAATGGAGGGAAGCAGAAATTCGCGTAACCTTGTTCTAATCATGTTCTCTTCCCATCATCTCAACTCAACTCATCTCTCATTCCATTGTCGACATTCCTTTTCTTCCTTCTCACCTTCTTGTTCCTCTCACTCTTCTCTTCGTCCCTCTTCCAAACAACACTTAAACGCTCCCTACCTTTTTTCACAATGAGCGATACTTCTGACAGTGACGCACAACCTCTTCCTTCCGCCGGTTTCAAGGGTAGTGACTTACCTCCTTTGGTGACCGACAAGCCTCCTCATGTCCTCATCGCTGGCGCCGGTCTTGCTGGACTTTTCCTTGGTATCCTCCTTGAGGAGGCAGGCATCCCTTATGAGATCTTCGAGCGAAGTGCAGAGATCAAACCCCTTGGTAAATAATCGATCCCTTCAGTATATCAAAAGAAGACATTGTGTAACGCAGCAGTGGAAAGTATGGCTTTGGTCTGCGCTGCATCTAACAACAGGCTCGTTTCTTCTCCCATATATGATAGGTGCTGTTATGTGCTTGGTATTCGTCGACTCCTCTTTTCTCAATTGGCAAAAGGAAGATATTATCCCTTCAACATGCTTCTTTTCTTCTCACACCATCTCTTTCTGCTTTTTTACATAGTCCCCAAACATCCTACCTGCCTTTGAACAGCTTGGTTTGATGAATGAGCTCATGTCGTTCTCGAAGAAGTCACGGTTTGGAAGGTTCTTCACGGACAAGTTAAAGCTCATTGGTAGCAATACGGCTGTTTCCTCTGACATGTAAACTATCACTTGCGACTTTGGTCCACTGTGCGTTGCTGCGAGAATTGTCAATCTTGAAGGACCGGACTTAACGGTGTCCGTCTTTGCTCAATGCTTCATTAGCGTCGGCTATGATCGCATTTTGTTTGCTCGTCCAGAGCTCTACGACATGTTGTTCAAGAAGATCCCCTCGGACAAGATCCATATGTCAAAGAAAATCTTTTCCTTCGAACAAAACCACGAAGGAGTAATGCTCCGCTTCAGCGACAACACCACCACCCACGGTGACATTCTCGTCGGCGCGGATGGCGCCCACAGCGCAGTTCGACAGCACTTGTATAAGTCTTTGGAAAAACAAGGTCTCCTCCCCAAGTCCGATACTAAGGAGATGATCAGAGGGTATATCTCTCTAGTAGGAACGACTGATGCTCTAGATCCAGTCAAGTATCCTAGCGTCCTTGAGGAGGAGTGCGAGAATGTGTTCGTTGTCGGAGATAAAGACACCCCATACACCGTGCGTTCCACTTTCAACTTTTCTCTCGGATTCAACCTTCTAGCAAAGAAAAAAATGAACTGCATACTCATTGATTGACCCCTTGTTCTTTTTCACCTGTTTTTGATAGTGGGCAACCTTCACCGTATCTGGACATCGAATTTGCTGGAACGTCATTATACAACTGGGAGTTAAGGAGATCGCCGACGACCAGTTCAAATCTTCAGACTGGATCCCACAGCAGAACCAAAAGATGATGGATTCGATTCGCCACTTCAAGACTACCTATGGCACCCTGGGCGACTTGTTCGATTCCACACCCATTGACCGCGTCTCGAAGGTGTACTTTGAGGACATGTTGTTTGAGACTTGGAACCACGGGAGAACAGTCCTTATAGGCGATGGTCAGATACATCGCTTTAACTTATGTGTGCCTTTATTGTGTTCATTTCGTCACTAAGTTCCGCTCTCTAACCATTGTTTTATAATTGCTCTTCTCGGTATACTTCTGTAGCCGCTCACAAGGTGATAATCATGGCGCTGCATTAGAGAACGAAACTAAGTTTTCATTTGTTTCTTTTTGCTCTAACAAGACATTTTTCTTTCCTATTAGCTCCTTCCAAGCAGTGGCGCAGGAGCAGTGAACGCAATGCAGGACGCCGTTATCCTAGCCAACCACCTGTATGACATCTACCCTACCAGCTTTGAAAACATCAAGCAGGCATTGAGTGACTACAAAGAAGAGCGATTCGATGCTATCAAGGACCAGTATCCTCAATCATACATGAGTGCCAAACTTATGTATGGTCATGTAAGTATACTACTCTTCGAATTCATTATCAGTGGTACAAATACAAGGGGCAGGCGAAGCGATGTGTGTCGGATACAGATTCTTATTGTCCATTTTTTAATTCCTTGATTTTTAATAGACTCTTTCGGAACGAATGCTTCGACAGGTCGTGTTCAATTGGATGCCCAAGTCGATACTGAACAAACAGCTTGTGAAGGATACCGCCTATCGCCCACAGGCCAACTTTATTCCTCTGGCTCCTAAACGCGGTACAATTGATATCATTCCTCAGGCACCATCTAAGCGCGCTCAGAAGGAAGAGAAGGAAAAGGCCAAGAAAGCGGTAGCCGCTGCTCTTTGAATTGCCCGATTCCCTCATAGTAAGAAACCAAAAAATAGATCCGATTTTTTCAATCTTGTTCCCACTAAGAAATAGGCAGTTTCTGGAGAATTGCTTTCAGTAGTCAAGTCTGAATTGATCACTTCCATGAAAGGCAAGTTCGATATGTTGATTTTGTGGTGGTTTAGAATGGCGTAGCTTCTGGTGGCCATTTGACTATTTTACGCCTTTGTCTACGAGTGTCTGGAAAAGCACCTTTCTTTCCACGATACGAGCAGGTCTTGAGAGTTACCATGTTTATTCGCGATACTGAGAAGGGACACACATACACTTATACCTTTTCCTTGTCTGCCCACTATCTGAGTTATGGCCGTCGATCCTGGAAACACACCCTCGAACACGGGGGTTGTAGAGGGGAACTCCACCTTTCCTTCTCCCTCTTCCTTGATGAGTGACCCTATCACACTTGGCACTGACACCAACGCCTCAGCCAGCCAAGAACAACTCCCCTCAAGACCCCACAATTTTTAGGTCACGTGAGGAGAAGCAGCCGTTCAATACATCTGGGGCGGGGTTTATGGAGTACGGTGCCCAGGCGAGCAGCGCGACACACGAGTGGCTGATCAAACAGCCATCGAGTCCCTTCTGGGCCTGAGGCGCATGGATATTATGGAGAGGAGAGGCAATATGGTCATCAAGGAGTTGGAGGTGGAAGACGGCTAGATCCCTTGAGCTCGCGTTAAAGCAGCAAGGGTCGCCCGGACTCGTAAGAGGACGGGCTGTGGTCCTCAGGTACCGATGTACTGTTTAGTATGCTTTACTTAGTGAAGTAGACTATGTGCTCGTACGAGCTTCACTTTGACAGTTCCACTTTTCAATTGGATAAAATTGATGTCGTCACAGACGACCCATCACTACCTTGGTAAAAAAAAAAAAAAAAGACGGGGTTTATGGAGTAGACAACGAAAAAGGGCGGTGTTTTGGTCAAAGTTGAGTATTAAAGGCTGGATTCAAGCCCTTGAATCCAGCGTTCAGTACACAAACAGCTAGTCTCTCCAAACTTTATTTCAGAACCAGTGCGAGGACTTACAAATTTGGAAGTGATTGATAATTTTTTGACCACTTTTGCACCTAACAACTCCTCCAGAAACTGCCTATTAAAGACTGATTTGTATATGCGTCAATTTTTTTTCTCATCCTATCTTGCGATACGAACGCCAGCTGTTTCCTCGTCTCAAGCTTCACGATATGTTATTCAGCGAGATCCCCAATGAAAAGATGCACTTGTCCAAGAAGGTGCTCTCGTTCCAGTAGAACCATGAGGGAGTCATGATACACTTTAGTGACAGCACCTCGATCCATGGCGACATCCTCGTCGGCGCGGACGAGACTCATAACACCGTTCGTTAGTACTTGTACAAGACTCTAGAGGCGGATGACCTTTTGCCAAAGTCAGTTCGCAAGGAAATGAGAAAGGGTATATCTCTTTGGTGGGAACGACCAAAGCCTTTGATCCTACCAAGTTCCTAGGTCTCTTGAAAGAGGATTGCCAACGTTGTGGTGTTATTGGAGACGGAAGCACTCCGTACACTGTAAGCTGAGTCGCATCGCATTGTCTCACAAAATGCAAAAAAAAAAATATGCGTATGTTAGTCGTTTGTTCGCTCAACTATCTCCTTTGTTGACATCGGATGATGTATTTTCACGGTTCCTGGTAACAGAATTTTCTGACATGTAGTTGCCCAATTAGGCATCATCGAGCTCGCTGACGAGCAGTTCAGAGCCTCAGACTGGGTTTCTCAATAGAATCAAAAGTTGATGGACTTGATCCGCCACTTCAAGTTTCCCTATGGCACTGTAGGCGACCTATTCGACGCTGCTTCTGTTGAAGGTGTTTGCAAGATGTACTTTGAGGACATGCACTTCGCAACCTGGAACTATGGACGAACCGTCTTGATTGGTAATGGTATCTCTCTCTTTTTTTTTTTTTTTTTTTTTTTTTTTCGCTGCTCGCCTTTCTATGCTCTTGGACATTGATAAAGCTTTATTTTACTTATTCCCTGACTACATTCGCTTTCTTTTTCTTTTGTAGCCGCCCATAAGACGAGGAAGTGTGCCTTCGACATCTAGGGACACAACATCAATCATTCCTGAGCAACTATATGTTTAGTACCTACCATGTCTAATTTTTTTCAGCTCCCAAGCACGGGTGTATGTGCGATTCTTGCAATGCAAGATACTGTTGTCCTTACAAACCACCTGTACGACATCAAATCGACCAGCTTCGTGAATGTCAAAAGCAGAATTGAATGGGTATAAGGAACGATCCGATGCTGTCAAGGAGCAGTCTCCACAAACATACTTCGCTGTCAAGCTGCAGTCTGGTCATGTAAGTGTCTTTTTTGTCCGTATCCAACCCTTTCTTTTCCCTAAGCGTTCTTTATGTGGAAAACGAGTATCAAATCCCCGTGGATCATAGCTACTCACTCTTCATCCTTTTGTGTATTTTTTTTTTTTTTTTTTTTTTTTTTGGAATGAACGGACATTCTGAGAGCGAGCTTTATGACACGTCTTGTTCAATTGGGTCCCCCAATCAATGCAGGTAAAACAACTGACAAAGGACAATGCCAACCGTCCCCAGGCGAACTTTTTGCCTCAGGTACCCAAGCGTGGCACTGGATATGTTCTCCTTCAGAAGCCCTCAAAGCGCATTCAAAAGGAGAAGGAAGAGGAGGCCAGGGAGAAGGCCGGTACCGCTGCTGTTCTTTGAGAAACGGCGTAGATAGAAGTCTAGAATTCTTTTGCAAGCTATCATTAAAAAGTCAAACGGCATGCTCTTTGCATGCAACGGAACCACTCTGTCTGCCTAGAATACGACTGTTATTTTAGTTGTTTTATGCAGAAATTCTTCGCCATGAAACGAAGAAAAAGTGGAGCGGAAAAAAAGAGAACCACGCAACCCCTTTTCCATAGATGTTACCAACATCAATGACGAGCGTACAGGCTGCTCCATAGCACTTCTACCGATAGTCTGCATCGGTTCATCGTTCGTCTCCCTCGCCCTCCCCACATCGTAAACAAGATTGATTAAGGGTCTGTTGCTCCCATCATAAATAGGGCTGCGAGCGAAGTGGTGAACGACCAGATATGTTGACTTTCGCTCACCCACTTTACATGGGACGAAGAAAATTATCCCACCCCTTAATTTTTAACACTCGCTCACCTCTCACTGTTTCACGGGGGAGGGCTCGCGGCAGAATTATAGGAACGTTGTCAGTTCCACAATCGGTTCTACAAAACTGGACTCTATGCGATGCAGATGCTATCCGTTAGTCCAGTGTCTATACAGTAAAGGAGACCATGTATTATTGTTATCTCTTATGAAGGGTTTGTTACCTATGCGATGCAGATGCTATCCGTTAGTCCAGTGTCTATACAGTAAAGGAGACAAAGAACAACGAACAGCTTCTACCCCACATAAATACTACTCTAGAAGAACGATCGGCTACACTACCATGACGTCATCATTCTGGAGGGTGCCACCAAATTTGTAACAGTTATTTACCCCCCCCAGATACGATGTCCGTCCCCTGACCAATCGCATCTCCCTTTCCTCCCTCCCCCCTCGCTTTCCTCCGCACCACCTTCTTAAGCATATCCCCGCTCAACGTCTCAACTCCATCCCTCGTCCCGTAATGAGTCCTCCCCGTCTTGACTCCGTAGGCTCCAGTACGTCCAACCCACATTACTTCAAAAGGACCTAACCAACGCGGAGCAAGCTTGCGACCATATCCTGAAATAAACGTCAAGTTGAAAACCCAGACCATCTCACCCTTCTCAAACTTGACCACCTTCACGCGCTTATTGTAGTAACGCTTCATCCTCTCGTTCGCATTCAACCGAGTGGCGTAGGCATACTCTCTCAGACTCTCGCGACGACAAACGAAGCGGGCAATATTACCCTCTAGAACCTCGGCAACAGGCTCGATTTCACCCGTAGTCGCGAACCATCGATCATCACTAAAGGACTGGCGAAGAGCTGAACGACCGATGAAACCCATCAACGCCTCCGACGGAGAAATCTTGATGCTACCGACGACCCGATTGTTGATATCGAAGATAGCCTTGGGCAGATATACATCCCACTCGATCCCTTGCTGCATGCCCCGACGCAGACGCTCTTCAATCAACTTGTTCGTGGCTTCGACCTGACCTTGACTCTGCGGATGCCTGGTCGATCCAACCAAGTGATTGATCCCCCACTTCTCACAGATCTCCTTGAACTCGGAACGGAATGCAGGGCCTCCATCACTGCGAATAGCAACAGGCAATCCAAATCTGCACATAATACTCTGGAACAGGGCAGCCTTGACACTCACAGCGCTCTTGTCTTTGATAGGGCAAGCCTCAGTCCACTTGGTGAAGGAATCAGTGAAAACCGCAATCGACGACGCTCCTCTGGTAGTCCTGGGCAGATCCTCTATCAAGTCAACGAACAAAACCTCGAACGGAAACTCAGGAGTAGTAGGATGAAGCTCATTGTGACGCTCACGAGGTCCGAATTGCTGACACCGAACGCAGGACTTCACCCAGTCAAACACATCCTTCCTCATTGTTGGCCACCACCCTTGAGTTCTGATCATCGCCAACGTTGCCTCAGCTCCATAGTGTCCACCAGCGTCATGAGCCCTCAACAACTTCGACTCAACCTCAGCCTCAACCACACACAACTTCTCCACATTGTCAGCATCGCGGAACAACAAGCCTCTCTCGGGATCAATCCTAAACCGAAATGCTCGACGCTTCACCTTCCTTGCCTCCGCATAATCCTCCAACTTGAGAGACCCAGTTGACAAGTAGGTGAACGTGTTCTTGTACCACTCGCTTTCCATCCACTTGCCATCCATCGATACAACCAACATGCTCAGACACTCGGGCATCTCGTCATCAATGTCATCTCCGGCCTTCTCCTTCTCCACAGTCACTCGACTCATCCCATCTGCATTCCCATTCCTAACTCCAGGCTTGGTCCTAATCGTTAGATCAAACTCGGCTAACGTCATCTGCCACCTAGCAGGACGCCCAGTGAGATCCGTCTTGGAGAAAAGCCACTGTAAAGGTGCATGATCCGTGTACACGGTGACAGAACGACCCAAAATGTACGGCCGAAACTTCTTCACCGAATAGACGATAGCCAGACATTCCTTCTCGAACGTGGAATAGTTGAGCTCCGCACCTTGCAGCGTCTTCGAGTAGTAGTACACAGGCTTGACCTTCCCGTTTTCGTCTTCCTGTTCCAACACCGATCCAACAGCATAGTTACAGGCGTCACAAGCGACGTTCCAATCCCTTTCGAAGTCAGGTGCCTTAAGGACCGGCGCCATCGCAATCGCTTTCTTGAGACTTATCACCGCCGTCACTTGCTCTTTGCCCATCTCGAAGGCTGCACCCTTCTTCAACAGTCGATTCAACGGCTCTGCTTTCCTCGCATACTCCTCCACGAACCGTCGATAGTACCCCGTCAGACCAAGAAACCCTCGCACCTTCTCTTTGGAGTCCATGATCTCAAAGTATATCACCTTCTCCACTTTGCCCGGCATCACCTCGATCCCATCGCGACCAACTATGTGCCCTGTGAACTCGACCTTGTCGTACCCGAAGTGTAGCTTGGTTGGCTTGTACTTCACTCCACCCTTCCTTGCAGCCGCAAAAGTTCGATCCAATCCATCCAAATGCGCCTCCCAATCCATGTCTCGGTTGCACACGTCATCCATGTATGCATTAAGGACCGTGCCAATGAGGTTGCCATACACTTTCTGGACGAAGCGACTAAAGGTGTGTGGAGCGTTCTTCAACCCGAAAGGCATGACAGTGTACGCATATGTTCCGAAAGGGGTCCGAAAGCCAAGATACTTAACGTGCTCCTTCTTGACACCGATGACGTAGTAACCCTGGAACCCATCGAGACTGGAGTAGTAGTTGTGACCAGCGAGCTCGTCCAGGATCTGCTCGATGTTAGGCAGTGGCCAACTCTCGCGCTCAGTGACCTTGTTCAACCCGACATACGCCACACACTTCCGAATACTGCCATCCTTCTTGGGCGCCAACGACAATGGTGCACACCACTCCGACTCCATCTCAACGATCTTTCCTGCGACCAGCTCCTCCGAAATGCTCTTCTTCAGAAAGTCCAGCTCCTTAGGCGAATACCGTGGCGACCATCCAACGTAGACTGGCTTCGAACCTGGAATAATGTTGACTTCATGCTCAAGTACCGAGGTGATTTCGAGCTCCTGAATGTCCATAGTGAACCTGTCTCTGTTCCTCTCCAGCACCTCAATCAACTCCAAACGCTGCTGTGGCTCCAACTTAGGATTGATATCAACTGCAACGTCTCCGACCCTGAACTGTGGCTGCTCCTTAGCCGGCACCTCCACCGCTTCCACAGACAAGGCCCTCACCGACATGTCCGACAACTCGATGTTTCTCACTCGCATAGACTGCGACACCCTACTAATAGGCTCGTCGTCATCCGAATCTTCAGAGCTCTCCTCATCAGTGTACTCGTCAGAATCCTCCTCCTCTGAGCTGTCCCCCAAGTCGTCCGAATCCGAGTTGTCCTGCTCTGTCCTACCAACGTTGCTCATGCCGAGGTCAATCCGAACCCCCTTTCGACGGATATAGTACCTCTTTCCTCCCCGGAACGTGGCTCGGGCATCTACGAAATCAAGCCAGTCGTTTCCTAGAAGGAAGTCGTACGATTTCTTACAGTCAATGACACCCATATCCATGCGTCCACCGATACCCTTGACGAAGAACTCTATCGGCCCCGTCGCACCCTTGAGCGCATCAAAACGTCCATCCGCCAGTAGCACTCCTCGACTAGTCGGTTTAAGTTCGAACCCCAACGCTTCCGCCACGTGTAGTCCCATCATGGTTCTATCGTTTCCGGGGTCTATAATTGCGTTGTCGAACGCTCGGCCATTGACAGTCACGGTAGCGACATCTCCGAGAGCCTTCTCCGTCACAGCTATTCCGCGATTGGCTGCAGTCACTGGATAGGTCTGATTGGTCTGGACCTCAGGAATATCACGCACTCTGTTCCTGACTTTAGGTTTGTGGTCAGCCCACACCGAACCTACGGCTGCTTTAAGTTGTGCTGGAATGCGACTTCCGTGTTTCGAGATAGTACACATATCGAACATGAGACCCTCGATGCTGCGGACAAACACTTGGTCAGGAACAACCTTCTGACGACGATTCTTAGGTTTTGGCTCAACACCTCTGATCCCAGCGATTGGTCCACTCCTGATAGTTTGGTTGGGATCCTCGGCCTCGGCTATTCCCACTGCTACTCGCTCCTCTGGGTCTAGATCCATCCCAACATTAGACTCCTTGTTCCGCGTGATCCTTCTCTGTGTTTTCGGCCCGAGTGGAAGGTCGGCTACTTCCTTTCTGCGATCTTTTGTTGCACTTCGAGTGGTCCTCTGAGCGGCGTATGCATTGTCGAGTACATAGCTCTGGACTCTCATCGAACTCTGGCTGGGTCGATCTCCAAGCGGAACATTGTTGGGGTTGGTTGCCGGTGTATTCCCAGTGGAAAAACTCGCACGTCCTGGATTGTTGTTGGGGCAGTTCCGAGAGACATGCCCCTTCTGCTTGCACGAAAAACACTCGACCTCGGGACACTGGGATGCCAAGTGACCTTCCTGACGACACTTGTGACACAGTCTCGGCCCTGTCGACACCGTTGGGTCACTCGCTTGTACCACTTGACGACTGACAACAGGCTCGACGGCGCCTCCTCGAATATGTTGGGCCAGGAGTGTTTTTCCAAAGACTCGACGAGCAACAGTAGGAGGCATACGGGCGACGGTGCGGGCTGCTCGGCCGGCAGGGGTGTTATCCTCATACGATGCTAAACTCCAGGCCTCGAACATATTTGCCAACTCGTCCACTTCCATGCTGAGTAATCGGTCTTCCTCGAAGTCCTTCCTGAAACTGCGGTACTCGGCCTCGGGGATCTTGGTTCCTCCAATCTCAATGACAGTGGGGACAGGAACGGCAGCAACAGCCTTGGCCTCATCACGAATTTTGTCTTCATAAGTGCGCTCGTTGTATCGGTTGTGCTGACAAAACTTGCTCACTGCTTTGAATGTCTCCTCCAGAGTGCTCGCGGGCGCCTGATTCTTGACCTTGAAGGGGTGTCCTTTTCGTAACCCATCGCAGAACACCTCACTAAACGTGCCTTCAGCGTCCTCACTCATCTTATACAGAGTTCCATCAGGTTTGGTTGTCAGCTCCAGCAGCTTGATGTTGGCTTTCATCCTAGCAATGTATCGGGCCGTCTCCTCCGTGGCTTGTTGCGCAATCTTGCCAATCTCGGACCGGGTACTCGCAGTGGTCCTCGGTTTGGCCAGCTCGGCTCGAAAATCAAGGGAAAACTGGTCTTTGGTTCCGTGCGGATACTCTAGAATCCATCGCTCGACCCAGGCTCGCATTAACCCGGATGTCTTACGCTTCGCGATAAGTTGGAAGCCGATTTGCGTGACTTTGTCGATGTTGTGAACGTCCATCAACCAGGATATCGGATCCATGGACTGGTTGTCCGTCCAGTCATCGATAGTGGCAAGGTAAGCGTCAAGGGGGGCCGCCATAGTGTTTGTTATTGGTTGTTGTTTGTCGATTTGTTGCTCTTGGTCGTCCTCAAGATAGAACTACCGATTGCTGCCCCCTGCGTAGATCACCAATTAATGTTTCACGGGGGAGGGCTCGCGGCAGAATTATAGGAACGTTGTCAGTTCCACAATCGGTTCTACAAAACTGGACTCTATGCGATGCAGATGCTATCCGTTAGTCCAGTGTCTATACAGTAAAGGAGACCATGTATTATTGTTATCTCTTATGAAGGGTTTGTTACCTATGCGATGCAGATGCTATCCGTTAGTCCAGTGTCTATACAGTAAAGGAGACAAAGAACAACGAACAGCTTCTACCCCACATAAATACTACTCTAGAAGAACGATCGGCTACACTACCATGACGTCATCATTCTGGAGGGTGCCACCAAATTTGTAACATCACTCAGCAGTTCCGATCATTAAGCGACCGAGAAAAAATTCATCGATAGTTCATCGAGAGCTGTGTAACAGTCGGAGGCCATCAAGAGTAGGATGCAAAGAGAGCAAGAAAGAGAGAAAGAAAGGAGGGAAAGGGGGGAAAAGATCGGGAGAGCGGACATCAGTCTGCTCATCTCGTTTTTGACTGTCACGATGTCATTCGTCTCATTCTTCTTCCATTCCTCTCATTCTACCACCATCATCTCTCCCCTTCCGCTCTCTCCTTTTCTTCGGCTCTTCCCTTTCACTGCCTCGTGTCAAAATAATGAGCACCCCTACTCAGCCCATTTTCCCTGCCGTGACCAACAGACATCCCCGCGTTCTCATCTCAGGAGCAGGACTGGCAGGCCTCCTCTTGGGTATTCTCCTTGAGAAGGCTGGTATTCCCTACGACATCTACGAGCGTGCTGCTGAAATCAAGCCAATTGGTACGCAGTTAATGGTTCTTGCCTCATTAAGCAAATGCAAAGGCATTTGCTTAAGCACACGAAATATTCTATAGTCCCCTTCCCCGAAATAACACTCAATTTCTCCTTTGATATTAGGCGCTGTCATGAGTTTGGTATGAACAAAAAGTCCAATCAAACGCTACCCACCATGAATTCGCGCTCGCCTTCCTTAAACATTGCAAACCAATACGTCTCTTTCATTTTTTTTTCTCTCTCTAAAAATTAGTCGCCCAACATCCTCACGGCGTTTGAACAATTAGGGCTCTATGAGGAACTTATGTCTTTCTCCAAGGAGGCCATAGATTCAACGTTCTATACGGATCAGCTGGATGTCGTGACCACAAACGCAGCCATCACCGCCGATTTGTAGGTGAAAAGTCTTTACAATGCCCTATTACTCCCCTTGAGCATGCAACTCAAGCACAAAGACCCATTTTGCTCATTTATCTCAATTTGGCGTTTACAATTATTAGGGTTGGATACGAGTGCATCTTGTTTGCACGTCCCGAGCTGTATGACTTGTTGTACAGACAAATCCCCTCCAGCAAAGTCCACTTTTCCATGAAGGTGGTTTCTTTTGAGCAGGACAAGAAGGGGGTAACAATTACTCTTGGAGATAACACAACCGTCCGTGGTGACATCCTGGTAGGAGCAGATGGAGCGCACAGTGCAGTCCGCACCCACCTCTACAAGGCCTTGAACAAGCAAGGTCTCCTCCCCAGGTCCGATACCGAGGCCATGAGCGTGAGCTACATCTCTCTGGTTGGAACAACCGATGCACTCGATCCCACCAAATATCCTTGTGTTCTTAGGGAGAACTGTAATAGCAGCTTTATCATTGGTGACAAGAAGACACCCTACACCGTAAGTCCACTTTGCTATTTTGTCTGTCCAAAAAAAAAGACAAGCATGTCATGAGCTTGTAACCTTACTTTAATCTTTGTAAAAAAAAAACTTAGTGGTGTACATTCACCATTCCAGGCAACAGGATTTGCTGGAATGTTATTATTCAGCTTGGACTGGACCCTGTTGCAGACGAACTGGCAGGCTCGCCGGATTGGGTTGTGCAGGAGAATAACAAAAAGATGATGGACTCGATCCGGCATTTCAAGACACCATACGGCACCATGGGCGATCTTTTTGATGTCACTCAAATTGAACGTGTGTCTAAGGTTTCTTTTGAAGACAAGTTGTTTGAGACATGGAACCATGGACGAGTGGTCTTGGTTGGTGACGGTATGTGCATTTGTCGTCACCCCATGCCTCGATCCTATTTCTTCGTATTTGAATCTCCGTTTTCTAATGCTCACTCAACTTTGCCCTCCTGACTGTCTCTCATAGCTGCTCATAAGGTGGGAGAGAAACCATGACGGGTTGTAACACTAAACGAGGCAATGAATGTGAGTGTGCATCTAACAGAGCTAACTTTGAGCGCCATTCCTCCATTAGCTTCTTCCTAGCACCGGAGCTGGAGCAGTGAACGCGATGCAGGATTCAGTTTTACTCGGAAATCATATCTACGATATCCACCCAACCAGCCACGAGAACATCAAGGCAGCATTGAGCGATTACAAGGAAGAGCGTTTCGACGCTGTCAAGGAGCAATATCCCCAATCGTACATCAGCGCAAAAATTATGTATGGGCACGTAAGTATCTCTTTTACAGCACAAAATTTTCATTTGTTTTTTCGTGTGTGTAATTTACCAATGCTAACTCCTCCTCTTTACTTCTTTGGTCGGATAGACGTTGTCGGAGCGTATTCTCAGACAGGTCGTGTTCAATTGGCTTCCTGAATCGATCAAAAGAAAGCAGCTTCTAAAAGACACTGCCTACCGTCCTCAGGCAAACTTTTTGCCCTTGGTCCCCAAGCGTGGTACTCTAGAGATTATTCCTCAGAAGTCTTCAAGCGTATCCAAAAGGAGAAGGAGGAGGAAGAGGGGAAGAAGATCCCCGCCGCCCTCTGATCGCGTACAAATATACCCTATACACAAAAATAAAGAATGGCCGAGGTAAGGATTTTTTTTTTGCGAGGATGATGAAGGCCAGTGTGAGAGTCAGGAACGCGATTAGTTCAGGAATATCCCACACTCATCATTGTTTAACGGTGTTAAACCCATCAATCAGTCCGATGCTAGCATTTCTCGATATGAAAACCCGTTAAAAAAATGACAATATCGTCTCTTTCTTTTTTTTTTTATTTTTTTATTTTCCCAGTGAGGGACACGCCTCGTAGAGCATTTCATAGAGGCAACAACTTGTGTATCCTTTTTGAGCTTTTCCGCTACTCATCTGCCTGTTTTGTTCGTTCCGTCTTCTTGTTCATCATACTCTTCTCCCATTTCGTTCACAACCGCATTCAACATCACTCTCATTCAACTTTTTCGCCCTCATCAGCTAAGTGAGTCTTGTCATGCCTTTTTCAAGACGACTGGCAGCATCACGATTTCCCGTGCGAGGCTCATTATGGTTGTGCTCAAATAAACATTTTTTGTCCATGCGTTCCGAGTCAGCCCCTTCGAATTTTCATGGGCGTAAACCTTAAGCAAAAAAGAGGTCTCTCCGAATTTTTTTCGAAGGCGAATGTGGTCTAATAAAAAAAGTTTCCCTGAGAAGGACGGTAAATGGACGACTCCTGACCTTCGAAAGGCCAAAAGGAGAAGTAGAAACACATCCTTGGCCGCCATTGACACACTATCAACTGAGTATGCACATCTTTCCCCGGACATTCTCACTCGTCTCATCTCTCTCCCACAATAAAGCAAATCCCGCGTAGGAGAGATTGTTTAGCCAATTTCTCTTTGTGTACATAGATATCATCATCCAAGCGTACTCAGAAGGAAGAGGAGAGGGTAAAGCGTAAAGTCGCTGCTGCCGGAACCCCTTGAGAAGGAAATTGTTACATTAACCATGCACACTACTTATTTGTGCTTAATAAACAAATATTTTTTTTTTTT